>CM042685.1:125028072-126228072 GCA_023614405.1 Avena insularis | reverse complement strand
AAATTTTATGTGGGGACAGTGGGGCAAGAAAGGTATGTCTAAGGGCTTTCGGTACCAATTGGTTTTGCTCCAATTGGAAATACCAAACTTTCTGGAAGATTTTATTAGTTAAAGGAATAGGCTTGGCTATTTTATTTTCTATGATTTATCTGTTCAGTAAATTTATCCAAAACCAATTTTGCATGTTAGAGTGGAGGCTTAGGTACTTGTTAAAATTATTTACTAAATTTATTTAGGCCGTTTTTATTTAAAAAATATTTAAACCAGATGGTCATTTTTCTGGATCTGGGCAAATTAAATAAAAGCCAGGGAGTTGTGGGCTGAGTTCTGGGGAACATGGGATGCGAAGAGGGGGATACGGCCCACCCGGGCGGCGCGCTGGGCGGGAGGTATGTTTGAACAAGCTGACAGGCGGGGTCGGACTATCAGCGCTGGAGGTCGACCGAAGGGGCACGGGGGAGATCTGGCTGTTGGTTTTAAGTAGATCTGACGGCGCTCGCTTGTCGTCCTCGTCGGGACACTGCCGGTGGGGAGCGAACCCTAGGTTCATCGGAGAGGAGTGGGGCGCTCACCAGAGGGCTCGGGAGGAGATGCATATGCGAAGGGAGGACGCGGTCGACGGCGACGACTCTGGGGATGGGCGACACGGCTCCATTTGCTTCCAAAACGAGGCTTGCGCGAGGACGCCCGCTGGTGCACGTTTGGGAGCTTGCCGGGGAGGCGTTCAGAAGCAGTACTAGGGCAGGAAAAGGGCATGGTTAGATTCAGAATGGCAAGGGGAGGTCGGCAAGGCCACATGAAGAGGGGGAAGAGGAGGGGTGGATCTCGGAGCTCGATTTATTTGAGAAGGCCGAAGTTCCTTCTCCTCCATCTCTCGGGAAGCACAACGCATGGGAGAGGGAGAGGGTGGTATGAGGGGTGAGTGGAGTGAGGAGGGAGCGAATGATTGCTGAGAGAGTGGCTGGCAAGCCTCTGGCCTTATCAACCAAGGGAAAAGGGTCCATGGTGGACTTGGATTATGGGGGAGCTTGGGGAGGGTGCTATGCAGGCATTGGGAAATAGAGGTGGTGCTGGGAGGTGGTGGGGTCAAGGTGCTCGACCAGAGAGGGAGTTGAAGCTATTGGGGTGGAGATATTTGCAAGGCAAGCTTTAGTGGCCACACCTTCCTCTCCTCTTGTCTCCAAAATCTAGAGGACAAGAATGAACAGTGACAATCTGTAGTGTATCTCGACCAGGAGGGAGTGTAGGGTGCTGTGGAAATTTCCTAGCAAGATTGGACGGATTTCAAGTTGGTTTGAATCGATGTTTGATTCAGTTTTCAAACTTGATCAAATGGTAGCTTGTGAGGGAAGTTGGAAAATTTGCATTGGGCAAGGTGACAAAAAGGTACTGGTGTCTGTATAGGGTCATTGCATAACCCTATGAATTATTAGGGATTTTTCTAATGATTAAAACCCCACTTAGATGCATTTACTTAAAAAGGGCAGAAGTAGATTATGGAAGCTAATGTAATAATTTTTCATTAGAAAAGGTGGGTTTTTTATGTGAAATGGTTTTGACTGCCATATTACACATTGGATAATTTATTTGGAATTAATTGAGAAGGAAAAGTATTTTTAAGGAATTATTTCTTGTTTCTGCCATTTAAGGAAAAGGGCAAAAAGAAATAATAAAGAATCTCAAAAATATTTATTTTTGAGATGGGAAGATGGGATATGATATATAGAACTCAATTATATATTGATGTGGCAAGGTGATTTGGAGAAAAACAAACTTGCCTTTATAGACAAAGGTTTTAGGGTTTTGCCAGAAAAGAATTTAAATAGTTTTAGGCTCCAAATAATTATGGGAATTATTTGGGGAAATATCCTAACCAAGGTAGATGATGTAATCTTGATTTGTACATCATTTTCCACTTGGGTTTTTAAGGATTTTGGTGAAAAAGGAAAGAAACTAGATTTTTGGGAATCTAGGGTTTTGTTATTTTCATGCCACCAAAACATAGTTGGATTTGGGAGCTCAAAGCTCACCTTGATGCAAGGGGTAGATGGGTGGATAGACCAAGTTGTATATATCATCATGGGAGGAAGAGTTGTGCTTAGATTTATTTAGGGTGGTCTATAAGAGATGGAAAACTTTGTTGAAAATAAGGCTTCCATAGCAGATACATCAGGTAGCCTCCTAAACCATGTGGGTTTAAGAAGCACACAGCTTCAATGGGGACAGGGGAAGTGGAGGTTGATAGGACATGGTTAGTAGATCATAAACATGCAGAGAGTTGGTCAAGGGGTGGTAGCATATAATGTGGGCTTCTGCCAAAGTAGGCAAGGTGATAAGATTTGCAGGAAAGATTATTATCTTGACTATAAAACCATCATGGATGAGTGGGAACCAAAAAAAAATATCCAAGGGTAAGAGTGGGCCTTGGTAGTACCAGTGATGTACTACAAGATGATTCAAATACATTCTCAAGGATGGACATGTGTTGGAAAAGGTAGAGCTCCAAAGATTGAATCTAGATACGAATTCCAGACTTAGTCATTTTGGCAGATTTAGGGTTTTAGACTAGAGTGCAAGTGTATATGATTTTGAGAGGATGCTAAGTTCCAAACTCATGATCAAGGAGATGATGCTGAAGTGTTAACTAAGTATATTGGATCCATGCTTAGATTGGGTCTGCACTGAGTTGGAACTATCAAAAGGGATTATCCCTGATTGATCTGATTAGGAGATGAGATGATCACCTTAGTGGCTTAGGATAGATCCAGATTTAGATGCTTGATATACGATTGATGATCACAAGCATGGATTGGGTCCTAAGGTATGAGCTACTAGATTAGCTCACTCTAGTTCCTAAGCAAACAATGCAATCAGCAGATCAAGGCAATTCATCAGACAACAGATCAAGGCAATTCATCCTATCATACTTATCCAACTACTACTAGGGTTACCATCAAGCCTAGCTTGAGGTAGTGATGGATATTTTGAATTTGGTTTGGTTTTGAAGTAAGGTAAGTACCTCTTGGTATTTCTACCAAGATTGGAATGAAGAGATTTTGAGTAGAGGTTTTGGATAACCTATTGGTAAGAGTAGTTGAGGGTTCTGTCTTGAAAACATAAGGAGATTATATTTTAGTTCTCCATAGTTTTGTTAATAGAACTAGTAAAAATATTTTTGTTTTGTCAAAGTCAACTTGGCTCAGGTTTTGAAATTCTAGAATATTTGAGAATATGAAAGATGAGCCAAGACATCTCTTTTGTAAAATAGCTTTTGCCAACTACTGTTGAGATAAGAGGTATAGCATTTAATACACAATCTTTGCAAGAACACAAGCAAGCAAGTCAACAAACAATTTACATGTAACAAGAAAAAGTTTTTGTTCCCCCTGATTTTTGCCTTTTGGACAACAACTCACGGTGGCTGAAATTGGGATGTTACAGTATCAATGGATACACATTCTACACGGAGGAAAAGGACAACAAGTGTGATTATCAGAACTCAGGCGTAACGTCAGAATTCTACACCGATGACAACATGAAGGAAAGATTCCACGGAAGGATCGAGGAGATCTGGGATCTCGACTACTGTGCAGAAAAGGTGTTGATGTTTCGTGTCAGATGGGCAAAGAGCGTCGAAAGAGAATACTAGTATTTGACAACCATGGTTATACCCGAAGCAGCCAAATCCAAAGCCGCCGGGGCAAACGTGGCCGCGAAAAATGAACCGTTGGTACTGGCTAGCAAAGTGGACTAATGTTTTTTCATTACCGACCCGATAAATCCTAGTCGTGTTGTCGTGAGGAGAGGAAAAAGAAACATCATCGGAATGGATGGAGTCGCCAACAAGCAAGACTTCGACCAGTACGGCGATCCAAAGATTGACGAGGACGACGACTACGATGCATCAACATACATCACAATAAGAAAAAGGACAAACCTACCAAAAAAGGTAGCCCGTTTGAAAGAAGAAACATTAAAGTGCCAGGGCTAAATTATTCAACTGCGACAAAGAAGGGAAAAAAGATTGTAAAGTGCTAGCTCAAAAAATATTGTAAAACACATGGTCAAAAACATTATAATATTCACGGACAAATTATTATTTAATTTAGTTATACTTTAAATCATATTATTTGTACCAGTTTTATGACATATATTATCACTTCTGGGCATTTTTGGAACATTTAAAAGTATTCCAAAAATAAAAAACAAAAATTTTATGGCATATATTACCACTTTGGGGCATTTTTTGGAACATTAAAAAGTATTTTTAAAATAAAAACAAAAATGGTGGGCACCAGGATTCAAACCTGGGTGCTCACAGGTTGAGATAGAGCAATGGACGGAACCAGTGGGATAGGCTAGTGTTAGTGACAATAAAAGGGATGGCCGCCCTCTTATCTGACTGATCAATGCAGTTAGGCGTAGTGCACCCTTAGCGAGTGCGCTACGGTTACCCGTAGCGCACTAGATAAGGGAACGCTACGCCTAAGAGCACTGACCAGTCAACTGCCCATGACTCCCTGCTCCTCTCCCCGTCCCTCAAACAAATCGAACCAACCCTGATTCGAAGCTTGCCGCCCCGATCCACCGACGTGCCTCCCCGATCCACTACGCGTCCAAGGAGAAGGAGGCCGTGGAGGAGCTCCGCCTGTGCTCTTTGTCGTCGCCCACGCTCTTCGTCCGAGGAGGAGGATGAGGTCGTGGAGGAGGACACCCGCACGCGCGCTGTCGTTCGAGGAGGAGGAGGTCGCCGCCGCTCGAGGAGGAGGAGGCCGTGGAGGCGCCCTATATCGTCCTTGTCTCAGAGGTGAGCGTCGCCCCTCCCCTCTCTCCCTCTCTCCCTCTCTCCCCTCTCTCTGCATCTGTTCCTAGACAGTAGCTTGGAAGATAGAGGTGGAGGCCGTGGATTAGGGTTCAGTGCAGTAGCTTGTTCCTGGACTTATTCAGAGCAGTAGCTTGTTCCTGTACTTGTTGCTAGTGTTAGTGACAGAGAAAACTGAAACTGAATTTAGTGTACAAGACAGTAGTTTGTTCCTGGAATTGTTGCTATTGTTTAGGTTCATGGACTTTTTGTTTAGGCTAAACCATCTGCAAACATCAAGATAGTAGTTTAGTGTACAATAAGCTAGTTATATATACACCTAAATTCAAACATCTGCAAACCATCAGTAACAGATACACCTAAGTAGGCACATTTTACAGGAGCAAGGTCGACAACGTGAAACAAGAGTGTTTGTAGATTAGCTTCACCAGTTTTGGATTTTGTTTAGGCTGCAGTAGGTTAGCTTGTAGATTTTGTAGGTTTATTTGTTCAATACTTAATACTGCTGTCCAAAATGGCATGCCTAGATTCTTCTCCAATTACAATTTTTATCTTACTAACATGTTATCATTAGAACGTAATGGTCATAGTGTTGTTTTTATGTTGTGGTGTGTAGTATCTGGTTCTTCCCACTGGCTTTAATCTATTGCAGTTAGTAGTATCTAGTTCTGAAGAACACCACACTAGAGATGATAGGGTATCCTAGGGATGCTACTGCTGACAGTTCATTAAGTGTAGAATATAAGGAATTGACTGTCCGAAAATGAGTGTGGTGTTTGCTGCTGATGATAGGTATATGCTGTGAGGTTGTATGCTCTTAATGATTTTCAAATTGTTATGACAAATGACAGAGAGCACAGGTTCATTAGGAAAACTCCTTTTTCTATGTTTTCATGATTTGCTGTCCTAGTGGCATAGGCTTTCATTGCCAAAATTGTGTTTTCATTGAACATTATTGTTTTGAGATAGTGTACTGATTTATCTCTCTTTTTCTCTGGGGACAGATTTTTAAGAATGTATAGCTTTCTGTTTTCCATATATATTCTGGTAATGTGCTGTGCTGGATGTGCTCCCTCATATCCTTGCAAATATGAAGCACTTTAATGTTCTGTGTTGGCTGTGTTGGCTATGCGCGTGCTTGTATGAAACACTTTCTTATGTCGTGTATGCAGGTTCTTGTGTGAAATGAGTCCTGATTTTTGCCGGAATGTTGATTAACTTCCGTTTCGGCAGAAATCGGGCACTCCTAGTTTAAGAAAATTAGCAAAGGTCATGCCGGATTTTTCCGTGTACTTTATTACTAACCAATTATTTGATTTTTATTAGTGCAAACATGTGTGACAACGACGATGCTAGCTGTTCTAAGCGCATCAGTTCTGAAGGAGAAGTCAGACCTCCGAATAAACAATTGACATTTTGGGAGGCGGCCCAGTGGCTAGAAGACGATGAAGAATACCATCGTTCGGAGAGCAAGGATGATGAGATGGAAGATGCGGAGGAAGAAGCCGAAGGAACGGCGGATGATGAAACCACTGATGGCGGCGAGGGAACAGGGAGTGGTAGCAATCCTCCTAAGAAGAAGAAGCCGAAGGAATGGCTCCCGGACACGCTTGGCACTGTCAGAGAGGAAATTACCGAAGTGAGCCCAACAGGGGTTCCTTTGGCGCCTAACCTTGTCGACAGAGGGTATGGTGGGAAAGTGGCGGCGATCACCCGGACCACCATCTCGATCAACACCGAGAATCTCGGGCATAAAGATAATGGCCACTTGCGCACACTCCTCTTCGATAAGATCCATGCAAGATACAAATTCCCCACTGAGTATCGAAACACAAATTATCATGGGAGTGCAGTAAACAAATACGCCCTGACAAAGATGAGCACTGCCATGGCCAGCTGGAAAACCCGGATAAAGAAGAAGATCTATAAAGAAGGCAAAAGTCTCGAGGAGATCTAGAAGATTGACCCGCAGATCAGCGAAGATCAGTACTGGGAGTTCAAGGAGAGGTGTGAATCGGAAAGATCCCAGGCCTCGAGTAATCAGGGAAAGGTGTTGCAGGCGATGAATATAGGTCACCACCATCCGCTGATCTGGTGGATACAGAACTGCGGAGGCCAAATGGGATAAGGAGGACGAATAGTATAGAGCTAAGGGGATAGCTAACCCCTTTGTGAAATTCGAAAAGGGGCAGCTTCGAAACTTCATCAGGGCATGTTACCATGTGGACCCAAAAACCAAACAACTCACCGCGGATCCTGCGGTGAAGGAATTCAAGGAAATTGTGGTAAGTAATTTAATTACCGCGGTTCTAATCGATGAAGTCGAATTTCTAAACGGTTCACTATTACTTCTTCTACATGAGGAGGAAATTGCTAGTCATGGATCCCAGGGTTCCCCAACCCAGGGGTCGACGGCGACAACCCGGTTGGATAACCCTTTTATCAGGGCGATGAACCGGGCCAAGAAAATCACGCCGGTTAAGAAGAAGCCGTCGTCGACTGGTCGTCTGGCCGGCCTTCAGGGTAAGAATTGGGTGGATCATTTTGGTCCACCGCCGAGGACGCGTGTGGTGCCGTCGTAAAGGAGCGAGGAGGAAAACTTCGAGGTTCAAGAAATTAAGGAACAAGTGACGCGGTTCCCGCAGATCGTCCAAGACAACCTAGCAATCACCCTTACGTCCATCTTGCCTCCCTTGGTGGAGTCAATAGCCAACTGGAGTGCGGGTGGTCGACAAGGGCCGTGCCTGATTCCAAGCATGGTCAGCAGCCACTCGAACAACGCGACACCGACAAATCAGGCGAATTATGTGTTTGTGACTCCACCCGCTAGCACCGCGGCGCCAGAAGTGTTGGTGACTCCCCCTCCCATCACCACGGCACCGGACATGTTACTGGCTCCCCCATGACATCGTCGCCGTGGCACCGAAGCTCCAAGCACCCGGTAGGGAGAATACACCAGCGGTCGACACCGCGCCATCAAGCAGCCCCTCCGTCTCTTGCATGCCCGTCGTCGTATGCGGTGCCTCGACATTAGCCGATCTCGACACCATCACGGTAAACAAATTGATTTACCGCCTTTCGTGCCATCTATTACTCTTATGGCATCTCTCTGACGATGTACATGTTTTCCACAGACGGATGTTCCATGCACTCTCTTATGCAACATGAACAACGAGCTGAGGGATGTTGCCAAGGGTACCATTGTTCAACCCATGTAGCGCATGTTCCACTCAAGGCCGATGCCAGATAGCATGCACAGGGTTAAAATTAGTCGGGTGCTAAGGGACTGCGATGACCTGGAACCTCCCATTCAACCCCCAGGAGCGGATGAAGAAGAGTTGGCTGTCCTCAGAAGTTGCTTCGGCTTATTATTGCAATGGCCAAAGAGCATGATTCGTTTGGGGATGGCGGGGGCCATCACGCCACAGACAACATCACCGCATGTCGTGCCAGCCACAAGCGGTGGCAAGGACCCCTTACCGCCCTCGCCGTCACCTCCACACGGTGGGTCGGATGATCATGTTGATGATATGCACATGGCGCAGGATCCGGCCAAGGATGACAAAGACCCAGCTGGTGGCCCCATAGAGAAACCCACTATAACCAAGCGTATGTTTGGTTCTCAGGAGACACCTCTAGCTTGCGCCTTCACCGAGCCAGCTGATACAACCAATCGGCCCTTTATTCTAAGCCATGACACACTACATAGGGCGGCCGATGCTCAGATTGCGGTGCATGACCACTCTCCAAAAGGAAAAAAGGCCAGGAAAAGAAAATCTAGCAGCTCGAGCCAGACGGTGGCGTCAACTGCGAATCTAATCAGGTTTCGGGACAGTCCACCAAGACCCGAGGGTATTATGTGGAGGATTCATGTGGCGGGTGAGCCCTTCTACCTAAGAATTTGCAGAGGCTCGCCAGTTCGGAAATTAAGAGTGTGCCTGACGGTGTGCTGACAATAGAGAGACGCCTTCTGGCGGAGAAAGATCCCTCACACCCGGTATTCGTGGTTAAGGTCCCACCAGGCTTGGGCTTCGTCGACAATGCCCTCGCGGATCTGTTCTTCCTGCGGCTTGACGACATCTTCAGTATGTTCCACCTATACCCACTACACTATACCATGGTTCGCCTGTTTTCTCTCAGCCTGGCCATGCAAATCATTAGAGAGAACACCCCGGGCATCGCGGTAGTGGACCCCTACTACATGCATGACATCTGCTTGGGAAGCGCCGTTGAACGACGAGTCGTGGCCTCTTACCTAAAAGGAATCTTCGCGGCGAACAAGACAAAGGAATACATTCTCATGCCTTAATTTCCCGAGTAAGTCATTATTCACTTGCCACCATCGATTGGCTTTATTAGATTATCATCATTCTTTTTCCAACACATTCCATTTGAATTTTTTGCACAAAGATGAACACTGCACACTCATCTCCTTATCACTGAAGCATTCGGACACCACGTATTTCAAATCAGGGAGTATAGAAAATAAGAAAACGTACGACAAGATCAAGGAAGTTCTGGATGATGCTCTCACTGGCTATGCCTCAACGGAAGGCACCACCTTCGTGCATAAGAAGTTCAAGTTTGGCAGGCACGTCTTCAACCATGTAACGGAGTTCCCCTGCGTGAAGCAGCCGGAAGGCAGTAAGAAGGAAGCCTACTATGCACTCCATCACATGAGGGCATTCCTACTAGACCAGCAGAATTCTACGCTTCCAAATCATCTCAAATAGTAGGCCGAAACCAAGGCCAAGATCACTGATTCAGATATTAGACAAGACATGTATCGCATCCAGCAGCAGTTTGAGGCAATCATCTTTCGTGATGTCATGACTTCGTGGGGGATCTTCTATGGAGGAAATTTCCCGAATAACCGTGACATAGAAGATCGCCTAGAGATACAGGGTGACTATAGGAAGTTCATGACGAGATAAGACGTCCTCCCGTTCCCTGAGCTGAGCCAGAAGTCTTGATGTTGGCCTAGTTGTAGTTCCAAACTATAGATGACCTTTGTGTGTGTGGACAAGTACATGCTACTACTTAGCTTATTAGGTTTATGAATCATCGCTTACTTCTTTTGCTTATTATTATTATTATATATGAATCAATGCTCGTTTTTTTTGCTCACTCTTTGGTCATTTCCTTACTTTGGTCCTTATTTTTTCCTTACTTTAGTCTTTTTTCGAGAATGCCAATGATTGAAATGTCGTGGCACACTATATATGTGAATGTGCTACGACGGGATAGTGAGCCTTGTGATATGCACAAGTTCAGGTGTTGTGCATCCTACTTGGCTAACTGTTCCGTCGTAGCATATTCCTATGTCCAACGACCTATGTATATATATATGAGGCATCCTTTTTTAGTTACTTTGGTCCTTTTTCGAGAATAATGCTGATGATTTAAATGTCGTGGAACACTATATATGTGAATGTGTTGTGACGGGATTGTAAGCCTTGTGTTATGCATCCTACTTGGCTTACAGTTCTGTCATAGCATATTTACTTTGGTCTTTTTTTTGTTACAAGTCTAGATGTTGTGCATCCTACTTGGCTTACAATTATGTCATAGCATATTTCTGTGTCCAATGACCTAGTTATATATGAGGCATTCTTTTTGAGTTACTTTGGTCTTTTTCGAGAATGCCGATGATTGAAATGTCGTGGCAGACTATCTATGTGAATGTGCTGCGATGGGATTGTTCGCCTTGTGCTAGATGTTGTTTTGACCTTATGCTTAGTGATTATTGATGTAGCATGACTTGTTCCAAACAATTGAGATTGCTTAGTGTGCCTTGAAAGAATCATGCGTTGTTTTAGCATACAAAAGCATAATATTGTGGTATTCTCTTTTGATGCTTTGTTTGGATTGACTTGGCACATTCTCACACCATGTTATGACTATGAACCAGTCACCTTAGCCTCTATGATCATTTAGTTTTTGACTTGTGATACCACTTTATTATTAGATTGATAATGTTTTGTCGCTCTACATGATTATGGTCATTATTGCTCTCTTAGTTGGTCGCTCCCAATCTTTTGCTAGCCTCCACTTGTATTGAGTAAGCTCTACCCATGCATCCAACTCCCAAGAAACCAAGTTATTCCAAAGTGTCCACTATAAATTCCTATGCATGGTGTGTTACACCATTCCAAGTATATTCTGTTTTATCTATCTTCCAAATTGAACTTTTTATGTGAAAAATAGTGATTAACAAATTTGATGGAGCACTTTATTTTTCTTTCCCCTAATAAAATTGAACCATTGTGTCATCTATGTTGTATATGCTTGCACTTATAAGTTGGGAATTAGCAGAACCGTGTTGTCACGAGGAACGATTTCAACACCTGTAAATATCTACCCAGTTGATATCATGCACTTTTGTTTATGGATGTCGGTGGTGTGAAATAAAAGGGTAGCTTGTAAGTCCATGGAGTTATGTATATGTGTTAGAGAAACGCCTGGGCCGCTAGCCTAAGCCATGCCTAATCATGGTGGAAACTTGCAGCATCACCATAGTGAGAAATCCATGAAGCATCCTCAGAAAAAATATACAGAAAAAATGAGAGAAAAAAATATATGCACCATTCTCATGGTAAATAAAAGGATTGTTGAGATGCTCACTGTCTGTTTCCTTCTCATTTTGATATGGGATAGCTCCTGTGTCATGGGGCAAGGAGTACCTCGTTGGCGGTTCTCTATGATACACATATACTTACAATGACAATTACCGGTAACTAAAGTTGAGTAGCATGATAACGGACCTCGTACTCAAGGGACATGAGATTGCCAACTTTTATTTTGTCAAGCATATACTCCATACTTTGTTCACTTTTATATTGAGTCTCCACCTTCTATCTTTATGCACCAATTAAGAGAGCATAGTTGTCATTTTTAGTTCTATGTGCATTGTCCCAAAACTTATTGATTGATTCATAATGTTTATATTGCTTGTTCCTGAACTATTTGTATCTAGTCACCCTTATGAACTTTGAGGGTGTCCTATGCATTTATGTTTTGCTACTCCATGAGGGACAAGCTGAATACCAATATGCTATGTTTTCTATATGTAGAACAAACAAATGTATTTCAATGCATTGTTATTCATGATGTTTGTTTGTATCCTTTCATGTTGCAACATAGTTACTATGTCTTATTGTTAGAACTTCATCTTTCATGCTCATGTTTAGAGTACTTTGATCCCAGCTTTCAATGCTTGCAAATGGTTTGATCAAGATTGTGATGGTGCATGTCACCTCAAAAATTATTCTTTTTATCACATACCTACTCAAGGACGAGCGGGAGTTAAGCTTGGGGATGCTTGATATGTTGAAAACGTATCTATAGTTTTTGATGTTCCATGCTTGTTCAGTATCCACTTTGCTATGCTTTGTCTAAACTTTGAGGTATTTTAATATATTTTCTCGGACTAACCTATTAACAAGATGCTAGTAAGGAAATATTCTCGGAATTGGACGGGAAAAAATCCAAAGTCAAAATTTTACCGGAATGAACACAGAGACCGAAGGGCAACCGAAGGAGGGCCACGGGACTGCCACACCCTAGGGCCACACAGGCCCCCCTAGGGCGCGCCTTCCTATGGTGTTGGCGCCCCAGGCGCCTCCCTGCCTCGCCTCTTCGCCTATTAAATCCCCACGATGCCAAAACCCTAAGTACCCGATCAGATCTCCACGAAACAGTCTGTAGTCGCCGCCACCATCGTCCCTAGATCGGGGGGATCTAAAGCTCTTCTCGGCACTCTGCCGGAGGGGAGAGATCATCTCTGAGGCCTTTTTCATCACCATGCCAGCCTCCGGTATGATGCATGAGTAGTTCACCCTTGGACTATGGGTCCATACGGTAGCTAGATGGTTGTTTCTCATCCTTTGTGCTATCATGCTTAGATCTTGTGAGCTCCGTTCATGATCAAGATCTTCTATTTGTAATCATACATGTTGTGTTTACGGGGATCCGATGGATATTGAGATTACTATGTCAGATTGATTATTGATTCTATCATGTCTTATGATTATTGATTATATCATGTTTGTGTTGTTTGTGATCTTGCATGCTCTCCGTTGCTAGTAGCTATCTTGGCCAAGTAAATGCTAGTGACCCCAAGAGGGAGTATTTATTCTCGATAGTGGGTTCATGCCTCTAGTAATATGGGGAAGTGACAGGAATGTCTAAGGTTGTAGATGTGATGTTGCCACTAGGGAGAAAACAACAATATTTTGTTCATGGAACAATTGTATTGTTTACTTTACACACATTGCTTAATGCAGTTATCCGTTGCTTGCAACTTAATACTGGAGGGGGTTCGGATGATAACCTGAAGGTGGATTACTAGTCATGGATGCAACTGGATGGCGGTCTATGTATATTGTTGTAATGCCCAATCAAATATCATAGGAATCACGATGTCTAGTATTTTCATTGTTATGCCTTGCTCAGTCATATCAATTGCCGAGCTGTAATTTTTTTACCCGGCATGTTATGTTATTTATCTTAAGGAGAACACCTCTAGTGAACTGTGGACCCCGGTCCAATCTTTACCATTGTTACATCATCTACTGCTATCGTTTACTTTCTACAAGAAACCATTACCTTCCACACTGTACGTTTAATCCTTTGTTTTCAGCAAACCAGTGAGATTGACAACCTCACTATAAGTTGGGGAAAAGTCTTGAGTTTGCGTTATGCAGGATTCCAAGTTGCTAGTAACACCTTTGAGTTGTTTCCTTGCTCCTACTGGTTCGATAACCTTGGTTTCATAACAGAGGGAAAACTTGTTGAGAGAAATACTCTTGGGGTCTCCCAATGAAGCTCTACTATTGAGCCACATCAAGCACCTTTATGTGGATCTGAGAGAAATACTTTTACCAATATCCTGTCTTTAATTTGTATTTTATATGATGGTAAGAACAGATACTAGATGACAATCTTAGTGATGGATAGAAACCTAATGCTGAACTTGATGTTTCTATGCTTGTGCTGATAGTTGATCAGCTAGCTACTTTTGTCCTTGTGATGTTGTTATTGCCTGATGTTTCTTGGGTGGATCTTGATTACTTGGTTGACTAGATCTTCCTAATGGTTAGTTTATCTCCTTTTCCTTCTGGTAAGCCTTATCCTGCTTGTGCATGGCCTTATTCTTGTGCTCCTGGATAGTTTCCCCAAGCAACCAGGGTGTTGGTGATGTGGTTGTGATGACTATGGAGGTTTTGGTGCTAAGCTATGCATTCTAGAGTGTGGAAATGGAATGATATCTCTAGTGCTACTGCTAGTTACTCTCATTTTGCTACATGCATCCTTCTCTCATATGTTGATAGCACATGCCATGCAGTTAGATGCGTGTGATGTGTGCTGGCTTGCTTCATCTATGTATGGATGAGATCAAATAAATCATAGATCTTTTGGTGACTATTTACCTCTTACTATTTACTTGGCCCGGTGAAACTTCCCCATGTCGATGATGAGGCAACAATCTGATAAGAACAGATTTTTACTAAACTGGTGAAACTTGCTCCTTTTAAAACAAATACTCTTTGATGAATTAGGCTCTAGAATCTCTAGGCCAAATCTGAGAGTAAAACACTAACCAACTAACATTCTTTTTTTGTTTTGTTTTATTTTCTTTTGGTTGTGTTTTGCAGGAATCCAGAATATGAAGGAAAGAAGATACAAGATGAATAAATAGTTTATTTATTAGTTTACGAATTTTAATTTTATCCTATTTGTAATCTTTTTTTATTTTGTAACTTCCTTTTTTGTATTTAGTTCCTTGTATAAACACTGTGATTTATTAATGATGAGTAATAAAGATTATTTTTCTTTATGTTCTTATTCTTGTAATCCCGTTTTACTTTAGGTAATGTAATTGGCAGTGTAATATTGTAATATAAATAAAGTTAAATTTTCTTCTTTTTGTAATTTTAATTTCTCTTATAATATATCTTATTAGTTGAGATTTGTAAAATAATAATACATTTGTTTGTAATAGTAATATTTACCCTTATTATATTCTCTTAATTATTGAATTGTTTGTGTTTTGAATTCTGAATTCAAATACTCTTGAATTATATCAATTGTTTATTGAATTCAAATTTGTTTCCCTCAAATCAAAGAAATCAGTAGAAGTCATGTCGAAATTCATCGCACTCACTTTGACGATCTAAACTACACCATCAAAATGAGAGGAACTCCGATCCCTTCATGCTTTCTTAGTTTTGCGCGAAATTTCTCTGGATTTTCTATGCATGAATACAATGCACACACCTGAGCTCAGTTTATTTCTAAACTCTAATGCTGGGATGTTACAAGTTGGGAGCATATATTTTAAATCCTTTCCAGCTACTAACATGCTATTACCCCTTGTCCGTTGATCTTTCCTAAATCTACCACATATTTTACATGGGTTCTTTCATTTTCTTTATGTTTGAATCATGACCATGTATATTTATGTGTGGATCCATCCAAATGTGGCAACCCCTCCCATTCTAGTGCATATTCTCTTTTTCTCTCAAATATGCATGTGCAATTTTATCTCTATCTTTTCTAGTGTCACATGCAATCATAATCCCTCGACTCTATTCACATGAAATAATGGATATCTATGTGACAACTCCTTTCTTTCAAAATATTTTTTTAATTCGAGTGTTATTTGAATTTGGTTAAAATCCTGCTAACCACTGCGAGCCATCCTATCTATCATTTATGAAAACACCCAAAAGTGATATTTCTTTTACTCCGTCTCTAATCTATTTGCCTCTTGATTTTTTGTCTAATCCATTTGTTAATCCCAAACCTAGCTAAATCTTTGTCTCTGTAATCTATCTAAGGTCCTAGGTTAGATAAATCATCTAGCTAGCTATTCTACACTAACCTAGCTAACTATCCTAGCTACTTGTGTGTACTATACACACACACTCTAGCTAGCCCAATCAAACCTGTGCACACACACAAACGTTTCTTCCTAGCTAGACCCGGGAACAACCTTTTTTATTTTGTATAGCTATCTCCTAGTTCATCTTTCATATATGCCCTAGTTGTAGGCATGCAAGTGGACAATCCAATGGACTAAGCGGATAGTCTGCTAGATGCCAAATTAACTTTATGCAAACTTGGAAATGATAATAATTAGAAGACCAATCAGATTTAGGAAAGGGTGGTGGACATGCCGGGAAGGTTTGACGGACGTCCGCTTGCATACATACCCACCTGATCAAACCCGTGGCCACCCAAAACTCCTTCGAGCCAGCAAGCCTCCTAGTGAACTCGACCTACTTTCCCTCTCTGGTCCGGCTTGACCAAGCTAGCAGCAACGGCTGCATCTCCCTAGCGAAACCCAGCGGCAGCTGAGCAAACGCGTGCACACCTCTCCCTGCACCGGGGGCCCGCAGGAGTCGCCCGCCCCTTTATCTCTTCTTAGATCACGTGCTCCAGCTAGGCCACGCCCAGCCGTACTGCCATGCCTCTCTCTCTCGCTGTGCATAAGGCGAAAAGGACAGATAGCATCCGAGGCAACGCACCCCTCCAACCACTATGGCAGGTACACTATTCAGAGGCACTCTAAAGTGCCTCCAATAGTCAAAATAGTGCCTCAAATGAGTTTTTAAGGCACTAAAAATTTTGCCGGGGACGGTCATGTAGGTAAAAGTTTTTTGAGGCAGTTTTAAAAAGTGCCTCTAAATCATAGTCATTTGAGACACTATGACTAATGTCTCTAAATCCTAGCCAATTGAGGCACTATGACTAGTGCCTCAAAAACCAATTTAAGGCACAAAATAGAGTGCCCCTAAATCCTAGCCAATTGAGGCACTATCACTAGTGCCTCTAAAAACCAACTTTTTGAGACACTATGAATAGTGCCTCTAAAACCCAACTTTTTGAGGCACTATCACTAGTGCCTCTAAAAACCAACTTTTTGAGGCACTATTCATCCAATTTTTTGAGGCACTATGACTAGTGCCTCTAAAACCCAACCATTTGAGGCACTATCACTAGTGCCTCTAAAAGCCAACCATCAACCATTTGAGGCACTCTCCATAGTGCCTCTAAAAGATAACGGCAGTAAAGTTACAGTAACCATTTGGCTAACATAAGTTAAATTACAGCAGTCAAATTTTCAAAATGGCTCACAACAGTCACATTACAGTAGGTATTGCACTCAATTCAAATCACAGTAATACAAAACAATACATAGCTCACTCAAATTACAGTAGTTTATGCAGTGGTTTAAATTTCACTTAAATTATTACAGTCAAATTACAATATCCATACACCTCTATAATGGGGGAAGATGACTTCAGAGACGAGTGTAGTAATGTGAGATCTTTAGCATCTAGACAGGTCACTTTGCCAATTGGGAATTTAGACCCATATCTCCTAGCTCTGCCTACAAAAAAAATGAGACATGCAAAATACATCAACAATCAAACATATACTAGTAAATTCAAAGAAGAGAACAGGAAAAAGAAGTGCACCTAATAGCTAGAGATATATAAAAATAAACCTGATAGAGTGTGGAGGGGCCAAGTGAAATAAGAAAGTGTACATGTGGTGAGGGGCAAGGCCCATGTGACACCATATGATTCATGTCTAAACACAAAATATTCTACTACTATATCGTAGGAAATAATTGGTACCTGTGCATTAGAGTAGACAAGAGAGGACAGCCTGCTGAAGGAGCTGCTGGGCTATGGTACAGCCAATTCAAGCAAGATTACAGTATCTCAAGCCTTCCAGGACAGAACAAGGATGATATCTCAAGCCTCAGCTGTGTGGACGCTTGTAGTGGTGCTGTAGTGAAAGTGAAAGGTGAGGAGAGCCAACAGGACAGATCAAAGGATCACTAGAAAAGCAGATGAAAACTATTGCAACATTCTTCAGGAAGGGTCCAAAAAACAATAATCTCAGCTTTATATAGGAATTCTTCAAAAAGTGGAGCTGCAATCCATTTGTGCAAACGAATATGAAAAGACAAAGTGTATTATCATGATGCTGAAAGGTAAATAGTGATGGCTCCCAAAAGAATTGCATACAGGACTGCTGGGATGGGACAGCCAAATCAGCTTCAGGTTTCGCGAAAATACGTCGATTTGGGCCATCAGATTCTAGGAGGATCTGGTTTCTCAAAATTGTTGATGAAACAAGTTGCAAGGTTAGTATAAAAAATATGTTATGGAAGGCCGATGACGATGGCTCAACAGAAACATTTCCTTGTTTAACAGTAGGTATAATGATGAGGATGCATACATACTACCTTTTACTTCAGCCTTTGATGCACTACGGTTCCATATGCAAAACACTATTGTTGGTATAAATTATTTTTAGCTAATGGAATATAACTTGCTGTATAGCTAGTAGGACAAAATAATTTGAAATGAAAATCAGATTGAGCAAAGGAAATTTGTATTTCATGAAATGTATAGACTGTTGTTTTGCTGCAAATGATAATAACTTCAATATTGCTACTCCCACCGATCCAAATTAATGGACTCGGATTTGTCTAGATTCAGATGTATCTAGTCTATACATCCGAATCTAGACAAATCTGAGTCCATTAATTTGGACCAGAGGAAGCAGATGATTTGATGTTCATCGGGAAAGAATAGAAGCAGATGCAGTAGATACAATCATGCCAACATATAGGATGGTCAAATCCTAAGCAACAAACAAGCTAAAACTAAGGACCAAATCACAATTACAGAATAAAAATTAGACGCTGATTCAAAAAAATGTGAACGGTAAGTCTAAATTAACATCTTGCTATTAGTCTAATCTGTAAAATGACAACAATAAACCAAATCAATTAGTCAGCAAAAGATAATCTTAACGGCCCAAAGATCATGAATGCAGATCTAGGGATTATATGTACACGGAACTATTGTTTTATTCATAGAAAAGAAAGAGCAGGCAAGGTATACTGATCATGAAGAGTAGAACTTATTTAGAGAAATTAGATCTAAACAGGCAGATCATGTGATGAACATATACCCAAAAAATCATGTGTACTGTACTTCAGAAGTTCCACTTTATTCAATCCTACCCTCACTTTACATATAATCATTTTTCTTTTGAGCTCCAATGATTACAAAAGGTGAGAGCAGAAAATAAAAGAGTGACATTCAACTAACTAAGCCATTGTATTTTCAAGATAAACAGCCTACATGAGACTTCAAAGTCATATATCACACAATTTTCTAGCAAAAAGAGAAGGAACTCACCATGTTGTCAACAAAATTAGCAAGCCTCATGGAAATCTCTGCATCTTAAGTTGGGAAAAGGTGAACACCACCAGCGCTCACATGAGTTGATGAGTATGCCAAGACTGCTATTGTTATCGCTAACATCATACTGATGTGCAGGCCTCTAGAAGAGGCTTTGTCTCTCCAGGTATCACTATATATATATATATATATTATTTTCAGATAAACATATCATAGAGGGGGGAAAATCCATAAATTTTGAGATAAACCTGTCCCAAATGAACCTGCAGAAATGAGAGAGCACCAAAGAATAAGATCATGCCATGTATGAAGTTAAATATGAACATTATCGATAGTTTGTAGAGGACCCATCGGAATTAGTTTGACATGCAGTTTTTGTAAAGCTAAAAACAGAGCATTTACCACTGAGAATTAGGTGTAAAAAATTCACCATTTTTCTATAAGATGTCAAAGCCAAAAATATTCCAAATAACCTTTTTTAAACAGATCATGCATGTAGACCTACCATATAGCAGAGAGAATTGACAACAAAATCAGATCTACACTTTTAACAAATAAAATTGTTCTGTAATAAGGTAAAACTTGCATATATAATCTGATGTAAAACCAATTACTCAAGTAATAGGTAGGTAAAATCCACAGGCATAAGCTACTTAATTCTAGTTCAGAGGTTAAAAAACAACCAATCTAAGTGTGAGCTAAATATTTTTCTACACTACATTTAGAGAATCAGGAGTGATTCATATGGTCAAAATAAGAACCTCTCCCAAATGAGGAGAGTGGCAATGAAATGGGAATATGATGATAGCCCTTTACCTGAACTGAACCAATGGAGAGATAATAGGATCAAACTGATAGGAGATTTACACCTTATCGATCCCATATTACTCGATGTATGATGCATGTAAAGAAAAATGATGCATTAAACCAAAAAAATCATCAGATAAAATTTCAGTTCCAGGCCAACTTATCCCCTAAAGATTTCAGTTAAACTAAAAGTAAATTGGCTAGAATTACATATACAAGAAACATGAAAACCAAGATGGGGAAAACATAAGAGCGGATTATGAAAACCATGCATGGATGAAGGTACTATTGGTCCAATGAAGCCGCACATAGACTGAATATGTCTGACTGTTGATGATGGATGCCGGAAAACATAAGAGCGGATTATGAAAACCATGCATGGATGAAGGTACTATTGGTCCAATGAAGCCGCACATAGACTGAATATGTCTGACTATTGATGATGGATACCAAAAAAACTAAGCTATAGTTTTTGCCATGGCGTGGCTGGCCCCTAGTCTGCTAGATGAGAATCCATAGGTGTTGGGGTGTATGAAAGGGCGATACAGAAACTGATGTACACTAACAAACTACAAGAATATGTTAATTATAGCTCCCAATTCACACTCTTTCTAACCTAAATTCATGTATAGGTTTTGCATGCATACTAAACACAACTTAAAAGGATACATAGCTAGAGTGGTTTTATTCATAAATAAATCACACAAGCATGGCATCTATATGATTATTCTTATTCTACAAGTTGCAGCTGCAGCAGGAATTAACAAATTTCAGAAACACACCAGGCGATGAAAATACATGAACTTCTGAGCAGCCATGTGCTCGAGCTCACTCGGCGAAGGGTGATGGCGAGCAGGGTGCAGACACCTTGGTGTGGTCCTCTGACCACATGCCGCAGAATCATCCTTTCCAATATCATCGTCAAAGCACTGAGTCACGCTCCCGCATGAATCTATGGAATTTTCACAACTCTGGAATACTAATCAAATGCACTTGAACAACACAACACACATCTGCAAAATTGAGAAGACAGATGCACCATGGCCACTACTAGTTGAGTGGCCTGCAATGGAGCTCAGCCTGGAAGCGATGGCCACCATCCGCTCCTCCCGACGTGCGGCGGGACACGCGGTCGTGCGAGGCGCTCCTCCTGGTGACAGCATGGAGCGCGGCGGTGCGAGCAGCATCCTGTGCTACTCCTCCCGGCCACCAGCCGATCTCTAGGCGACGGCATGGTGTGCGGCGGCGGCGCTCACAGCGGGCGGCGCTGCTCCCCCGACCATCAGCCGCTCTCTCGAGGACACGCATAAATGACCGCAATCGTGCCGCGAGACAGCACCGGAGATGAAGGGACGGAGCGGCTTACTCTGCGAGATCTCCGAGCTGGAGCAGGATCCCGACGAGGCCCGCGACTGCGGCGCCCTCCAGAAGCGCCTTGGGATCCACCTCCCCGCCGCTGCCGCCGCGTCTCTTCACAGTTCCCGCGGAGCCGCCACCGGAGACGTACAGGCCGGGGTCGCCCAGCCCTACCTCATTCCGCACCTCGCACCTAACCAGCGGCATCTCCACCACCCGCCTCCTCACCGTCGAGGCGCGGAGGCCCTCATGATCCCGCGGAGCCGAGATGCGCGGAGGAGATCGAGGGCGGAGAGGGAGGAGGAGATCGAGGGCGAGACTGAGAGCTCGGGGTTGACCCTGTTGTTTTTTAAGGTATCCAGTCGCTGTGTGGTGGGCCTGAGCCGGATGTGGGTCTATTTTTACTACAGAGAAGCGTCCTTCGCTGTAACAAAAATTCTTTTTCATCAGCTTTAACGGACGGTTCAGCTGACTGCCTGACTCTGACTTAGATCAAATGGTTCTAAACACAAGCGCCGGAAGCTTTAGAAGAATTTTAAAGCTCCAATGCTCTCGATTGAAGTTGAAGCAGAAATAGCAAAGTCAACCCCTTCGGTAAAAATTGCTGATTGGCTTTGTCAACAACACAAAGTTTGGATAATATACCTTCTTATTATCATTCTTCAACAAGACAGTATATTCATTTCTTCAATAGTCATCTATTATCAGTAGAGACACATGTAGACGTCAAAGTTAGCACCAGAAGATCGGTGAAAAGCGGACTGGGCAGTCTAGAACTGACCTGAATTCCATCAATTACACAGTGGTCCCCAACATCAAATGGATGCATGATGAATACAAATATAAAGGCCTCAAATAGAGTCTTGCATGCATTTCTTTTCTTTTCGAGGAAATATACATGGTTTGGAATGTTTCGTTGGTCGGATGAATGAAAAATTACGGGAATATAATCATCACAACATTGCAGGTGTAAAACATAGGAGAATCACAAGAACGACAATTTAGCTAGAGTATGAGGAAAAAGAAAAATGTGAGCATAGGAACGATATTATTCAGAATTTATAGCGTTGTCCTCATCCATAGAATATACTTTTTAGTAAATATACTAAGTACTACCTCCATTCCGGTTTATAATTCAAATACGTACTTTGAAAAAACGTTTGACCATAAATTTGGTCAACAAAATACAAACTATATTTAACAAAAATTATACTATTAGATTCATATTTCAAATACGCTTTCGATGGTATAATTTTTATGATATATGATTCATATATTGTTGACCAAATTTACGGTCAAACTATTTTCTCAAAGTACGTATTAGCCCTATAATCCAGAATGGAGGGAGTAGTGAAGAAAGCTGGATGACCATAGTCGAACGCTGGAAGACAATACAGCTCTAGATGCGATGGCGTTGACCGAGCAGTACGGCGCGACGTGGCCTTGATTCGGCGGTGTTTTATTTTGGGGGTGTGGGGCTACGGGGCCACACCCCCAAAATATTAGTGTAGTAAGTATTAAATAAACACACAACTTAGTTTTATTCTCTATGTTAGAGACACAATCAGCACCTTTATAATCATGGAACCACGTACGAGTTTGGTTCTCAAAATCAATCCATCGGCATTTTCACAACATGTGCATCTGATCTTCTCAAATCGACCGAATGCATGCATACTTCCAATGAACCCCATGTGCACAAAGTTCACCACTAGACATAATCTAGAAATTTAGAAATCTAGATCTTCTATAGTACGACGTATATATGCACTGGTAAACAAAGGTAGTAGTACAGTACCAAACAAAACCCCTCAACCACTAACTAGGCTACTAATCATGTACGTATCGTGTTGCTGCTTCCCTACCGACCCTACAGCAGATCAGGCCGCACTAATATGGTATTATCGCGTCCCATTATTCTGTCTAGGCTACGCGAGCTGCGGCGGGTTCCCCGTCGGGTGCGCGCTGGAGTCGTCGACGTCCGCGCTCGGCGACGGGTTTGAGTTTGACTGGCCACGCCGCGATGGACGGAGCACGGGTGGCATGGATAGGTGGTGGCCTTGATTCGGCATATGTGCCTCAAAAAATTGTCCATTGAAAGCACAACGAATAGTGTCACAATTGGTCACTCATTAGAGGCATATTTTAGTGCCTCTAAATGGTAACCAATTGTGATACTTTTAGTTATGTCTCAATTGATATATTTTTAATGGTATTTTTATAGAAAGTGTATCTAAAAGATCTGTCTTTTTGAGGCACGGGTTAAAGTGCCACTAATAGTTTGACATAGAGGCATTAGACTGTGCCTCTATTTTTTAAAACATTATAGGCACTATCAATAATGCCTCAAAAGACTAAATTATTAGTGGCATTTTAAAAACTGCCTCTAAAATCTTACATTTTAAGGCACTATTATTCAAAGTGCCACAAATAGCTACAATTAGAGGCATTTATAAAAAATGCCTCTAAAAAAAGTGCCTCCGTGCCATAGTGAACCACTCTTGCCCACACCGCCTCTCCCGACCTCCCTTCTTTGCCACCGCTAGCCGCCACCATGGCCATGGCCAAAACCCTAGCTTCCACCTAGCCTTGCCATCGCCGCTTGCTGTCGTCGTGCCGTCCGAGTGTGTGTCCTTTGTGTGGTACAGATCAAGGAGCGAGGAGGAGCCGTAGTGCCTCTCCATCACGTGTCGCACGCCGCCATCTTCCTCCATCGTCCAGATCATCTTCCGGCTCGCCGTCGCCTCGCCGTTGTTGCCTCTAATCTTGTCTGTCACGTAGATAGGATATTTGATTTCTGTTTTCTTCTAGATAAGGCACTGCCCGCGACCTGTGCATGATCTGTTACATCGACTTGGACTCTTTCCGCTGCTGTCGTTGTGGCACTTGCGATCAGGAACTCGTGGGATGGCGCGGGTCCTCCGGATCGTGGCGTAGAGGTAGGAATACCAGGCCACGTTTTCCCTTTCTAATGAATAAAAGGAAGAGAAGAAGAGAAAAGCCCTAAGGTTTACACGGCACCAAAAATCTTCAGAGTTCAAGTTCTGTCTGAATCCACTCCTCGCGTAGTGTTGAGTTTTTTCAGGTTCAGAGCTGACATCTGGTATCAGAGCCCGCGACGAGGCTTTGAGGACCATGTCGGACGACGGCGACCATCCCAGGACCGGCTCGGCGCCCCCCACGGCCGGGGGGAGCTCTGCCACTCCAGCGCGGGCACGACAGAGAAGCCACGGGCGCGCCACGGCGAACGACAACGAGATCGTCGCCCACGGCGACGCAGTGCAGGAGAGGATCGTCACCGGCGGCAACACGGTGTGGCCGATGCTCACGGCCACAAACTACGTCGAGTAGGCCCTAGTGATGCAAATCAATCTAGAGGCTAACTTGATGTGGGAAGCTGTTGAGGGAGCGCCCTCCAGCGTGGCCGCTGACAAGGCCGCACACGCCGCACTCCTGCGCTCGGTGCCACCGGAGATGGTGGGCGCGCTCGCCGTGAAGAAAACGGCAAAGGAGGCTTGGGACGCGGTGAAGGTAATGCGCGTCGGCGTGAGCCATGTGAAGGAGGCCACAGCGCAGCGCTTCCGCAAGGAATTCGAGGATCTCGTCTTCAAGGACGGGGAAACCCTCGACGCGTTCAGCCTCCGCATCATGAGCATCGTCAACAACCTCCGCTCTCTCGGGGACGTGGTGGAGGATCTGAAGGTCGTGCAGAAGATACTGCGCATTGTCCCCGATCGGTACTCCCAGATGGCATGCTCGATTGAGACTCTACTCGATCTGAGCACGATGTCCATTGAGGAGCTGATTGGGCGACTGCGCACGTCGGAAGGACGTTGGAGCAGTGGCTCGTCGTCCGCCCAAGCCGCCTCGGACAGCCTGCTGCTCACGGAGGAGTAGTGGGAAGCCCGCCGCCGCCAACGCGAGCAAGGACAACCCTCTGGCGGCGGCAATCCCAACGGCTGCAAGAAGGGCAAAGACAAGCCGAAGGCCGGGAACGGCAACACCGGCAACGGCGAGCGTGACATGTCCCTGGTAAAGTGTTACAACTGTAATGTTATGGGCCATTATTCTAAGCAGTGCCCAGAGCCGCGTCGCGAGCGCAAGGGACGTGCCAACCTTGCGCAGGGACAGGAGGAGCAGGAGCAGGCGCTGCTCATGGCTCGCCTCGGCGAGTGCTGGGTGGGAGCCTAGAACAACGGCCCGGTAGAGCTCGTGCTTCTGAACGAGAAGCGGTCCAAGGCGACGGCCACGGAAGGGGCGGGCCGCTGTGACACCAAGTGGTTCCTCGACTCGGGGGCGAGCAACCACATGTGCGGCCACCGCAACCACTTCTACGAGCTCGACACGTCCGTGCGTGGCTTCGTCAAGCTCGGCGACGACTCCTCTGTCGAGATCGAAGGGCGCGGAACAATCTTGTTTGACTGCAAGAACGACGAGCATCTGACGCTCGCGCAAGTCTACTACATCCCCAGGCTCTGCAGCAGCATCGTCTCCCTGGGCCAGCTCGATGAGATTGGGTACGACACCCGCATACGTCATGGTTGGCTCCAGCTGCGAGACCACAACGGACGTCTGCTTGCACGCGTGCCTCAGAGCCGTGGCAGGCTGTATGTCCTCCATCTCGCTCTGGCGAGCCCAGTGTGCCTGGCGGCGCATGGTGGCGAGGACGCATGGCGCTGGCACGCTCGCTTTGGGCACATGAGCTTCGACGCGCTCCAGCGAATGGCTCGCGGGGACTTGGTGCAAGGCCTCCCGCTGCTTGATCAGGCCGAGCGACTCTGCGACGCATGTCTCGCCGGCAAGCACAAGCGAGCACCCTTCCCGCGCCAAGCACTGAACCGCGCCACGGATAAGCTCGTCTTGGTACACGCCGATCTCTGCGGCCCGATCGATCCACCGACCCCAGGAGGTAAACGTTACTTCCTCCTGCTGATGGATGACATGATTCGATACATGTGGATTTCGCTTCTTGCCATCAAGGACCAGGCCTCGTCGGCGATCAAGACTTTCCAGTCCGTCGTCGAGCTGGACAGCGGCCAGAAGCGCAAGGTGCTGCACACGGATCGAGGGGGTGAGTTCACCTCAAAGGCGCTGGGTGAATTCTTCGCCGAACAGGGGGTTCACCGACAACTGACGGCACCTTATTCCCCACAGCAGAACGGGGTGGTCGAGCGACGGAACCAAACCGTTGTGGGGATGGCGCGCTGCCTACTGAAGGCGAAGGGCGTACCGCCGAAGTTCTGGGGAGAGGCCGTCACCACAGCGGTCTACCTCCTCAATCGCGGGATGACAAAGAGCCTGCCAGGCAAAACGCCCTATGAAGCCTGCCATGGTCGGCGCCCGAACGCTGCCCACCTGCGCACCTTTGGGTGTGTGGCGACGCTGGGACACGCGCCCCCATCTCGAAGAAGCTGCAGGATGAGCACCCGATGGTGCTCTTCGGCTAAGTCGGGCACCGCCACATCGCGTCACGTCTCGACCCGTTCGATCGAGTCCAGGTGTCCCGCGATGTCGTCTTTGACGAAGACACGCCCTGGGATTGGTCAGGAATGGGAGGACGAGGGCCTGAGCTGGAAACGTTCGCCATCGAGCACTTCACCTCCCACGGAGCAGGTGATGGCGTGGGCTGGAATGCGATGCGCGTGGAGAAAGCACCGGCCTCGTGCGCCGGCTCATCAAGCGCACACTCACCTGCAGCTCTAGCGACGCGAGAGACCCCAACGACGGCGCCTTCACCTCCTACACCCTCGACACCTCCACCGTTGACGGTGGAGTACGCCACTCCGCCATCAAATGCGTCACTGCCGTCACCGGGCGAGGAGGCTCCACGACGGTACCGCACCCTGCAGAATCTGTTCGACACAACAGACAGGGTGGATCCGGCATACAGCGACAACTGTCTCCTCGTCGCCGAGGAGCCGGCGACGTTTGCCGATGCAGAGAAGGACGGGGCATGGCGCGATGCAATACAGGAGGAGATCAGCAGCATCGAGACGAACAAAACCTGGCGACTCGCACAACTGCCGCCGGGGCATCGAGCCATTGGGCTCAAATGGGTGTTCAAGCTGAAAAAGGATGCAAATGGTGTTGTGGTGAAGCGTAAAGCGCGACTCGTGGCGAAGGGCTACGTGCAGCGACAGGGGGTGGATTATGAGGAAGCATTCGCCCCTGTCGCAAGGATGGAGACGGTGCGTCTCCTCATCGCCCTCGCCGCGCACCATGGGTGGCCCGTTCATCACATGGACGTGAAGACGACCTTCCTCAATGGCGACCTCATCGAGAAGGTCTACGTCGAGCAACCTCCTGGATTCTCCGTCGCTGGCGAGGAGCGGAAGGTGCTCAGGCTTCAGAAAGCTCTGTATGGACTCCGGCAAGCGCCCAGGGCCTAGAATGCGAAGCTCGACTCCAGTCTCCTTGGACTTGGCTTCGTGCATAGCCAGGCAGAGCACGCCGTGTATCGACGTGGCGGCGGTGATCAGCTTCTCCTCGTCGGTGTCTACGTGGATGACCTGATCATAGCCGGCTCATCCATTGAAGAGGTGAAGAGGTTCAAGGAAGAAATGACCAGTCTCTTCAGGATGAGTGACTTGGGCGAGCTCAGTTTCTACCTCGGGATCGAAGTACAACAGCGACACGGCTCCATCACTCTCCAGCAAACTGCATACGCAAAGAAGCTACTGCAGAAGGCAGGATTGGAGGAATGCAACCCGTGCGCTGTGCCAATCGAGGCAAGACTGAAGCTGAGCAAGAAGGGGACGGGCCAGCTAGTGGATGCAACTCACTACCGCAGCATAGTGGGAAGCCACCGATACCTCGTACACACGAGGCCGGACATCACCTACGCCGTGGGCTATGTCAGCCGCTTCATGGAGGAACCCAGAGCTGAGCATCTTGCCGCGGTGAAACACATTCCGAGGTATGTGTAAGGTACTCTGAACCTTGGCATTACATTTGCAAAGGGAGAGGGTGAACCAGAGCTCCTGGGGTTCAGTGATGCGGATCTAGCTAGTGATGTTGATGATCGGAAGAGCACCACCGGACTGATTTTCTTCCTCGGACGGAGCCCCATCAGCTGGCAGTCACATAAGCAACGAGTGGTGGCCGTCTCGTCGTGCGAATCAGAGTATATCGCCGCCGCCACCACAGCTTGTCAGGGAATCTGGCTCAGCAGGCTTCTTGGAGAGTTGCTGAATGAGAAGCCACGAGCACCAAAACTGCTAGTGGACAACAAGTCAGCGATCTCCTTAAGCAAGAACCCTGTGTTCCATGATCGTAGTAAGCATATCCACACCCGCTATCATCTCATCCGAGAATACGTCGAGCAGGGTGATCTTGAGATCGACTACATCTGCACAGAGGGGCAACTTGCTGATGTTCTGACGAAGGCTCTTGGACGCATCAGGTTTCTGGAGCTCAGGAGCAAAATCGGGATGTCAGAAATAATCGGACGACAAGATTAAGGGAGTGATTTGTTGCCTCTAATCTTGTCTGTCACGTAGATAGGATATTTGATTTCTGTTTTCTTCTAGATAAAGGTACTGTCCGCGACCTGTGCGAGGTGTGTACCAGTCTGTTGCATCAGACTTGGACTCTTTCCCGTTTTCGTAGCTGTCGTGGCACTTGCGATCAGGAACTCGTGGGATGGCGCGGGTCCTCCGGATCGTGGCGTAGAGGTAGGAATACCAGGCCACGTTTTCCCTTTCTAATGAATAAAAAGAAGAGAAGAAGAAAAAGGCGTAAGGTTTACACGGCCCCAAAAATCTTCGGAGTTCAAGTTCTGTCTGAATCCACTCCTCGCGTAGTGTTGAGTTTTTTCAGGTTCAGAGCTGACAGCCGCCTGCTCCCTCGGTGAGCCACCCTCCCATTCTTCCTATCGTTGGTCTCCGAGCTTCCGTTGCAGCCGTTGTGCCGCCTTTCCAGCCGCGTCGCCGCGCCAGTGTGCCCACACGTGCAGCAGCAGCCCGCTCGCCGCGCCGCGCTCAGAAGACGACACCAGTAGCAACACTTGCTTCCCCCGGTTCTTCGTATTTTTCCAGCGTCCCTGTCTTACCACCGAAGAAACCTGCAACACGACTCCTCTTCCTGGTAGATTTACTCATCTAATGCCGCCAACCGTACTCATGTTGAATAATCACAGGCGAAATAATCATCTCGCAAAATCAGCAAGAAATCGTTGTCTCGGTGCATCTCGTGCGTCAGTTAACACTTATTGTTCTTGCCTCTGAATCTCATTGTTTCCCGGCACGTGCAGGCTTTCGTTGGAGAAACTTTGCACATAAAAGTTCTAGACCTAATTTCTTTCTCCAGTTCCCGTTTTATATCATCTCCAAATTTTCCCTATATTTTTCGCCATCTTCGTCCAAAATCTAACAAGCTAGCAGATTTCGCGTGTTCAAATGCAGTTTCGTCAGAATTAATCAGTATAGCCCAGAAAACTTTTGTAAAAACACCCTTGAGCTTTCTACAACAGCAACCCGCGGTCTAGCCCCAGCATGTCAGCTCGAGCACGCGCAGTGGCCCATGCAGCTAGTGACCCCACTGGCCATAGGAGGTGGCTAGTTTCCATACGAGTAAGGAAAGTCTGCCAGCGCTTTTTCCAAATCAAACAAAAATCTAGAAAATTGTATAAATTTTAATTAATTTCTATCTTTTGAATTGTTCGGAATTTGTGAAAATTTATAAAATAAAATATGAACGTTTTTCAAATATAAATTCAACCATGTTTTCAAATTAGACTAGAGTTGACCATATCTAGTCAAATCTTTAACATTTGACCATATTTGATTAATTTTGTATTTAATATTGTTTTAAATTTATAATTTCAAATAATACAAATAATATATGTTTTTGAATCAGAAAAACAAGAGGAATCTTTTTATGCTATTTAAAATATTAATTGAGAAATTTAAATTTTTTGAATTATTAAATGTTAATAAATGACCATTTTTTAATAATTGCATAACTATAAAACTGCACCTCTGAATTCGACAAATGATATGTCTATATTGACTAGCTCGACGAGCCCGTTCTAATTATGTGTTCCATGATATGAATTGAAGCATGCATAATATAATTATTAAGCATACAACAATATTTATGAGAGCAAAAAATGACTAAAAACTTAAGAAAATTCTTTATTCTTGTACCCCCACACCTCACCCATGCCATGCTATGCTATGCCATGTAAATTGTGCATAATTCCAACATGGCATATGTCAACACCCGGATTTTTAATTCCAAATGTCTGTTATGCCATACATCGCAATCAAGGATTACCATTTTTGCAAGACATAACATATTAGATATCATAGTACATCATCCATTACAAACCATACATAAGATCTTATATAAATAAAGGATCACATGATCCAGTCTTAATACAATTCAAGCAGTGGAATAACGTAATAATAACGGTAGCATAGGCGAGACTCCATCTTCATGGTCACAGGCAATGCTGACGATGGGAGATGATCCTAGTTGTCGTAACCTTCCTGCGGTCCGTCCTCATAGTACTCTTCATAGTCTGGCCACAGGAATAGCCAGTGACAAAGCCATGAGTACTCTTTAAGTACTCGCAAACTAATACTAACAAGTGAAGGGATTTTGGAGCAGGAAGTACATAGCTCTAAGGTTGTTTTGCAAAAAGCCAGATTTATCTCTACTGAGTTCAGAAGCAAAGAAAACTAGTTGAAAGTTTTATAACACCTAAGTGGGAACTTGAATTTCATATCACAACTTTGTTGTCGTCAAGTCAAGTCATGAATCATTTCACAAGTCATTTTGAAAACATCTGACTACGGAACAGTATGACCACTCCAACTCTCCATTACCGCGGACGCGGCTATCTAAATAGTTTGACACTCTGCAGAGGTGGTACACTTTCACCACAACATTCGATACATCTGTCAGAAACAATCCTGAATTCACCATACTCAATATGCGGATAATCAATCCTAACCTTTCAATTACACACCCTAGTATAGGCACTTCTCCTGTGAGTTTGGCCTCCCAACCATGACCAACTGTCATCTTGGGAACTGCATAGGTGGACAATCTTCACAAGGTAGCCTCAGCTCAAACCTTGGCCGCAAGGGAACCCATACTAAGGTATATAAATTTCCAGTCAAGCCCTACCCAAATTTCGGGTATTGTGGTTGTACGGTAAAATTGGAATGGTATCGCATCCAGACAACCATTAGTTTTATAAAGGTCTAAGGCTCATGCCTCAACATTTTCACCATCAAAATCATTTGGTGTTCAAGAACACATGTCAAAACATTTCAGTAGAATGACTCATTATTCTATGAATTTAATAACCATTTTCACCAAGTATTCCCATCTAAAGTTGATCAAGTTTTATACTTAGCAGTAGCATCTACAAGTGGGAGTAAATACTAATAAGGGGTGGTAAACAAGTGTATCTTATCTAAGTTCAATCTCATGCCTCAGGATGACATCATGATTTGTCTAACTTAGACCAAGTTTTATGCTCTTTATGCTACCTTTAAATATCTTTCTAAAATCTACCAGTCACTAAGTAAACTCTAATAGAAAGCTTTGATAAAGAAATAAAATATCTAAGCTTGCAAATAAAACTAGGATTGGGGATCAAGTGGTGTAAGCTTTGCAAATAAACTTACACGATTTAGCTTAGCTTCCTAAGATAGTAGTATAAGCTTGCTAAGTTGCAATTGTTAGCTTGCCTTGTGCAGAGCAGTGGTTGAAGTTCTCCTCGGCTTCTTCCTCGTAGTATCCTCCTTCCTCGTCATATCCTTGGTCGGTACTAGCGTCTATAGATAAATACGAGGTACCAATCACCAAACAATACTTAACTAATTCTATTCATCACACCAAGGTTCACATTAGATGATCTAGCATCATCACTATTATTACAATCATTAAGGAAAATAGTTTTACTTCCTTTATTTTAGAAAAGTAATTTCTACTCATTGAAAAACTACTTAAGATTTAATATTCTCCAACTAAAACATAGGATCATGTTGTCATATGTCATCACCACATATTTTAGTACATGGGAATGGGATTTAAAGTGGTGTCACAATTTAATAAGATTTAATCTTTTTAATTTAATTAATTAAAGTGACTAGAATGGCATATGTGGCATTCTTCTATTGCTTGACCATTATTTCTGCAAGTAAACCTAGATATTTTTATATATTCAGAAAGGTCTAGTTAAATGTGATTTTTGAGAGTTGGAATCAACTCAAAAGCTTTTGTGGTTGAATTTTGAAAAATGTTTAAAAATTGTTATTTTTACTATAGATGATCTACAAATCCAAATGGTTTGAATCAAATGGGCTTGGATTCAGCATTCCAATACCTTTCTAACAAAATTGGTTTCATGCATTTTGGTTTAGTGAATTGACCTGGGTTGATTTTTGAATCTAGGTACAGAACTAGGTTTGAAACTAAAAGAATAAACCTCAATTTGAATTACTAGGTCGCGCAGGATGTTAACTGGGCCGGCCAACACGGTGCACAGCGCATGAGCGGGTGCGTTTAAGTGAATAACCCCACCAGTCAGCAAGACAGGGGGTGCGAAGCGGCTTTGTCGGGCAACGCCAGCGAGACAGAACCCTAGCGCGGCCAGTGGGGGTCTACGGGGGCTCACCGGGGCTTAGGCGAGGGTCGACGACAGGGGTGAACGACGAAGTCAACAACGGCGATCCTCCTAGTACCGGCGGCTTCTCCTAGGGCGGATCCAATCAATGACTCCTTTCTTCCTCCTCTGCGGCAGACTCCGGCCAAATTCTGGCGATGTGCTGCTCTCCTTGCTCCGGGGGTCAGGTGAGGTGCTTCTAAGAGAGAGGGTAGTGACATGGTGTGAAGAAATCGAGCGGGGATGGCCTCTATTTATAGTGCCAGAAGGGGACCGAAGGGCGCGGGTTGAGATCGTTGGTGTCGTCGGCACAACGAGCTATTGGCATGGGCGAAGGTAGGGGACGGTGCCGTGCTCCCTAGCGAAGCTCAATGGCATGGTCATGCGGCGTGGGGCGGTGCGAGATGGTCGGAACATCACGATGCTCTGGGCGGGTCCGACGGCTGTTTAATGGCGCACGGGTTCTCCTGGTCGTGCGGCGATGAACGGGCGTGTCTGGGGTGTTCCTGTGGTGGTGGCGATCTTGCTTGCACGCGGTCTGTGGGCATGTGTCACGGGTGGCGCTCTGGCGCGCTCTTGGCATGCTCGTAGAGAGGCTAGACACACTCGGGCTGTGTGGTCCAGTGGCTAGCAAGGCTCGAGGCTTGGACAGGGGGTGGTGGTGGACGATGGAGTGCATGCTAGACAAGTTTGGCGAGGCTAGTGAAGCTCCTAGATGGCTGGCGAAATTGGGGTGACAAGGGTGCTCTCGGCATGCTTGCCATTGATGGCATGGTGTGGTTTACAATGAGCTAGAGTGGCTTAACAAGTTAGATGATCTACTGAGAGTGTAGTGTGAGCTAGATAGGGAACAAGTTAGGCCAAAATTACTGCTCACTATAGTGTGTAATGTTTGTTGGTTTGGTGTTTGCAAGGTGTTTGATGAAATGGCCGAAAGAGATACAAATTTAAATTTTTTATTCAAACTTTGTGGGTGTACTGGTTACATACTAGGGAGTCTCTGGTTAGTTGGAAAGGTCAAGGGGAATTGGTTTGGTTGGTTTTTGAGAATTGGGTGATCTTCCCATATGAACTAAATTTAATTTTGAATTGTCATTAGAATCAAGTTGCCAAATGTTTCTGTAAAGTTGAAAGGTGGGCTTTGATTCAATTTTACTTGGTCTGGCATGGGGTGAAAAGAAATAGAAATGTTTCTGTTTGAAATCTTGTACTAGAAACACTCAAAGATCCTAGTGAGCAAGATTGGCAAAAATGACCATTTGCTTATTTGGTTTGTTTTTGAATTTCTCTTGATTTGTTTCTGCTTGGAAATGTTTTAGATGATGTTGTTTTCACCTTTAAACCATTCCTTGCTATTTAGATCAATCAAACAAGTGCATTCATGCATTCATACAATCATCACATACACACATGCATTCACATTGATTTGATTAACAAAAGTTTTTGTTAAGCCTAATTTTGGTGATTTGGAATTGGTTAATCATTGTTCAATATTTCTGGGATTTTACAAACCTTCCCTCCTTAAAAAAATCTCGTCCCGAGATTTGAAAAGAAGAAAGAAGAAAACTAGGATTTAAAAAGATCGGGAAACTCCGTCTTGATGTGATCTTCATCGTTGATCTCTATGGTGCGGTGATCAATGTTCTTGAAAACTCCAGGCTTCTCCAGGACTTCAAGGCATTTGCGAAGTAACGATATATGGAACACATTATGCACTGCTGACATCTTCTCTGGCAGTTCCAGTTGATACGATACTTCTCCTCGACGACTCAGAATCTTGAAGGGTCCGATATATCTGGGGGCTAACTTTCCTTTGAGATGGAAACGCTGCATTACCTTCAAAGGCGACACATTGAGATATACAAAATCTCCAATATTTAAAGCGAGGTCTCAATGTCTCTTGTCGACATAGCTCTTCTGTCTTGACTGGGCGGTCTTGAGGTGCTCAGGAATCTTGTGAACTTTCTCTTCTGCTTCTCGTAGGATGTCGGGTCCAAAAATCTGACTCTCTCCTACTTCCGACAAATTCAAAGGGGTATGGCACTTCCTTCTATACATGAATTCAAATGGCGCCATTTGCAGACTAGCTTGATAACTGTTGTTGTACGAAAATTCTGCGAAAGGTAGACAGTCTTCCCATTTAGATCCATACTCTAGAACACAGGCTCTCAACATATCTTCGAGTATTTGATTTACTCGCTCCGTTTGTCCATCGGTATGAGGGTGATACGCTGTGTTGAAATCTAGTCGGGTTCCTAATCCTTCTTGGACTTTCTTCCAAAACCTCGAGGTAAACTTAGTTCCTCAATCTGACACAATGTTCTTGGGGACTCCGTGCAAACTGACGATTCTAGCGATGTACAACTCCACTAGCTTCAAGCTCTGATAAGTGGTCTTGACTGGTAAGAAATGGGATACCTTAGACAATCTATCCACTATGAGCCAAATAGAGTCATTTCCCCTACTAGAAGTAGGCAACCCGGTGATAAAGTCCATTCCAACAGAATCCCATTTCCATTCCGGAATCTGTAATGGATGCAACAGTCCTGCGGGTCTCTGATGTCCCGCCTTGACTCTCTGACAAATGTCACACTTGGCAATATAGCTTCCGATTTCTCTCTTCATCTTATGCCACCAAAATTGTTCCTTCAAATCCTGGTACATCTTCGTTCCTCCGGGGTGGATAGAATAAAGAGTATTATGGGCCTCTTTCAAAATAGTTTCCTTCAATTCCGAATATGCTGTTACACAGAGTTGTCCTTTGTACCACAACACTCCTTCTTCATCTTCGGTGAATCGGGGTACTTTGCCTGTACCGATACGACGTTTGATTCCGTCGATTCTAGCATTTCCTTTCTGCGCCTCCTTGATCTGACTGATCAAAGTGGGTTGAAGTTCTATGCTAGCCAAAAATCCTTCACTTACTAATTCCATTCTAAAATCTTCCATATCCATGTGTAAACTTGGTTGATCCTTCAGAATCATGGATTTCAAGCGGCACGATAGTATGCTAAGGGCATTTGCTACCACATTGGCTTTACCGGGGTGATAGTGGATGTCCAGATCATAGTCCTTGATTAGCTCAATCCATCTTATCTGCCTCATATTCAGCTCCTTCTGAGTGAATATATACTTCAGGCTCTTGTGATCCGAATAAATCTCACAACGGTTTCCCATAAGGTAATGCCTCCATGTCTTCAGGGCTAGAACTACGGCTGCTAGTTCAAGGTCATGGGTAGGATAATTCTGTTCATGTTGCTTCAGTTGTCAGGATAGATAAGATATAACTTTGCCTTCTTGCATTAGCACACATCCGAGACCGATCTTGGAGGCGTCACAATACACATCAAACGGCTTCGTAATATCTGGCATGATCAAGATTGGGGCTGAAATCAATCTCCTCTTGAGTTCCTGAAAACTCGCTTCACATTTTTCCGTCCATTCAAACTTCTTATCCTTCTTCAGCAATTGGGTCATGGGTCTAGCGATACTCGAGAATCCTTCTACGAACTTGCGGTAATATCCCGCTAATCCGAGAAATGCATGAACTTGGGTTTGAGTGGTTGGGGCTTGCCAATCTTCAACATCCTTCACCTTTGCAGGGTCAATGGCAATTCCTCTGGCTGATACTATATGTCTGAGGAATCCTACCTCCTGTAACCAGAATTCACATTTGCTAAACTTGGCATATAACTGATGCTCCCTAAGGGTTCCAAGGATGGTTCTTAGGTGTAGCTCATGTTCTTCTTCTGATTTGGAATAGATCAGAATGTCATCGATGAAAACAACAACAAACTTATCCAGGAAGTCCATAAAAATCTTATTCATGAGGTTCATGAAATAAGTGGGGGCATTGGTTAATCCAAAAGACATGACAGTATACTCGTATAATCCATATCTGGTGGTAAAGGCAGTCTTTGGAATATCCTCTATGCGAATCTTGAGTTGGTGATAACCAGTTCTAAGATCAATCTTAGAAAACACTTTGGCACCAGTCAACTAGTCAAACAGGTCTTCTATCATTCGCAGTGGGTACTTGTTCTTGATGGTGACATCATTCAAGTTCCAATAATCCGTACACAAACTGTTACCTCCATCTTTCTTATCCACAAATAAAACAGGTGATCTCCATGGCGACACACTTGGTTGAATCAATCCTATTTCCAGCAAAGCATCCAGTTGCTTCTTCAGCTCCACTAATTCAGATGGGTTCATACTATATGGTCTTTGATCTATGGGTCTGGTTCCATGGATTAGTTCAGTGATAAACTCGATATCCCGATCTGGGGGCATACCGGGCAAAACATCTGGAAATACATCGGGGTATTCACAGACTATTCTGACTTGGTCAATGGTTGGTTGGGCTATACTCTTGTTGCATTTGAATTGATGGGGCAAGGTTTCCGATACATGTTCTACTGATATTCCAGCTGTACTGGTCATGGTTATGGATTTCTTGGCACAGTCAACTAATCCTTTATGTTTCGACATCCAATCCATTTCTAGTACTACTTCCAAACCTTTAGTTCCAAGTACTATTTGATTAGCATAAAAATCAATGCCATGGATTCGGATAGGCACAACCTTGCAAATTTGTCTACCTTTGGTGGTTGAACTAGGTATTTGAACAATCATAACATGCTTCAATTTTGTTGGTTGAATCTTACAAGTGCATGCAAATTCTTCAGTAACAAACGAGTGCGATGCTCCAGAATCAAACAACACTCTTGCAAGTACCGAGTTAACAGAAAACATACCCAACACGACATATGGCGCTTCTTGGGCTTCTTCAGCATGCATGAGAAAGAGACGGCCATTGCGGTTGAGTGAATTACCTGGCGCAAACCTTCTTCTGGGCTGAACACGACGCTTCTGCTGAGCTGGGGCATTTGCATTGGGGGATGCGGCAATCTTCTTGGGGCACTCATTGTAATAGTGACCTTTTACTCCACATTCATAACAAGTAACCTAAGACTTGTCCTTTGCTGCAACACGCACAACATTTCTTCCAGTCCTTGGGGCAGTGTTGGTGTTGGTGGCTGCATTGTTGTTGTTGAACTTAGGCGGTGCACGTTTGAAATTGCTGGGGTTGCCGGGGTTGTTGTGATTTCCTCCGGACCTTGGGTTTCCACGGTTGGGATAGGTTGGACGGTTCATCGGGGGTCTATTGGTTCTTGGGGCAAATCCTGGAGATGGGTTGGACGATACTTTGGTGTATGATGGGTTCCTGGTTGATGCATCATGCAACGCTTGCGGTTCTCATTAGCTTGGTTGATCTTGCCTTCCATCTGAATGGCGGAATCCACTAAGTCTTCAATATCATTAAATGGGATGTTGACTAACACTGTCTGCATCGCATCGTGCAGACCATTCACGAATCTCTCCTTCTTCTTGGCTTCAGTGTCAATCTCATCCGGTGCATACCTAGACAATGACAAAAATTTGTCACGGTACTCAGCTATTGTCATTCTTCCCTGCTTCAGTTCTCTGAATTCATCTCTCATCCTCTTGATCAAACCCGGTGGCACATGGGTTCTGCTGAACCTGATTTTGAACTCTTCCCAAGTCATCATTTGACCTCCAGTCATGGCACGAACGCTGTTCCACCATGCTCTTGCATCTCCGGTTAGATAGTGGGTAGCAAACACTACCTTCTCATTAGCTTCCACTCCGGCAACTTCTAGGTTGTTCTCCATGGTTTGCAGCCAATCATCGGCATCTAGGGGCTCTTTAGACTTAGTGAAAATGGGTGGATTTGTGTTCTGGAAATTCTTGAGCTTGGACCCATGGTTGTCCTGATTTCCATGGCCTTGATTGTTGTTGGCCATCTGAGCTATCTGCTAAAGGGTGGCCAAGTTGTCTTGACGTTCGGCTCTTTCAGCTTTGCGGTCCAAAACCAACATTTGCAGGATTTGCAGCATCGGGTCCGGGGATGAAGTGCTTCCTCCACGAGGCATCTGAATATTGAGATAGGTTATAAAAAAAGAGGGAAATTTCTAAGGTTCAGGGTTTTGTAAAGTTTTTGAAGTTTGACTCAGATTTTTCTAGCAACTTGCTTTTCATTCATTCATTCATAGCACACGATACAAACACACACCACAACAAAATAAAACAGATGGTTTTAAGAATCATTCTATGAAACTACGATATAGTGGGACTGAATACAACTCTCTAACGCTAGTGCTCAAGTGCTACTACTCCTCGGAGTCGGTGTCCTCATCAACATCATCAATGAAGGCGAAGTCATCCTCATCGGTGAAGAAGTCCATGGCCTGATGCTCCAGAAAGTCATCATCGTCACTGAGATAGGAGTAGTGGTCTCCACGAAGGTCTTCCCCTGCATTCTCCCTCACCTCCAGTTGCATGTCTCTCTCGTGGACAGTCTCCTCCAACTCGGTGATCTTGTGGCAAAGACGGGCAATGATGCGCTCCTTCTTGTCGAGCTGATGGCGACGAGACTGGTGATCCTTCACTAGCATGGCAATGGTCTGATCCTTCTTGGCGGAGATGGCGTACTTGTGTTTGCGTAGGAGCGGGCATTGTCTAACTCCTTCTAACGGTCATATATCATGAAGCTGAGGTGGTCCAATTGACTCTTTATCTCATGGTGATACGGGGCCTCCAGTGGCTATCCCATAACATCACGCCTTGGATAGAACTCAAAGCAGGTACCCTTGATCTGATTGATACTCTGCGCACACAGACGGGCAAGAGCTTCCTACATGGCCCTGGCAAGTCCATCGAGCCATTTGTTCTCTCTCAAGGTGAACTGAATTCCCTCTGAGGTGGGGGCTTCAATCTTTCCCTAGAGACTTGCAACAACTAGCCATTGCAACTCTTCTCCTTCCTGATTGTTGAGCTGAGCACCGAAGAACTCGGGGTGTGGACACTCCAGCATTTCCGACAGCTGGTCCAAGTCATGCTCAAAGATGAGGTCTCCTCCATTCTCCAACTGATAAAACTTGCTATACTTCACGTCCATCTATAAGAATATAGGTTGAGTAAGTTAGTAGAGTGATCAAGTGAGTCAAATTTTAAGTAAGTTTTGCAATAATTTTTTAGGAACATGAATTTTCATGAAAGAATCCAAGTGATAAGAATGAGAATAGGTTTTCATAAATACTCATTTCCTTGGTTTTGAAACTAAGTTTTTGATTCATACATCCATTCTAAACTAGGGTCTCCTATGGGGATGGCTCTAATACCAACTTGTTAACACCCGGATTTTTAATCCCAGATGCCTGTTATGCCATACATCGCAATCCCAGGATTACCATTTTTGCGAGACATAACAGATTGGATATCACATTACATCATCTGTCAACACCCGGATTTTTAATCTCAGATGCCTGTTATGCCATACATCGCAATCCCATGATTACCATTTTTGCGAGACATAACAGAATTGGATACCACAGTACATCATCCATTACAAACCATACATAAGGTTTTACACAATTAAGGATCATGATCTAGTCTTAATACAACACAAGCAGCGGAATACGTAATAATAACGGTAGCGTAGACTAAGCTCCATCTTCGGGGTCACAGGCAATGCTAATGATGGGAGATGATCCTAGTTGTCGTAACCTTCCTGGGGTCCATCTTCCAGGTAGTCCTCTTCATAGTCTGGCCATGGGAATAGCCAGGGACAAAGCCATGAGTACTCTTTAAGTACTCGCAAACTAATACTAACAAGTGAAGGGGTATTTGTAATAGGACACTAAGCTCTAGGGTTGTTTTGTAAAAATCCAGATTTACCTCTACTAAGTTCAGAAGCAAGAGAAAGCTAGTCAAATTTTATAACACCTAAGTGGGAACTTGTATCTCATGCCACAACTCTGTTGTGGTCAAGTCAAAGTCTCAAATCATTTCACAAGTCATTTTGAAAACATCTGACGGAGGAACAGTATGGCCACTCCAAATTTCCATAACCCCGGATGCGGCTATTCGAATAGTTTTGACACTCTGCAGAGATTGTACACTTTCACCACAACATTCGATACATCCGCCAGGAACAAATCCTGAATTCACCATACTCAGTATGCGGATAATCAATCCTAACCTTTCAATTACACGCCCTAGTATAAGCACCTCTCCTGTGAGTTTGGCCTCCCAACCATGACCCACTGTCATCTTGGAGTCGCATGTGTGGACAATCTTCACAAGGTAGCCTCAGCTCAGACCTTGGCCGTGAGGGAACTAACACTAAGGTATATAAGTTTCCAATCAAGCCCTACCCAATTCTCGGGTATTGTGGTTGTACGGTAAAATTGGAATGGTATCGCATCCAGACAACCATCCGTTTTATAAAGGGCTAAGGCTCATGCCTCAACATTTTCATCACCATAAATCATCTGGTGTTTCGGAAACACATGTCCAAAACATTTCAATAGAATGATCCATCATTTCAAGGTTTTCATAACCATTTTTCCACCAAGTATTCCCATCTAAATTTGATCCAGTTTTATGCTTAGCACTAGCATCTACAAGTGGGGGTAAGTACTAATGAGGGTTGGTAAACAAGTGGAGTTTAATTAAGTTCAATCTCATGTCTTTGGATGACATAAAGATTATCTAGCTTAGGCCAAATTTTATGCTGTTTATACAACCTTCAATTATCTATCTACTAATTTAGCCTGCGGTAGGTTCGTCAGCCAATTTTCCGTCTGCTTTTTCCTTGGACAATTTTTCCCCTAACCTTTTGTGGGTATTACAGTAGAGCCACCGCCAAATTAATACAGTACATCAGTCCGTGTCCCTGCCTGCGCCAACCGCCCGCCGCGGACTACCACAGGCCAGCGCCGAAGAGCGGCCTCCACCGTGCGGCCCCGCCTCCCCATCTTCCCCGTCCACGGCGAACGAGGCCTCACCTGTGGGATCCCGCCTCCCTCTTTCCTCCTCTGCCCAGCTTCCTCCCGGAGCCGCTCCCCATGCCCTTGAGCGGCAGTGGTGGGGGCCTCTGCGCGGCGAAGACCTCCAGTGGTCCGGCGACGCCTGAGAGACTGGGCACCGTCGACCTCCCGTCACAGCCCCTGGCCCATGTCTCCACGTGCGTAGGCGTCCGTGGCAGAGACGACGAGGCAGGTTCTGGAGGAGGGAGGGGTAGAGTCGGCCGGTACTGATTCTTAATATTAAGATCGGGAACCCGACTGCTGCTGATGGACACGACCTCGAGGAGGGTGTCCCCGCTCGATTCGGTCCACCTATGGTGGAGCTCGCGAGAAGAACATCTATGCAATCTAGAGCCCCGCTCCCCACGGAATTTAATTCCAGGTCTTGATAATGAACACACGAGCAGACCAAATCTAATTTAAGATTTTTCAGGCCAAGCTAGATGGTGGCACTTACCAAAGAGAAAAATTCCTCACGCGCAGGGGAGACACGCACACCAGCTCCTCCTTGTCTATGTGTTCTGTAGCCTTGCGTGTGGCTGCTCTCGACAAGTCGACATGTATTGTGCTTCATGGATACAGAGTAGCAGACCTCAAGGAGAACCTGATGAATCTTAGGTAGCGGCCGTTCCTCCCAGCGGTCCGGGAATACAAGGTGCGCGGAAGAAAGCAGCCTGAGGTGCGGACCTCCACCGCCGGGAAGGTGACGAGGACGTGCTCGCACAACAGCGCCGCTCGGAGGATACATCGCCTATCAGAGATGTGCCGACTCGAGCAGAAGGCCAGCAGCAACCGCCAATCGAGACCGACGCCATGGCGCCTCCAGGAGCGTCACAATCCAGCTAAGCGCGGAAGTATCCGCGCCGGCGCCGTCCATGGCGGATCTGCCGAATCGCTATGTTTCAGCCACTCTTTGACGCTCTCGGTAATGGAATTTGAAGATTTTTTACTGGTTGGCTACACGAAGGAAGAACCTAGAGAAAAAAAGAACAAGTAGGTGACCCGTTCAATACAGAAACAAGTAGGAAGTTTCTTTTGTGAGCTGTGACCTTTTAAGTTTGCTATAGCTTATGACGTGGGTCCCTCTTATGTCTCCTTAAGAAATATACATTGGAGACAATCTAAGACCATAAAGCATTTTACAACCGAGTTCTAGCTGGCGAGACTTGGAACTTTCTGACAGGAGATAATTGTAGAGTTGAAGCATACACAGCAACTTTAGTGCCGCTTTGTCAAAAAAGCAAGTCAGGGTGAATTTATGTGCATTTTTTGAATAAAAATATTTCCAGTTTATTCTTGGTAAAGGACGACTCGTCAGAATTCTTTTGTCAAACCAATAACTGAGTGGCGACGCTTCCGACGAGAGATGATAAAGAAAACATAGCAAATTGCGAACATTGTGGCAATTAGAAATCAAGAAAAACATGAATATGATAGAGTTCAACGTAGAGCAAAGACAACCAACTATAGACATTTTGCAAATTAAGAATCAAGGAAAACATGTATATGATAGAATTCGACAAAAAAGAGAAGCTTAATACACATAAAAGAATAGCCGGACAAAACAAAGTGCTCAAAGAATTTAACGTGCGACGAAGAGCTAGCGAGAAATAAATTTTTGGGAGAGAGAGGTTGGAGGAGAACACGTCGGTGCATGTTTAGTAGGCAAAGCTCATCCGGGTGAGACAAACAATACAGAATATACCATGTGACGAGAAGCACAAGCTAAAATAAATCATGTCAATTTTATGATAAAAAATGATGAGCCGTGGCGAACCGTGGCAACGGGGATGTGGAGATCATCGTTCGCTAGGAGGTGTAGCGGTTGGAGGCATGGAGGAAGGAAGGAGGTCGCCTGATCGCAGCCGGGGCAAGTGGTAGTCGACGCCGATTTGTAGCAAGGTCATTTTGGTCGCCGGACACTGCCGGAGAAGAGAAAAGGAGAGTTCTAGATCCCCTCCTCTGCCGCGGCAACATGGCTGTCCCGCGCCGCCGGATGTAGTTCCACGTCAGCTTCGTCTAATCCTCTTACCCGCCCCTCTATTCTTTGACAACAACACAGGTCGAACAGAACGGGGTGCTGCCAGGGTTGTTCGGCGACCTGTTGCTTGGTCGTGGAGGCGAGCTCCAGATCCCCTTCTCTGCCGCGGCAAGGGGGATGGCTGTCCTGCGCCACCGGATGTGGTTCCACGTCAGCTTCCTCTAATCCTCTTACCCTCCCCTCTATTCTTTGACGACGACACAGGTCGAATAGAAAGGGGTGTCACCAGGGTTGCTCGGTGACCTATTGCTTGGTAGTGGCGACCTCGGGGTCGGTGTGCGTGACTTGCGTGGACGTGTCAAGGAGTCTGGGCTTGGAGGCTGTGGTGGATGCGTCGGCGGCGGCATCCAGGAGGTCGTGGGAGAGAGGATCCGCCAGATGGTCACAGATAGAGCAGTCGCCGCATCAGGGATAAGGTCATGTACAGAGGCATCCAGGGAGAAAGAAGACGAACTGGTATTTTGACTCAGCGATGGCACTCTCTGTAATATGTCCAAACTATTAGGGGCAAAATCGTCCAAGATAAATTCAGACGGAAATTCTGTGCCGAGAGAACCTACCTCAACGTAAATTTGTAGATAGATTGTGGTGCGCTAATTATTGATATACCTAGTAGATTTGTGTGTTGTGAAATGATCGATATGGCATTAACGTCTTTTGATTGAGTCAAATTTGTTTGCATTTTAGAGTAAAACAGAATCATCCTTTTATAGCCCGTAGCAACGCACGGGCATTACACTAGTCCTTCTAGTATCTACAATTTACTTAAGTAAAATCCAAGTAATAGCTTTGATAAAGAAATAAAGTATAAAGCTTGTAAGTTAATCTAGGATTGGTTTATCAAGTGGTTATGCCCATATATGCTTAAGGCATATAGTTGGCATGGTAACAAGCAAGTATTTACTTGCATCGGTATAGTATCTTGCAAGTGTTAGCTTGCACAAGTATCAGTATAAGCTTGCTAAATTGCAAGTATTAGCTTGCACATTCAACTGGTAGTATTAGGCTTGCCTTGTGCAGAGCAGTGGTTAAAGTTCTCCTCGGCTTCTTCTTCGTAGTATCCTCCTTCCTCCTCGTATCCTTGGTCGGTACTAGCGTCTATGAATAAATACGAGGTACACAATCACCAAACAATACTTAACTACTTGCAATCATCACACAAAAGGGTCTTATAGATGATCTAGCGTCATCACTAACATTATAAGATTAAAGCTTGGTTTAATTCCTTTTATTTTTAGAAAAGTAATTTCTACTCATTGAAAAACTACTTAAGATTTAATATTCTCCAAACCAAATATGGGATCATGTTGACACATGTCATCACCACATATTTTAGTCCATGGGAATGTGATTTAAAGTGGTGTCACAATTTAATAAGGTTTACCCTTTTATTTTTAATTAAATAAAGTGACTAGAAATGCTTATGTGGCATTTTTTTATTACTTGGTCATTATTTCTGTAAGTAAACCTATATATTTTTATATATTCTGAAAGGTATGGTTAAATGTGATTTTTGAGAGTTGGAATCAACTCCAAAGCTATTATGGTTTAGATTTGAAAAATGTTTGAATGCAGAAAAGCTTCTGCTTTGTTATTTTTACCAAGGGTGATCTACATATCCAAATGATTTAAATCCAACGGGCTTGGATTCAGCATTTCAAGACCTTTCTAACAAAATTGGTTTCATGCAATTTGGTTCACTGAATCGAGCTGGGTTGATTTTTGAAACTAGGTGCAGAAGTGTGTTTGAATGAAAATGGAAAAAATCCAAATTCAAACAACTGGGCTGCGGGAAACGATACTGGGCCGGCCTGCTAAGCACAGCGCTTACGCGGGCTGGTTAAGTTGCTGTCCCCACGCGTCAGTGAGACGAGGGGGTGCGAAGCGGTATGGGGCAATATGGTGCGTTTGATCTAGTTCTAATCCAACGGCTGAGGGTCGTCGTCCACATCGGGCAACGCCGACGAGACTGAACCCTAACGCGGCAGGTGGGGGTCGTCGGGGGCTCACCGGGGCTCAGGCGAGGGTCGGCGAGGCGGGCAAACGACGAAGTCGACGACGGCAAACCTTCTGGTATTGACAACTTCTCCTGGGGTGGACGAAATCGAGGGCGCCCTTTTTCTCCAAAGGCGGCCTGCTCCGGCCAAATTCCGGCGAAGCCCTGCTCGCCTTGCTTCGGGAACAGGGTGGAATGATCAGTGAGGAGAGGGGAGTGAGATGGTGTGCTCAATTCGGCTAGGGGTGGCCTCTATTTATAGTCGCGACGATGAGACCGAACGGCATGGGCAGGCGACAGTGGCGACATGGCTACGGGCTGCTAGAGGCATGGCCGGCGGTGGCGATCGCTTGGTGGTCTCCTGGCGATGCTCTACGGATTTAATGCGCATGTAGGGGCGGTGGAAAATGGTCTGGAACGTGCGATGCTCTGCGCGACCGAGGCAGCGTCTTCGACGGCGAGCGGTGGCTGTGAGGCATGGGGCGGCGAACGTGGATGTCTGGCGGTCTCCTGGGTCGGTGGTGATCGTGTATGCACGCGGCAAGGGCGGTGCGTGGTCTATGGGCTTTGGTCGAGGGTGGCGCTCTGGCGCATGGTCGGCATGGTTGCTGGCGAGCTGGCACGGTCTGTGCGTGTGGTCCAGGGGTTGACAACGTTCGAGCGCTGGACAGGGAGTGGCGGTGGGGTGTTGGCTTGCTCCCAGACATGTTGGCTATGCCTGTTTCTTCTCCTAGCTTGCTGTCCACACTGGGGTGACATGGTGAGCTTCGGCTGTTCACCATTGATGGCATTGCCAAGCTTACAATGGGGCTAGTGCTTGGATTAGTTGGCTAGATGATCTACTGAGGTTGCTGTGAGCTAGAGAGGGAACAAGTTAGGCTCTAATCACTGCTCACAAAAGTTTTTAGATTTTATTTGATTTGAATCAGCAAGGTGTTTGATGAAATGGCCGCAAGAATTCAAGTTTTGAATTTTGAAAAGATTTTTGGTGGGTGTGCTAGGTTGGTGCTGGTGAGTCTGCAGATGCTTGGGTTTTGAAAGTTGAGCTTGTTTGAGTGGTTTTTGAAAAAGTGGGATCTTCCCATATGATAAAGATTCAATTTTGAATTGTCATTTAAACTATGCATTTGAAAGTTTCTGGATGATCACAAGGTGGGCCTTGATACTTTGTTATGAGTACTATCAAGGGGTGCAAAGATCCAAACAAGTTTCTGTTAATTTTTGAAAGTTAGAGACAGCCAAAGTAGGCATGGGAGTTAAATTGGTCAAAATGACCATTCACTCAATTTGGCTTATTTTGATTTATTTGCCTTTGGGAAAAGTTTGGGAATTGTTTAGATGATGTTTATTTCACCTAAGAATCCTTTTACAAGAAAATAAACACCTAAACAAGGCAATTCAAAAGAATTCAAAATGGGATGCATACACACATGCATGCTTTCATATTTTTATTTAGAAAAGTTTTTGTTAACCCTAAATTTGATGATTAGAGTTTGATGATCCAAGTTTAGTATTTTTGGGATGTTACAAACCTTCCCCCCCTTAAAAAATATCTCGTCCCGAGATTTGAAAAAGGACGAAAAGATTACCTAGGATTTGAAGAGATCGGGAAATTCCGTCCTGATGTGATCTTCGCGCTCCCAGGTAGCTTCCTCTTCTGTGTGGTTGCTCCACTGAATCTTGAGAAACTTGATGCTTCGGGTTCTAGTGGTTTGGAAAGTTTCTTCCAAAATATGGATGGGTACTTCGGGATAGGTTAGGTCATCGTTGATCTCTATGGTCCGGTGATCGATATTCTTGAACACTTCAGTCTTCTCTGGAACTTCGAGGCACTTGCGAAGTAATGAGATATGGAACACATTGTGCACGACTGACATCTCTTCAGATAGTTCCAATTGATACGACACTTCTCCTCGACGGTTCAGAATCTTGAAGGGTCCGATATATCTGGGGGCTAACTTTCCTTTGAGTTGGAAACGCTGCATTCCCTTCAATGGTGACACTTTCAGATACACAAAATCTCCTATGTTGAAGGCGAGGTCTCGACGTCTCTTGTCGGCGTAACTCTTCTGTCTGGACTGAGAGGTCTTGAGGTACTCACGAATCTTGTGAACCTTCTCTTCTGCTTCGAGGGATGTCGGTCCAAGATCGACTCTCCTACTTCCGACCAGTTCAAAGGGGTGCGACACTTCCTTCTGTACATGAATTCAAATGGGGCCATTTGCAAACTAGCTTGATAACTATTGTTGTATGAAAATTCTGCAAACGGCAGACAGTCTTCCCACTTGCATCCTTATTCTAACACACATGCTCTCAGCATATCTTCGAGTATTTGATTTACTCGCTCCGTTTGTCCATCGGTCTGAGGGTGATATGCGATGCTGAAATCTAGGCGGGTTCCTAAACCTTCTTGGACTTTCTTCCAGAATCTCGAGGTAAATTGAGTTCCTCGATCAGATACGATGTTCTTGGGGACTCTGTGCAAACTAACGATTCTAGCGATGTATAACTTCGCTAGCTTCAAACTCTGATATGTGGTCTTGACGGGTAAGAAATGGTTGACTTTGGATAATCTGTCCACTATGACCCAGATAGAGTCATTTCCCCTACTAGAAGTAGGCAATCCGGTGATAAAGTCCATTCCAACGGAATCCCATTTCCATTCCGGAATCTGCAAGGGTTGTAACAATCCAGCGGGTCTTTGATGTCCTGCCTTGACTCGCTGACATATATCACACTTGGCGATATAGCTTCCGATTTCTCTCTTTATCTTATGCCACCAAAATTGCTCTTTCAAATCTTGATACATCTTAGTTCCTCCGGGGTGGATAGAATAAAGAGTATCATGGGCTTCCTTCAGAATAACTTCTTTCAACTCAGAATCTGCTGGTACACAAAGGCGTACTTTGTACCACATAACTCCTTCTTTATCTTCGGTGAATCCGGGTACTTTGCCTGTACCGATACGACGCTTGATTCTATCGATACTAGCATTTCCTTTCTGCGCCTCTTTGATCTGGCTGATCAAAGTGGGTTGAAGTTCTATGCTAGCGAAAAATCCTTCACTTATTAATTCTATTCGAAAATCTTTCATCTCTTTGTGCAAGCTTGGTTGCTCCTTCAAAATCATGGAGTTCAAGCAGCACGACAATCTGCTAAGGGCATCAGCTACTACATTGGCTTTACCAGGGTGATAGTGAATGTCCAGGTCGTAATCCTTGATTAGCTCAATCCATCTTCTCTGCCTCATATTCAGCTCCTTCTGAGTGAATATAGACTTCAGGCTCTTGTGATGCGAATAAATCTCACAACGATTTCCCATCAGGTAATGTCTCCATGTCTTCAGGGCTAGAACTACGGCTGTGAGTTCGAGGTCATGGGTTGGGTAATTTTGCTCATGTTGTTTCAATTGTCGAGATAGATAAAATATAACTTTGCCTTCTTGCATTAGCACACATCCGAGACCGATCTTGGATGCGTCACAATACACGTCGATGGGCTTCGTGATATCGGGCATGATTAAGATTGGGGCTGAAATCAATCTCCTCTTGAGTTCTTGAAAACTCGCTTTACATTTGTCGGTCCATTCAAACTTCTTGTCCTTCTTCAGCAATTGGGTCATGGGTCGGGCGATACTCGAGAATCCTTCTACGAACTTGCGGTAATATCCTGCCAATCCGAGAAATGCACGAACTTGGGTTTGAGTGGTTGGGGCTTGCCAATCTTCGACATGCTTCACCTTTGCAGGGTCAACGGCAATTCCTCCAGCTGATACAATGTGACCGAGGAATCCTACTTATTGTTACCAGAATTCACATTTGCTAAACTTGGCATACAACTGATGCTCTCTAAGGGTTCCAAGAATGGTCCTTAGGTGTAGCTCATGTTCTTCTTCCGATTTGGAATAAATCAGAATGTCATCGATGAAAACAACGACAAACTTATCCAGGAAGTCCATAAAAATATTATTCATGAGATTCATGAAATAAGCGGGGGCATTGGTTAATCCAAAGTACATACCAGTATACTCGTACAATCCATATCGGGTGGTAAAGGCAGTCTTTGGAATATCCTCTGCGTGAATCTTGAGTTGATGATAGTCTGTTCTAAGATCAACGTAGAAAACACTTTGGCATCGGTCAACTGATCAAACAAATCTTCTATCTTGGGCAAGGGGTACTTATTCTTGATGGTGACATCATTGAACTTCCTGTAATCCGTACACAAGTGGTTACGTCCATCCTTCTTATCCACGAACAAAACATGTGATCTCCAAGGTGACGCACTTGGTTGAATCAATCCAATTTCCAACATGGAATCCAGTTGCTTCTTCCATTCCGCCAGTTCTGATGGGTTCATACTATAGGGTCTCTGGTCTATGGGTCCTGTTCCGGGGATTAGTTCAATGATAAACTCGATATCCCGATCTGGGGGCATATCGGGCAAAACATCTAGAAATACATCGGAGTATTTGCAGACTATCCGGACTTGGTCAATGGTAGGTTGGGCTATACTCTTGTTGCACTTGAATTGGCGAGGTAAGGTTTCAGATATATGCTCGACTGATATTCCGGCTGTACTGGTCATGGTGATGGCTTTCTTGGCACAATCAATTAATCCTTTATGTTGGACATCCAATCCATTCCTAGTACTACTTCCAAACCTTTAGTTCCGAGTACTATCATATTAGCATAAAAATCTATGCCATGGATTCGGATAGGGACGACTTTGCAAATTTGCCTAGCTTTGGTGGTTGAACCGGGAATTTGGACGATCATAACATGCTTCAGTTTCGTTGGTTGAATTTTACTAGTGCATGCAAATTCTTTGGTGACAAATGAATGTGATGCACCAGAATCAAACAACACTCTTGCAAGTCCTGAATTAACAGAAAACATACCCAGCACGACGTCTGGCGCTTCCTAAGCTTCTTCAGCATGCATGAGGAAAAGACGGCCGTTGCGGTTGAGTGAATTCCCTGGGGCAAACCTCCTTCCTGGCTGAACACGATGCTGCTGCTGAGCTGGGGCATTGGTATTAGGGGCTGCGGCATTCTTCTTGTTGGGGCACTCGTTGGAATAGTGGCCCTTATTTCCATAGTCATAACAACTCACTTGTGACTTTTTCTTTGCTGCAATAGGCACAGCATTGCTTCCAGTCCTCGGGGCAGTGTTGGTGTTGGTGGCTGCATTGTTGTTAAACTTGGGTGGGGCACGGTTGAAATTGTTAGAGTTGCCAGGGTTGTTGTGATTTCCTCCGGGCCTAGGGTTTCCACGGTTGGGATAGGTCGGATGGTTCATTGGGGGTCTGTTGGTTCTTGGGGCAAATCCTAGAGATGGGTTAGGGCGATACTTTGGGGTCTGATGGGTTCCTGGTTGAGGCATCATGCGACGCTTGCGGTTCTCATTGGCTTGGTTGATCTTTCCTTCCATTTGGATGGTAGAGTCGACAAGGGCTTCAATATCCGCAAAGGGAATATTGACTAACACAGTCTGCATCTCATCGTGCAGACCATTCAGGAATCTTTCTTTCTTCTTGGCTTCAGTGTCGATCTCATCCGGGGCATACCTAGCTAATGACAAAAATTTGTCATGGTATTCAACTACGGTCATCCTTCCTTGCTTCAGTTCTCTGAACTCGTCTCTCATCCTATTGATCAAACCCGGTGGCACATGGGTTCTACTGAACTTGACCTTGAATTAATCCCAGGTCATCATTTGGCCTCCGGTCATTGCACGAACACTGTTCCACCATACCCTGGCATCTCCGGCTAGATAGTGGGTGGCGAACAGAACTTTCTCGTTAGCTTCCACTCCGGCGACTTCTAGGTTATTTTCCATTGTTTGCAGCCAATCGTCGGCATCTAGGGGCTCTTCAGACTTAGTGAAAACAAGTGGGTTGGTGTTCTGAAAAATTTTGAGCTTAGATCCATGGTTGTCCTAATTTCGGTGGCCTCGGTTGTTGTGGGCAAGCTGAGCTATCTGTTGCAGGGTGGCTAGGTTGTCTTGACGTTTGGCTCTTTCAGCTTCACAGTCAGAAGTCAACATTTGCAGTATCTGCAACATCGGGTCCGGGGATGAACCACTTCCTCCACATGGCATCTGAAGATTGAGATGGATCATGAGAAAAGAGGTAAATTTCTAAGGTTCTGGGACTTTGAAAAGTTTTTAAAGTTTGACTCATATTTTCTAGCAACTTGCTTTTCATTCATTCATTCATAGCACACGGTACAACACACACCACACAAGGTAAACAGATGGTTTTAGGAACCATTCTGGAAACTACGATACAGTGGGACCGAATACTACTCACTACGCTAGTGTTCAAGGGATACTACTCCTCGGAGTCGGTGTAGTCATCATCCTCATCATCCTCGTCGTCATCGATGAAGGCATAATCATTCTCATCGGTGAAGAAATCCATAGCCTAATCTTCCAGGAAATCATCATCATCACTGAGATAGGAGTAGGGGTCTCCACGAAGATCCTCTCCGACATTCTCCCTTTCCTCCAACTGCATGTCTCTCTCGTGGATGGTCTCCTCTAAAGACGAGATACGGTGGCGAAGACGGGCAATGATGCGCTCCTTCTTGTCGAGCTGATGACGGCGAGACTTGCGATCCTTCGCTAGCATGGCGATAGTCTGATCCTCTGTCTTGATGATGTCGGACTTGTGGTTGGATTAGTCACGACAGTTGTCCAATTCTTGCTGACGATCGTACATCATGAAGCTAAGGTGATCCAATTGAGTCTTCAGCTCATGGTGGTATGGGGCTTCCAGGGGTTGTCCATTAGCATCACGCCTTGGGCAAAACTCAAAGCGAGTACCTTTGATCTGGTTGATACTCTGCCCACACATACGGGCAAGAGCTTCCTGCATGGCCCTGGCAAGTCCATCGAGCCAGTTGTTCTATCTTAAGGTAAACTGAATTCCCTCAGCAGTGGGAGGTTCAATCTTTCCTCGGAGACTTGCAACAATTAGCCACTACAGATCTTCTCCTCCTTGATCATTGAGCTGGGCTCCGAACAACTTGGGGTGTGGACACTCCAGAAGTTCCAAAGCTGGTCCAAATCCCTCTCAAAGGTAAGGTCTCCCCCATTTCCCAACGGGTAAAACTTGCTGTACTTCAGGTCCATCTAAAAGAATATAGGATGAGTAAGTTAGTAGAGTGATCAAGTGTGTCAAATTTTTATGTATTTTGCAAGAGTTTTTGAGGAACATGAATTTTCATGAAAGAATCAAGGTGATAAGAATGGGAATAAGTTTTTGTAAATATTTGCTTCCTTTGGTTTTGAAACTAAGTTTTTGATTCAAACATCCAGTCTAACTAGGGTCTCCTATGGTCAGGATGGCTCTGATACCAACTTGTAAACACCCGGATTTTTAATCCCAGATGCCTGTTATGCCATACATCGCAATCCCAGGATTACCATTTTTGTGAGACATAACAGAATTGGATACCACAGTACATCATCCATTACAAACCATACATAAGGTTTTACACAATTAAGGATCTCATGATCCAATCTTAATACAACACAAGCAGCGGAATACGTAATAATAACGGTAGCGTAGGCGAAGCTCCATCTTCGTGGTCACAGGCAATGCTAACAATGGGAGATGATCCTAGTTGTCGTAACCTTCCTGGGGTCCATCTTCGAGGTACTCCTCTTTATAGTCTGGCCATGGGAATAGCCAAGGACAAAGCCATGAGTACTCTTTAAGTACTCGCAAACTAATACTAACAAGTGAAGGGGTTTTTGTAATAGGACACTAAGCTCTAGGGTTGTTTTGCAAAAATCCAGATTTACCTCTACTAAGTTCAGAAACAATCTAGTGTCATCACTAACATTACAAGATTAAAGCTTGGTTTAATTCCTTTTATTTTTAGAAAAGTAGTTTCTACTCATTGAAAAACTACTTAAGATTTAATATTCTCCAAACCAAACATGGAATCATGTTGACACATGTCATCACCACATATTTTAGTCCATGGGAATGTTATTTAAAGTGGTGTCACAATTTAATAAGGTTTACCCTTTTATTTTTAATTAAATAAAGTGACTAGAAATGCTTATGTGGCATTCTTTCATTACTTGGTCATTATTTCTGTAAGTAAACCTATATATTTTTATATATTCTGAAAGGTATGGTTAAATGTGATTTTTGAGAGTTGGAATCAACTCAAAAGCTATTATGGTTTAAATTTGAAAAATGTTTGAATGCAGAAAAGCTTCTGCTTTGTTATTTTTACCAAGGGTGATCTACAGATCCAAATGATTTAAATCCAAAGGGCTTGGATTCAGCATTTCAAGACCTTTCTAACAAAATTGGTTTCATGCAATTTGGTTCGCTGAATCAAGCTGGGTTGATTTTTGAAAATAGGTGCAAAAGTGTGTTTGAATGAAAATGGAAATATCCAAATTCAAACAACTGGTCAAGGCAGAACGACATCGGGCCGCCTGCTACAATAACGCTTACGCGGGCTGGTTAAGTTGCTGTCCCCACGCGTCAGTGAGACGAGAGGGTGCAAAGCGATATGGGGCAATATGGTGCGTTCGATCTGGTTCTAATCCAACGGCTGAGGGTCGTCGTCCACGTCGGGCAACGCCGGCGAGACTGAACCCTAACGTGGTAGGTGGGGGTCGTCGGGGGCTCACCGGGGCTCAGGCGAGGGTCGGCGAGGCGGGCGAACGAAGAAGTCGACGACGGCGAACCTCCTGGTACTGGCAACTTCTCCTAGGGTGGACGAAATCGACAGCGCCCTTCTTCTCTAGAGGCGGCCTGCTCCGGCCAAATTCCGGCAAAGCGCTGCTCGCCTTGCTTCGGGAACAGGGTGGAACGATCAATGAGGAGAGGGGAGTGAGATGGTGTGCTCAATTCGGCCGGGGGTGGCCTCTATTTATAGTCGCGACGACGAGACCGAACGGCATGGGCAGGCGACGGTGGCGACATGGCTACGGGCTGCTAGAGGCATGGCCGGCGGTGGCGATCGCTTGGTGGTCTCCTGGCGATGCTCTACGGCTTTAATGCGCATGTAGGGGCGGTGGCAAATGGTCTGGAACGTGCGATACTCTGCGCGGCCGAGGCGGCATCTTGGACGGCGAGCGGTGGCTGTGAGGCATGGGGCGGTGAACGGGGATGTCTGGCGGTCTCCTGGGTCGGTGGTGATCGTGTATGCACGCGGCGAGGGCGGCGCGCGGTCTGTGGTCTTCGGTCGAGGGTGGCGCTCTGGCGCATGCTCGGCATTGTTGCTGGCGAGCTGGGCATGGTGTGCGCGTGTGGTCCAGGGCTTGACAACGTTCGAGCGCTGGACAGGGAGTGGCGGTGGGGTGTTGGCTTGCTCCCAGACATGTTGGCTAGGCTTGTTTCTTCTCCTAGCTTGCTGTCCACACTGGGGTGACATGGTGAGCTTCAGCCGTTCACCATTGATGGCATTGCCAAGCTTACAGTGGGGCTAGTGCTCGGTTTAGTTGTCTAGATGATCTACTGAGGTTGTTGTGAGCTAGAGAGGGAACAAGTTAGGCTCTAATCACTGCTCACAATAGTGTTTAGATTTTATTTGATTTGAATCAGCAAGGTGTTTGATGAAATGGCCGCAAGAATTCAAGTTTTGAATTTTGAAAAGATTTTTGGTGGGTGTGCTAGGTTGGTGCTGGTGAGTCTGCAGATGCTTGGGTTTTGAAAGTTGAGCTTGTTTGAGTGGTTTTTGAAAACGTGGGATCTTCCCATATGATAAAGATTCAATTTTGAATTGTCATTTAAACTATGCATTTGAAAGTTTCTGGATGATCACAAGGTGGGCCTTGATACTTTGTTATGAGTACTATCAAGGGGTGCAAAGATCCAAACAAGTTTTTGTTAATTTTTGAAAGTTAGAGACAGCCAAAGTAGGCATGGGAGTTAAATTGGTCAAAATGACCATTCACTCAATTTGGCTTATTTTGATTTATTTGCCTTTGGGAAAAGTTTGGGAATTGTTTAGATGATGTTTATTTCACCTAAGAATCCTTTTACAAGCAAAGAAACACCTAAACAAGGCAATTCAAAAGAATTCAAAATGGGATGCATACACACATGCATGCTTTCATATTTTTATTTAGAAAAGTTTTTTTAACCCTAAATTTTATGATTAGAGTTTGATGATCCAAGTTTAGTATTTTTGGGATGTTACATCATCCATTACAAACCATACATAAGGTCTTACATAAATAAAGGATCACATGATCCAGTCTTAATACAATCCAAGTAGCGGAATAACGTAATAATAACGGTAGCGTAGGCGAGACTCCATCTTCATGGTCACAGGCAATGCTGACGATGGGAGATGATCCTAGTTGTCGTAACCTTCCTGCGGTCCGTCCTCCTCATAGTCCTCGTCATAGTTTGGCCACGGGAATAGCCAGGGACAAAGCCATGAGTACACTTTAAGTACTCGCAAACTAATACTAACAAGTGAAGGTATTTTGGAGTAGGAAGTACTAAGATCTAAGATTGTTTTGAAAAAAGCCAGATTTATCTCTACTGAGTTCAGAAGCAAAGAAAACTAGTTTAATGTTTTATAACACCTAAGTGGGAACTTGAATTTCATATCACAACTCTGTTGTGGTCAAGTCAAGTCATGAATCATTTTACAAGTCATTTTGAAAACATCTGACGACGGAACAGTATGGCCACTCCAACTATCCATAACTGTGGACGCGGCTATTCAAATATTTTGACACTCTGTAGAGGTGGTACACTTTCACCACAACATTCGATACATCTGTCAGGAACAATCCTGAATTCACCATACTCGGTATGCGGATAATCAATCCTAACCTTTCAATTACACGCCCCAGTATAGGCACCTCTCCTGTGAGTTTGGCCTCCCAACCATGACCAACTGTCATCTTGGGAACTACATAGGTGGACAATATTCACAAGGTAGCCTCAGCTCAAACCTTGGCCTCAAGGGAACCCATACTAAGGTATATAAATTTCTAGTCAAGCCCTACCCAAATTTCGGGTATTGTGGTTGTACGGAATTGGAATGGTTTCGCATCCAGACAACCATCAGTTTTACAAAGGGATAAGGCTCATGCCTCAACATTTTCATCATCAAAATCATCTGGTGTTCAAGAACACATGTCAAAACATTTCCGTAGAATGACTCATCATTCTAAGGTTTTCATAACCATTTTCACCAAGTATTCCCATCTAAAGTTGATCAAGTTTTATACTTATTAGTAGCATCTACAAGTGGGGGTAAATACTAATAAGGGGTGGTAAACAAGTGTATCTTATCTAAGTTCAATCTCATGCCTCAGGGTGACATCAAGATTTGTCTAACTTAGGCCAAGTTTTATGCTCTTTATGATACCTTTAAATATCTTTCTAAAATCTACCAGTCACTAAGTAAACTCTAAAACAAAGCTTTGATAAAGAAATAAAATATCTAAGCTTGCAAATAAAACTAGGATTGGGGATCAAGTGGTGTAAGCTTTGCAAGTAAAACTTGCATGGTTTACCTTAGCTTGCTAAGATAGTAGTATAAGCTTGCTAAGTTGCAAGTGTTAGCTTTCCTTGTGCAGAGCAATGGTCGAAGTTATCCTCGGCTTCTTCCTCGTAGTATCCTCCTTCCTCCTCGTATCCTTGGTCGGTACTAGTGTCTATAGATAAATACGAGGTACCAATCACCAAACAATACTTAACTAATTCTATTCATCACACTAAGGTTCACACTAGATGATCTAGCATCATCACTATTATTACAATCATTAAAGCAAATAGTTTTATTTCCTTTATTTTAGAAAAGTAATTTCTAGTCATTGGAAAACTACTTCAGATTTAATATTCTCCAACTAAAACATGGGATCATGTTGACACATGTCATCACCACATATTTCAGTACATAGGAATGTGATTTAAAGTGGTGTCACAATTTAATAAGGTTTAACCTTTTTATTTTAATTAATTAAAGTGACTAGAATAGCCTATGAGGCAATCTTTTATTGCTTGACCATTATTTCTGCAAGTAAACTTAGATATTTTTATATATTCAGAAAGGTCTAGTTAAATGTGATTTTTGAGAGTTGGAATCAACACAAAAGCTTTTGTGATTGAATTTTGAAAAGTGTTTGGATGCAGAAAAGCTTCTGCCTTGCTATTTTTTACTATAGATGATCTACAAATCCAATTGGTTTGAATCAAACAGGCTTGGATTAAGAATACCATTATGTTTATAACAAAATTGGTTTCATGCATTTTGGTTCAGTGAATCGACCTGGGTTGATTTTTGCATCTAGGTATAGAACTAGGTTTGAAACTAAAAGAATAAACCTAAATTTGAATTACTAGGTCGCGCGGGATGTTAACTAGGCCGGCCCACAGTGCACAGCGCACGCACGGGTGGGTTTAAGTGAATAACCCCACCAGTCATCGAGACAGGGGGTGCGAAGTGGTACGGGTTGATCTAGGCTGTGCGATCAAACTCTAATCCAAAGGCTAAGACCTATCGTCTCCGTCGGGCAACGCCGACGAGACATAACCCTAGCGCGGCCAGTGGGGGTCTACGGGGCTCACCTGGGCTTAGGCGAGGGTCGGCGACAGGGGCGAATGACGAAGTCGACGACGGTGATCCTCCTCATATCGATGGCTTCTCTTGAGGCGGCTCCAATCAACGGCTCCTTTCTTCCTCCTCCGTGGCAGACTCCGGTCAAATTCCGGCGATGTGCTGCTCACCTTGCTCCAGGGGTGAGGTGGGGTGCTTCTGGGAGAGGGGAGTGAGATGGTGTGAAGAAATCGAGCGGGGGTGGCCTCTATTTATAGTGCTAGAAGGGGACCGAAGGGCACGGGCTGAGCTCGTCGGTGTCATCGGCACAACGAGCTATTGGCATGGGCGAAGGTAGGGGACGATGCTGTGCTCCCTGGCGAAGCTCAACGGCATGGTCATGCGGCGTGGGGCGGTGCGAGATGGTCTAACCATCGCAACACTCTAGGCGGATCCAACAACTGTTTTAATGGCGCACGGGTTCTCCTGGTCACGCGGCGACGAACGGGCATGTCTGGGGGTGTTCCTGGGGTGGTGGGGATCCTGCTTGCACGTGGCGAGGGCGGCGCACAGTCTGTGGGCGTTTGTCGCGGGTGGCGCTCTGGCACGCTCTCGGCATGCTTGCAGAGAGGCTGGGCACGCTCGGGCTGTGTTGTCCAGTGGCTGGCAAGGCTCAAGGCTTGGACAGGGGGTGGTGATGGACGGTGGAGTGCCCGCTAGACAAGGTTGGCGAGGCTAGTGAGGCTCCTAGCTGGCTAGCGACATTGGGGTGGCAAGGGTGCTCTCGGCATGCATGCCATTGATGGCATGGTCTGGTTTACAGTGAGTTGGAGTGGCTTAAACAAGTTAGATGATCTACTGAGTGTGTAGTGTGAGCTCGATAGGGAACAAGTTAAGCCAAAATTACTGCTCACTATAGTGTTTAATGTTTGTTAGTTTGGTGTTTGCAAGGTGTTTGATGAAATGACCGAAAGAGATTCAAATTTGAATTTTTGATTCAAACTTTGTGGGTGTACTGGTTACATTATAGGGAGTCTCTGGTTAGTTGGAAAGGTCCAGGGGAATTGGTTTGGTTGTTTTTTGAGAATTGGGTGATCTTCCCATATGAACTAAATTCAATTTTGAATTGTCATTTGAATCAAGTTGCCAAATATTTCTGTAAGTTTGAAAGGTGGTCTTTGGTTCACTTTTACTTGTTCTAGCAAGGGGTGAAAAGAAATAGAAATGTTTTTGTTTCAAATCTTCGACTATAAACACTCAAAGTAGCCTAGTGAGCAAGATTGGCAAAAATGACCATTTGCTTATTTGGTTTGTTTTTGAATTTCTCTTGATTTGTTTCTACTTGGAAATGTTTTAGATGATGTCGTTTTTACCTTTAAACCATTCCTTGCTATTTAGATCAATCACACAAGTCTATTCATGCATTCATACAATCATCACATACACACATGCATTCACATTGATTTGATTAACAAAAGTTTTTGTTAACCATAATTTGTGTGATTTGGAATTGGATAATCATTGTTCAATATTTTTGGGATGTTACAAACCTTCCCTCCTTAAACAAAATCTCGTCCCGAGATTTGAAAAAGAAGAAAGAAGAAAACTAGGATGTAAAAAGATCGGGAAACTCCATCTTGATGTGATCTTCTCGCTCCCAGGTAGCTTCTTCTTCAGTGTGGTTACTCCACTGGATCTTGAGAAACTTGATGCTTCTGGTCCTGGTGGTTCTGAAAGCTTCCTCCAAAATACGGTTGGGTACTTCGGTATACGTCAGGTCATTACTGATATCTATGGTTCGGTGATCAATGTTCTTGAAAACTTCAGTCTTTTCCGGGACTTCAAGGCATTTGTGAAGTAACGATATATGGAACACATTATGCACTGCTGACATCTCCTCTGGCACTTCCATTTGATACGATACTTCTCCTCAACAACTTAGAATCTTGAAGGGTCCGATATATCTGGGGGCTAACTTTCCTTTGAGCTGGAAACACTGCATTCCCTTCAAAGGCGACACTTTGAGATACACAAAATCTCCGATATTGAAGGCGAGGTCTCGACGTCTCTTTTCGGCATAGCTCTTCTGTCTTGACTGGGCGGTTTTGAAGTGCTCACAAATCTTGTGAACTCTCTCTTCTGCTTCTCGTAGGATGTCGGGTCCGTAAATCTGACTCTCTCCTAGTTCCGACCAATTCAAAGGGGTAAGACACTTCCTTCCATACATGAATTCAAATGGGGCCATTTGTAGACTAGCTTGATAACTGTTGTTGTACGACAATTCTGCGAAAGGCAGACAATCTTCCCATTTAGATCCATACTCTAGTACACAGGCTCTCAACATATCTTCGAGTATTTGATTTACTCGTTCGTTTGTCCATCGGTCTAAGGGTGATACGCTGTGCTGAAATCTAGTCGGGTTCCTAATCCTTCTTGGACTTTCTTCCAAAACCTCGAGGTAAACTGAGTTCCTCGATCTGCCACGATGTTCTTGGGGACTCCGTGCAAACTGACGATTCTAGCGATGTACAACTCTGCTAGCTTCAGCTCTGGTAAGTGGTCTTGACTGGTAAGAAATGGGCTACCTTAGACAATCTATCCACTATGACCCAAATAGAGTCATTTGCCCTACTAGAAGTAGGAAACCCGGTGATAAAGTCCATTCCAACGGAATCCCATTTCCATTCCAGAATCTGCAATGGTTACAACAGTCATGCGGGTCTCTGATGTCCCGCCTTGACTCTCTGACAAATGTCACACTTGGCGATATAGCTTCCGATAAGCTCCCTAATTTTGGTGATTTGGAATTGGATAATCAGTGTTCAATATTTTTGGGATGTTACAGTATACTTGTTTTCTTGTTGCATATGATTTATATGATTGTGCAATGTATTTATTTTGGCCCCTTGTGTGTTTGGTTTTTATCCGGATAGACGCTAGGCAAGGAGAATATCAGGAGCCTCAGGAGTATTACCCGGATCCAACTTATTCTGCAACTAAGCTGCCAGGAAAGTATTTCCCCATGCTTGAACTACATACAGTACCTATTGCATCTATCTTATTCTTGCATCATAATCACGTCACTAATAAAATTGAATCCCAAATATTCATAGACTTTACTTTTAAACCCCACCAAAGCTTGTTTTCCTCCACCCTATGAGGCATTACTACAGGAGTTGCTTGAGTCATGCGAGTCGTCGAATTACATGTGTAGGGTTTGTGAGCGTCTTGAATAATGAGGTACCTAAACAGCTGAAATGAGTAGTAATGGGATCACTAAAGAAAGAGGCACTGGTGAGCATTATCTACTATTTGGTTCTTTAAGCTCACTTGTGTCCCATAGGATCCCGAGTACTTGATTCTTGTTCCTTGACTATCGCACTATCCGCATGTGGGACCATGTATCCCCTTGGTCCTAGCTTGAGTCATATTTAATTTATTGGGGCCACAAACTAGTTTGGGGAGTTATGACTATCTTGTACTTATGACATGATTTACTGCTTATTTACTACTGTAGCTCGAGGAGCGTTTACTACTGAAAGGATAGAGATGTCGCCTAGAGGGGGGTGAATAGGCAATTTCAAAACTATTACGGTTTTGGCTTGATAGAATGCAGAATTAAACTAACATTTATTTTACAAGCATAAAACCTAAATACACTAGGCTCAACTAAGTGCACCAACAACAAGTCAAGCTAAGCAATAACACAAGATAAATATACCACAAGTGATATGCAAGATATCATTACTTCAAGCTCGGTGGCTATCACAAGGAAAGTAAGCTCGGGTATAGAGATAACCGAGGAACGCGGATACGAAGATGTATTCCCGTGTTCCCTTACAAGTAAGGTACGTCACGTTGGAGAGGTGTGGGATTCCACGAAGGATTTTCCAATGCCATGAAGACTCACCTTATTCTCCGAGTCTATCCGACGAAGGAATAGGCCCTTTCCTTATGGCTTACCACTTCACAAGCTCCACGAAGGAGTGGCCCGGGTCTCTTCACAATCTTCCATGAAGAGGACACCGTGGCACCAACCGCCAAGCCAACTAGGAGGTCACCCTCCAAGAGTAACAAGCTCACGGTCTCTCACTTGAATAAATCGTAATGGAGAGCTCAACACTTATGCAAGAATGCAAAGCAAGACCACCAAGGGTGCTCAAATCCTTCACTCTCAAATCCCACCAAAGCAACAAGTGCTAGGGATGAATTAGAGAGGAAGAACAATAGTGGAAGTCAAAAAATGACTCCAAGATCTAGATCCAATGGGTTCCCCTCACTTAGAGGAGTAATTGATTGGTGGGGATTGTAGATCTAGATCTCCTCATCCAAAGCCCTCAAAAAGATGCAAGAATCATAGGAGGGAAGGGGGAGGAAGCAAGCTCAAGAGGTTCAACAATGGAGGTCAATTTCGTGGTCAAGAACACTCAAAACGCGTTAGGGAAGAACCCCCTTTTATAGGGGAAATCAAATATGGCCGTTGGGAGAAAACTGTGCGAACTCGGTTGAAAGTTTGGTTGGACGGGCCCTCACACCGGATGGTCTGGTTCTTAGCCCGGAAAACTGGACTCTAACCGAGTTTGGTTACTGAGCCCAGCCTCGGTTAGACTCAGTATAAGAAAACCAACAATCCCGCTTGAATCTCGGTTGAATCCCAGTTGAATCTCGGTTTTCTGGCGCTGGCACCGGACCACCCGATCTGGGAGCCGGTTGTACCGGATCCACAACCGGGATGAAACTTTCTTCACGAAAAACGCAATAACTTTTGCATCCGGACTCCAATTTAGATGATCTTGGGCTTGTTTTGACAAGGACAACAAGCTCTATAAGATTCTGCAGGGAAACATCATAGCCCAACAAATGAGGATAGAACCAAATGAAGAAAGGTAAGAAGCCTCCCTAGAGAAGAATCGATAAAACCTTCAAACTCGAAAACGCCATAGAAGATGCATACGAATTCTGTTTTCGATGAACTTCGGCTTGTTGAAGAGCTAGCAACAAGATCAAGAACCTCACATGGGGAAACACCAAGAAGCAACAAAATATTAAGATGCAAAGTATGCAAATGATTGAGCTAGATCAAGTTACCCAACCGAAAGCCCCTCTTTATAGTGCGGCTATCTATCCTATAACCCGGTCTCCCAACAACCACCTTGAGACCAGTAAAAGGAAAAACTAGCAAGGCCATACCTTTGCCTTGCGCATACCGCTTGATCTTGATGATAATGCTTCAAGCTCCACCCAAGCCAGAATGCAACACTTGATCATTGTTGCTTCGTGAAGACTCCTAATTTGCTCCCCCGTACACCACTATGGGATAGATTCATTAATACATGTCTTCACATGTCCATTATCACCAATATGGATGGCAAGCTTCAAGCAAGTGATCTCCTCGAGATGCTTATCTTGAACTTTCCGTTCTCAACCTTGATGATGATCACCACTTGATGTCATCCTCTCATGGGCTATATAATATCTTCACCTTTGAAGCATGCCCATGAGAAGATACCTATCGCGTATAGAAAACGCAAAGGCACATATATAATCATTTAGTTCATGATTCATAATTGACAAGGCTTACCATGCCACAAGACCATGTGGTACATTCTTTATGCTCCATGTGTTGACCAACTTGAAATCCCTCTTCACTCTTTGTATTGGTCAACCAAGTATCTTCTCGTGCTCCATCTTAATATCTTGAGGTACATAAGGAACTCTTAATTTGATTACATGCTCTAAATCTTAGTCAACCATAGCTGACCTAATGAGGCTATCATGACACCGTCTTAGAGCCATATCTTGAATTCTTCTATTGAGATCATACTCTAAAGATCTTGATCATATCATATTCTTCTCTTTAACTCGATGATTTTGATGCCAATACTCAAGGTATATCTTTATTTTCATGGCATCCATACTTGAGTGCAACACATGGACTACAAGCATGACCTATGGAATATTCCTTCATATAAAACCTAGTGAAAACATTAGTCCATAGGGATTGTCATTAATCACCAAAACCACATATAGGGGCAATTACCCTTTCAATCTCCCCCATTTTGGTAATTGATGACAATCACAACAAGAGGGTTTATATAATGAATAATAGAAACAAGTAAACAGCTTATCCGAGAATAAGTTGTATACAAGAGGTTGTATTTGATATGGTTAAGTAACACAAAGATACTATCCCATATCAAAACCAATTATACTCACAAAAACTACAACTAGTGCAGGAGATGTGAGTAGAACCAACATATATAGAGAAAAATCCCCCACAAATATGCACGTGTGATGGTCTTTAATTTCATTGCATACATTGTCAAGCATAACCTTTGGGAGAGTTTTCACTATATATACAACCATGCAAAACATAATAAAGATGGAATGCATGAAAGGCAAACACTTAAGAACAAACAAATATTAAGTAGAAAACCATTTCCGTTAAACCCTCTAAACTTCTCCCCCATTGACAACAAGTGGCAAAATGGATAACAAGGTTAGAAGGACAATATAGTATGAGTTCCTACCCATGGTGTGCATTACTCGTAATATGAGTGAAATCACATGCACATATCCAATGGTGAACACTTGGAGGAAATCAAACTATATTGAGGATCAAGGATTGCTAAAAGGATAACAAGGTGAAGGCACTTCAACGGATGAAGCAAGCAATCAAAAGATCCAAATAATCAAATCGAAAAATAGCGATCTAAGTGAAATAAGGAAGCTCCCCAAGGTTCGTGCATAAATTAGTTGTTTCATTTGAATATAATATGCAAAAACATGGAATGCTCACTCCCTCTATATTATTTAGAACACAACCAAGATACAAGGATTAGATATAAACCAATACACTTGTCAAGACATGCTTAAGTCCAAAAGAAACCAAATATGAGATATGAGTCTGTGAAGATGCAATAAAAGTAAACCAAGCACTCATAAATCAAGACCTTACCAGAACCATTAAAAATCAAGAGGTTAACAGTGATGGTCGGAAAAGAGCGAGCATATCAAGGCGAGAGATTAACACTCTCGTGTATATAAGTTTCTAAGTGGAAAAGACATGAGAATAATCCTCAAAGAAACATCCACACATAAGAGGTTAATAAAAATAATACATGATATCCAAGAGGAAGTCATAAGATATACCAAAAAGGATATTTTGCTTAAGTACATATGTAGCCCATGGCTCTATTTTATCTTATGGTATATCATTGAAATTCACCAAATATAAACAAAAATCTCAAAACCATCAGAACTAACACTAAGGGAACTAATGCTAGTTGGGATATTTTGAGAAAAAGCAACAAGTATCAAAAGGAATGATTCAATGCAATTTCAACAATATTGCACATGAGAGTACCTTAAGGAATTGATATGCAATAAACTGCTAGAAGGCATATTTGGAATTGGTGAATCGTGAACATGATTTTATATACTCCCCATTATATGCATCATCTCAAATTACTCACATAAGCAATAAGGATACATAATTCTTTCAAATAAAATTGCAAGAATCGAACATTTACAAACAAATAAATTCATGCCAAGATGCAACCTACAAGAGATTGGATGGAAGAATAGTATGTACGAATAAGATACTTGTTACTGAGATAGCAATGGTATGATGTAGTAGATACGAATTTTTAGATCATCCTAGATTGTCTCCAATTATCATGTGGTGACAACACTTTCCTTATAGACGAGGCAAGCATCCATTGCATCTCCAATGTACCTAAAACAATCATTCAAGTACATCTTGGTCCCCAAACTTATTGGGTCCAAAGTGGTTAGACTAACCACAACACATGGGACACATTCCATAAAAATATGTGCATATTTAGAGATGAAATTTGAATTTCATGCAAATCTTAGCCATTTAAAGATTTGATGGAGTATACCCTATATATTGGATCAAATAAATAAAAACATGCTATAAGATATACATTTAGTAAACAATCATGCGCGAGACTTTCAAGATCCAACAAAGAAGTAGTTTGGAAAAAATCACCAAAATATTCAAGAAGGCATACAAGGTGTGACAAAACACATTTGTCGTCCAAACTATATCAAAGAATCAAATCAACACAAGATTTGTTCAACAAAGTTCAACAAATGAACCAAGCAAAAACTATTGAGCATAAAAGATGAAATAAAAACACAAATGCTCAAAGATTTATCTCATTCAAGAAAAATAAAATAGAGAAGAAAGAATGAGATAACATACTCCCAAAAGAGCAAGGTTTCAACAAATAAACCAAACCCTTAACACTTTTCACAATGGCACAAGGTTCCGAGAAGAAAAGGTTTGTCTTCCACTAAAATACATTTGATAATAATCAAAAACATCATTAAAGAGATGTTCAAAAGCCAAGGAAGACAATGGGAGCCACACCAAAATTTTGGAAAGAAAATAAGGCAATAAGAGGTTAACTCCAAAGTGAAGATGATCTACAAATGCTACAACACACAAGTATATCAATTGTTGAAGACAATGAGTGTATTAGAATAGATTTCTTGTGGTATATTCCACGGATATTAAAGATAAATCTTCACAATAAAAAGCATATGATAGAAATAAAAAGATTAAGCACTATGCAAAGATAGAGATTCTTGATAGCTTCAACTAGTCACACAATCATGCAAAGAAATGATTAGAATAACTTGAAGCAAATGGTCTCCCAAATAAGATATAGAGATATGTATTTGAGGAAGACTGCACCAACAATTTCTTACTCAAACAAAAACCAAAAATATGAGAAATAAAAGCTTCTAACGGAAATAAGACCTTGTTTGAGTCAACATGGCACCTAGAAATAAGAGAATCAATAATATCAACTCTAAGTGGAACTACCTCATATGTTCACATTTCCTAGGATTGTGATATGCAAAAGAAGCATATTACTACCCCATAATGTGATACTCAATATTTCTTAATAAGAGGCAAAACAACCTCAACTAGAGATAATTAATGGACATTTAGAATTTGAATTTCTCATGAGTATGACACACCACATAGTGACTAGATAAGCTTGCAATATCAATACTAAGTGGTAGTACTCATGTACACACATTTTAAGGTTTGAGAGATGCGCGAGGCATATCACTGCCCCAAAATGGGATGTTCCATTAACCACTCGAAAAAAGCCAAATAAGATATCATCAAGATGCATTATAGGCTAAACAACACGAGTAACTGATGTGCCAAACACCTAGACATACTTGAATACACAAAATAATCAAGCATGAGGCACACCAAATACAAACACTGTAGAGTTCCCAACCTTTTATAAGGTAGACATCCCTGTGTTTACAATGCTAGTCCCTGGATCAAAAGCTAGCATCCACAGTTTAAGATGTAATATCAAGAAACAAAGGTCATAGTACAACTTTATAACCAGGAATAAAATAATTCATTACATATTGCATAGCTCATTTGGCTATCTCATTACAATGCAGCAGAAATAACTATATAGCATGGAGTCCTTCATCTTCAAAGTGCCACAGGCAATCATGTTGGTTGTAGACTTGTAATCCTATTCAACACACTTCACTAACATCAAACAAAACCCGCAACATAATAAGTTACAGCCACAAGGGTCAATACATTTGAATTGTATTGGCAAGTGATACTACGGTAGAATAGTGGTATCTATCATCTATATGCATTTGGCTAAGTGGAGCTTAGGCTTGCTTTGCTCAAAATAAGTTTTCCTTATAAGTTGAAAACACTAAGTTTTTGTTTTGTCAAATCACCCAAGGCATCTACCAATAGAAATTGGTGATCCTTTAACCCTTGTTCAACCACAAGTTTTTAACATAGAAATTGGGATGAGGAGATCCTTGATAGCTTCCATGTCTTGATGCTCAAATTGTCCATTGTCAGGGACACGGGTAAGTACTTAGATTATACTCTCTCGAGAGGTGGTGAACTTTCCCCACAAGACTCGACATGCATCGAGACACGACCTTTCAGAAGCCTTCCCTTAGACAAAAATGGACGCGCTCTAAACCTATCATCCCTACCACCAACTATCCATCTGGCTAAGTTATTGCAACCTATATGATCCAGGCAGAGCCCATATTGCCAAGTGGTTACACTTGAAGCTTCTCAACATTTGACATTTCAAATCTATTTGTTCCTGGGTGGCTTTCCACAAGTGAGATACACTAGGGTAGGCCATAAATATGGGGCCCTGTGTAACCACTCAACATAATCCATACAAGTCCCATTCCACCCAGGTGATTCATTCACATAGTTGTTTTATTAAACAAAACACAAGTCATTGACTTAGAAATATTTCATAGCATTATAATCCACCCTTGTTTCCTACTAGATAAGCTAAGCATGATAGTAGTAAGGATCTTAACTTAGGGAAAATTCTACTAAGGCATCATCTACTAAGGCATCATCCATTAGGGTTTTAGGGTTTTGATTTAACTTTTCCAAGTGTTTAAATTTCAAGATACATTCATTGATGAATGCATTTCATTTGATTGAAATTTTTTGGATTCCATTTTATTCAAAGTTTGCTCAAGAAGGGTTTTGATGTTTCCATTTAGAAACAAAAAGTTTCATTTCAACCTAAATTTCAACCATTATTTTTTTTGTTTATTTTTTTTCACATTTCAAAATTTGGAAAATTTTGGGATGTGACAAGCTACCACCCTTAAAAGAAATCTCGTCCCGATATTTGGGAAGTCTAGAGGTTACAAATTGGCTTCAAGGCAACTAGGGTACTACCACCCTTAAAAAGGTTTTCAACTAGATTACATCTTGGCATACTTGGGATCTTGATGTATCTTCTCTGGGCACTTGTTTGCATAATGGCCTAGCTCTTTGCATTTGAAACACATCACTTGGTTAATATCCTTCTTTTCCTTTGGTATCATTGCCTCTTGTTTGTTTCCTTGGTTCTTCTTCTTTTCTGGACATTCACTGGCATAGTGTCCCATCTCTTTGCAATTGTAACATTGCACTTGGATTTTGTCCTTCTTCTTATTTTTGGGTCTCTCCAAAGCTAGGAGTTCTTCTAGTTCATTTTCTTCATATCTCACCTCAAAGGTGGGGAATCTTTCTCTTTTCTTGGGGCAGTTAATAGACATATGACCTTCTTCTCCACAAGAGTAGCAACACTTTGTGGTCACTTTGGGTATGGCTCTATGAGACATGGTTCTGACTTTGCCTTCATCCTTCTTGGTAGAAGTTGTTCCCTTATGGAGGTTTCCAAACAATTGATGCGTTCCATATTGTTTCATTTGTTGAACTATAGGATAGATGGGGCATTGGATAGGGACATGATCATTCCCTTCACATAGGAAACAAGTCGCTTGAGATGTGGGGCATTGTTTAGTTGGATGTTTCTCTTCACAATTAGGGCATTGGTCCATATGCTATTTATAAGTGTGTTCTATGTCTCCACAAATATTTCAAGCTTGAGTTCCTTCTAAAATATCATCCTTGATGTCATTGTTGTCACAATCTCCTTGGGAAAGGTTGTTTATCATGTTGATCATTTGATTTGTCATCCTTTGCAACAATTGGGATTGAGTTTCCAAAAACTTTTTCATGGTTGGGTCTAACTCATTGTTGTTGGCTAAAAACTGATTTGTCACTTGATTCAACTGGGATTGGGTTGCTAGTAATTGTTCTCTCATGTGCATCTCTTGGTTATTGTTGTCACCATTCTTCATGTTGGAGTCTCTTGGAGAAGTCATCTGTTTGGGTTTGATTGGGATTAGAGTAGGTAAAATATTCTAGAGGAAGAATTCTACTCACACACAACAATTCACACAAGCTATGTGCAAGCAATCACAAACAAACATTCCACTCAAACAACAAGGTTCAAGCACATTTTTAAGCAACAAAATATTTTTGCTACACCACGTAAGTTGGTGTGATCAATATATGATCTAAGCTAATCACTAGTATGGTGCTCCAACTATGGTTATCACTTGGGATCATTCCATTCTTCTTAGTTGTTTCTTCAAGAATAAGATCTTGGTTTCCTTGGAAAATTCTTGCATCTTGGTCACAAAACTTCAAAGGTGATGATGATTCCTTCTAAGTTGTGTTTCTTTAGTCTTCAACTCTTAAATATCATTCTTGTCTCACTTGTAGTCCTTAGTGATGTACAAGGTGAAGTCCTTGGTGAAAATAAAGTTGAAGTCATTGGTGATGTTCAAGTCGTTTCTCATGGTGAAGTCTTTGTCCATCAAGTTTGAGAAGGAAGAGATGTAGAATTAAAACCAAGAAGGTTGAGGAAAGAGTTTACAAGATTGTTTGTAAATAAGTTTGGAACAAATACAACTCCTATTTTTCTAAGGGGTTTTGTCCAATCCTAGAGTTACAATCCTACAGGCAACACAATGCTCTGATACCATCTGTAGAGGTCCCAACCTTTAATAAGGTAGAGATCCCTTTATTTACAATGCTAGTCCCTGGATAATAGCTAGCATCCACAGTTTAAGATGTAATATCAAGAAACAAAGGTCATAGTACAACTTTATAACCAGGAATAACATAATTCATTACATATTACATAGCTCATTTGGCTATCTCATTACAATGCAGCAAAAATAACTATATAGCATGGAGTCCTTCATCTTCAAAGTGCCATAGGAAATCATGTTGGTTGTAAACTTGTAATCCTATTCAACACACTTCACTAACATCAAACAAAACCTGCAACATAATAAGTTACAGACACAAGGGTCAATACAATTGAATTGTATTGGCAAGTGATACTATGGTAGAATAGTGGTATCTATCATCTATATGAATTTGGCTAAGTGGAGCTTAGGCTTGCTTTGCTCAAAATAAGTTTTCCTTATAAGTTGAAAACACTAAGTTTTTGTTTTGTCAAATCACCCAAGGCATCTACCAATAGAAATTGGTGATCCTTTAACCCTTGTTCAACCACAAGTTTTTAACTTAGAAATTGGGATGAGGAGATCCTTGATAGCTTCCATGTCTTGATGCTTAAATTGTCCATTACCCGGGACACGGCTAAGTACTTAGATTATACTATCTCGAGAGGTGGTGCACTTTCCCCACAAGACTCGACATGCATCGAGAAAAGATCTTTCAGAAGCCTTCCCTTAGACCAAAATGGACGCGCTCCAAACCTATCACCCCTACCACCAACTGTCCATCTGGCTAAGTTATTGCAACCTATATGATCCAGGTAGAGCCCATATTGCCAAGTGGTTGCACTTGAAGCTTCTCAAAACTTGACATCTCAAATCTCTTTGTTCCTGGGTGGCTTTCCACAAGTGAGATACACTAGGGTAGGCCATAAATATGGGGCCCTGTGTAACCACTCAACATAATCCATACAAGTCCCATTCCACCCAGGTGATTCATTCACATAGTTGTTTTATTAAACAAAACACAAGTCATTGACTTAGAAATATTTCATAGCATGAATATAATCCACCCTAGTTTTCTACTAGGTAAGCTAAGAATGATAGTAGTAGGGATCTTAACTTAGGGAAAATTCTACTAAGGCATCATCTACTAGGATTTCCCATGGCATAGTATAATTAGTAAAAATTCCATGCAAGTCCTACTTAAAACATCACTAATACATAGTTAAAATAATGGGACAAAAAGTATGAAGCACCACTTGCATTTTTACTAGAGAATATAGATTCACTCTTTGATCTTGCAATTGTCACACTCTTCAAAGTGCACTACAATTCAATCAAGCAAGGCACAATTTCAAAACTAACATTCAAACAATTCACCACATATAAAATAAGGAAAAAAACAATGCATGCAAGCATGCAAAAGATTATTTTATTTGGAAAGGTGGTCTATAATAGGTTATAAACATTTTAAAACACCTTTTTTTGTCATTTATAAAAGTGGCAAGGTCATTTGAAAACAAGTTAGTGAAAATGGCCATTTAAATCATTTTTGTTTTGCTAGCAATGATTTTAATCAATGGAATAATTTCTAATGTTAGCCCAAATGTTTTTAAACTCTAATATTAATGTTTATGGTCAAAGTGTTTTAAAACAAATCCATTTACAAAAGGTTTCACCTAAAATCATTTTTAAATCAAAGCATCATTTTATTTTTCTAGAAATGCCTTTAATCAAAGTAATAATTCTCTAGGTTTAATCAAATACATTTTTTAAATCCAAAACTTAGTGTTCAGGGTCAGAGAGTTTAAATCAAATCATTTTCCAAAGGTTTTTACACAAAAAGCATTTTTAAACCATAATTAACATTTTTTATTTAACTAGAAATGCTTTTATTCAAAGGTTTATTCCTTAGTATCACAAAATATACTTTTAAATATAAAAGTTGGTTTTTATAGTTAGTAGGTTCAAAATAAAACATTTACAAAAGATTTTACCCTAAAAACATTTTTAGAATAATTTTTATACTCAAATTATGCCTACACATGTTTCTGCAAAAACAACCAATTTTACAGAAGAAATTCACTAAACAAAGTGCATGGTTGGATAGTATTCTTTTTCCTTATTCCAATGATATAAAGTTTACAAATTTTGGACGTGTAGATTAAAAGTTATGAATTTTTCAAATCTAACCATCTAATAGACAAGTTTCTGTTTTTAAATCAAAACACATGGCACGTGGTGTGTTCCTATTGGTCCATAACAATTCGTTTGGATCGAGCAGTTTGGTGCGTTGGATTAAATGTAAATCGTACGGCACAGATCAAACATAACGGTTTGTTTAAGTGGATCTATCTACGCTATGCGATCGAGATCTAACGGCTGCGGTGCACTGGTCAAAGTCTGGCGGCGCAAACCAGCGACGAGCGGCGGCGCAGCTCTGCTTGCGGCGGTTCTGGAGGATCAGGAAGCAAGGGAGAAGGAGAGATGGCTCACTAGATTCGCTGAGGCATGAGGAAGCTCAAGGTACTCGTCGTTGGGCAGGGGGCGCATGGTGGCGTCGGGGATTCTCGCCGAAGTTCCTACTGGCGACGATACGCACTGCTATGGACGGAGGCGACGTTATGGTCCAAGCTAAGGAAAGCAGACAGTGGCTTTAGATGCGCACTGGAACGGAGAACATCTGAGCGTCATCGCGAGAGAGAGGGGTGGTCAGGGTTCACCTGGAGAGTTTGTCGGAGCGGATGTAGACGACGGCGGCGTTCAGGTGTTGTGCTTGCCGATGTTTCGGAGCGCGCGCGAGTGAGATGGTGCTACGGAATGGTGCGCAAGGAGATGGGGAGTGAGCTCGCGTGCACTAGGGAGTAAGGGGAGGGTTGAGCTCGCCGGAATTGGCCGGGAATGTCTTCGGAGCCGTGGTGGTTCGGGCTTGAGATTCTTTCATCCTGGAGGCAGAGAGGGAGGGGCGAGTGAGAGGAATGGTAGAGGGGAGGAAGGGGCCTTTAACGAGCATGGTATCAGCGAGAATTATTCCTGCATTCAATCGAATTTAAACCTCGAATCAAATGGCTGAAACGACCGCGAGGTGAGGGGCGAGGTCGTCGCGGTGGGGAAGATGATGATGGGGCTGTGGGGTTGCGTCGTCAGCGAGAGAGTGGGGGTTATGGTGGGGTCTGGTTTCCAGTGACAGAGGGTGTAAACTACGCAGTGTGAAACGTTTTCTGCAGGGATAAAGAGAGAGGCCGCTTGTGGGCTTGCTGGGCTTGTTGGGCTGGGCTGGTTCTTTTCCCTTCTTTTATTCGGTTTCCTTTTTCTTTTTCTGTTTTCATTTTTTGTTTTGATTTTATTCAAATGATTTCAAACCCTCTTTTTAATTCAAAATTTTTCCAAACTTTCAATATATTTTTAATACTGTTTATAAATGTATTTTTTAAAGACCATTTTGGAATAATTATTTTATTCATTTATGGTTTATTATTTATTTAAAATAGGCACTTGTCTTCATTCAAATAAGATTTTAAATATATTTTCAAACTTCTATTTGAATTCCAATTTTTAGCAAACCTTTTCTTTATGTTTTATTTTAATCATTAGCGTAAATAATTCACTTTGAATTATTTAAAATATTTTAATATGATTTATAAATTGTTTAAATTGGGCATTTGTCTTTATTCCAATAAAATCAAATATGGTTTTAATCCCATATAAATTTGATTCAAATGATTCTTTTATTCCTTTGAAGTTAATTAGATAACTTTTATTCCATTTAGGTAAATTCCAGTTTATTATTTTCCAATGATTTAATTAATCATTTCTATTAGGGATTTTGTCTTCAGTCAAATGGAATAGAATTTGGTTAATGCCATATTATTTTATTTGAATATTCATTATCCCTTTATTTTATTTGGATTTGGATTATCTTTGTTCCATTTGCTTATGGATTTAATTCAAGGTTTTAATTTGTCGTCTAAATAATTTTTTTGGAATTTATTATTTAGTTTAGGCAAGTTGTCTTTATTTAAATAAATTTGGATAATGTTCAATCCTTATGATTTTATTTAAATAATCTTTTACTCCTTTTTATTATTCAACAACTTTCATTCCATTTGTTTGGCCAAGATTTAATTTGGCTTTTAAATATTCCTTATTTCTTTCTTTCTTTCTTTGTCTTATAAAAACCATATCTTTTTATTTATATAACGAAAATTGGTGATTCCAATTTGTATAATTTTATTTAATATTTGTTTATCCTTTTAAATATTTTTAGGATTAATTTGCACACAATTTGGTATGGATTTTAGCTAGGAGTTTTATTATCTTTGGAAACTAATTCCTTTCATCTTATTATATTCATAAGTTTTTATCCATGGCTCCAAATTAAATGAAACCTATTTCTATGGTTTTATAATATTTTTGTTTATAATTTTTGATCATTTATAAATGTTTGTTGCTGAATTTTTATATGGATCAAATCCATAGTCTTAGAGAGATCTTGGAAATGATTTATTCCATTAGGGTTTTAGGGTTTTGATTTATCTTTTCCAAGTGTTTAAATTTCAAGATACATTCATTGATGAATTCATTTCACTTGATTGGAATTTGTTGGATTCCATTTTATTCAAAGTTTGTTCAAGAAGGGTTTTGATGTTTCCATTTAGAAACAAAAAGTTTCTTTTCACCCTAAATTTCAACCATTATTTATTTTGTTTATTTTTTTCACATTTCAAAATTTGGAAAATTTTGGGATGTGACAGGCTACCATCCTTCAAAGAAATCTCGTCCCGATATTTGGGAAGGATAGAGGTTTCTAATTGGCTTCAAGGCAACTAGGGTACTACCACCCTTAAAAAGGTTTTCAACTAGATTACATCTTGGCTTACTTGGGATCTTGATGTATCTTCTCTGGGCACTTGTTTGCATAATGTCCTAGCTCTTTGCATTTGAAACACTTCACTTGGTTAATATCCTTCTTTTCCTTTGGTATCATTGACTCTTGTTTGTTTCCTTGGTTCTTCTTCTTTTCTGGACATTCACTAGCATAGTGTCCCATCTCTTTGCAATTGTAACATTGCACTTGGCTTTTGTCCTTCTTCTTCTTTTTGGGTCTCTCCAAAGCTAGGAGTTCCACTACAAGAAATGTGTTTACTTGTGACCTTCTCATAGTGACGGGGAATGAAATCGTCATAAATCTATGACGATTTTACACATGATGGTCGTAGACCGTTTATAGAGGTCAAAACCCTATAGAATTACGACGATTTGTGTCAAAATCATCGTAATTTATTCATGTGAAATCATCATAACCTATATAACATAGCTGGGAGACTTATTTATAGTCGATTATGACCATTTTAAATCGTCGTATTGTTTAAAATATGGTATATTAAGTTGACTAGTCATCCACATCAGCTATTACGTCTATGTGGTATGTCTATGTGTCAACTATTGCATAATATATGTCCATGTACAACCCGTTTTCCACCAAAATAACATTGACCAATAGTTTTTGCTTATGTGGCGTGTCCATTCGATCTACGTGTCATGTGTATGTGTTAATTTTTTGTTTTGTGGCATGTCCACGTGTCTCCAGCTCTATACACCACGTCCATAGCCGAAAATAAATTATACTTAAAAAAGGGAGGCATCAGGGATCGAACCCAGCACCAACCCACCTATAGAACCATCACTACCACCGCGCTACGTATTCGTTCATGTCATACTTTAGTAGTACTTTTATTTATCCCAACAGACGAACCTGACGTGCGGGACCCAACATGGACTGGGCATACAATAATCTGCAAAATAATGGCGCACCAGGGATTCGAACCCAGGACCTTGCCCTCCTCACCCACCAGGGATACCACCAGACCACCCATGTGTTCGTGTCCATAGAAGAAGTAGTTAGCTATTAGTCGTGTCGCTGGACAAAGGCCTTCGACTGAATGGGCCAAAGACCTATTTTTCCATTGATTTCCTGCTGCAACAATGGACTGCCATGGGCTTTGTTGTCCGAACCATCGACGGGCCACACAGGACCAACTCGTGGGAGGGCCGATTGCGGCCCAAGACTGATTTGAAAAAAAACACATTTTTCTTTTTAGAAATAAAGTAAATTAGTAATTCCATCATACAATTTGCATACTATCTCGTATCAAGATGACATAAAAACCAATTTGGTTTGTCTCGATGATATAAAAAACTTTCTTGTGGTTGAATTCTTATTTTACATATATTTTATTGTTTTTTTACAAAATTAATGAGCAAACTATTAATTATGCATTTTCCACTTTATAAAGAAACCCTATTTTCTATGCCTCTGAAAATTTCACCAAAAATAGTGAGTGGTCCCAAGGTAATATGTAGAAAATATTTGCGAAAAAAATCGCACGTTCACTTTGACCAATGTCCCATTTCTTTGCAAGTTTCGTTTCAGTCATTTTCTTTCATTTTCAAAAAGTGCATTATTAATTTTTTTCCACCATGGTCAAGTGACCATTATAGGCTCTCCTCACATACACAAACAACATACCAAAAGTTGGGATCAATCAAAATTCATTTGCATGTTAAAAATTCAAAATTTCCTTTCGGATGGTTTTGAATATCAAAAAACGGCGGGGGTCACCATTCTTATCTAGGTGTAGAATCTTGCTAAACTATCAGTGGATATCTAAAGAAATAGCATATTTTGAATCTAAAAATCATTTTTTCAAAAAATAATGGGCATCAGATCATGTACCTGTAGTTCAAATCGGACCCACTTCCTCCCGATTCGGCAGGAATTTGTGTTTTTTGCAAGGGGTGAACGGAAAGGTTTGAGATATCCCGGTTGGGACATTGTCCATGTAAGGTGGTCTAATAGTTTTACAAAATGTGGTGGTACCATTATAAAACTATCATTTGGTGGTTGCTTCACAAAACGCCCCGTTTTTTGCGCTCGGAAAATGGAAAATGGATTTTCCATGCGTCGAAAAGGAAAACTTTCTCCTGCAACATTGTTCGCCATCCCATGATACATATGTGCGCACAATATGGGCACATTATCACAAAGTATTCCACGATTCTAGCCATAACATTACTTGCAACTATGTCACATAATAAGACACCACGTGAAGGATTTGCATTGATCGGACCATTTTTGAATTTTTTATGCCCGTTTCAAACTATGGTCAAAACGGCGGGCACGGAGGTCCGTAGCTAGGGGATGAGCCTCGCTAAACTTGCATTGGATCTCTGAAGAAACATCATATTGTGAGTCTAAAAATAATTTTTTCCAAAAATCATGTGATGCCGCCCAACACATGGCGTTCACCATGGGTCCACATCATGATATGCCAAACATCCCAATCAAGGTGAACTCCTTCCATCTTTTGCCTTCCCTTGATCATTACTTGAATGGGATCCTACTTGAGCCAACTATCAATTGTATGACTAGGTCCATGACCGTGATGCCAAGCGGATGCGACAAGGATGAACCAGGAGCCAAGACCCCCAAACATGAGGCCTGGAAGAGAAGACGCAAGAAGTTACTGAAGCCAGACCGGAGTCTCCGGCCATCACACCGGAGTCTCCGGACCACACCGGAGTTTTCGGACTGTCCTCCGGTCCGGCCCCAGGAACCAAGCCCGGGACAGTCTGAAGGCCCCTCCGGAGACGACACCGGAGATTGACCGGAGTCTCCGGTCTAGACCAGAGTCTCCGTACCTCTACACCGGAGTCTCCGGACCGAGTGTATCGGGCCTGCACGCCTTAGGTTGGGCCTGGCCCATGTAATGCCCATAACTCCCTGTTTATACCTGTTTTACCCCTAGTGCGTGGCTAGCCTATATATATGCCCCCACCCCCATATGTAAACCCTAGGATGGAATAGATGATGAGTTGAGACTCATGGCTTAGGCCAAACCCTGGATGGGAACCCCCTCATTAGATTATATATGAGTTGTATCAATGCCTTCTTAATTGAAGTCGTCAAGGCGCTCTTCTAGTTCTTGATATCTCCCATGTATGGATTCTAGTAGTGCTAGGTCTCTCCCCTTTGGGATTCTACTTGGTTGCTACTCTCTCCCTACGTGTGATTCTATCAAGAGCTTGCCAATCTCTCGCAAGGGATTCTACCTTTGGTCTCTCCCTTTGTGATTCTATTGGGTTGGTGGTTCGGGCCAACGAGAGCAAACCGATTTGGGTGTGGTGTGCATTTGTATCTTCGATTTCCCTCCCGTGTTCATCGTGTTCTTCGCTCTCCTCCCCCAAATCCCCTCAAATCTATGAAGATTGGGCCACAAAAGTGGTTGTAAGCCACATCATATGGTATCAGAGCCTTTAGTTGCCATGGATTCGAGTTTGTGTTGAGTTTCTAGCCACCAATTTTCTTTTTCTTGCCTAATTTCGAAAATTTCCACCAAAAATAGCCATATTCGTGATTTGGATCGATCTGGATTTTGAGAGCGTTTTGGTAGGTTTTGATCCATAGATCCGCTGCTATACTCGTTGATCTACCTTCCTTTGCATTCCCTTAGCCCAATTCCTTGATTTCCCCATCAATTTTAAGGTTTTGGTTCGAGTTTTTCCGCCCAAAACGCGTCCCGTTCGAGTTCTGGACATCCTGGAATCTCCCGGACCGGAGTCTCCGGCCTAGACCAGAGTTTCCGGACTTTTTGAGCTCCAGACCAGAGTCTTCGCCCCCCCTGCAGACAGAAAAACTGCAACACGGTTTTGAGCATAACTTTTGCATTCGAACTCGGATTTTGGTGTTATTTAGCTCGTTTTGAAGAGGAGAAGGAGCTCTACACCATCATCCACGTGTTCATGCTATCTACACCAAAAAAAATCTGTGAGAAAGGGTGAAGATCATCGACGAAAGGTATATCATTTCCACGATCTCCCCTACTTCTTTTCCTTTGAGAGCCACACCATCTTTGCGATAAAACAAGCACCTATTGAGACTAGTTACTCCTTTGATTGATTGGGCTTTGCACATTTGATACCTTGTAGAATTCCGAGCAAAATTTGTGAGTGCTATCTCATATAGTTATCTTGTATAGTTGTTAGCACAAGGAAAAACAAGTGAAAAAGAGAAAAAAGTAAAAAAAAAATAGCGAAAAATACAAAATACAAAAAAAGTAAGAAGAAAGAAAGATACATGTGCCATATAGAATAGGAAGTGCAAGCTCGATGACAAACTTGTAGGTGGTACTTATTGTGCAAATCTTGTAGCCCTCCAATTTTTGTGCAATCGAACTAGCGTCTCTCCTTGTACTTGTGCGACATGAGCTTATAGTCTTCGCTAGGCCTTCATTTGGTTCTTAGCTCGCTTTTTCCATCGCAGAAGTCCCATTTATCCCACTGTGTGTGTTTCCTTGATCTTAATTTCTATCTTGTGGATCAACTTGTTTGCTTTGTGACCACCGTGGTTCTTTACTTGCCTTTACAAATCTTGGTTTCCGGTTGTTCCAATTTGCTTGCCACTTTCCATACCTAAGCTGCTCATAAGTCGTGTGCGTTTGGTGTTTCTTGTGTTCGTTGATACAACACCACTTATCCTTTGTATTTGGTTTGCTCTTGGTCCATACCATTGATCCAATACTATCTACAAGGTGAGCCAAGGCGTAGCATCCTAATCCAACTTCCACTATATCACACTTGGTCTTGTGAGCAACATGTATAGGGACTCCGGAACCGATGAAGAGGAATCCATGATGAGCCACGGCAACGGCGACTCCACAAGCATCGGTGACATGATGGAGCACTACACCGACATTGTCTCCGCATGCTTGGAGGACTTCGAGTACTACACCAACGACGACTCCCCAAGCATGGAGCACATGGAGCACCACGAGGACTTCGAATTCTCAAGCATGGAGGACATCGAACACTTCATCGACTATGATGGAGACTCCCTCTTGAGATACAATGACTCCGTCCACCACATGGAGACCGAGAACTTCCATGCCATGCAAGCGAAGGCACATCTCCAAGAGGCCAACAAGGACAAGATCTTCAAGTCGCATCCTTCAAAAGGAACTACATACCATGAGGGTTGTCCATCAAGATACCCATCAAGTTCAAGAAGGCGCGACAACTCAACAAGTACCAATACACATGAGCCCATACAAGTGCGTCGCCAACAACAAGCGCTCAAGAGCATCCATGCTATATGCGCTACAAGCTCAAGACGGCGTACAAGTCCTCTCCGCCACGAGAACAAGAAAGAAAGATAGCGTTCGCGCCACCAAGCTACATCGACAAAAAAAGTTCGACATGAGGTGCCCAACTACAAGAACATCTACGACACCACTTCTCCTCCGAGGATGATTACTACACAAGTTCCAAGACCCTCAAGAGAGAATACCTCATATGACGTTGGCACTACCTCACGAACAAACAAGGCGAACAAGCAAATGAGTTGTCACTCTCGCCATGAAGCTTCCAAAGCCAAGAACTTCCACGACAAACCTTCTTCAAGGAAGCCCCCTACACAAGCTATAAGATCGTCAACAAATGAGAAGGACTCTATGGCTCTCTACTTCACGAAGTTGGATGAACCAATCAAGATGTCCTCTCATGAAGTTGACGTTTTCAAGACATGGTGCCAAACCTTGGACAAGGGTTGCAAGCTGGAGGATGGTGAGCATGGGATTTTCCCTTCACCAAACGAGGCACATGGAGTTGACGAAACCAAGCCTATTCCCATATGCTTTAGTGATGATGTGGTACCAATCCCATGTGAGTTTGAGAGCCACTTAGCCCACTTGAGTGAGAGCAAAAGTGCGACGAGTGACTCCACCATATGTGAGATTGTGTGCTTCCACTTTGAGGACATGAGTGATACACCGAGTGAGTTGAGAGTGGTAGTTGATAGGGCAAGTGAGGCCATCCCAATTTCTAACAACTTACCCTCTACCTCTAGTGTGTTTTATCATGATGTGTTAGGTACCTTGGAACAAGAGACACCAAGCTTGGAAATGATGGTCCCCCTATCGAGAAGATGTACATGGTGGATGAAGATGATGCCATCCCCATATATGATGAAGAAGTCGTCCACATGGAGGCCCCCCCTATCACAACATCCACTTCAGATGAGAGGTACGACCAAGTTAAAGATACGGGTGTTGTTGATGCCATGATCCCACTAGTGGACATGATGAATTGTGAGGATATGCATGTTATGGACTCTACTTGTGACATTTCATATGCATCATTCTTATTCCCATGTGATGCTTTGCCTTTGCATAATGTTGATCATGTGGAATTATTTGAGTGCGATGATATTTTCATAGATGTGCCATGCTACAAATCTTGCTTTTATCCCACAATTGTTGCGACAAACTTGATAAACAATTGCTCTTTCCCTATGTTTGTAGGCAACCATACTCATACTTTGGAAATGCTTGATCATTCGTGTTTTTCATTGTCTTCCGTTGTTGATTGCAATAATGCTCATATGGTTCATATTGAGATCGCCCCCATAGCTTTCTCAACCTTTGAAGATTTTGATACATGCCATGATAAGTATATGTCCACCTTTTGCTTGCATAATCACCATGCCTTCTATGACATATTGTTTCATGCTAATGGTGATGTGCACAAGAGAAGACGCATCATAATGGATGATGTGTTTATCTATCACACACACACGTTCTTCCGTTTATCTATGGTGTGTGTAGGTACCCATACTCCAATGTCAACCTCGATTGAGCACGAGTTGACAAAACAAGATCTAGATAGCATCCATCAAGACATAACGGGCACACCTCCTTCCTTACAAGATGATGATGGAGTATCGTCGAGGTCGACTCTTTTTCAAGAGGGGGGGAGATGATGCCGCCCAACACATGGCATTCACCATGGGTCCACATCATGATATGCCAAACATCCCAATCAAGGTGAACTCCTTCCATCTTTTGCCTTCCCTTGATCATTACTTGAATGGGATCCTACTTGAGCCAACTATCAATTGTATGACTAGGTCCATGACCGTGATGCCAAGTGGATGCGACAAGGATGAACCAGGAGCCAAGACCCCCAAACATGAGTCCTGGAAGAGAAGACACAAGAAGTTCTTTGAAGCCGGGGAGTCTCCGGCCATCACACCGAGTCTTGGACCACCGGAGTTTCGGACCGTCCTTGGTCGGCCCAGAACTCAAGCGGGACAGTCTGGAGGCCCCTCCAGAGACGACACCGGAGATTGACCGGAGTCTCCGATCCAGACCGGAGTCTCCGGACCTCTACACCGGAGTCTCCGGACCGACTGTATCAGGCCTGCGCACCTTAGGTTGGGCCTGGCCCATGTAACGCCCAGAACTCCCTGTTTATGCTTGTTTTACCCCTAGTGCGTGGCTGGCCTATATATATGCCCCCACCCCCATATGTAAACCCTAGGATGGAATTGATGATGAGTTCAGACTCATGGCTTAGGCCAAACCCTGGATGGGAACCCCCTCTCATTAGATTATCTATGAGTTGTATCAAGGCCTTCTTAATTGAAGTCGTCAAGGCGCTCTTCTAGTTCTTGATCTCTCCCATGTATGGATTCTAGTAGTGCTAGGTCTCTCCCCTTTGGGATTCTACTTGGTTGCTACTCTCTCCCTACGTGTAATTCTATCAAGAGCTTGCCAATCTCTCGCAAGGGATTCTACGTTTTGTCTCCCCCTTTGTGATTCTATTGGGTTGGTGGTTCGGGCCAACGAGAGCAAACCAATTTGGGTGTGGTGTGCGTTTGTATCTTCGATTTCCCTCTCGTGTTCTTCGCTCTCCTCCCCCGAATCCCCTCGAATCTATGAAGATCGGGCCACAAAATTGGTTGTAAGCCACATCATCATGAGCATCGGATCATGTATCTGTAGTTCAAATCGGACCCACTTCCTACCGATTCGGCAGGAATTTGTCTTTTTTGCCAGGGGTGAACGGAAAGGTTTGAGATACCCCGGTTGGGACATTTTCCATGTAAGGTGGTCTAATATTTTTACAAAATGTGGTGGTACCATTATAAAACTGTCATTTGGTGGTTGCTTCATAAAACGCCCCGTTTTTTGCGCTCGGAAAATGGAAAATGGATTCTCCATGCGTCGAAAAGGAAAACTTTCTCCTGCAACATTGTTCGCCATCCCATGATACATATGTGTGCACAATATGGACACATTATCACAAACTATGCCACGATTCTGGCCATAACATTGGTCGTTTGGCCCGAAAGCCATGAAACCTCGGAGATGATAGGTCATTTCTGAGAAGGTTTTTTTGAGACACTTGCAATATAGCAAGTTTGGTATTTTTACTTGCAACTATGTCACATAAGAAGACACCACGCGAAGGATTTGCATTGATCGGACCATTTTTGAATTTTTTATGCCCGTTTCAAACTATGTTCAAAACGGCGGGCACGGAGGTCCTTAGCTAGGGGATGAACCTCGCTAAACTTGCATTGGATCTCTGAATAAACAGCATATTGTGAGTCTAAAAATGATTTTTGCCAAAAATCATGAGCATCGGATCATGTACCTGTAGTTCAAATCGGACCCACTTCCTACCGATTTGGCAGGAATTTGTCTTTTTCGCCAGGGGTGAACGGAAAGGTTTGAGATACCCCGGTTGGGATATTGTCCATGTAAGGTGGTCTAATATTTTTACAAAATGTGGTGGTACCATTATAGAACTGTCATTTGGTGGTTGCTTCACAAAACGCCCCGTTTTTTGTGCTCGGAAAATGGAAAATGGATTTTCCGTGCGTTGAAAAGGAAAACTTTCTCCTGCAACATTGTTCTCCATCCCATGATACATATGTGTGCAAAATATGGGCACATTATCACAAACTATGCCACGATTCTGGCCATAACATTGGTCGTTTGGCCCGAAAGCCATGAAACCTCGGAGATGATAGGTCATTTCTGAGAAGGTTTTTTTGAGACACTTGCATTATACCAAGTTTGGTATTTTTCCTTGCAACTATGTCACATAAGACGACACCATGCGAAGGATTTGCATTGATCGGACCGTTTTTGAATATTTTATGCCCATTTCAAACTATGGTCAAAACGGCGGGCACGGAGGTCCTTAGATAGGGGATGAGCCTCGCTAATCTTGCATTGGATCTCTGAAGAAACAGCATATTGTGAGTCTAATAATCATATTTACCAAAAATTATGAGCATCGGATCATGTACCTGTAGTTCAAATCGGACCCACTTCCTACCAATTCGGCAGGAATTTGTCTTTTTCGCCAGGGGTGAACGGAAAGGTTATAAGATATCCCGGTTGGGACATTGTCCATGCAAGATGGTCTAGTATTTTATAAAAATGTGTTGATACCATTTTGAAACTTTTATTTGATGGTTGTTTCACAAAACACCCTTTTTGGCACTCGGAAAATAGAAAAATAGTGCTAGCCAATCAGAGTAGAGAACCACAGGACCCACGGATTACCCTCCGAAGCTAATCTCAGCCGTTTACATGCTCTCCATCTAACGCCCCAAATTTCATTTGACACCTCCTTGTCCCCCTGTCTCTATACGCAAAATGACTAAAATGCCCAAGGGTTTCATGTACTTCACCACCGAATTGAACATGGCTAATTTTGTGATATCAGGCACATACAGAACACGGTCGAGAGGGACTGACCCCCAAACCCTAATCCCCTCGCTCCTCCCTGCAGACCCCGCCGCCACTTCTTCCTCTCTCCCTCTCTCGCTCGACAGGTGCTCCTCACCGCAACCCTAATCCCCTCGCTCCTCACCGCAACCCACGATCGTCCCCCCTCGTGCCACCCCTTCCCTCCTGTCCCCGTCCGTGCGCCGCCGATCTCCCCCTGCTGCAATCTCGCTGGAGCCAGATCCCCACCTCTTCTCACTGGAGCACACATCGAGCCGATGGAGCGGTGATGGAGGCGGTGAGGAGCCTCCGGAAGCCGAAGACGACGCGACCACAACAACTTCGCGAGTCTCCTCAACGAGGGGTGCAACATCAAGCGCAGATCCTCTCCTCTTTGCCCTCCTCTCGCCAATTCGATTCCTGGCCATTCACGCTTTTAACCGTTCATTTGTTCGTCTCCTTCCAGTTCAGGGAATTGCATCGGCAGGCGGTGGATGTGAGATGAGAAGCGGCATATCCGCGGCCCAGGCGACGCCCGCTGCTGCATCACCTTGAGCCCAACGACACCACCAGCAACCGCCGACCTGAAGACCCCCATCAAGGCCGCCTTCCTCCACCCGCCTCCTGTCCGTGACACCCCCACCAACGAGGAGAGTAGGGCCAGCGGCGCCGATCCCCTGGAGAAGAATTCCAAGCACCAGTTCAGGCGCGAGCGCCAGTAGGTAACCCCACTGCAGTAGCGAACAAGAGCGGCTTGCTGGAATGTCCAAGTGCTCGTGCATTCTAGGCGCTTGTGGTAATGCTTGCATGTTGTTATAGCCTCTGATGTGCGGATACTATTCTTATAGCGTTAGTTCAGACCAGATGTAGGCACTACTAAATTCACCGTTAGTTTAGTTAGCACAATAGTTTCAGGTTTAAGTCAAAATGTCCACTCTAATGCTTCATATGTTCTGGCATTATACCATCTGAAGCTTTCTATAGTGATAACTTTGTCAATTGCCGTAGTGATACAACTTTGGTTAGGGCTATAGTTTGTCTTATGCCAGTGAATTATGTTGTTCTGCTGCTTTCTTAGCCTGAAGAATTATGTGCTATGCCCAGAGATTTATATGGTTAGAAGCCATAGTTTGTGTAGCTAGAGTGATACAACTCTTGTGGTGAAAAAAAACTTAATGTTGTTCTAGATTTATTAACCCTTTTGTGAAACATGCTATACTGATATGCTTCACTCTTGTGGTGAACCCGGGAATAATTTATTGATGTTCCAAGTGGATCATTATTGACGGTGAGATACCTTACATTATGTTAGTTTTTGTGGTATGGGATTCTCTACAGCTATGTCTAATGCCGTAATACTTGTTCATGTTCAAACCTACGAACTCACATGATGTGGTTTCATATATGATATGTTCCAACTGAGATTATTAGTAATTTTTTTTGCATGTTGCTGGGTGAAGTTTGGACTATATTTAGTACTTTTACATCTTCCAGATCTGTTGCTCCAGTGAGTTCCCCTCAGTAATAAATCCATTGGCAGTATTTCATTGTGTTCTAATCTATCTAAAAAATAAAATAGGATAAGTTTAGTTCTGCTAGAACACAAGTTGGACTACCTTGAATGTGTACTTTCATTCTACACTTGTCTATAGTCTGTTTGTACTGAAACTTTTGTTTGTATGTTTCTAGTAAAATACAGATAAAAGCACCATGTGTTTCGGTAAAAAAATAGGAAGGTATAACTTCAGCAAGTTTTGGAGTACCATAAATGGCTGCCCTTGAGTGTTATCATATCATGGAGTAAACATTTTCACTTGGATAGAATTGCAAGGGGTGCATAGTTGAACAATAATGCATTTCTGCTATATTTAGGAAATCTTTTTGCTTGCTGGACCACTTCTATATCTTGGATTTATTGGTGTATTATATTGTACTTGCACAGTACTACATTTGTGACACCTATGAGTGCCTTATGCTGTCTGATAAACCAAGTTTGGTGATATACCTGATGTTTGCATAAACTGCAATCTACTTCCACATTTCTTAGCCATGTCGCTTTATCTAACTATTCATTCTAGCATTCCTGACGCAGTTGCTACTTCATTTCTTTGGATCATAGGATCTCTATCAAGAATTGCATGCACTAGATAGATTCCAGCAAGGTTACTCTGGATGATTCCAACAAGGTTACTTGATCTCCCTTTATTAACTGACTACCTCCTCAATAGTCTTCTCCACGGTTCAGATTTGCTCCCTCTGGTAAGCAGCTCATAAGTTTCTTTGTTAGGGATTTGCTGTTCTCTTGGTTAATGATCTAGCTCTTAGTAGATTTGTAGGTTATTGGTTAGTGCAGCCTTTTTAGCATTTGAGCTTATTTTTGATAACATATGAGCTTTTGTAACTGTGTTGTATGCATGATGTAATTATTATCTCGATATGCTCTCTTCTGTTTAGATAGTATGTTATTTTTCCAAATTGATTCACTTGTCAATTGATCCTCTACTATGTTTCTTGCTAGTTATAGCATGTCTAACTTGAAAACCATTTTTAAACAGGCTGGCACGTATGCATATCTTAAATCATCAGGCTGGCACGAGATAGCTTATATGTTTGTACTTGTTTCTTAAACACTAGTGTGGCATGAGATGATCCAGGACGCCAGCGAAACACCACTCACACATCATTCAGGGGCCTCCAGGCTAGGTGCATCGTGCCCGGAAGCTGAAGTGTGTGAACCATGTTATGTACATTCTTGCATTTTGCTCAAGTGTGTCAATCAGAGATACTTGTTTGCTGGGATATACTTGTATGTAATAATGTTGTTGAACCTGTGAATCTGGTTGTATGTTGGTGCTATGTAATCCAAATGTTGGCAGTAAAATACTATTCAGATTCTAGATTCTGTGTGCTATTTCATTTGTGTATCCAAAAGAATTCCTTATTTAATTTTGGGCTTGATCTATATAAATGGGCTGTGCAATACTAAATATAAAGAGGCCAAGGCCAAGATAATATTGCTTTGTAAAAGGGCTGCAGTAGAAATATAATGGACCATATAATAGTAATGAAAAAAGGCCACAACCCACAATAATCGGATTGTAAAAAGGCCAAGGCCCAAAAGGAAATGGATTGTAAAAGTTAAAACCCCCAAAAGAAAAAGGCTGAATTATTGGGATCGGCCCATACAAACTATTGAAATGGACCGGGCTAAATTTGCGTTACGACGATTTTGTTTCGTCATAATTTTGCCACGTTGGATTGGCCACGTAGGACCTGACGTGGCTATGCTAGAGCGCGGGTGACGATATTGGATCGTCATAGAGGTTATGACGATCCGATATCGTCATAGATGATTATGACGATTTCAAAAACACGTCGTTGTATGCAATTACTGACGCTCAGTTTTTGACGATCTGCTTTTCGTCATAAGATCGTCATATATTGTGGACAATGACGATTCATTGACGAAAATGGAGGGTCATGTATCAGCATATTCCTTGTAGTGTTCTTCTAGTTCATGTTCTTCATATCTCACCTCAAAGGTGGGGAATATTTCTCTTTTCTTGGGGTAGTTACTAGAGATATGACCTTCTTATCCACAAGAGTAGCAACACTTTGTGGTCACTTTGGGTATGGTTCTATGAGGCATGGTTCTGACTTTGCCTTCATCCTTCTTGGTAGAAGTTGTTCCCTTATGGATGTTTCCAAACATTTGATGCGTTCCATCTTGTTTCATTTGTTGAACGATAGGATAGATGTGGCATTGGATAGGGACATGATCATTTCCTTCACATAGGAAACAAGTCACTTGAGATGTGGGGCATTGTTTAGTTGGATGTTTCTCTTCACAATAAGGGCGTTGGTCCATATGCTCTTTATAAGTGTGTTCTATGTCTCCAGAAATATTGCAAGCTTGAGTTCCTTCTAAAATATCATCCTTGATGTCATTGTTCTCACAATCTCCTTGGGAAAGGTTGTATCTCGTGTTGATCATTTGATTTGTCATCCTTTGCAACAATTGGGATTGAGTTTCCAAACCTTTTGCATGGTTGGGTCTAACTCATTGTTGCTGGCTAAAAACTAAGTTGTCACTTGATTCAACTAGGCTTGGGTTGCTAGTAATTGTTCTCTCATGTGCATCTCTTGGTTATTATTGTCACCATTCTTGGTGTTGGAGTCTCTTGGAGAAGTCATTTGTTTGGGTTGGATTGGGATTGGGATTAGATTAGGTAAAAGATTCTAGAGGAAGAATTCTACTCACACACAAAAATTCACACAAGAAATGTGCAAGCAATCACAAACAAGGTTCAAGCACATTTTTAGGCAACAAAATATTTTTGCTACACCACATAAGTTGGTGTGATCAATATATGATCTAAGCTAATCACTAGTATGGTGGTCCAACTATGGTTATCACTTGGGATCATTCCATTCTTCTTAGTTTTTTCTTCATGATTAAGATCATGGTTTCCTTGAAAAATTCTTGCATCTTGGTCACAAAACTTCAAAGGTGATGATGATTCCTTCTAAGTTGCTTTTCTTTAGTCTTCAACTCTTGAATATTATTATTGTCTCACTTGTAGTCCTTAGTGCTATCCAAGTTGAAGTCCTTGGTGAAAATAAAGTTGAAGTAATTGGTGATGTTGAAGTCTTTGCTCATGGTGAAGTCTTTGTCCATCAAGTTTGAAAAGGAAGAGATGTAGAATTAAAACCAAAAATGTTGAGTAAAGAGTTTACAAGATTGTTTGTAAATAAGTTTGGAACAAATACAACTCCTATTTTTCTAAGGGGTTTTGTCCAAACCTAGGGTTACAATCCTGCAGGCAACACAGTGCTCTGATCCCATCTATAGAGGTCCCAACCTTTAATAAGGTAGAGATCCCTGTGTTTACAATGCTAGTCCCTGGATCAATAGATAGCATCCACGGTTTAAGATGTAATATCAAGAAACAAAGGTCATAGTACAACTTTATAACCAGGTATAAAATAATTCATTACATATTACATAGCTCATTTGGCTATCTCATTACAATGCAGCAGAAATAACTATATAGCATGGAGTCATTCATCTTCAAAGTGCCACAGGCAATCATGTTGGTTGTAGACTTGTAATCCTATTCAACACACTTCACTAACATCAAACAAAACCTGCAACATAATAAGTTACAGCCACAAGGGTCAATACATTTGAATTGTATTGGCAAGTGATAATATGGTAGAATAGTGGTATTTATCATCTATATGCATTTGGCTAAGTGGAGCTTAGGCTTGCTTTGCTCAAAACAAGTTTTCCTTATAAGTTGAAAACACTAAGATTTTGTTTTGTCAAATCACCCAAGGCATCTACCAATAGAAATTGGTGATCCTTTAACCCTTGTTCAACTACAAGTTTTTAACTTAAAAATTGGGATGAGGAGATCCTTAATAGCTTCCATGTCTTGATGCTCAAATTTTCCATTGCCGGGGACACAGCTAAGTACTTAGATTATACTTTCTCGAGAGGTGGTGCGCTTTCCACACAAGACTCGACATGCATCGAGACAAGATCTTTCAGAAGCCTTCTCTTAGACCAAAATGGACGCGCTCCAAACCTATCACCCCCTACCACCAACTGTCCATCTGGCTAAGTTACTGCAACCTATATGATCCAGGCAGAGCCCATATTGCCAAGTGGTTACACTTGAAGCTTCTCAACATTTGACATCTCAAATCTCTTTGTTCCTGGGTGGCTTTCCACAAGTGAGGTGCACTAGGGTAGGCCATAAATATGGGGCCCTGTGTAACCACTCAACATAATCCATACAAGTCCCATTCCACCCAGGTGATTCATTCACATAGTTGTTTTATTAAACAAAACACAAGTCATTGACTTAGAAATATTTCATAGCATGAATATAATCCACCCTTGTTTTCTACTAGCTAAGCTAAGAATGATAGTGGTAGGGATCTTAACTTAGGTAAAATTCTACTAACGCATCATCTACTAGGATTTCCCATGGCATAGCATACTTAGTAAAAAATTCCATGCAAGTCCTACTTAAAACATCACTAATGCATAGTGAAAATAGTGGGACAAAAAGAATGAAGCACCACTTGCCTTTTTAGTAGAGAATATAGATTCACTCCTTGATCTTGCAATGGTCACACTCTTAAAAGTTCACTACAATTCAATCAAGCAAGGCACAATTTCAAAACTAACATTCAAAAAATTCACCACATATAAAATAAGGAAAAAAACAATGCATGCAAGCATGCAAAAGAATATTTTATTTGGAAAGGTGTTCTCTTATAGGTTATAAACATTTTAAAACACCTTTTTTTGTCATTTATAAAAGTGGCAAGGTCATTTGAAAACAAGTTAGTGAAAATGGCCATTTAAATCATTTTTGTTTTGCTAGCAATGATTTTAATCAATGGAATAATTTCTACTGTTAGCCAATATGTTTTTAAACTCCAATATTAATGTTTATGGTCAAAGTGTTTTAAAACAAATCCATTTACAAAAGGTTTCACCTAAAATCATTTTTAAATCAAAGCATCATTTTATTTTTCTAGAAATGCCTTTAATCAAAGTAATAATTCTCTAGGGTTTAATCAAATACATTTTTTAAAAATCCAAAACTTAGTGTTTAGGGTTAGAGAGTTTAAATCAAATCATTTTCCAAAGGTTTTACTCAAAAAGCATATTTAAACCATAATCAACATTTTTTATTTAACTAGAAATGCTTTTATTCAAAGGTTTATTCCTTAGTATCACAAAATATAATTTTAATTCTACAAGTTGGTTTTTATGTTAAGTAGGTTGAAAACAAAACATTTACAAAATATTTTACCCTAAAACATTTTTAGAATAATTTTTATACTCAAATTAGGCCTACACATGTTTCTGCAAAAACAACCAATTTTTACAGAAGCAATTCACTAAAAAAAGGGCATGGTTGGATAGTATTATTTTTCCTTATTCCAATGATATAAAGTTTAATTTTTTTTGACGTGTAGATTAAAAGTTATGAATTTTTAAAATCTAACTATCTAATAGACAAGTTTCTGTTGTTAAATCAAAACATAGGCCACGTGGTGTGTTCCTATTGGTCCATACCGATTCTTCTGGATCGAACAGTGTCGTGCGGCATAGATCAAACATAACCGTTCGTTTAAGTGGATCTATCTACGCCATGCGATCGAGATCTAACGGCTACGGTGCACTGGTCAAAGTCTGGCGGCGCAAACCAGCGCGAGCGGCAGCGCGGCTCTGCTTGCGGCGGTTCTGGAGGAGCAGGAAGCAAGGGAGGAGGAGAGATGGCTCACCAGATCTGCTGAGGCATGAGGAAGCTCAGCGTTCTCGTCATTGGGAAGGGGGCGCACGATGGCGTCGGGGATTGCTCGCCGAAGTTCCTACTGGCGACGGTACGCACTGCTATGGACGGAGGCGACGTTATGGTCCAAGCTAAGGCAAGAATATAGTGGCTTTAGATGTGCACGGGAACGGAGAACATCTGAGCGTCATCGCGAGAGAGAGGGGTGGTCAGGGTTCACCTGGAGAGGTCGTCGGAGCAGATGCAGACGACGACGTTCAGGTGTTGTGCTTGCCGACGTTTCAGAGCGCGTGTGAGTGAGCTGGTGCTATGGGATGGTGCGCAAGGAGATGGGGAGTGAGCTCGCGTGCACTAGGGAGTAAGGGGAGGGTCGAGCTCGTCAAAATTGGCCGGGAATGTCGTCGGAGCCGTGGTGGTTCGGGCTTGAGATTCTTGCATCCTGGAGGCAGAGAGGGAGGGGCGAGTGAGGGGAATGGTAGAGGGGAGGAAGGTGCCATTAACGAGCATGGTCTCGGCGAGAATTATTCCTGCATTCAATTGAATTGAATCAAATGGCAGAAACGGTCGTGAGGTGAGGGGCGAGGTCGTCGCGGTGGGGAAGATGATGACGGGGCAGTGGGGTTGCATCGTCAGTGAGAGAGTGGGGGTTATGGTGGGGTCTGGTTGCCAGTGACAGAGGGGGTAAACTGCGCGGTGTGAAACGTTTTCCGCGGGGAGAAAGAGAGAGGCCGCTAGTTGGGCTTGTTGGGCTGGGCTGGTTCTTTTCCCTTTTTTTATTCTGTTTTCTTTTTATTTTTCTGTTTTGATTTTCTGTTTTGATTTTATTCAATTTCAAACCCTCTTTTTAATTCAAAACTTTTCCAAACTTTCAATATATTTTTAATACTGTTTATAAATGTATTTTTTAAAGACCATTTTGGAATAATTCTTTTATTCATTTATGGTTTATTATTTGTTTAAAATACTCACTTGTCTTCATTCAAATAAGATTTTAAATATATTTTCAAACTTCTATTTGAATTCCAATTTTTAGAATACCTTTTCTTTATATTTTATTTTAATCATTAGTGTAAATAATTCACTTTGAATTATTTAAAATATTTTAATATGATTTATTAATCGTTTAAATTGGGCATTTGTCTTTATTCCAATAAAATCAAATATGGTTTTAATCCCATATAAATTTTATTCAAATGATTCTTTTATTCCTTTTAAGTTAATTAGATAACTTTTATTCCATTTAGGTGAATTCCAATTTATTATTTTCCCATGATTTAATTAATCATTTCTATTAGGGATTTTGTCTTCATTCAAATGGAATAGAATTTGGTTAATGCCATATTATTTTATTTGCATATTCCTTATCCCTTTATTTTATTTGGATTTGGATTATATTTGTTCCATTTTCTTATGGATTTAATTCAAGGTTTTAATTTGTCTTGTAAATAATTTCTTTGGAATTTATTATTTAGTTTAGGCAAGTTGTCTTTATTTAAATAAATTTGGATAATGTTTAATCCTTATGATTTTATTTCAATAATCTTTTACTCCTTTTTATTATTCAACAACTTTCATTCCATTTGTTTGGCCAAGATTTAATTTGGCTTTTAAATATTACTTCTTTCTTTCTTTCTTTGTCTTATAAAAACCATATCTTTTTATTTATATATCAAAAATTGGTGATTCCAATTTGTATAATTTTATTTAATATTTGTTTATCCTTTTAAATCTTTTTAGGATTAATTTGCATGCAATTTGGTATGGATTTTAGCTAGGAGTTTTATTATCTTTGGAAACTAATTCCTTTCATCTTATTAAATTCATAAGTTTTTATCCATGGCTCCAAATTAAATGAAACCAATTTATATGGTTTTATAATATTTGTTTTATCATTTTTGATCATTTATAAATGTTTGTTGCTGAATTTTTATATGGATCAAATCCATAGTCTTAGAGAGATCTTGGAAATGATTTATTCCATTAGGGTTTTAGGGTTTTGATTTAACTTTTCCAAGTGTTTAAATTGCAATATACATTCATTGATGAATGCATTTCACTTTATTGAAATTTGTTGGATTAGATTTTATTAAAAGTTTGTTCAAGAAGGGTTTTGATGTTTCCATTTAGAAACAAAAAGTTTCTTTTCACCCTAAATTTCAACCGTTATTTTATTTTTTTATTTTTTTCACATTTCAAAATTTGGAAAATTTTGGGATGTGACAAACACATACTTGGTACCGTTTGAGGCACATTGGATATAAGATAGGGATATGATAATCCTAATAAATTGTCTTGATTAAATATAATATATGAATATCCCTTAATTCTTCATGAGTTTGCCAAGTCTCTAAAGGCCTCCACAAACACCTATTGATTAAGTTTGATCTAGTTGGTACCCAACCAAGTTGGGTCCTAAGAGGTTAGTCACAATAGGCTTGGCAACCCAAATGGTTATTTTCTTGACACCACTCTAAGTTCCAACAAACTGGGCAAAAACATTTCCATCCTTATCCTTCCTAAGATAAAAATCATCATCAAAAATGATAGGGTTAGATAAGGTACCGTTTGAACATGAAGAGGCAAAGTGCCCCTTCACACGACATATTTAGCAACAAGTGCTCCCCTTTCTCTTCTTCATTGATTTCTTGGCTTGGGGATCATTATATTTATTCTTCTTCGAAAGTGGCCTAACTTCAACTTGGGCTTCAACATGAACTTGTGTTCGCTTCCTTTGTTGCTTCTCACTCAAGTGCTTTTTCTTCAATGGAAAAGATCTTAAATGATGTACTTCAACCTTGCACTTGAAGCAAATAATCTTGGCCAAATTCTTGACTTGGTCTTGGACCTTCTTATTGTTGCTCTTGGACTTGTTATTTTTATTGGAGTTGAATCCAAGTCCACTTTTATCATTTGGGGACTTTTGCGTACTCAAAATATTAACGAGTGTGGATTTCCCTTCATGACTCTTTTCCAAGTCATTCCTCAAGGAAGTGACTTGGGCCTTGAGCTCTTTGATTTCCTCTACATGGTTAGTAGAAATACTAGTACTAGAGGAAGTAGAAGCTTCATTGTTTGATCAACAAGGCAAAGCAATTAATCCAACACAAGGTTTATCAATAGTATGGCTAGATGGATTACTAGAACTAGCACATGGAAAAATAGAATTTTGAGTAGAAGTTGTGCTAATATCTAAAAGAGGCTCACAAGATGTTACCTTAGTAATACTTGCCTCACAAGCGAACTTTAGCCCATCATGGGAAATTATAAGATCATTATGAGAGCCTGAGAGATTTTCATGACTTTCTTACAATTTCCTATACTTGCTAGTTAGGAACTCAAGTTGAGCCCTTAGGTCAACATTCTCATTTAGGGTAGATGCTTCACAAGAAGTAGAGTTAGTAGCACAAGCATCATTACTAGAATCTTCCTTTTCAAGCTCATAAAATTCAATTTTTTGTGAGGAGACTATTAGTGTGCTTCTCCTCGGCAATCTCTTGCTTAAGGAGATTGAATCTCTGACTCCCATCATCAAGTTGGAAATACAACTCATGTATGGTTCCAAGTTTGTTTAGTTATGGTGTCCATAACATGTTTGAGACAAGTAACGGCCTAATTATTACCATGAAGAGTGGTACACAAAAAATTCAACTCAATCAAGAGAGCACTAGTATCCTCACCAATGTCATCATGATTATCATTGCTATTACATTTAGAAGACATATTGGGATCCAAAGCAGGAGATACCTTTGATCCTCTTGCCATAAGGCACATGTGAGCACGGGAGGATGAAGATGAGGATATTATTGAATCTTCATTCATGATCATGTATTGCTCCATAGAATGTTTGATTTCCTCTACATTGTTAGATAAACAACTAGAGGAAATGGAAGCATTTTGTTCATGGGAACAAGTCAAATCAAGCATATCATCTACACTAGTACTCAAATAATTTATAGAAGATATGCAAGGACTAGCAATGCAAGGGGATATATAATCATTGGTCCAAACTATCTACACCATTATCATTTATAGAACAAGAATCATTGGTGTAAAGAGAAACACTACCATCATCACATATTATTTTTCCACTCACCATGCCATTACCTTGTGACTTGTCACATGTCAGTGAAGTGGAAAGAATTGCTCATCGCGGCCAGAGGTGGAGGCAACTTGGAGCTCTTCATGATGTGAGGGAGAAGAGAGCTCCTTGGAGATATGTAACATCCCAAAAATATAAAGCATGGATCATCAAACTCTAATCATCAAAATTAGGGTTAACAAAAACTTTCCCAACTAAAAATATGAAAGCATTCATATGTGTGTGTATTCAAAATTTGGATTCTTTTGAATTGCCATGGTTCTGTGTTTCTTTGCTTGTAAAATGATTCTTAGGTGAAATAAACATCATCTAAACAATCCCCAAACTTTTCCCAAAGACAAACAACTCAAAATGAACAAATGAAGTGAATGGTCACTTTGACCAAATTAACTCTCATGCCTACCTTGGCTATCTCTAATTTTAAAAACTCAACAGAAACATGTATGGAACTTTGCACCACTTGTTAGTACTCATAATAAGGTACCAAGGCCCACTTTGTGATCATCCAAAAACATTCAAAAGCTAAGTTTAAATGATAGTTTAAAATTGAATCTATCTCATATGGGAAGATCCCATTATTTCAAAAACCACTCAAACAAGTTCAATTTTCAAAACCCAAGCACCCACAGAATCCTCAACACATGCCTAGCACACCCACGAAAAATCTTTTAAAAATTCAAAACTCCAGTTCTTGCGGCCATTTCATCAAACAGGTTGCAGATTCAAATCAACCAAATCACAAACACTATTTTGAGCGGTGTTTTGGCCAACCTTGTTCCCTCTCTGGTTGCAACTAGCCTTAGTAGATCATCTAGCTCCTTTAACTAACCTCTAGCACCACTGTGAGCTTGCCATTGCCATCAATGGTGAGCAGGCCGAGCCTCGCCATGTCACCCCAGTGTGGACAGCAAGCTAGGACAAGAACTAGTCATGCCCACCTTGTCTAGCATGCAACCCATGCCTCACCGCCACCTCTCGACCAGCCCTAGCTCGAAGACAGAGACTAGAACTTTTAGGAACGCCGCGCCCGCGCCGCTGTCGACCATGCCGATGCGCACCCCAGAGCATGCGCCATTCCCATGCAACCCGACCACCTCGAGCCCTTGCCACTCGCCAGCATGCACCCCACCGTCCCAGCAGACCACCAGACATGTTCGTTTCATCGCCCGTACACTGTAGCCACCACTCGCCGCGGAGTTCACCGCCTCTGCCTCGCAGAGCACCGCACGTTCCCGACCAATTGCCATCCCCTCTAAGCTCGCATTCAAGTTCTAGAGCATCGCCAGGAGACCACCCGTCGATCGCCAACCGCAGCCATGCCTCTAGCCGCTCGTAGCCGGGTCGCCACCATTGCCTGCCCATCCCTCTCGGTCTCGCCGTCGAGCCTATAAAAGGAGACGACCCCCGCTCGATTTCTTCACACCATCTCACTCCCCACCCCTCACTGATCATTCCACCCTCTAGCCATAGCACGAGGAGCAGCAGCTCGCCGGAATTGCGCCGGAGCAGTCCGCCTCTGGAGAAGAAGGGAGCCGTTGATTTCGACCACCCCCAGAGCTGCCTCGACCATCCCTGAGCTCGCCGTCGTCGACTTCGTCGTTTGCCCCTATTGCCGACCCTCGCCTGAGCCCCGGTGAGCCTCCCACGACCCCCACCTGCCGCGTTAGGGTTCTGTCTCGTCGGCGCTGCCCGACGTGGACGATGAGCCGTAGCCGTTCGATTAGACTTAGATCGTGCGGCCAAGATCGCCCCGTACCGCTTTACATGTTATGATCCACAGACGGGAGGAACCCCCCTGTCAGCTAAGCCCCGCGATGCAGAGTGACACTAGGCCGGCCCATTAACCCCTCCCGCGCAGCCTAGTCGTTTGAATTTATAATTTTCCTTTATAATTCAAACTCAGTTGTGTACCTAGTTTCAAAAATCAACCCAGCTCGATTAAGTGAACCAAATTGCATGAAACCAATTTTGTTAGAAAGGTACTGAAATGCTTAATCCAAGCCCGTTGGATTCAAATCATTTGGATCTGTAGATCAACCTTGGTAAAAATAACAAGTCAGAAGATTTCTGCATTCAAACATTTTTCAAATTTCAACCATAACAGCTTTAAAGTTGATTCCAACTCTCAAAAATCACATTTGATCATACCTTTCTGAATATATAAAAACATTTGGGCTTAGTTACAGAAATAATGTTCAAGTAATAAAAGAATGCCACATAGGCATTTCTAGTCACTTTAATTATTCAAAATAAAAAGGTAAACCTTATTAAATTGTGACACCACTTTAAATCACATTCCCATGTACTAAAATATGTGGTGATGACATGTGTCAACTTGATCCCATGTTTGGGTTGGAGAATATTAAATCTTAAGTAGTTTTTCAATGAGTAGAAATTACTTTTCTAAAAATAAAATAAATAAGACAAAAGCTTTAATCTTGTAATGTTAGTGATGATGCTAGATCATCTATAGAACACCTTTGTGTGATGATTGAAAATAGTTAAGTATTGTTTGGTGATTGTGTACCTCGTATTTATTTATAGATGCTATTACCGACCAAGGAAACGAGGAGGAAGGAGGATACTACGAAGAAGAAGCCGAGGAGAACTTCAACTAATGCTCTGCACAAGGCAAGCCAATACTTGCAAGCTATTAACTTAGCAAGCTTATACTGATACCTATGCAAGCAAATGCTTGTTACTATGCCAACTATATGCCTTAAGAATATGTGATCATACCCACTTGATAACCCAATCCTAGTTTTACTTGCAAGCTTTATACTTTATTTCTTTATCAAAGCTTTCTCTTAGAGTTTACTTAAGTGACTTGTAGATTCTAGGAAGATAATAGAAGGTTGCATAAAGAGCATTAAATTTGGCCTAAGTTAGATAATCTGGATATCATCCTAAAGCATGAGATTGAACTTAGTAATCCCCACTTGTTTACCACCCTTCATTAGTACTTACCCCACTTGTAGATGCTATTGCTAAGCATAAAACTTTATCAACTTTAGATGGGAATACTTGGCAAAAATGGTTATGAAAACCATGGAATGATGGGTCATTCTACTGAAATGTTTTGACATGTGTTCTCAAACACCAGATGATTTTATTGATAAAAATGTTGAGGCATGAGCCTTAGCCTTGTATAAAACTGATGTTTGTCTGGATGCGATACCATTCCAATTTTACCGTGCAACCACAATACCCGAAAATTGGGTAGGGCTTGAATGGAAACTTATATACCTTAGTACGGATTCCCTCACGGCCAAGGTCTGAGCTGAGGCTACCTTGTGAAGATTGTCCACCTGTGCAGTACCCAAGATGATAGTTGGTCATGGTTGGGAGACCAAACTCACAGGAGAGGTGCCTATACTAGGGCGTGTAATGGAAAGGTTAGGATTGATTATCCGCATACTGAGTATGGTGAATTCAGGATTTGTTCCTGACAGATGTATCGAATGTTGTGGTGAAAGTGTACAATCTCTGCAGAGTGTCAAACTATTCGAATAGCCGCGTCCGCGGTTATGGACAGTTGGAGTGGCCATACTGTTCCCCCGTCAGATGTTTTCAAAATGACCTCTGCAATGATTTGAGACTTTGAATTGACCACAACAAAGTTGTTATATGAAATACAAGTTCCCACTTAGGTATTATAAAACTTCAGGTAAATATGGCTTTTTTGCAAAACAACCCTAGAGATTAGTGTCCTACTACAAAAACCCCCTTCACTTGTTAGTATTAGTTTGCGAGTACTTAAAGATTACTCATGGCATTGTCCCTGGCTATTCCCGTGGCCAGACTATGAAGAAGACTACCAGGAGGATGGACCGCAGGAAGGTTACGGCAACTAGGATCATCTCCCATCATCAGCATTGCCTGTGAACCCGAAGATGGAGCTTCGCCCACGCTATCCTTATTATTACGTTATTCCGCTGCTTGAGTTGTACTAAGAACTAGATCATGAGATCCTTATTTGTGTAAGATGTTATGTATGGTTTGTAATGGATGATGTACTGTGATATCCAAAGCTGTATGGCATAACAGGCATCTGGGATTAAAAATCCGAGTGTTGACAAGTTGGTATCAGAGCCATCCTGACCATAGGAGACCCTAGTTAGACTGGGCGTTTGAATCAAAAACTTAGTTTCAAAACCAAAGGAAGCAAATATTTACAAAAACTTATTCCAATTCTTATCACTTGGTTTCTTTCATAAAAATTCATGTTCCTCAAAAACTCTTGCAAAATACATAAAATTTGACACACTTGATCACTATACTAACTTACTCATCCTATATTCTTATAGATGGACATGAAGTACAGCAAGTTTTATCAGTTGGGAAATGGAGGAGACCTCATCTTTGAGCGAGATTTGGACCAGCTTTCGGAACTTCTGGAGCGTCCACACCCCAAGTTCTTCGGAGCTCAGCTCAATGATCAGGAAGGAGAAGATCGTCAGTGGCTAGTTGTTGCAAGTCTCAGAGGAAAGATTGAACCTCCCACTGCAGAGGGAATTCAGTTCACCTTAAGAGAGAACAACTGGCTAGATGGACTTGCCAGGGCCATGCAAGAAGCTCTTGCCCGTCTATGTGGGCAAAGTATCAATCGGATCAAGGGTACCCGCTTTGAGTTTTGTCCAAGGGGTGATGCTATGGGACAACCACTAGAAGCCCCATATCACCATGAGCTGAAGACTCAGTTGGACCACCTTAGTTTCATGATGTATGATCATCAACAAGAACTGGACAATGCCCGTGACTACTCTAGCCACAAGTCCACCATCATCAGGACGAAGGATCAGACCATCGCCATGCTAGCAAAGGATCGCAAGTCTCGCCGACGTCAGTTCGACAAGAAGGAGCTCATCATTGCTTGTCTTCACCACCATATCTCGGATTTGGAGGAGACCATCCACAAGAGAGACATGCAGTTGGAGGAAAGGGAGAATGCCGGAGAAGACCTTCGTGGAGACCCCTACTCCTATCTCAGCGATGATGATGATTTTCTGGAGGATTAGGCCATGGACTTCTTCACCGATGAGGAGGATTTCGCCTTCATCGATGACGAGGAGGATGATGAGGATGACGATTACACCGACTCCGAGGAGTAGTAGCACCTGAGCACTAGCGTAGTGAGTTGTATTCGGTCCCACTGTATCGTAGTTTCCAGAATGGTTCTTAAAACCATCTGTTTTTCCTTTGTTGTGGTGTGTGTTGTATCTTGTGCTATGAATGAATGAATGAAAAGCAAGTTGCTAGAAAATCTGAGTCAAGCTTTAAAAACTTTTCAAATTCCCTAAACCTTAGAAATTTCCCTCTTTTCTCATGATCTATCTCAATCTTCAGATGCCTCACAGAGGAAGTGGTTCATCCCCGGACCCGATGTTGCAGATCCTGCAAATGTTGGTTTCTGACCGCGAAGCTGAAAGAGCCGAACGTCAAGCCAACTTAGCCACCCTTGAGCACATAGCTCAGATGGCCAACAATAATCAAGGCCAAGGAAATCAGGACAACCATGGATCTAAGCTCAAAAATTTCCAGAACACCAACCCACCTGTTTTCACTAAGTCAGAGGAGCCCCTAGATGCAGATGATTGGCTGCAAACCATGGAGAACAACCTATAAGTCGCCGGTGTGGAATCTAACAAGAAAGTTCTGTTCGCCACCCACTATCTAGCTGGAGATGCAAGAGCATGGTGGAACAGCGTTCGTGCAATGACCGGAGGACAGATGATGACTTGGGAGGAATTCAAGGTCAAGTTCAGCAGAACCCATGTGCCACCGGGTTTGATCAAGAGGATGAAAGATGAGTTCAGAGAACTGAAGCAAGGAAGGATGACCATAGTGGAATACCGTGACAAATTCTTGTCATTAGCTAGGTATGCCCCGGATGAGATCGACACAGAAGCCAAGAAGAAAGAAAGATTCCTGAATGGTCTGCACGATGAGATGCAGACGGTGTTGGTCAATATCCCCTTTGCTGATATTGAAGCCCTAGTCGACTCTGCCATCCAGATGGAAGGAAAGATTAACCAAGCCAATGAGAACCATAAGCGCTGCATGATGAATCAGCCAGGAACCCATCATACCCCAAAGTATCGCCGCAACCCATGTCCAGGATTTGCCCCGAGAACCAACAGACCCCCGATGAACCGTCCGACCTATCCCAACCGTGGAAACCCAAGGCCCGGAGGAAATCAAAAAAAACCCTGGCAACTCTAAAAATTTCAATCGTGCACCACCCAAGTTCAACAACAACAATGCTGCCCCCAACACAAATACTGCCCCTAGGACTGGAAGCAATGTTGTGCCTGTTGCAGCAAAGGAACTCGCAAGTGACTTGTTATGACTGTGGAAATAAGGGTCACTACTCCAATGAGTGCCCCAAGAAGAATGCCGCAACCCCCAATGCAAGTGCCCCAGCGCAGAAACAGCATCGTGTTTAGCCTAGAAGAAGGTTTGCCCAAGGGAATTCACTCAACCGCAACGGCCGTATTTTTCTCATGCATGCTGAAGAAGCCCAGGAAGTGCCAGACATTGTGCTGGGTATGTTTTCTGTTAATTCAGTACTTGCTAGAGTGTTGTTTGATTCAGGTGCATCGCATTCATTTGTCACCGAAGAATTTGCATGCACTAGTAAGATTCAACCAACCAAACTGAAGCATGTTATGATTGTTCAAATTCCCGGTTCAACCACCAAAGCTAGGCAAATCTGCAAAGTCGTCCCTATCCGAATCCATGGCATAGATTTTATGCTAATCTGATAGTACTCGGAACTAAAGGTTTGGAAGTAGTACTAGGAATGGATTGGATGTCCAAACATAAAGGATTAATTGATTGTGCCAAGAAAGCCATAACCATGACCGATGCGGTAGGAATATCAGTCGAGCATGTATCTGAAACCTTACCTCGTCAATTCAAGTGCAACAAGAGTATAGCCCAACCTACCATTGACCAAGTCCGGATAGTATGTGAATACCCAGATGTATTTCCAGATGTTTTGCCCGATATGCCCCCAGATCGGGATATCGAGTTTATCATTGAACCAATCCCCAAAACAGGACCCATAGCCCAGAGACCATATAGTATGAACCCGTCTGAACTAGCGGAACTAAAGAAGCAACTAGATGCCATGTTGGAAATTGGATTGATTCAACCAAGTGCATCACCATGGAGATCACCTGTCTTGTTTGTGGACAAGAAGGATGGAGGTAACCATCTGTGTACGGATTATCGGAAGTTGAATGATGTCACTATCAAGAACAAATACCCATTGCCCAAGATAGAAGATTTGTTTGATCAGTTGACCGGTGCCAAAGTGTTTTCTGAGATTGATCTTAGAACTGGCTATCATCAACTCAAGATTCGCGTAGAGGATATCCCCAAGACTGCCTTTACCACCAGATATGGATTATACGAGTATACTATCATGTCTTTTGGATTAACCAATGCCCCCGCCTATTTCATGAATCTCATGAATAAGATTTTTATGGACTTCCTGGATAAGTTTGTCGTTGTTTTCATCGATGACATTCTGATTTATTCCAAATCAGAAGAAGAACATGCTACACCTAAGGACCATTCTTGGAACCCTTAGAGAGCATCAGTTGTATGCCAAGTTTAGCAAATGTGAATTCTGGTTACAAGAGGTATGATTCCTCGGCCACATTGTATCAGTCGAAGGAATTGCCATTGACCCTACAAAGGTAAAAGATGTTGAAGATTGGCAAGCCCCAACCACTCAAACCCAAGTTCGTGCTTTTCTCGGATTGGCGGGATACTACTGCAAGTTCGTAGAAGGATTCTTGAGTATCGCCAGACCCATGACCCAATTGCTGAAAAAGGACAAGAAGTTTGAATGGACGGACAAATGTGAAGCGAGTTTTCAAGAACTCAAGAGAAGATTGATTTCAGCCCCAATCTTAATCATGCCGGATATCACGAAGCCCTTTGACGTGTACTGTGATGCATCCAAGATCGGTCTCGGATGTGTGATAATGCAAGAAGGAAAAGTTATATCTTATCTATCTCGACAACTGAAACAGCATGAACAAAACTACCCAACCCATGACCTCGAACTCACAGCCGTAGTTCTAGCCCTGAAGACATGGAGGCACTACCTGATGGGAAACCGTTGTGAGATTTACTCGGATCACAAGAGCTTGAAGTATATATTCACTCAGAAGGAGCTGAATATGAGACAGAGAAGATGGATTGAGCTAATCAAGGATTATGATATGGACATTCACTATCACCCCGGTAAAGCCAACGTGGTAGCAGATGCCCTTAGCAAATTGCCGTGCCGCTTGAACTCCATGAATTTGAAGGAGCAACCAAGCCTGCACAAAGAGATGGAGGATTTCCGAATGGAATTAGTGAGTGAAGGATTTTTGGCTAGCATAGAACTTCAACCGACTTTGATCAGTCAGATCAAAGAGGAACAGAAAGTAAATGCTAGTATAGACGAAATCAAGCGTCGTATTGGTACAGGCAAAGTACCCGGATTTACCGAAGACGAAGCAGGAGTTCAGTGGTAAAAAGGACGCCTTTGTGTACCAGCAGATTCTGAGTTGCACGAAGTTATTCTGAAGGAAGCTCATGATACTCTTTATTCTATCCACCCCGAAGGAACGAAGATGTATCAAGATTTGAAGGAGCAATTTTGGTGGCATAAGATGAAGAGAGAAATCAGAAGCTATATCGCCAAGTGTGATATATGTCAGCGAGTCAAGGCGAGACATCAAAGACCCGCTAGATTGTTGCAACCATTGCAGATTCCGGAATGGAAATGGGATTCCGTTGGAATGGACTTTATCACCGGATTGCCTACTTCTAGTAGGGGAATGACTCTATCTGGGTCATAGTGGACCGATTGTCCAAAGTCGCCCCATTTCTTACCAGTTAAGACCACATATCAGAGTTTGAAGCTAGCAGAGTTATACATCGCTAGAATCGTCAGTTTGCACGGAGTCCCCAAGAACATCGTATCTGATCGAGGAACTCAGTTTACCTCGAGATTTTGGAAGAAAGTCCAAGAAGGTTTAGGAACCCGACTAGATTTCAGCACAGCTTATCACCCTCAGACCGACGGACAAACAGAGTGAGTAAATCAAATACTCGAAGACATGTTGAGAGCATGTGTGTTAGAGTATGGATCTAAATGGGAAGACTGTCTGCCGTTCGCAAAATTTTCATACAACAACAGTTATCAAGCTAGTTTGCAAATGGCCCCATTTGAATTCATGTATGGAAGGAAGTGTCGCACCCCTTTGAATTGGTCGGAAGTAGGAGAGAGTCAGATTTTTGGACCCGACATCCTACGAGAAGCAGAAGAGAAAGTTCACAGAGATTCGTGAGCACCTCAAGACATCCCAGTCAAGACAGAAGAGTTACACCGACAAGAGACGTCGAGACCTCGCCTTCAACATCGGAGATTTCATATACCTGAAAGTGTCACTGTTAAAGGGAATGCAGCGTTTCCAACTGAAAGGAAAATTAGCCCTCAGATATATCGACCCCTTCAAGATTCTGAACCATCAAGGAGAAGTGTTGTATCAATTGGAACTACCCGAAGAGATGTCAGTCGTGCACAATGTGTTCCATATCTCATTACTTCGCAAGGGCCTCGAAGTTCCGGAGAAGACGGAAGTGTTCAAGAACATTGATCATCGGACCATAGAGATCAACGATGACCTGACCTATCCCGAAGTACCCATCCGTATTTTGGAAGAAGCTTTCAGAACCACCCGAACCATAAGCATCAAGTTTCTCAAGATCTAGTGGAGAAACCACACGGAAGAGGAAGCTACCTGGGAGCGCGAAGATCACATCAGGACAGAGTTTCCCGATCTCTTCAAATCCTAGGTAATCTTTTTCGTCCTTTTTCAAATATTGGGACGAGATTTTGTTTAAGGGGGGAAGGTTTGTAACATCCCAAAAATATAAAGCATGGATTATCAAAATTAGGGTTAACAAAAACTTTCCCAACTAAAAATATGAAAGCATTCATATGTGTGTGTATTCAAAATTTGGATTCTTTTGAATTTCCATGGTTCTGTGTTTCTTTGCTTGTAAAATGATTCTTAGGTGAAATAAACATCATCTAAACAATCCCCAAAATTTTCCCAAAGACAAACAACTCAAAATGAACAAAGGAAGTGAATGGTCACTTTGACCAAATTAACTCTCATGCCTACCTTGGCTATCTCTAATTTTCAAAACTCAACAGAAACATGTATAGAACTTTGCACCCCTTGTTAGTACTCATAATAAGGTACCAAGGACCACTTTGTGATCATCCAAAAACATTCAAATGCTAAGTTTAAATGATAGTTTAAAATTGAATCTATCTCATATGGGAAGATCCCATTATTTCAAAAACCACTCAAACAAGTTCAATTTTCAAAACCCAAGCACCCACAAAATCCTCAACACATGCCTAGCACACCAACGAAAAATCTTTTAAAAATTCAAAACTCAAGTTCTTGCAGCCATTTCATCAAACAGGTTGCAGATTCAAATCAACCAAATCACAAACACTATTTTGAGCAGTGTTTTTGCCAACCTTGTTCCCTCTCTGGTGGCAACTAGCCTCAGTAGATCATCTAGCTCCTTTAACTAACCTCTAGCACCACTGTGAGCTTGCCATTGTCGTCAATGGTGAGCAGGCCGAGCCTCACCATGTCACCCAGTGTGGACAGCAAGCTAGGAGAAGAACTAGCCGTTCCCACCTTGTCTAGCATGCAGCCCATGCCTCACCGCCCCTTCTCGACCAGCCCTAGCTTGAAGACAGATACCAGAACCGCCAGGAATGTCGGCAAGGCCACTTGTCGACCGACCATGCCGACGCACCCCTGCAGCACGCCACTGCTTCCCATGCAACCCGACCACCTCGAGCCCTTGCCGCTCGCCAGCATGCACCCCACCGTCCCAGGGGACCACCAGACATGTTCGTTTAATCGCCCGTACCCTGTAGCCACCGCTGGCCGCGGAGTTCACCGCCTCTGCCTCGCAGAGCACCGCATGTTCCCGACCAATTCCCACCACCCCTAAGCTTGCATTCAAGTTCTAGAGCATCGCCAGGAGACTACCCGTCGATCGCCAACCGTAGCCATGCCTCTAGCCGCCCGTAGCCGTGTCGCCTGCCCATCCCTCTCGGTCTCGTCGTCGAGCCTATAAAAGGAGACGACCCCCGCTCGATTTCTTCACACCATCTCACTCCCCACCCCTCACTGATCATTCCACCCTCTAGCCGGAGCACGAGGAGCAGCAGCTCGCCGGAATTGCGCCGGAGCAGGCCGCCTCTGGAGAAGAAGGGAGCTGTTGATTTCGACCACCCCCGGAGCTGCCTCGACCATCCCTGAGCTCGTCATCATCGACTTCGTCATTTTCCCCCATCGCCCACCCTCGCCTGAGCCCCGGTGAGCCTCCCACGACCCCCACCTGCCGCGTTAGGGTTCTGTCTCGCCGGCGCTGCCCGACGTGGAAGATGAGTCGTAGCCGTTCGATTAGACTTAGATCGTGACGCCGAGATCGTCCCGTACCGCTTCACGTGTCATGAGCCACTAGCGGGTGGAACCCCCTGTCAGCTGTGCCCCGCGCTGCAGAGTGACACTGGGCCAGCCCATTAACCCCTCCCGCGCAGCCCAGTCGTTTGAATTTAGAATTTTCCTTTTTAATTCAAACTCAGTTCTGTACCTAGTTTCAAAAATCAAGCCAGCTCGATTCAGTAAACCAAATTTCATGAAACCAATTTTTTTAGAAAGTTACTGAAATGCTTAATCCAAGCCCGTTGGATTCAAATCATTTGGATCTGTAGATCAACCTTGGTAAAAATAACAAGTCAGAAGCTTTTCTGCATTCAAACATTTTTCAAATTTCAACCATAATAGCTTTTGAGTTGATTCCAACTCTCAAAAATCACATTTGATCATACCTTTCTGAATATTTAAAAACATTTGGGCTTAATTACAGAAATAATGTTCAAGTAATAAAAGAATGCCACCTAGGCATTTCTAGTCACTTTAATTATTCAAATAAAAAGGTTAAACCTTATTAAATTGTGACACCACTTTAAATCACATTCCCATGTACTGAAATATGTGGTGATGACATGTGTCAACATGATCCCATGTTTGGGTTGGAGAATATTAAATCTTAAGTAGTTTTTCAATGAGTAGAAATTACTTTTCTAAAAATAAAATAAATAAGACAAAAGCTTTAATCTTGTAATGTTAGTGATGATGCTAGATCATCTATAGAACACCTTTGTGTGATTATTGAAAATAGTTAAGTATTGTTTGGTGATTCTGTACCTCGTATTTATTTATAGACTCTAGTACCGACCAAGGATACGAGGAGGAAGGAGGATACTACGAAGAAGAAGCTGAGGAAAATTCAACCACTGCTCTGCACAAGGCAAGCCAATACTTGCAAGCTATTAACTTAGCAAGCTTATACTGATACCTATGCAAGAAAATACTTGCTTGTTACTATGCCAACTATATGCCTTAAGCATATGTGATCATACCCACTTGATAACCCAATCCTAGTTTTACTTGCAAGCTTTATACTTTATTTCTTTATCAAAGCTTTCTCTTAGAGTTTACTTAAGTGACTTGTAGATTCTAGGAAGATAATAGAAGGTTGCATAAAGAGCATTAAATTTGGCCTAAGTTAGATAATCTGGATATCATCCTAAAGCATGAGATTGAACTTAGTAATCCCCACTTGTTTACCACCATTCATTAGTACTTACCCCACTTGTAGATGCTATTGCTAAGCATAAAACTTGATCAACATTAGATGGGAATACTTGGCGAAAATGGTAATGAAAACCTTGGAATGATGAGTCATTCTACTGAAATGTTTTGACATGTGTTCTCGAACACCAGATGATTTTATTGATGAAAATGTTGAGGCATGAGCCTTAGCCCTTTATAAAACTGATGGTTGTCTAGATGCGATACCATTCCAATTTTACCGTACAACCACAATACCCGAAAATTGGGTAGGGCTTGACTGGAAACTTATATACCTTAGTATGGGTTCCCTCATGGCCAAGGTCTGACCTGAGGTTACCTTGTGAAGATTGTCCACCTGTGCAGTACCCAAGATGACAGTTGGTCATGGTTGGGAGGCCAAACTCACAGGAGAGGTTCCTATACTAGGGTGTGTAATGGAAAGGTTAGGATTGATTATCTGCATACTGAGTATGGTGAATTCAGGATTTGTTCCTGACGGATGTATCGAATGTTGTGGTGAAAGTGTACAATATCTGCAGAGTGTCAAACTATTCGAATAGCCACGTCCGCGGTTATGGACAGTTGGAGTGGCCATACTGTTCCCCCGTCAGATGTTTTCAAAATGACTTGTGAAATGATTTGAGACTTTGAATTTACCACAACAGAGTTGTGATATGAAATACAAGTTCCCACTTAGGTGTTATAAAACTTCAACTAGCTTTCTTTGCTTCTAAACTTAGTAGAGGTAAATCTGTCTTTTTTGCAAAACAACCCTAGAGCTTAGTGTCCTACTACAAAAACCCCCTTCACTTGTTAGTATCAGTTTGCGAGTACTTAAAGAGTACTCATGGCTTTGTCCCTGGCTATTCCCGTGGCCAGACTATGAAGAAGAGTACCAGGAGGATGGACCGCAGGAAGGTTACAACAACTAGGATCATCTCCCATCGTCAGCATTGCCTGTGAACCCGAAGATGGAGCTTCGCCCATGCTATCCTTATTATTACGTTATTCCACTGCTTGAGTTGTACTAAGAACTGGATCATGAGATCCTTATTTGTGTAAGACCTTATGTATGGTTTGTAATGGATGATGTATTGTGATATCCAAAGCTGTTATGTCTCGCAAAAATGGTAACCCTGGGATTGCGATGTATGGCATAACAGGCATCTGGGATTAAAAATACGGGTGTTGACAAGATACCACCTACCCTATGAGAAATGGACCCACCAAATCTTTCTTTAACTTGGTCCACATATCATGAGACGACTTGCGCTTTACAATCGTCAAGAACGAATTAATTGTGGGGCTCAAGGAGAAAATAATATCATTAGATACTTGAGATTCGAGATGTAAATTTTCTCATCCTCTAAAGATAGATTTTGCGGATCCATAGGAGGAGAAAAACCTACATCTAGAAATCGCTCAATATTTGGACACAAGGTCCGAAGATTACAAAGCAATTAATATCTCCACAAAGCATAATTTGTGCCATCAAAGATAATTGTGTCATTGTGCACTATACTACTAGCTGACATCTTTATACTCTAGGCGGTGAAGCCTAAACAAGGAGAGACCTTGCTCTGATACCAATTGAAAGGATAGAGATGACGCCTAGAGGGGGTGAATAAGCAATTACAAAAACTATTACAGTTTTGGCTTGATAGAATGCGGAATTAAACTAACGTTTATTTTACAAGCACTGAACCTAAATACACTAGGCACAACTAAGTGCACCAACAACAAGTGAATATAAGCAATATCACAAGATAAATATACCACAAGTGGTAGGAAAGATATCATTACTTCAAGCTCGATGGCTATTACAAGGAAAGTAAGCTCGGGTATAGAGATAACCGAGGCACGCGGAGACGAAGATGTATTCCCGTGTTCCCTTGCAAGTAAGGTATGTCATGTTGGAGAGGTGTGGGATTCCACGAAGGATTTTCCAACGCCACGAAGGCTCACCTTTTTCTCCGAGTCTATCCCACGAAGGAATAGGCCCTTCCCCTATGGCTAGCTTTTCCTCCACTCCGTAGATGGCAAGATCCACAACCACTGCACAAGCTCCACGAAGCAGAGGCCCGGGTCTCTTCACAATCTTCCACAAAGAGGACACCATGGTACCAACCTCCAAGCCAACTAGGAGGTCACCCTCCAAGAGTAACAAGCTCAGGGTCTCTCACTCGAACAAATCATAATGTAGAGCTCAACACTTATGCAAGAATGCAAAGCAAGACCACCAAGGGTGCTCAAATCCTTCACTCTCAAATCCCACCAAAGCAACAGGTACTAGGGAGAAATTAGAGAGGAAGAACAATGGTGGAAGTCAACAAATTACTCAAAGATCTAGATCCAATGGGTTCCCCTCACTTAGAGGAGGAATTGATTGGTGGGGATTGTAGATCTACATCTCCTCTTCCAAAGGCCTCAAAAATATGCAAGAATCATAGGAGGGAAGGGGGAGGAAGCAAGCTCAAGAGGTTCAACAATGGAGGTCAATTTCGTGGTCAAGAACACTCAAAACATGTTGGGGAAGAACCCCCTTTAATAGGGGAAAGAAAATATGTCCATTGAGAGAAAACTATGCGAACTCGGTTGAAAGAGTCGGTTGGACTGGCCCTCACACCGGATGGTCCGGTACTTAGCCCGGAAAACCGGACTCCAACCGGGTTTGGTTACTGACCCCATCCTCGGTTAGACTTGATATAAGAAAACCGATAATCTCGGTTGAATCCCGGTTGAATCTTGGTTTGTCAGTGCTGGCACCAGACCACCTGGTCTAGGAGCCGGTTAGACCAGATCCACAACTGGGATGATACTGACTTCACAGAAAACGCAATAACTTTTGCATACAGACTCCGATTTCGATGATCTTGGGCTTGTTTTGACGAGGACAACAAGCTATAAAAGATTTTGCAGAGAAACATCATAGCCCAGAAAATGAGGATAGAACCAAATGAAGAAAGGTAGGAAGCCTCCCTAAACAAGAACCGATAAAACCTTCAAACTCGAAAATGCCATAGAAGAAGCATACGAACTCCGTTTTGGATGAACTTGGGCTTGTTGAAGAGATAGAAACAAGATCAACAACCTCACATGGAGAAAAACCAAGAAGCAAAAAAATAGGAAGATGCAAAGTATGCAAAGTATTAAGCTCGCTATGACAATGTGATCAAGTTACCCAACCGAAAGCCCCTCTTGATAGTGCGGCTATCTATCCTATAACCCGGTATCCCAACAACCACCTTAAGACCGGTAAAAGTGAAAACTATCAAGGCCATACCTTTGCCTTATGCATACCGCTTGAACTTGATGACAATGCTTCAAGCTCCACCCAAGCCGGAATGCAACACTTGATCATTGTTGCTTCGTGAAGACTCCTAATTTGCTCCCCCATACACCACTATGGGATAGATTCATTAATACATGTCTTCAAATGTCCATTATCACCAATATGGACGGCAAGCTTCAAGCAAATGATCTTCTTGAGATGCTTATCTTGAACTTGCCCTTCTCAACCTTGATGACGATCACCACTTGATGTCATCCTCTCATGGGCTATATAATATCTTCACTTGTGAAGCATGCCCATGAAAAGATACCTATCGCATATAGAAAACGCAAAGGCACATATATAATAATTTAGTTCATGATGCACAATTGACAAGGCTTACGATACCACAAGACCATGTGGTACATTCTTTATGCTTCATGTGTTGACCAACTTGAAATCCCTCTTCACTCTTTGTATTGGTCAACCAATTATCTTCTCATGCTCCATCTTAATATATTGAGGTACATAAGGAACTCTTAATTCGATTACATGCTCTAAATATTAGTCAACCATAGCTGACCTAATGAGGCTATCATGACACCTTCTTAGAGCCATATCTTGAATTCTTGTATTGAGATCATACTCTAAAGTTCTTGATCATATCATATTCTTCTCTTCAACTCGATGATTTTGATGGCAATACTCAAGGTATATCTTTATTTTCTTGGCATCCATACTTGAATGCAACACATGGACTACAAGCATGACCTATGGAATATACCTTCATGTAAAACTCAATGAAAACATTAATCCATAGGGATTGTAATTAATCACCAAAACAACACAAAGGGGCAATTACCCTTTCAACTAATCTACTATTTATGCTTTCAAATGCTTTGTCGTGATGCCTCGTTGGGTTTTTATTTGTTTTTTTCGAGGTTGATCGTGTGTGTGTTGCTATTTATGCATTCCTGCAGGGTAAATCTTTCTGAAAGCCGTGTTCACGGTTATGGACGACTTGGAGCACAGTTTCTCGATCATGGACATCCATAAATAAAGTACGCTTTTAAATTGAATAAAACTTGACTACTAATACTGCAATATTCATCGAATGTTTTATAAAACTTCCAACAAATGGGATGTTCTTCCGCCTTCTCGTTCGTGAACGGGGAGGTGGGCGAGGGATGTTTATTTATGTTGATATATATATTTGCTGGGTAATTAACTATTATTGACTTAATGAGAGTCTGTCTATCATTGGTTAGGCGGATGTTGTAGCGTGTCTCTATAGAACCGCTAAGCTTTATTTTTGATGCATTTGCGTCTCCCTCAGGTTGTTCCATTTAGATGCATAAAGACTTACTGAGTCCCTTAGGGTCTCATACGATAAAATATTGGTTCAGATGGACAGGTATATCCACAAGAAGTTTAATAGGTCATGGAGACCGATGATGGTGGCAATGACCGTCCGATGTAGAGATTCTGAGGCATGGATATATTGAGATCATGTGGCGGGATGTGCTTATTTTCCGGGCGTCTTACGCCAATTTGCTTCTTATCTGTGCTTGGATCTTGTCTTCCACTTCCGCTTGATACTCTGATGTGTGCTGTATGAGGATATATCCTAAACTATTAGAACTATCTAGTATTTTGGATCTTGTCATATGGCGTTAAAATATTTCTCTTTATTTTAGATGGTTTGGCTCTGACATGCTCTTATATGTCACTGACATACACACTTGTGTATGTTTTGTTCACATGCCTGTCGACTATGCCGCTCGCACTTGATACGATGTTCTTGCAGAGTGGATAGTGGTTGGTTGGTACCGTGCCCTGCTCCACTTAGACGGGCCTGCACGTGAGTGTCCCTTGGGCCTCTGCGGTAGCACCACCTTATGCACTTTGGGTTCGTCCTAGCTTGTTGCTTAAAGCGTAGTGTCTGAGGTATTACACGTGAGCCTCATTGCTAAGGACATCCGATCCACATAAGTGGTTGGTTTGAAGACGCCTTAGTAATCACATCTTGGGCAGTAGCCATCAGATAATTTTCCAATGCATTCTGCACATTCAAAGAGCGTATTGCAAGTGCACTGCTCGTGCAAGGAAAATAAATTTATCCCAAAAACAACAGTTGTATCGAACCAGTATGACACAGAAGGGAAACATCCTGAAGAAAGAAGTACTTACCCATGTACGCGGGATGAAAAACAATCTGAGAACCCCTTTTATGCTTCATTTCACTCGTGCCAATCGTAGCTCCAAACTACTTTTCCACCATAGAGCCGCTACTCATGCCTATCATAGATTCAACTTTGGATCTGAGAGGTATTTTTAAGACTGAGCGAGAGAGAAGAGAGAGTTGATGAGAGCGAGCGAGGGAGACTTGCAAGTTAAATACTACTAGTAGGAGTACTGGACTCCACATCTCACTCTAGTAAATATCGTCCGCACAAAGAAAACTAGAGAAACATGGTGTTTCCTGAGTAGGAGTAGGTGCGAAGTACTCTAATTTTTAATTATCTCTGCCCCGGTGTATACGACGCTTTGACGACCTAGGGCTACATGCAAGACTAAACACTGTAGTAGTACGACTTGTAGTAGTCGATATGGAGGTACTAGAACATTACTGTTGGGCCACGTAGAGATAAAACAATAAATTTTCCTCTAACATGGTAATACCAAGATCTAGCTGAGGTAGAAGGCCACGAGGATTACCACTAGGCGCAACTATGGATTACTGATGAAGCACGTCAGTTGAATGTAGTGTAGTCCTCATGATCTGATCTGATCCCGATCATCGTGGTGCTGATCGTGTAGCATCTATGCTGGTATCCACACGTATGAGGAGTAGCGCCGGCGGTGGATTGCTAGATCCAGTTAGGCAGCAAGACTGATGTGGAGCTAGGGTTTCCAACACATGGAATGACCTAACCGCTAATACTCCTGGGTTTCTGCGCCCCAATATATATAGGGAGTGAAAGTGGGATCACTCACTCGTGGACCATTCACTAAAGCCTAAATTAGTCACCGTGAGTCCGACTCAATAACTCAGTCCAAATACGGCTTGGGTTCGACCCAACTAGATTTCCGGTTCAGATCCAATCCGAACTTGCTCCTGCTCTTAAGTGTGTGACCTCACATGCTCATGGCAACTTGGGCACTATAAGAGTCCGAATCTTAATCGATCAGTCGGTAGCGGCTCCTAGCAGAACGTGCCGACTCCCAAGTACCAAAGATTCATGAATACATGCCTTTCCAATGCGACTTGCGTCTGAGTCCATTTTGCCTCACGATATACCTTGTAAGACTATAGGCGAATAATTGCCATCCCTTAAATAGTCCGACTCTCTTCTCGATCTGAGACAAGTGATTCATCCGACTAACTCTTAGTAGATCGCCTCGGTTAACACTTAACCGAGTCTTGCATGGCCATGCTTTCAGTATATCATATCATGCGAGAGGGCCTAGAGAATATCTCTACAAATGGATGGGTAAAATCCCATCTTGGCTATTCATATCACATAGCTTGATTCTCAGTTGACCCGAACTCTGCCTTTATAACTTCCCAGTGATGGAAAATCGTTTAACAGAACCTATGTCGGTGATCCTCAACTCGGATTATGCAATAACCTCAAGTCTAAGTGTTAAATTGATTGAGACATACAAATGACGACTTGTTCGTTATATATTAGTATGGGTGTATCCGACACGCTAAACTCTTTAGACGAATTTGTGCAAGTTGAAATGGCATCTCCATGCCGATGACAAGTGGAACTGAGTCATTAGCCGACTTTCACATTGGTCTAAGTTGTGTGTCCAGCATAACCTTGATGACCAAGGACATTTAGTACAAACAACATGAATGTATAGTTCCACAACTGAATCACATATTCAATGATACACATCAGATGTTTATACAAGGATAACTTAATATCTTTATGAATACAATGGGAATTACATCATACATGATTGCCTCTAGGGCATATTCCCAACAGTCTCCCACTTGCACTAGAGTCAATCTTTTGACATCACATGTCTAGGAATCTTCTGCCGATAGCTCTTAAGTGCACCTCATGCTTTGGTTGTGGCAGCGGTTTTGTCAATGGATCCACAATATTTGCATCTATGTACCTTGTGTAACTTTGTATCACCCTGATCCACGAACTGGCGAATCAGATGGTACCGCATGAGTATGTGCTTATTCTTCTGGTGTTGTCTAGCTTCCTTGGCTTATGCAATAGAACCATTGTTGTCACAATACACATCTAACGGATTGGATGAGCCCTAAACCACACAAGATCCATGAGGAAATGCCTCATCCAAACAGCTTCCTTTGCTCCCTCCAAGGTGGAAATATACATAGCCTCTGTTGTAGATGCAGACATAGTCTCTTGCTTGGAACTCTTCCAGCTCACAACCCCTCCGTTTATCACAAACATGTATCCGGATTGCGAACCAGAATTATCAGAGTTTGTAAGATAACTCGCATCCGTGTAACCCTTTACACTGAGTTCATCTTCACCTCCATAAACCAAAAAAACATATCCTTAGTCCTTCTCAAGTACTTTAGGATATTTTTAGCCACTATCTAGTGGAATTCTCCAGGATCAGCCTGGTATCTGCTCACAACACTTTGAGCATATGATGTTGGAGATATGCCCTAGAGGCAATAATAAATGTAGTTATTATTATATCTTTGTGTTTATGATAAATGTTTACATTCATGCTATAACAGTATTAACCAGAAACATTAATACTTGTGTGATTTGTAAACTAAATTAGAGTCCCTGGTAAAGCCTCTTTATAATACTAGCTTGTTGATTAATAGATGATCATGGTTTCTTGATCATGAACATTTGAGATGTTGTTAATAACAAGGTCATATCATTAGGAGAATGGTGTGATGGACATACTCCTATAGATAAACATAGCATAAAGATCAAGTCATTTTAATAGTTCAATTCCTATAAGCTTTCTGATACATAGTAACCTAATTCCTTCGACCATGAGATCATGCTAATCACCATCACCGGAAGGATGCTTTGATGACATCAAACACCACACCGTAACTGGGTGGCTATAAAGATGGCATTGAGTGTTCGGAAAGTATGGGTTGAGACACATGGATCAAGAGTGGGATTTGTCCATTCATATGACAGATAGATATACTCTGGGCCCTCTCGGTGGAATGTCATCCAATTAGCTTGCAAGCATGTGACTGGCTCACAAGGGATCACATATCACGGGAACGAGAAAAGAGTACTTATCGGTAACGAGGTTGAACTAGGTATGCAGAGATACCGACGATCAAAACCTCGGATAAGTAAACTATCGTGAGACAAAGGGAAATTGGTATCGTATGTAAGTGGTCCATTCGATCTCAAAGTAATCGTAGAAATATGTGGGAGCCATATGAATTTCTAGATTCCTCTATTGGTTATTGATCAGAGAAGTGTCTAATCATGTCCGCATAATTCACGAACCGTAGGGAGACACACTTAAGGATTCAATGTTTTTGAGTAGTTATGGAATGATGAGTAAGAGACCGAATGTTGTTCGGAGTCTCGGATGGGATCCGGGATATCACACGTAGGTCCGGAATGGTCCGGAGAATAAGATTCATATAAGGAAAGTCCTGTTTCGGAGTTGAGGAATGATTCCGGTGTTTTCACAAGGAATGTTCTAGAAGGTCCGGAAGGTCCGGCACTCCGGAGGGGAAGGGTACATGAATGTGTCATGACAATATGGAATGGTTGCATTATGTACTAGGTCACTTGGCTGGGCAAAATAAAGGGAGAAATCAAATCCTAGTTTGAAAGTCAAACGCCAATTTGAAAAAGTCAAACGGCAAGTTTGCTTGGTGGAGGGAGAGTAGGAAACCTACTTGGGGAGGAGTTCCCCTCCCTCCACTCGTCGGCCAAGGAGGCCGAGTTGGGGGAGGATTCCCTCCTTCCAACCGGCCACCCTACACCTATATAAGGAGGGGTAGGGCGCCCCCTACCCCTCACACCCAAAACCCTAGCCCTAGCCGCCGGCCTCCTCCAAGTCGCCGCCGCCACCTAGGGTTCCTCCAACTCGCCGAGTTGGGGCTTCTCCAAGACCTAGCCGCCGGCCACACCCTCACCTTGGTGCCCTCTAAACCCTAGATCACCAAGGCCTCTCTGATAGTCCACCATACTCGCACCGGCTTAAGGCAAAGCCCTGCAGGATCTCCCCTCTACTTCCGACACCACGCCGTCGTGCTGCCGGAATCACGAGGAGAGTGTTGCAACCTCTGCTACCTGCTGGAACAAGGGAGAGGAAGATCTTCATCGAGTACCGAACGTGTGAACGACTGCGGAAGCGCTGCCGGAACGCAGCGCCAGAAGGATCGTCTACACGATCTTCAGATCGCAAGAGTATGACTACATCACCCACGAGAATCTACTCTCGTTAACCGCTTTAGAATCTTCAAGGGTGAGTTCCTCTATCGACTCGTTGCTACAATCTAGTATATAGATCTTGGCTTGTTTGTTTGCATGCGGTAGAATTTTTTTGTTTTCCATGCTATGAACCCCTATAGTGGTATCAGATCCGTGTCTATATGTAGATCTGTTGCACGAGTAGAACACAATGGTCATTATGGGCGGTGGTGCTTTTATTATCAATTGCTTTTTGTGTACTTTGCATCTTGCGGTATGATGGGATGAAGCGGCCCTGGCTAACCTTACATGACATCGTTCATGAGACTTGCTCCACGCTCAACATGCAACTTGTATTGCATAAGTGCCTTTGCGGGTGCCTGTCTCTCCCATCATAGTATAGATCCAATTTACAACAGGCACTTGATAGTTCAAGCATCAACATTGTGGTTCTTGTTCGTAAGTTAGAGCGACACTTATTGAAAGCCCCAAACCACGTAAAATATGCAAAGAAATTAGATGCGTCTAACTTTGTTTTGCAGGGGTGTGCTGTGATGTGATATGGCCATGATTGTGATTATATTTAATGTATGAAATGTTCCTTATTGTAAGTCGGCAACCGGAAGGAGCCATATGGTTGTATTTAAATTCTGTTAATACCCGTGTGTCTATGCAAAGTAGTTGTAATAGTTGAAGCTGGTGGACGACAACCATGAAACGACGCCATTGACCTTGACGCTATACCGGTGATGATGGAGATCATGTTCGTGCTTGAAGATGGAGATCGGAAGCACAAGAAGAAAGGCCATATCATATCACATATTATGAATTGCATGTGATGTTAATCATTTATGCATCTTGTATTGCTTAGTTAATGACGGTAGCATTATAAGATGATACCTCAAGCACACAAATTTCAAGTTTTAAAGTGTTCGTCCTTAGTAAGCACCGTTGCTAAAGCTCGTTGTTTCAAAGCACCACGTGATGATCGGGTGTGTTAGATTCTACGGGTGTATACAACGCGAGCAAGCCAGATTTGCTCATGCGGAAGCTAAGGTTTGATCTTGACGAGCCTAGCATGTACAGACATGGTCTCGGAACACGGATCACCGAATGGTAAAGCATGAGTCATATAGTAGATATGAGGAACATGTTGATTGTTCGCCATTGAAGCTACATCAACTCTCGTGATGATCGGTTTTGATGTGGTGGATTTGGTTCGTGTGATCACTAAAACAATGTGAGGGATATTGTTTTGACTGGGAGTTCACCTAGATTAATTTAACTATTAATTAGAACTCAATTTGTCATAAACTTAGTCTAAACTATTGCAAATATGTTGTAGATCAATGGTGGCCCCTACCATCAATTTTAATGCGTTCCTGTAACATCCCTAAAATCATGTTTCAAAACTCATGCATATCATCCATGCATCCATGATCATGTAGAGTTCATTTCAAAAATCAATTCAAAAACAGGAGCATATGAGCTTATTATTTTATGTGATCAGCATTAAATCAAATGCTACTCTCCAATGAGAGATTGTGGTTCATGAATCAAACCTTGTTACTCTTAGATTGTTTTGCTTGATTGCTAGAGCATAAAACAAAATTTACAAAACAAATATGGATCTTGAAACCAAATTCAAAACTTGATCAAACCAAGTGCAATGTCACTGTTTATTTTATTTGATCAAAAGAACCAAGCTTATACAGAGAGACCACATGTTTTTATGCCCAGAAATATGATTGTTGCACTCTACAAAAATCCTGAAAAGGTTTGAATTCAAATAGTTTTTGAAATCATTTGAAAATTATTTCTGAAAATGCAAACAGAAATAGAAAAGGAATAAAAATAGGAAAAGGCCAGCGCCAGTCATTTGGCCCAACAGAGAAACCAGCCCACTAAGCCCACCCGAGGTTTTCCCCTCTCTCTCTCACGCGCACCCACTCGACCCCGCGCTCACTGATCAGTGGCCCCATCGCCACGTTGTCATCGTCTTCCCCAAATCCCACGCGAGGAACACGTCGCCGCCCGTTTCTTCCCCGCCTCTGCCACGAATTGAAATCCTTTAATTGGCGATGAATGCGTGCGAGATTCTCGCCCCTGCTCTGGCTACTTAAACCCCTTCCCCTCGTGACCATTTCCCCCAACCAAGCTAGCCAAGAGCGCCACCAGGCTGCCAGTATTTTCCCTCGCATCGCCGCAGTCCCGACGACCTCCGGCGACCAATCCCGGTGAGCTCCGTGCGCGCCTTCCTCTCTGGTTCACGCGAACTGCTTCGCAACCTTCTTGCGCTCCTTCTGACATCTTTAGTTCATCCTGTACTGCCCCAGGTCGTCGACTTCAACGAGCACCGCAAGTTCCCGACGCCGTCTCCATCTCCGGCAAGAAATTTTGGTGAGAATCGACCGCCCCATGCCTTCCCTTTGACACTATCATGTTCGCCTGATCGATGCGCACCCGCTGATGCCCTCCGTTTGTGTTAGGGCGGATCAGAATGTTGCCAACGTCGCCGTCCACCCAAGCCCGACGCTGTCCTCTACTCCGTCGAGCTCCCACGGCCACTGCAGCACGCCCCTTCGCCAACCGAGCACGCGTTGAGAATCTCCACGTCGCGGCGAATCTGGTGAGCATCCTCCCACCTCCCCGGGCGACCTAGTTCGCCGGCTCCATCTTGTCGAGCGCGCCGCCATCGCCGCCGCCAGCGCCTCCACTTGTTGGTCAAGTGCTGAGCGCCGTTAGATTTAGATCTAGTGGTCACGATAGATCATAGGCGAAGCGGTATGTTTCAATCAGAGCCACGCGATTAAGTTAGATCCAACGGCTCATAAGCGTGATCCGGCGCGAAGCGGTACCAGCCAGTTAGAAGCTGTCGCGTGGCACAAGTTTCGTTTTAAAATTTTGAATTAGATCTATTAGATGTTTGATTTTGTTTTAATCATAACTTTTGATTCCCACGTCCAAATTTGACAAATTTTATATCAATGGAATCAGGAGAGAAAGCCCTTTACATTTATGCAATGTTTTTAAAGTTTTGTTTCTGTTAAAATGGTTTTATTTACAGAAACATGTGTAGACCTATTTTGTGTATATTAATTATTTGAGAAATTATTTAGTGTTCAAATAAAGATTGTTTGGCAAGTTATGAACTTGTTTGTGATTCAGTACTATGCACTTGTCTTGTTGAGTATAGAAAATCATCACATATCATATTGCATGCATCCATATATTTTTGCTTGTATATATTTTGTTTGTGATTTGGTGTTATCATTTTATGTGTAGATTTTGGTGCAAATAGTGATTGTGATTGTGAGGATTGTAGCTACTCTCCAAACTACCAAGGCAAGTGGTACTTCATGATTTTATTCCTATGTTTTTTCAAATATGCATTAGAAATATTTTTGCTAGACTTGCATGGATAAATTTTGGTCCTTATATACTATGCTTGGGAAATCCTAGTAGTTGTAGAATTGCTAGAAATTTCTAAGTTAAGATGTTTATCTATGCCATGCTTAGCCTATCTAGTAGCAACCAAGGGTGGTAAAATATTCATGCTATGTTAAAATATTTCTAAGTCTTTGGACTTGTGTTTTTGCTTAATAAAACAACTAAGTGATTGAAACACCTGGGTGGAATGGAAGGAATGGTTTATGTTGAGTGGTTACACAAGGCCCATTTCTATGGTTTACCTTGTGTATCTCACTTGTGGAAAGCCACCCAGGAACAAAGGGATTTGAGAGGCCAAATGTTAAGAAGCTTCTAGTGCAGCCACTTGGCAATATGGGCTCTGCCTGGATCATATAGGTTGCAATAACTTAGCCATTTGGACAGTTGGTGGTAGTGGGATGATAGGTTGGAGCGCGTCCATTTGGTCTAAGGGAAGGCTTCTGAAAGGTCCTGTCTTGGTGAAAATCAAGTCTTGTGGGGAAAGTGCACAACCTCTGCAGATGGAAGAATCTAAGTACTTAGCCATGTCCCTGGTATTGGACAATTTGAGCATCAAGACATGGAAGCTATCAAGAATCTCCTCATCCCAATTTCTAAGTAAAACTTGTGGTTGAACAAGGGTGAAGGACCCCAATGCCTATTGGTGGTTCCTTGGGAAAAGTTTTGACAAAAAAAAACTTAGTGTTTTCAACTAATAGGCAAAACCTATTTTGAGCAAAGCAAGCCGAAGCTACACTTAGCCAAAATGCATATAGTATTTAGTCCACCAACATTATACTAAGGTATCACTTGCCAATACTATTCCAATGTATTGACCCACTGTGGCTGTAACTTGTGATGTTGCAGGATATTCTGATGATGATTAGGAGTCATGAGTCTACACTCAACATGCTTCCCTGTGGCACATGAAGATGAAGACTTATTTATCTTATTATATATTTGAACTCTTGTAGTAGGCCTGTGGCCATGGAGTTGTAAAAGACTATGTTTGTCTCTGGAATGATATGTAATAATGACTTTTGTTTCTATGTACTTCATCTTAAACTGTGGATGCTAGCATTGATCCAGGCACTAGCATTGCAATCACAGGGATCCTTTCCTTTACAAAGGAGGGATCTTACAGATGGTATCAGAGCACTGTGTTGCCTGTAGGATTATGACCCTAGGATTGGAAACCACTAAGGAAAAAATTTCAACAACTTCCACACTTGTCTTTTCTTCTCGTAAACTTTTCTAATCTTCTTTCTCATCTCTATTTGTAGATGAACTCCATCAATGAAGCCATGAAGAAGGGACCACTCATGACTATGACTTTGGAATGTTGCCATGGGAATACATGGTGCAGCTGTGTACAAAGGTTTTCCTGTGATGGATGAAGGAGTTGAGTACTGGTGGGTGCAACTTCACTTGTATAAAAACAAGGAAGACAACCATAAGGACTCAGGATTCTGCATGGTCACCAACACAATGATGCACACTACATTCTTTGATTCAGCAAGGGATGCAACTTGGAGGGCCATCAAAGAACTTGGTGATAGAATCAAGTGCAGAATGCTTAACACTCAGAATGATCTTAAGGAAGAAAATAAGCATACCTAAGAGTTAGAGGCTACCAACCAAAGCCTAAGGAAGGACATCATAGACTTAGCAATGGAGTCTTGTGATCTAGACAAACAGATTGCCTCTAGGTATGCCCTGTTAACCAACTTGGCAAATGAGATGGGATTGTAAAGTACCACATTAGTTGGACCACCACACTTATCATTTTATTTTCCCAAATGTTGTTTAAAATAAATTGAACCTTAGTTGTTTGTAATGGATCCATGTATGCCATGACTTGTGTGTTTTGATTTCCAAAGTTATGCATGTGATGCCTTATCCTGGGATTTGTCTTAAATTGTGTTGATTCTAACTTTTCCTATCTTATTAAATAGATGCCTAATGTTACCATCAGCACTGCTGAAGAGTTCAAGGGAACTCGTTTTGGCCCTCGTATTATTGAGCTCACTAGTTTGCTCAATCTCCCTCTTCCTACCATCATGGTGCTTCCCCTCACCAAGTTTGAGAGGAAAGACCTTTGGGGCTTCAAGGTCAATCAGCCCGGACGCCAGATTGAGCCTACCACGGAGGCTATCATCTTCAAGCTCATGCATGATGACAAGGAGAGAGGCCTAGATGTAGTCATGCAGGACTTGATTTGACGTCTGTTAGGGAGACACTCTCGACAGGTTAGAGGTATTCACTTCCACGCCTTCGGTAGACGTGATGAGGATGGTGAGGCCATTGACTTCGAGGATACTTCGAGGGAGACAGCAGAGCCGATTCGTCTATACCTCCAGGACTTAGAGGTTCTTCTTAGGCACGTGGACACTGATAGGACCAACGTCATGCTCAGCAATGACGAACTCCAGGTGCAGCTTCGTGAGAAGGACAAGCTCTTCGCGGAGCAAGATGAGATAGTCAAGGAGATGGAGGCCAAGTTCGAGAGTCGGGACAGAAAGTTCAAGAGTCAAGAGAAGCGAGTCCAAGATAGAAACAAGAGGATTCGAGACATGACTGCAGAACTGGAGGCCAAGGACATTGAGCTCGAGCATCAGCAGACTGTGATTGAGAGGCTTCGTTCTCAGAAGAGGGCTCTCAAAGCCAAAGTAGAGACCTTGACCACCAATGTCGAGGAATACAAGACCTCTATGGAGAATGTAGGTCTTACATTTGTTGAGGAGGAGGTTGATGCCGAGGAGTAGTGATGACTGCTCATTTACCTTTATATATCATGTCTTTGATTAATGAGTTGCAATGACCATCCAACATGTGGATGGCTTGCTATTGGTGTGTTTACTTTGCAAACTTGTTGTCTATGTTGTTGAACTTTTATTATTATGATGCATGTTTGGTGATTGTTTAAGTGATGTATTGTGCATGTTAGCATCTATGGGTATCTCATTCTTATCTCTATTGAACAAACCACAGATGCCTCCCCGACGTGCCAATCCCAACCCCAACAACAACAACATCACCCCTGAAATGCAGAAAATGATGACAGCTCAGACTCAGCTGATGCAAATGATGACTACGTTCATCCAGAATCAGAAGAACAACAACAACAACAACAACAACAACAATAACAACAACAATTAGAACAACCCACCGGGTTTTGACATGCTTACCAGGTTCTTAAGATTGATACCAGCAAAGTTCTCAGGAACTACTGATCCTATGGTGGACAATGATTGGCTACGCTCTGCGAACAAAGACTTGGTAACTGTTGGCTGTACTGATGAAGAGAAAGTCAGATTTGCAGCACACTTGTTGGAAGGACCAGCAGCCACATGGTGGGATAACTTCCAGATCACCACTCCCATTGCAGATGTGACATGGGCTATCTTTGAAGATGGTTTCCGTACTGCTCACATCTCATCCGGAGTGATGATTTTGAAGAAGAAAGAGTTCCATAACCTGAAGCAATGCCACCGCAGCGTGGCTGAATATATTGAGGAGTTCAACAATCTGGCACGATATGCACCGGATGAGGTTGACACTGATGCTAAGAGGAAGGAAAAGTTCCTTGAAGGGTTGAATGATGAACTGAACCTGCAGTTAGCTGTGGCCTATGTTCCCACATACCAGTCTCTTTGTGACAAGGCTGCTATTTTGGAGAGCAAAATGAAACAAGTGGAAAGCAGGAAGAGAAAGCACTCTGACAAGCACAACTCGGGATCGTCTCACAAGCGTTCCCATTATGATGATAGTGGAAATTCAGGATCCCACAAGCATGGGAAATTCAACAAGCACCACAACCACAACCGTCATCATGACAACAAGAGTCATTGTAGTCATGACAATGACAAGTACAAAAATCACAAGGGTGGATATAAGAGCCACCACAGTGGACGTGGCAGTGGAAGCCAGCCTGTCAAGAAGGATATTAGTTAGGTTGAGTGTTTCAAGTGCAAGAAGATGGGGCATTATGCAAATGAATGCCCAGAAAAGAAAGTTGAAGGACCCAACAAGCCCAACCCTTTTCAGAAGGGACAAGTGAACCACATCAATGTGGAGGAAATCTATGAAGAGCCAGATGCTGTTGCTGGTAAGTTCAAACTCAATTCTATTCTAGCATTTGTTCTTTTTGATACTGGAGCATCACATTCATTCATATCAAAAGCATTTGTTGATAGAAATGGGTTTCCAACTGAAAACATTGGGTGTCCAATAAAAGTTAGTTCTCCAGGTGGAGATTTGATAGTAAGTCTTGGATGCCGGGATCTAGTGATAGAGTTTGGAAAGCATAAGTTTCCAGTGAGTCTGATAATCCTAGATTCCCAAGGACTGGATGTAATATTGGGAATGGATTGGATGACCAAGTATGAAGGAGTACTAGATTGTGCCAATCGTACTGTTGCACTCACAACCCCGGAGAAGAAACGGATTAGATTCAAATCTAACTTTGAATCAAAAGGGAGTAGGCTAAATTCTCTTAAGGGGGTTAGCATAGACAGTGTGCCAATTGTGAGTGAATATCCGGATGTGTTTGCGGAAGAATTACCGGGAATGCCACCAGATAGAGATGTGGAGTTTCTTATTGACTTGCTACCAGGATCTGGACCAATAGCAAAGAGACCGTACAAGATGTCAGTTGATGAGTTGAAAGAACTCAAGAAGCAGCTTGGAGAACAGTTGCAGAAAGGTTTTATCCAACCAAGTTCCTCATCTTGGGGAGCACCAGTTTTGTTTGTGGAAAAGAAAGATAGAAGTCAAAGGTTATGCATAGATTACCGTTCACTCAATGAGGTGACTATCAAGAAAAAATACCCTTTGCCTAGAATCAATGACTTGTTTGATCAGCTAGAAGGAGCTTGTGTGTTCTCAAAGATTGACCTCCGGTCAGGTTATTTCCAGCTCAAGATAAGAGAACAAGACATACCTAAGATAGCTTTCACCACAAGATATGGATTATATGAGTATACCGTGATGCCATTTGGTTTAACCAATGCACCAGCATACTTCATGAATATGATGAACAAGGTGTTCATGGAATTCCTTGATAAGTTTGTTGTCGTTTTCATAGATGACATTTTGATCTACTCCAAGAGCAAGGAAGAGCATGAAGGATATCTACGTTTGATACTTGAAAAACTTAGAGAGCATAAGTTATATGCCAAATTCAGCAAGTGTGAATTTTGGCTAAATGAAGTTGGATTTCTTGGACACGTTGTGTCAGGAGATGGAGTAGCAGTTGATCCTGCTAAGGTTTCAGCTGTAACTGAGTGGGAATCTCCCAAGTCAGTGAAGGAGGTTCGTAGTTTCCTTGGTTTAGCAGGATACTATAGGAGGTTTATTGAGAATTTCTCCAAGGTAGCTAAGCCTATGACAGAATTGTTAAAGAAAGACAAGAAATTTGCTTGGTCTGAAGGATGTGAACTCAGCTTTCAAGAATTGAAGAAGAGGATAGTGACAGCACCAGTCTTGTGTTTGCTAGATTTGGAGAAAGATTTCCAAGTGTATTGTGATGCATCTCATCATGGATTAGGTGCCGTACTTATGAAAGAAGGGAAAGTTGTGGCTTATGCCTCGAGACAACTCAAAACTTATGAAGTGAACTACCCTACTCATGATTTAGAGATAGCCTCTGTTGTCCATGCACTCAAAACATGGAGACATTATCTTTTGGGAAAGCGTTGTGAAGTGTTCACAGATCACAAAAGTTTGAAGTATATCTTCACCCAGAAAGAAATTAACATGAGACAAATAAGATGGCTAGAACTCATCAAGGACTATGACTTGAGTTTGCAATACCACCCCGGTAAAGCAAATTTGTAGCAGATGCTCTAAGCCGTAAGGTTTTTGTGAATGGCCTTACTAAGGGAGAATTGCCAGATGATCTGTGTGCCCAATTTAGAGACCTCAGATTGGAGATTGTGCCTAAAGGACATCTCATGACCTTGGATGTTCAACCTAATTTGTTGGACAAGATTAAATAAGCCCAGAAGACTGATAAGGAAATTGAAGAGATTAAGGAAAAGATTGGCAAAGGAAAAGCCAAAGGATTCCATGAAGACGAACAAGGTACTTTATGGCATGGAAAACGTATCTGTGTTCCACAAGATCCGGAGCTTCGGAAACTGATTTTACAAGAAGCACACAACTCACCATATTCTATTCATCCGGGTAACACCAAAATGTACATGGATATGAAGGAAAGATTTTGGTGGAATAATCTCAAGAAGGACATCGCCGAACATATTGCTTTGTGTGATGTATGTAGCAGAGTGAAGGCGGAACACCAGAAACTAGCAGGATTGCTTCAACCACTACCTATTCCTGATTGGAAGTGGGACAAGATTGGTATGGATTTCATTACCGGATTACCAAGGACCAGGTCAGGATATGATTCTATTTGGGTAGTAGTGGATCGCCTAACTAAAGTGGCTCATTTCATACCCGTGAAGACAACCTACACTAGTGCTAGGTTGGCCAAGATATATATGAGTAGAATTGTGTGTCTACATGGAGTACCCAAGAGTATTGTGTCTGATAGGGGAACTCAATTCACTTCTCATTTTTGGAGGCAACTACATGAGTCATTGGGAACGAGGTTGGAATTCAGTACTGCATTTCATCCTCAGACTGATGGACAGACAGAAAGAACTAATCAGATTTTTGAAGATATGTTGAGAGCGTGTGCTCTAGACTATGGAGCCAGTTGGGATGAAAGTCTGCCTTACGCATAATTTTCTTACAACAACAGCTATCAAGCCAGTATTGAGATGGCACCATTTGAGTTTCTCTATGGGAGAAAGTGTACCACCCCATTGCTATGGAATGGTGTGGGAGAAAGAAGTTTGTTTGGACCAGAACTTATCAAAGAGGCTGTAACATCCCAAAAATATCAAACTTAGATCATCAAAACACTAATCATCAAGTTTAGGGTTAACAAAAACTTTTCTAAATGAATTCATGAATGCATGTATATGTGTATGCATGGATTTTGAATTTCTTTAAAAACCACCTTGTTTGTGTGATCCATTGCTTGTAAAATGTTTCTTAGGTGAAAAGAACATCATCTAAAACATTTCCCACACTTTTCCTTAAGACAAGTAAATCAAAACAAATATATTAAGTGAATGGTCATTTTGACCAATTTAACTCCCATGCCTACTTTGGCTGTCTCAAACTTTCAAAACCTAACAGAAACTTTTCTGGATCTTTGCACCCCTTGAATGTACTCATAACAGAGTATCAAGGCCCACTTTGTGATCATCCAGAAACTTTCAAATGCATAGTTTAAATGACCATTCAAAATTGAATCTTCTTCATATAGGAAGATCCCACTTTTTCAAAACCCACTCAAACAAGCTCAACTTTCAAAACCCAAGCATCTGCAGACTCACCAGAACCAATCTAGCAAACCCACCAAAATTCATTTCAAAATTCAAAACTTGATTTCATGCGGCCATTTCATCAAACAGGTTGCAGACACAAATAAAACAAAACATCAAACACTATAGTGTGCAGTGTTTTGAGCCTAACTTGTTCCCTAATTAGCTCACACACAACCCAGTAGATCATCTAGAAAGATTAGCCCAACACTAGCACCCCTGTGAGCTTGCCATTGTCATTAATGATGAACAGCCGAGCACCCCCATGTCACCCCATTGTGGACAGCAGGCTAGAGGAAGAACTAGCCGTGCCAACCTTATCTGGGAGGCAGCCCACCGTCCACCGCCACTGCCTGTCCCAGCCACGAGCGTTGCCAAGCCCTGGACCACGCGCAGACACACCAGACCGAAGCGGCGCAGAGCGCCACCCTCGACCATCACCCACAGACCACGCGCCGCCCTCACCGCGTGCATACACGATCACCACCGACCCAGGAGACTGCCAGACACCCCCGTTTGCCGCCCCGTGCCATATAGCCACCGCCCGCCGTCGAAGACGCCGCCTCTGCCGCGTAGAGCGCCGCCCGTTCCAGACCAAACCGCACCGCCCCATGCCTCGCAATCATGTCTTTGACAATCGCCAGGAGACACAACACCGTCCCCTACCCTTGCCCATGCCTATAGCCACATGTAACGTCGCCCCCGACGAGCTCACCGTGCGCCCCGACGGTCCCCTCGCTCGACTATAAATAGAGGCCACCCCCGCATGATTTCTTCACACCATCTCACTCCCCTCTCCCCACTGACCGTGCCACACCATCCTCAGAGCAAGCCGAGCACCACCTCGCCAGAATTTCACTGGAGCACGCCATTTGGGAGAAGAAGGGAGCCAGCGATTGGAGCCGTCCCAGGAGAAGCCACCGGTACCAGGAGGTTCGCCGTTGTCGACTTCGTCGTTCGCCCTCCTCGCCGACCCTCGTCCGTACCCCGGTGAGCCCCCAGCACCCCTCATTGGCCGCGCTAGGTTTCGTTCTCGCTGGAGCTGTCTCGCGTCGACAATGACCCTCAGTCGTTGGATTAGAACTAGATCGAACGATCCACGTTTCCCCATACCGCTTCGCCCAGCCCCGTGTCACTGACGAGTGGGGACACCCACTTAAGCAGCCCGCGGGAGCACTGCGCTTAGCAGGCCGGCCCGTTAGAATTTCCCGCATGAAGCAATTCAAATTAAACCTTTTTCTTTTTAAATTCAAACACACTTCTGTACCCAACTTCAAAAATCAACCCAGATCGATTCAGTGCACCAAATTGGGTGAAACCAATTTTGTTGGAAAGGTCTGTGAATGCTTAATCCAAGACCGTTGGATTAAAGTCATTTGGATCTGTAGATCACCCATAGCAAAAATAACAAGGCAGAAGCTTTTCTGCATTCAAACATTTTTCAAATTTAAACCATAAAAGCTTTTGAGTTGATTCCAACTCTCAAAAATCACATTTAACCATACCTTTCAGAATATATAAAAATATATAGGTTTACTTGCAGAAATAATGTTCAAGGAATAAAAGAATGATTCATAAGCATTTCTAGTCACTTTAGTTAATTAAAATAAAAAGGTAAAACCTTATTAAATTGTGACACCACTTTAAATCACATTCCCATGGACTAAAATATGTGGTGATGACATGTGTCAAAATGATCCCATGTTTAGTTTGGAGAATATTAAATCTTAAGTAGTTTTTCAATGAGTAGAAATTACTTTTCTAAAAATAAGAAGTTTTAAACCAAGCTTTAACCTTGTAATGTTAGAGATGATGCTAGATCATCTATAGGACCCTTGTGTGTGATGATTGCAAGTAGTTAAGTATTGTTTGGTGATTGTGTACCTCGTATTTATTCATAGACGCTAGTATCGAGCAAGGATACTACGAGGAGGAAGGAGGATACTACGAAGAGGAAGCCGAGGAGAACTTCAACCACTGCTCTGCACAAGGCAAGCTAACACTTGCAAGATACTATACCTATGCAAGCCTAATACTACTAGTGAATGTGCAAGCTAACACTTGCAAGATACTATACCTATGCAAGCTAATTACTATGCAAGCCTAATACTACTAGCGAATGTGCAAGCTAACACTTGCAAGATACCCTACTGATGCCACAAACCCATACTTGTGATATGAATACTATATGCCTTAAGCATATGTGATCATACCTACTTGCTAAACCAATCCTAGTTTTATGGCAAGCTTCTTACTTTATTTCTTTATCAAAGCTTACTTAGAGTCTACCTAAGAGTTTGGTAGATACTAGACAGTTGTGCTGAAGGTTGCTTAAAGAGCATAAAATTTGGCCTAATCTAGAAACCTTGATATCAGCCTAAGATATAAGGTTGGACTTAGTGAAACTCCACCAGTTACCACCCCTCACTATTACTACCCCCACCTGTAGATGCTAGTGCTAAGCATAAAACTTGATCAACTTTTAGATGGGAATACTTGGTGGAAAAATGGTTACGAAAACCTTGGAATGATGGATCATTCTATTGAAATGTTTTGGACATGTGTTTCCAAACACTTGATGATTTTGGTGATGAAAATGTTGAGGCATGAGCCTTAGCCCTTTATAAAACTGATGGTTGTCTGCATGCGATACCATTCCAATTTTAGCGTACAACCACAATACCGAATATTGGGTAGGGCTTATTTGAAACTTATATTCCTTAGTATTAGTTCCCTCACGGCCAAGGTCTGAGCTGAGGCTACCTTGTGAAGATTGTCCACCTGCGGCACCAAGATGACGGTGGTCATGGTTGGGAGGCCAAACTCATAGGAGAGGTGCTTATACTAGGCGTGTAATTGAAAGGTTAGGATTGATTATCCATACCGAGTATGGTGAGTTCAGGATTTGTTCTGACGGATGTATCGAATGTTGTGGTGAAAGTGTACAATCTCTGCAGTGTCAAACTATTGAATAGCAGACGTGATTATGGACGCTTGAGATGCCACATCTGTTCTGTCCGGACTTTTAAAATGACTTGTGAAATGAATTGAGACTTTGATGTGAACACAACAGAGTTGTGACCTGAATTACAAGATCCCACTTAGGAGTTATAGAGTTGTGACTAGCTTTGGAACTTAGTAAAGATAAACCTGGCTTTTTGCAAAACAACCCTAGAGCCTAGTGTCCTATTATCCAAAAACCCCTTACCTGTTAGTATTAGTTTGCGAGTACTTAAAGAGTACTCATGGCTTTGTCCCTGGCTATTCCCATGGCCATACTATGAAGAGGAGTACCTGGAAGATGGACCCCAGGAAGGTTACGACAACTAGGATCATCTCCCATCGTCAGCATTGCCTATGACCCCGAAGATGGAGCTTCGCCTATGCTACCGTTATTATTACGTATTCCGCTGCTTGATGTTGTATTAAGAACTGGATCATGAGATCCCTATTTGTGTAAGAACTTATGTATCGTTTGTAATGGATGAAGTACTATGGTATCCAATTCTATTATTTTTTCTCGCAAAAATGGTAATCCTGGGATTGCGATGTATGGCATAACAGGCATCTAGGATTGAAAAATCCGGGTGTTGACAGAGGCTAAAGAGAAAGTCAAGATGGTTAAGGATAGGTTGAAGATAGCACAGTCCCGACAAAAGAGCTACGCAGATCCTAAGCGTAGATAAGTCACCTATGAAGTAGGTGATAGAGCTTATCTTAGAGTGTCACCACTTCGTCGAGTGAAGAGATTTTGTGTGAAAGGTAAATTGGCCCCAAGATATGTTGGACCATTCAAGATTCTGAGTCGTAAAGGAGAAGTCGCTTATGAGATAGAATTGCCAAAGTCTTTGTCTGCTGTTCATAATGTGTTCCATGTGAGTCAACTTAAGAAATTTCATCCAGAAATGGAAGAGACTTCTTTGAAAGATACCATACCTTTGGAAGAGGTTCAATTGGAGAGTGATCTCACCTATGAGGAGAAACCAATCAAGATTCTTGAAACTGCAGAAAGAGTTACTCGGACTAAAACTATCAAATTCTGCAAAGTTCAATGGAACCATCATTCCGAAGAGGAAGGAACATGGGAAAGAGAAGATGATCTTCGGAAAGACCACCCTCACCTATTTGCTAGCCAATCCGAATCTCGAGGGCGAGATTCACCTTAAGGGGGTTAGATTTGTAACATCCCTAAAATCATGTTTCAAAACTCATGCATATCATCCATACATCCATGATCATGTAGAGTTCATTTCAAAAATCAATTCAAAACAAGGAGCATATGAGCTCATTATTTTATGTGATCAGCATTAAATCAAATGCTACTCTCCAATGAGAGATTGTGGTTCATGAATCAAACATTGTTACTCTCAGATTGTTTTGCTTGATTGCTAGAGCATAAACCAAAATTTACAAAACAAATATTTATTTTGAAACCAAATTCAAAACTTGATCAAACCAAGTGCAATGTCACTGTTTATTTTATTTGATCAAAAGAACCAAGCTTGTACAGAGAGACCACATGTTTTTATGCCCAGAAATATGATTGTTGCACTCTACAAAAATCCTGAAAAGGTTTGAATTCAAATAGTTTCTAAAATCATTTGAAAATGATTTCTGAAAAGGCAAACAGAAATAGAAAAGGAATAAAGAAATAGGAAAAGGCCAGCGCCAGTCATTTGGCCCAACAGAGAAACCAGCCCACTAAGCCTACCCGGGGTTTTCCCCTCTATCTCTCACACGCACCCACTCGACCCCGCGCTCACTGATCAGTGTCCCCATCGCCACGTCGTCATCATCTTCCCCAAATCCTGCGCGAGGAACACGTCGCCGCCCGTTTCTTCCCCGCCTCTGCCGCGAATTGAAATCCTTTAATTGGCGATGAATGCGTGCGAGATTCTCGTCCCTTCTCTGGCTACTTAAACCCCTTCCCCTTGCGACCATTTCCCCCAACCAAGCTAGCCAGGAGCGCCACCAGGCTGCCAGTATTTGCCCTCGCATCGCCGCAGTACCGACGACCTCTGGTGACCAATCCCGGTGAGCTCCGTGCGCGCCTTCCTCTCTGGTTCACGCGAACTGCTTCGCAACCTTCTTGCGCTCCTCCTGATATCTTTAGTTCGTCCTGTACTGCCCTAGGTCGTCGACTTCAACGAGCACCGCAAGTTCCCGACGCCGTCTCCAACTCTGGCAAGAAATTTCGGTGAGAATCGACCACCCCGTGCCTTCCCTTTGACACTATCATGTTCGCATGATCGATGCGCACCCGCTGATGCCCTCCGTTTGTGTTAGGGCGGATCAGAACGTCGCTAACGTCGCCGTCCACCCAAGCCCGACGCTGTCCTCTACTCCGACGAGCTCCCACGGCCACTGCAGCATGCCCCTTCGCCAACCGAGCACGCGTTGAGCATCTCCACGTCACGGCGTATCTGGTGAGCATCCTCCCACCTCCCCAGGCGACCTAGTTCGCCGCCATCACTGTCGAAGGCCGCCGCCAGCGCCGCCACTTGTTGGTCAAGTGCTGAGCGTCGTTAGATTTAGATCTAGTGGTCACGATAGATCATAGGCGAAGCGGTATGTTTCAATCAGAGCCACGCGATTAAGTTAGATCCAACGGCTCATAAGCATGATCCGGTACGAAGCGGTACCAGCCAGTTAGAAGCTGCCGCGTGGCACAAGTTTCGTTTTAAATTTTTTAATTAGATCTATTAGATGTTTGATTTTGTTTTAATCATAACTTTTGATTCCCACGTCCAAATTTGACAAATTTTATATCAATGGAATCAGGAGAGAAAGCCCTTTCCATTTATGCAATGTGTTTAAAGTTTTGTTTCTGTTAAAATGGTTTTATTTACAGAAACATGTGTAGACCTATTTTGTGTATATTAATTATTTGAGAAATGATTGAGTGTTCAAATAAAGATTGTTTGGCAAGTTATGAACTTGTTTGTGATTCAGTACTATGCACTTGTCTTGTTGAGTATAGAAAATCATCACATATCATATTGCATGCATCCATATATTTTTGCTTGTATAGATTTTGTTTGTGATTTGGTGTTGTCATTTTAAGTGTAGATTGTGGTGCAAATAGTGATTGTGATTGTGAGGATTGTAGCTACTCTCCAAACTACCAAGGCAAGTGTTACTTCATGATTTTATTCCTATGTTTTTTCAAATATGCATTAGAAATATTTTTGCTAGACTTGCATGGATAAATTTTGGTCCTTATATACTATGCTTGGGAAATCCTAGTAGTTGTAGAATTGCTAGAAATTTCTAAGTTAAGATGTTTATCTATGCCATGCTTAGCCTATCTAGTAGCAACCAAGGGTGGTAAAATATTCATGCTATGTTAAAATATTTCTAAGTCTTTGGACTTGTGTTTTTGCTTAATAAAACAACTAAGTGATTGAAACACCTGGGTGGAATGGAAGGAATGGTTTATGTTGAGTGGTTACACAAGGCCCATTTCTATGGTTTACCTTGTGTATCTCACTTGTGGAAAGCCACCCAGGAACAAAGGGATTTGAGAGGCCAAATGTTAAGAAGCTTCTAGTGCAGCCACTTGGCAATATGGGCTCTGCCTGGATCATATAGGTTGCAATAACTTAGCCATTTGGACAGTTGGTGGTAGTGGGATGATAGGTTGGAGCGCGTCCATTTGGTCTAAGGGAAGGCTTCTGAAAGGTCCTGTCTTGGTGAAAATCAAGTCTTGTGGGGAAAGTGCACAACCTCTGCAGATGGAAGAATCTAAGTACTTAGCCATGTCCCTGGTATTGGACAATTTGAGCATCAAGACATGGAAGCTATCAAGAATCTCCTCATCCCAATTTCTAAGTAAAACTTGTGGTTGAACAAGGGTGAAGGACCCCAATATCTATTGGTGGTTCCTTGGGAAAAGTTTTGATAAAGAAAAACTTAGTGTTTTCAACTAATATGTAAAACCTATTTTGAGCAAAGCAAGCCTAAGCTACACTTAGCCAAAATTCATATAGTATTTAGTCCACCAACATTCTACTAAGGTATCACTTGCCAATACTATTCCAATGTATTGACCCACTGTGGCTGTAACTTGTGATGTTGCAGGATATTCTGATGATGATTAGGAGTCATGAGTCTACACTCAACATGCTTGCCTGTGGCACATAAATATGAAGACTTATTTATCTTATTATATATTTGAACTCTTGTAGTAGGCCTGTGGCCATGGAGTTGTAAAAGACTATGTTTGTCTCTGGAATGATATGTAATAATGACCTTTGTTTCTGTGTACTTCATCTTAAACTGTGGATGCTAGCATTGATCCAGGGACTAGCATTGCAATCACAGGGATTCTTTCCTTTACAAAGGAGGGATCTTACAGTTCCTAGAGAAAGAAAAGTTGAAAAACAATGGAAGCAACTTCGTGGATTGGTTCCGCAATTTGAGGATTGTCCTCAATGCTGGTAATTTGACCTATGTGTTGGATGCACCACTGGGTGAACCGCCTGCAGCTACTGCTACCGATGAAGTAAAGAATGTTTACCTCACTCAGAAGAATCAGTACTCCACAGTTTAGTGTGATATCTTGTATGGTTTGGAATCGGAGCTTCAGAAAAGGTTTGAGAACCAAGACCCACATGATATTGTCCGTGAACTCAAAATGATATTTGAGGCTCACGCGGCAGTTGAAAGTTATGAGGCTTCTGAAAAGTTCTTTAAGTACAAGATGGAATAGGGCAGCTCCGTCAGTGAGCATGTGCTTAAGATGTCTAAGCACGCAAACAAACTCCAATGTTTGGGTATAGTGATTCCTAATGCTTTGGGGATTTACCGTGTCCTCCAATCACTGCCACCCCGTTACAAGGACTTTGTGATGAACTACAATATGCAAAACATGAACAAGACGTTGCCAGAACTCTTCTCCATGTTGAAATCTGCAGAACTGGAGATCAAGAAAGAGCATCAAGTGTTGTTGGTCAATAAGACCACCAAATTCAAGAAAGGCAAGTCTAAGCAAAAGGGAAACTTCACGAAGGGTGGTAAGAAAGTTGCCGCACCGATGAAGAAGACCAAGGCTGGGCCTAAGCCTGATACTGAGTGCTTTTACTACAAGGGAGAAGGTCACTGGAAGCGGAATTGCCCAAAGTACTTGGCGGATTTGAAGAACGGAAACATCAAGAAGAAAGGTATATCCGATATACATGTTATTGATGTGTATCTCACTAGTACTCGTATTAGTGCCTGGGTATTTGATACTGGTTCGGTTGCTCATATTTGTAACTCGAAACAGGTACTGCGGAATAAACGAAAGCTAGCGAAGAACGAGGTGACGATGCGTGTTGGAAATGGATCAAAGGTTGATGTGATCGCGGTCGGCACGCTACCTCTTCATCTACCATTGGGATTAGTTTTATACTTAAATAATTGTTATTTGGTGCATGCGTTGAGCATGAACATTATATCTGGATCATGTTTGTTGCGAGACGGTTACTTGTTTAAGTCCGAGAATAATGGTTGTTCGATTTATATGAGTAATATGTTTTATGCACATGCACCTTTGATAGATGGTCTATCCTTATTGAATCTCAATCATGGAAATACACATATTAATAACATTGAAGCTAAACGTTTGAAATTGAGCGATAACTCGACCTATATGTGGCACTATCGTCTTGGTCATATTGGAGTGAAGCGTATGAAGAAACTCCATTCCGATGGACTACTTGAATCACTTGATTTCAAATCACTTGAAAGATGCGAAGCATGTTTGATGGGTAAAATGACTAAGACTGCATTTTCTGGGATGATGGAGCGAGCTATAGACTTATTGGAAATCATACATACCGATGTATGTGGCCCAATGAGTGTAGCATCGCGCGGTGGTTATCGTTATGTTCTTACCTTCACGGATGACTTGAGTAGATGAAAATAACGATAATTTAGGTTTCTTCCCAAACTTTAAGGAACGATACAGTATGAACGACAATTTAGGAAAGAAGTTACAGCCGGACAAGCTTGAACCCAAAGCGGAAAAATGCATCTTCATAGGATACCCGAAGGAAACTATTGGGTATACCTTCTATCATAGATCCGAGGGCAAAATCTTCGTTGCTAAGAATGGATCCTTTCTAGAGAAAGAATTTCTCTCGAAAGAAGTGACTGGAAGGAAAGTAGAACTCGACAAGGTTGTTGAACCTTCTCTCAAACTGGCGAGTAGCGTAGCACCGGAAGTAGTTCCTGTGGCGACATATGAGGAAGCGATGATGAGCCTAGATTCCAATAAATGGCAAGATGCCATGAAATCCGAGATTGGATCCATGTACGAAAACTAAGTATGGACTTTGGTGGACTTACCGGATGGCCGGAAGGCTGTCGAGAATAAATGGATTTTCAAGAAGAAAACAGATGCTGATGGTAATGTTACTGTCTATAAAGCTCGACTTGTCGCAAAAGGGTTTCGACAAATTCAAGGAGTTGACTACGATGAGACTTTCTCGCCAGTAGCGAAGCTAAAGTCTGTGAGTATTATGTTAGCAATCGCTGCATATTATGATTATGAGATATGGCAGATGGATGTCAAAACGGCGTTCCTCAATGGAGACATTGATGAAGAGTTGTATATGATGCAACCCAAAGGTTTTGTCGATCCTAAAGATGCTAACAAGGTATGCAAACTTCAACGGTACATATATGGATTGAAGCAATCATCCCGAAGTTGGAATCAACGTTTTGATAAGGTAATCAAAAGGTTTGGTTTTATACAAACTTATGGAGAAGCTTGTATTTACAAGAAAGTGAGTGGGAGCTCTGTAGCATTCTTAGTACTATATGTAGATGACATATTGTTGATTGGGAATGATGTAGACCTTCTTAATAGTGTCAAAGAATATTTGAATAATAGTTTTTCAATGAAAGATCTTGGCGAAGCAGCTTACATATTAGGCATAAAGATTTATAGAGATAGATCGAGACGCCTAATATCATTGTCACAAAGTACATATTTGGACAAAGTTCTAAAGAGGTTTGGAATGGAAGATAGAAAGAAAGGGTTCTTGGCCATGTTGCCTAATACGACCTTGAGTAAAACTCAAAGTCCAGCAACGGCAGAAGATAGATAAAGGATGAGTAAGACTCCCTATGCCTGAGCCATAGGATCTCTAATGTATGCCATGCTATGTACTAGACCCGACATTGCATATGCTGTTAGTTTGACTAGCAGATATCAAAGTGATCCAGGAGTGGATCATTGGACAGCGGTCAAAAACATCCTTAAGTACTTGAGAAGGACTAAGGATATGGTTCTTTCTTATGGAGGTGATGAACAACTCGTTGTTAATGGTTACATGGATGCTAGTTGGAACACCGATCTGGATGATTCTAAATCTCAATCTGGATACGTATTTACTTTGAATGGTGCAGCAGTTAGCTGGAGGAGTGCAAAGCAAAGCATTGTGGCGAGATCTTCAACTGAATCGGAATACATAGCTGCTTCGGAGGCTTCACAAGAAGCGATATGGATGAAGGAGTTCATTCTGAGCTTCGGTGTGGTTCCAAGTGCGCTGGACCCAATGTCTATCTACTGTGATAACATGGGCGCCATAGCCAATGCGCAAGAACCAAGGTCACACAAGAAGCTGAAGCACATCAAGCTACATTTTCACGCTATTCGAGAACATGTCCAAGATGGTGACATAAAGATTTCCAAAGTACACATAGATCTAAATGTGGAGGATTCGTTGACTAAACCTCTCCCGAGGGCAAAACATGACCAACACCAAACTGCCATGGGTGTTCGGTATATTACCATGTAATCTAGATTAGTTGATCTCTAGTGCAAGTGGGAGACTGTTGGAGATATGCCCTAGAGGCAATAATAAATGTAGTTACTTTGTGTTTATGATAAATGTTTACATTCATGCTATAACAGTATTAACCAGAAACATTAATAGTTGTGTGATTTGTAAACTAAATTAGAGTCCCTGGTAAAGCCTCTTTATAATACTAGCTTGTTGTTTAATAGATGATCATGGTTTCTTGATCATGAACATTTGAGATGTTGTTAATAACAAGGTCATATCATTAGGAGAATGGTGTGATGAACATACTCCTATAGATAAGCGTAGCATAAAGATCAAGTCATTTTAATAGTTTAATTGCTATAAGCTTTCTGATACATAGTAACCTAATTCCTTCGACCATGAGATCATGCTAATCACCATCACGGGAAGTATGCTTTGATGACATCAAACACCACACCGTAACTGTGTGGCTATAAAGATGGCATTGAGTGTTCATAAAGTATGGGTTGAGACACATGGATCAAGAGTGGGATTTGTCCATCCATATGATAGATAGATATACTCTGGGCCCTCTCGATGGAATGTCATCCAATTAGCTTGCAAGCATGTGATTGGCTCACAAGGTATCACATATCACGGGAACGAGAAAAGAGTACTTATCGGTAATGAGGTTGAACTACGTATGCAGAGATACCGACGATCAAAACCTCGGATAAGTAAACTATCGTGAGACAAAGAGAAATTGGTATCGTACATAAGTGGTTCATTCAATCGCAAAGTAATCGTAAAAATATGTGGGAGCCATATGAATTTCCAGATTCCTCTATTGGTTATTGATCGGAGAAGTGTCTCGATCATGTCCGCATAATTCACGAACCGTAGGGAGACACACTTAAGGATTCAATGTTGTTGAGTAGTTATGGAATGATGAGTTAGAGACCGAATGTTGTTCGGAGTCTCGGATGGGATCCGGTATATCACGAGGAGATCCGGAATGGTCCAGAGAATAAGATTCATATAAGGAAAGTCCTGTTTTGGAGTTGAGGAATGATTCCGGTGTTTTCACCAGGAATGTTCTAGAAGGGCCCGGAAGGTCCGGCACTCCGGAGGGGAAGGGTACATGAATGTGTCATGACAATATGGAATGGTTGCATTATGTACTAGGTCACTTGGCTGGGCAAAATAAAGGGAGAAATCAAATCCTAGTTTGAAAGTCAAACTCCAATTTGAAAAAGTCAAACGGCAAGTTTGCTTCGTGGAGGGAGAGTAGGAAACCTACTTGGGGAGGAGTTCCCCTCCCTCCACCCGCCGACCAAGGAGGCCGAGTTGGGGGAGGACTCCCTCCTCCCAACCGGCCACCCTCCACCTATATAAGGAGGGGTAGGGCGCCCCTACCCCTCACACCCAAAACCCTAGCCCTAGCCGCCGGCCTCCTGCAAGTCGCCGCCGCCACCTAGGGTTCCTCCAACTCGCACTACAAGAAATGTGTTAAATTGTGACGTTATCATTTTGATGATGGAAAAAATCGTCATAAATTTTATGACGATTTGCACCAGATCGTCGCTAGCCACTCCAAGAGGGCCAAACACCTTCAAAATTATGAAGATTGGCTCAGAATCGTCGTAATTTTGTTAGTTCAAATCGTCATAATATTGCAGATCCAACCAACGATGTTATTTTCACTCGATTACGACGATTTAAAATCGTCATGATAGACTATAGTATTTTTGATTTAATATAGCATGCTGACCGGATACTTTCTCCTACTTTCATGTCCATATATCAAGTTTTGCCTAGATGACACAACACTTGTCAAGCAGGACTCAGCCAAACTACAACACTAAAAAATAAAAAAAATAAGAATCACGTGGGGTTCGAACCAGAGACCTCGCTCAAGCACACGCCCACGCTAACCAGTAGGCCACAGCTTGCCTGTTGACAGAATTATATGCTATTCATTTTAACACATATTGGTTATTAGGTGCGCACACGGTAAAATAAGAAAAAAGAGGACGCGCGGGGTTCAAACAACAGACCCCGCTCAAGCACATGCCGACGCTAACCACCAGGCCACAGCTTACCTGTTGATAGAATGCTACGCTATTTTTTTAAGACATATTAGTTATTAGGTGCGCATAGGAAAAAATAAGAAAAAGGAGGGCGTCGGGCGGGGTTTCGAACCTGCGGCCTCGCTCCAGGCCAAGCCTGCGCTAACCAGCAGGCCACAGATAGCCTGTTGACAGAATGCTACACTATTTATTTTAGGAATACTGGTTACTAGGTGCGCACACGGAAAAAAAGAAAAAAAGAGGGCGTCGAGTGGGGCTTCGAACCAAGGACCTCCTCCACCAAACGGGAAGATCTAAGCTTCTAACCATTCCACCCCCAATTATTTCTTGTAGTAGTACCGCGCTAAATTTTATAAGTGCGATCACCTTATTGGTTGGGCCTGGGCCATGGTCAAGGAAGTCCCCATGCCTTCTCTTCTTCTTTTTTAACTTGGCGGACTGGGCCTTGGCACCCGGTATACAAGATCCGGCCCAGCTCACTTGTCCATTTAGGAAAGCTTTTTTCTTTTCCTTTTCTATTTTCTTAATTCTTTTGTATCTTTTTCATAAGAAGTCGAAATGAATTGATTTTTGGCTAGGGAATGAGCCTCGCTAAACTTGCATTGGATCTCTGAAGAAATAGCATATTGTGAGTCTAAAAATAATTTTTGCCAAAAATCATGAGCTTTATATCATGTACCTGTAGTTCAAACCGGACCCACTTCCTACCGATTCGGCAGGAATTTGTCTTTTTTGCCAGAGATGGACGGAAATGTTTGAGATATCCCGGTTGGGATATTGTTCATGTAATTTGGTCTAGTATTTTTTAAAAATAGGGTGGTACCATTTTGAAACTTGCATTTGGTGGTTGCTTCACAAAACGCCCCGCTTTTTAGCTCTCGGGAAATAAAAAATAGTGACAACCAATCAAAATAGAGAATCATAGTACCCACGGATTAGCCCATCGAAGCTAATCTCAGCTGTCTATATGACCTCAATCCAACGCACGAAATTTCATCTGATGCCTCCTCGTCCCCCTGTCTTTGTACGTTAAATGACAGAAATGCCCTAGATTTACCATAGACATCACCACATAAATGAACAGGGGTAATTTCGTGATATCATGCTCACACCACCCGCAAACCCTAATCCCATTGCTTCTCTTCGTAGACCCCACCAGCCGCCACCACTTCTTCCTCTCTCTCGCTCGACAGCCGCACCTCACCACAACCCTAATCTCCTCGCTCCTCACCTTCCCATCGCGCCGCCTGCTAGCTCGTCGTCCCATCTTGCAGCCTTGCCCTCTCGCACGCACTACTAGGAAAAGGGCTATAGGTAATCCGCACATCTGTGGCTCACATGGTTGAAGTGCCCCACGGATAAAATAGGCATGACTCACCTGTGGGTAGTGCCCTACTAGTAACTAGAACAACCGTGGCGCACATGGGGTATGTGCCATGAGATATTGGCCGAGGGGCACACCACCAGCGTGCCACGTACCTGCAGCGCACATGGGGTAGGTGCGCTACAATTGTGGCAAGTTCTGTGGCGCACTATGTCATGTGCGCCACGGTTGTGGCAAGTTCTATGGCGCACTATGTCATGTGCGCCACGGATGTATAAACATAGTAGTAGGGCACCTTGCCGAAGTGCCCTACGCCTAACTATCCTGCACCACCCCCACCCCCCCCCCCCCCCCCCCCGTGGATCGCCTTTTTAGGCTTTGCAAAAAATAAAAGAAAATGATAAACACTTCAAAAAATTAAAATCCTTTCATATTTAGGAAGATAATATGGTATAGTTTCTAGGAAAATTAACAAACATGAGTTTTGACTTTTTCTGCAAAAAAAAGTCATGCCACGGTAAAAAGGCCATAACTTTTGCATACGATGTCGAAAAAAATCGTATAATATACCAAAATGAGCAGAACGAGATTTCGCATCCGCTCGCAACCACCTATGGTCGTTTAGCGATTTTTTAGATTTTCAAAATTCGAAAAGAGTAAAAAGTTACGGTCAAAAGACCGTTTTTTCCTGCAGAAAAAAAAATAGAGGGCGACTTACCCGTAGCGCACCACCACCTAGTGCGCCACGAATAAGCTTGGGCGGGATTCAAATTTGAATCCCCACCCCGCCCTCCTCCCTTTTCCTTTCCCCTTTTCCCTTCCTCTTTTCCCTCTTCCTCTCCCTTTCCCTTCTCCTTCTTCCTTCTTCCTTCTCCCTTCTTCCTTCTCCTCCTTCCCCTTCTCCTCTCCTTGCAGTGACGGCGCGACGTCGACCTCCTTCTCCTCCTCCTCGCAGTGACAAAGGGCGACGGTGGTGCAACGGTGGCCTCCTTCTCCTCCTCCTCGCAGTGACAACGGGCGACGGCGGCATCCTTCTCCTCACCGACCTCCCTTCCTCCCTCTCTTCCTCCATCTCTTCCTACCTTCCTCTCTTCCTCCATCTCTTCCTTCCTCCCTCTCTTCCTCCCTCTCTTCCTACCTTCCTTTCTCCAACCACACCCTTTCTACCACCTCGACGCCGGCGAGGACTAGAGCGGCCACGACCCCTCCCGCACCTCCCTGCCACGGCCATGCTCCGGCGAGGTGACACGACTGCGGCGGCGATGCACGAACCCGATTGCTTTTGCAATTCAAAACGAGGGTGTTTTTTGCATTTTTTTTTGTTTTTTGAAAAACACATCCGTGGCGCACCTGAAAAGTCCTTCTATGGCGCACTACCAGGTGCGCCACGCCTATCTTGACACAACCGAGGCGGTACCATGCAGTGCGCCATGGCTACGAGATAGCCGTAGCGTGAGGCCCGTGGCGCACTGCTAGTGCGCCACAGAAGGCCTTTTCAGGTGCGCCACGAATAGACGTTTTTCTAGTAGTGACGAGCAAGCACGTGTCTGCCCCTAGTTGATGTCGTCTTCCGATCCCCTTCTGTTGGCAGATCTCGACGGGCTCCGGCGAGCCCCCACGTTGCTCGCCACCGCCTGTGCACCCCCTTCCCCGGTTCCCGTAGTAGCAGAGCGAACCTAGGGTAGGGGAAGAGCGAGCCAAGGCAGGGTAGGCGGTAGAGCTCCTCCACGGATGGCCTAGCTGGCTACAGGCGGCGGAGACCAAGGCGATGCACGTGATGTTGGAGGTCGGCGATGGCCGCGCAACGCCTCTGTTCCTCCGGTGAGGGCACGGTGGGGCAGCGAGCGGGGCACCCAGATCTGGTGTGGCGATCTCTAGAGATGTGTCCATCAAGAGCGTGTAGAGGGCGGCGCTGATGGAGCTCACGCCGGAGGGGCCCTACCTCACCGCCGGCACCATCAGCGATGCTGTCGACTTCCAGTTGTCTGTGTGGGTCAACATCGAGATCTTCAGCCTCGACTTCCAGTCCGACTCGCACAACCTGTAGGTCCTCACTGAAGGTATCATCTTATACCAAGTCTGACAAGTTGTTTTTCTGAACCTTTGTCATAGATCTTCAGAATTTCATGATTGTGCTATCTGCCTAGTTTTAAGATAATGCACCAACCATTGTATATGCGGTTGAATTAGGTGTGCTTGGATGCTGTGGTAGATATTTTATTTGCAATGATGTAGCATAATTGTGCCTCTGGAGTTCTAATTGAATGAATACACATAAAGACAAAGAATCGCCTCACCACTTTGAAAATTAAATCCAACAAATGTTACCATGGTTGTGAGACTAGATGCAAATTGTGTGTTATGTCTATATAACTAAGATGGAAGTTGTGTTCATGAAGTGTTGACAAGGTTCACTAACCTATTTAGTAGGTACATGTCTATTCCAATGAAATCTCTTTCTTTTTTCAAACTTGAAAACAATAAATAACATAGAATCTAGTGCAATATTTTGTTATTTGTGATCAATGTAGTGTAGTTTACTTGAGATATAGGAATATATAGTCTGTTCCTCGATATTCTGTCTAAGTGATTCTAATGTATAAGCAAAATGACACTTGTTTTCTTTGAAAGATAATGTAATTGTTTGATGTCAACAATAATCCAACTGGAACTGGTTTTGTGCAGGAACTAAAGTAGAAGAGTGGACCTTTGGAATCAAATGATCAGGGGAGTCAATATCAGATTTTCTTCTTTATTAGATCATTGGGAAATGGCTTATTATATATTTCCAAAACAATTTTGTCTAGCTTTGTTGTATCCAACTCTATTGTTATTTTCCTAAATTCTTCCGCTTATTACACGATTTTCTGCTAAGTAGTGCTAATGGTATTAGTTGTGTATGATATTCATTATATTTATATAATACATAGCAGTAGGTGGGCTTGTTATTTTGTAAATTCTTATGAGTTATGAACCAAGGAATCTGTTGCTGCTAATAAAATTACCAGAGATGTATGTTGCAGGGATAAATATTAGTAATAACATGTGTCCAGTGAGCTTATAATACATGTTTGTTCTCAACTGAACATGATTGTAGTTGGTACAGCTTTCTATTTCTGAGAAAATGGAATTATTTTGATTACAAGAAATAAAATTTTATTTTAGCAGAAAGTAGTAGTTCTAGCAACCATGTATCTTGATATTGACTGAGTAATTCAATTTATTTCATAGAAGGTGTGGATGGGAGAAGAAAACTATGGCGCCCTAGGCTCACCACCATCTTCATGGTGAGGTGCTAGAAAGGTCGCGCTCACCCGCATCAATCCTGTTTCCGAGCTCCTGCCATCTCCCTCGACCACCACCAGGGATCTGCGTGAGTACTCATGTCTTGTCTACTAACCTCTCTTTAGCTGAGCCAGGGGTTGGTTATTTAAGATAGGACTAGATCTCTAGGTTCTGGAGGATCCGTGTTGCCAGCTTTAGCTGAGATTCGTGTTCAATGGTACTGTATGTGAGTAGTTCTTATGATGTTGATCCCCGTGCTATGGATTGCAGTGTGACCTCACCGCTGCTGGCAATTGCGCCTACACTTTATAATGTTTTGTTCATGTCAGATCATTATTGTTATTGTTATCCATTTCCCCGTTCTCTAGGATCACACTCTTAGCAGCTTGTAGATTTCTGTCCATTTTGTTTCTTGATGTTCTGTGTAATTGTTAGAATATATTGCTTTCATTCTGAATTGACAGTCGTAACCATAATTTCCTCTTCTTTACAGGAGCTAGTGGAGTTGAGGATGGTAGCACCGTTTTAGCAAGAGTTGATCCTGGATGTGCACGTAGTGAGAGGTGATCTTGTTTGAACTTTGTGTGTTCTGCGGTTGTGTAGCAGATGGTGCTTTTGGGGCTGTTTGATGACAAGTTAATGTAGTGTAATCTTGGATGTGCAATTGTAATCTTGGTTGTTTGGCTGTGTAGTTGTAATCTTGGCTATGCAACTATAATCTTGATACTGTTACCGAATTGTAATCTTGGCTATGAAATTGTGAATTTGTTATTTGCTGATAAGTTCTAAATATTGTGTATATTCTAGTTATTCAAATTTATATATATTCTCTTGTAGTTCATACCTGGAGAAAAAGGCTGGATTTTTTTGGGCTGTCATTCGAGTATTCATTGTGCCATGGCCCATGCGTTATTGGACTGAAAAGGCTATGGCCTGGCCCAATAGATGCAACCAAAATTATAATTAAAATTGATAAAATCTGGACAGAACTAAATGTATATGGGCTTAAAAAGGCTTGGGCCCAAATTATGTTGATGAAACAATTCAGGAAATTTGTCCGAAGAATGTCAAGGCCCATAAGATAAATGAACCCAAAAAAGCCAAGGCCTAGGAAATAAAAGGCTGGAATTATTGTCTCGGCCCATATAGACCACCGAATTGGACCGAACTGATTTCAACCTACGACGATCCGATTTCGTCACAATTTTGCCACGTAAGATTCGCCACGTAGGATCTGATGTGGTGTGGCCAAACTGTGAGTGACGATATTGGATCGTCATAATCTCTATGACGATCCAATATCGTCATAGAGGATTATGATGATATTACAAAAAACGTCATTGTGTGCAATTACTGACGCTCAGTTTTTGATGATCCATTTTTCGTCATAAGATCGTCATAATCTATCGACAATGACGATTCAGTGACGAAAATGGAGGGTCATGTATCAACAGATTCCTCGTAGTGTCGCCAAGTTGGGGCTTCTCCAAGCCCTAGCCGCGGGCCACACCCTCCCCTTGGTGCCCTCTAAACCCTAGATCACCAAGGCCTCTCTTATAGTCCACCATACTCGCACCGGCTTAAGGCGAAGCCCTGCGGGATCTCCCCTCTACTTCCGATACCACGCCGTCGTGCTGCCGGAATCACGAGGAGAGTGCTACAACCTCCGCTGCCTGCTGGAACAAGGGAGAGGAAGGTCTTCGTCGAGTACCGACGTGTGACCGACTGCGGAAGCGCTGCCGGAACGCAGCGCCGGAAGGATCGTCTACACGATCTTGATATCGGCAAGAGTATGACTACATCACCCACCAGAATCTGCTCTCGTTAACCGCTTTGGAATCTTCGAGGCTGAGTTCCTCTATCGACTCGTTGCTACAATCTAGTAGATAGATCTTAGCTTGTTTGTTTGCATCCAGTAGAATTTTTTTGTTTTCCATGCTACGAACCCCTACATATGAAACATCCGACCTAGGACAAATCATGGCATACATGATGGATCCGGCTGCAGAAGCATACAGAATCGCACTCATGTGACTTCGCTCATCAGTTGTCGAAGGAAACTGACTCTTTCTAAGTTTTAAACCATGGGGAATCAGTAAGAATCCCTTCTTAGATGATTCCATGTTGAACTTCTTCAACACTTTGTCTAAATATGTAATCTGACTCAATCTAATGAGATGTTTTGATATATCTCTTTAGATCTGGATTCGGAGAATGTATATTTCCACACCCAAGTCCTTCATCGAGAAACTCCTTTCCAATGATTCCTTGGTTTCTTGCAACATCTGTACATCATTTCCAATTATTAATATGTCATCCACATATAAGATCATAAAGTTTACTTTGCTCGCACTAAACTTCTTGTATAAACAAGAATCATGATCACTTTTGATGAAGCGAAACAATTTGACTACCTCATCAAAGCGAATGTTCCAACTCCGAGATGCTTGCTTCAACCCATAAATGGATTTCTGAAGTTTGCACACCTTGTCAGCGTTAGCCGGATTGACAAAACCCTCGGGCTTTATCATATACACATCCTCGGTTAAATTTCCATTAAGGAAAGCTGTTTTGACATCCATGTGCCATATCTGATAGTCGAAATAGGCTGCTATAGCTAACATGATCCGGACAGATTTAAGCATCGCTACGGGCGAGAAAGTCTCATCGTAGTCAACTCTTTGAACTTGTCGGAACGCCTTCACGACACGCTGTGCTTTATAGATAGAAACATTTCTATCCATATCGGTTTTCTTCTTAAAAGACCCATTTGCATTTGACAGGTCTTGCACCATCTGGCAGATCAACCATGTTCCAAACTTGATTTTCATCCATGGACTTTAAGTCGGATCTCATGGCTCCAATCCATGACTCGGAATTAGATCCCACCATCTCTTTAGAATAATTTGCTGGCTCATCACTGTCTAACAGTAATATATCACGAACACTTCGTAATATTTCCATATTCGTAGTACAGCTGCTGGTGTCGGCTTAGCTACCACGACCGGCTCAACCTCCAAGGTTTTTACCGACTCACTACTAGCCGGTTCCTCTCGAATTTCTTCGAGCTGGACCATGCTCCCACTGACTCCCCGACTGAGAAACTCTTTCTCAAGGAAGACATTGTTCCGAGCGACAAATACTTTTCCCTCTTCTTGGTTGTAGAAGTAGTAACGCAAGGTTTCCCTTGGATACCCCATAAAAATACACTTATCCGACTTCGCCATAAGATTGTCTGACTGAAGTCGCTTGACAAATGCTTCACAACCCCAAATCTTAAGAAAGGACAAACTCGGCTTCTTCCCTGTGCACATCTCATGCTGCGTCTTCTCTACCGATTTTGATGGTACTCTACTTAGTGTGAACGCTGCAGTGTCTAGACAATAACCCCAAAATGATAAAGGGAGATCTGTCCGATTCATCATTGATCGTACCATGTCCAACAAGGTCCGATTCCGCATCTCCGACGCATCGTTCCTCTGCGGCATTCCCGGTGGAGTAAGTTGTGGAACTATTCTGCAACCTTTCAGATGGTCATCAAACTCATGGATCATGTACTCTCCTCCTCGGTCCGACCGAAGAAACTTTATTTTATTGCCGAGTTGATTCTGTACTTCATTCTGGAATTCTTTGTACTTTTCAAAGGCTTCCGACTTATGTTTCATCAAGTATATATATCCATACTGACTGAAATCATCAGTGAAAGTAATGAAGTACTCATAACCACCCCTGGTTGCCATGATAATTGGTCCACATACATCACTATGTACTAGTCCCAACAAGTCAGACGCCCTTTCACAACTCTTTGAAAAAGGTGTCTTGGTCATTTTGCCGAGTAGGCAAGATTCACATGTCTCGAACGACTCCAAGTCGAACGAAGTTCGGAGTCCATCATCATGGAGCTTCTCCATGCGTTTCAAAATTATATGACCAAGCAGATTTTGCCAAAAGTAAGTCATATTCAGATCATTTGGTTTCAACCTTTTAACATTTATGTTATAAACCGACTCACCATCAAGATTCAAAATAAATAAACCGTCTTGGAAAGGTGTAAAGCCATGAAACATATCATTCAAATATAAAGAACAACCATTATTTTTAATATTCAACTCATAGCCTTTCCTCATCAAACATGAAGTAGAAATAATATTTTGACTGAGCATTGAAACATAATAACAATTATTCAGTTCCATAATGAATAATGAATCCATAAGGTAAATGAAATTGCATCGTGCTGGCTTCCAAGGCAGCGACTCTCGCTTTATTGCTGACTCGGATATCAACCTCACCTCTTGCTATGCTCCTAGTTCTTACCAGTCCCGGCAACAAGTTGCATATGTGAATAACTGATCCGGTCAAGAACTATTAGGTGCATCAACAAGATAAATTTCTATAACATTGCAAACAAGTGTACCTGAGTCGGAAGTCATACCTCCACTCTTGGCTTTGTCGGCCTAATACTTGCTGCTGTTCCTCTTCTAGTGGCCATCCGCATTGCAGTAGAAGCAAGTGGATCTGGCTGAAGGACATGGCTTAGTCCCTAAGGAAGCGCTTGGGATAGGGTCCTAATCCTTTCCTCCCGACTTATCCTTCTTCTTAGTCCAAGAAATTTTCTTGAAGTTAGCCTTATTCTGCACCATCAACACTTGACTATCGCCATTATTGAGATCCGCCTCTGCCTGCTTGAGCATCCCATGCAATTCAGTAAGCTTCTTATCCTTACCATGCATGTGGTAGTTCGATATGAACTGACCATACACACTAGAAAGAGAGTTCAGAATTATGTCCATAGCGAACTCTTTGCTCATGGGGTAGCCAAGCCTCTCCAGAGACTGCACGTAACCAACCATTTTGATAACATGCACACTAAGTGGATCACCATCCTTAAGCTTGTAACTCAAAAAATCCTGAGAGACTTGATACCTCTCAGTCTTAGCCTGAGCCTAGAACATACTTTTGAGGCTTTCGATCATATCGTAGGCCTCAACATTTTGGAACTGCTTCTTTAAATTCTAGTTCCATGTGAGCAAGCCTAAGACAGCTAATATCCATGGACTCATCCTTAGCCCGATGGTAGGCATTGGTGGCAGCGATAGTCGCATTCTCATCCAGCTCATCTGGAAGTGGTTTGTCTAGGACATGGTCCTTCTTTACTTGTTTGAGAACAATTCTCATATTTCGATACCAATTGGTAAAATTAGTGTCATTCAGTTTATCTTTCTCAAGAATGGTTATCTGAGGGTGATTGTTACTTGGTGCCATGATCTACAACAAAATATGCAAAATACTTAAGACATGTATTCATAAAATAGCAAGTATATTAAACAATTTAATATGTATGCTCCCACTAGAACCAACACCTCTTTGATGGTTACTTAGTGATTCAGGATCCTAGATAAGCAAGTTGGCTAGTGAGCTTTAGCATCACCGCTAGCCTCCAAGTGATCTAGGTAGACAACTCTTTGTCAATCGTATCTCATACGACTCATGTTGGTCGGGTGGCATCTCATGCCCTGGCTCCCGTCCGAATTTTTCCTGAGTCCCACAACCGTTGTGATAGACCCGTCTATATTACCAAGTGTTTCCATGGTAAGAGTCCGACTCGAACCCACCTAGTCGGAAAAATTGGAATCACCTCAATTTTATGTGCACACTACCAAAAATATCCGACTTGTGATGGTGCAAATACTGGCAGGAAAACCGACTAGACCTTCTTTGAGGGATTAAACTTTACCGACTATCTAATAGAGGTAAAATATACACATATCAATAACACAAAATAAAGCAATTATAATGTGTAATGGTATGGAGATCTCCATCTCCACAAAGCTAGTAATCCGACTCATGCCAACTCTTGCCACTTGCCGTCTTACTCCCTGTCGTCGACTTGTACATCGACTTGCATGCCATACGGGTTCTCCAAACACCTACACTAGCTTAGTAAAGTAAATTACATAGAGAATCTGACACGTAGGTCATTATACAATAAAATGACAACACCTAGGCTATAGTCGGCTGACAAAACCGTGTTTTGCAGATTATGTATGGATTACACACATACATCACATGCACATAAACCATACCATTCACAACTTGCTGCAAAAACAAGTTATGCATAGATACGATATCTATATCAGCGTTGTGAAACTCGCAACGATATCTAAGGTGCTACGACAGGGCGAAGCAGGCTGTCCCGATTCGATCAAACTCTTTTAATTTCCGATCACCGCTCCTGGATTTACGTGTCACATTCTACCCCAATGGCGGAAACCGACCGATAGGGGTATGTCGCTCCAAGACCTCAACAGTGAAATCAGATCTTCCATTCCTCGAGTACAGTTGATCCAATCAACATCATACAAAACCGATCTATCTCATAGATGGACCACCAAAATAGCACATAGATCCAATCTATATCCAACCGCATATCACATATGCGAGATCTAGAGCATAAAACCAGAAGCTATCACTTTGATACCACTGTTGTGCCACGTAGAGATAAAACAAAAACTTTTTCCTCTAACAAGGTGATCCCAAGATCTAGCTGAGATAGAAGGCCACGAGGATTACCACTAGACGCGTAGTTGTGGATTACTGATGAATCACGTCTGTTGAATGTAGTGTAGTCCTCAAGATCTGATCCAACCCCGATCATCGTGGTGCTAATCCTACAACACCTCTGCTGGTATCCACACGTACGAGAAGGAGGGCCGGCGGTGGACTGCTAGGTCCAGTACGGCGGCAGGACTGTTGTGGAGTTAGGTTTTCCAACGCATGGAATGACCTAACCATTAACCCTCCTGGGTTTCTGCGCCCCACTATATATAGGGAGTGAAAGTGGGCTCCACTCACTCGTGGACCATCCATTAAAGCCCATATTAGTCATCATGAGTCCGACTCACTAAACCAGTCCAAATCTGGCTCGGGTTCAACCCAACCAGATTTCCGCTTCAGATCCAATCCCAACTTGCTCCCGCTTTTAAGTGTGTGACCCCGCAGGCTCATAGCAACTTGTACCTGATCGGATTCCGAATCTTAATCGATCTGTCGGTAGCGGCTCCTAGCAGAACATGCTGACTCCCAAGTACCATAGAGTCATGACGACATGCCTTTCCAAAGCGACTTGCGTCCGAGTCCCTTTTGCCTCACGATATACCTTGTCAGACTATAGGCGAATAATTTTCATCCATTAAATAGTCCGACTCTCTTCTCAATCCGAGACAAGTGATTCATCCGACTAACTCTTATTCAATCACCTCGGTTAACACTTAACCGAATTGTGCATGGCCATGCTTTCAAAATCATATCATCCGAGAGGGCCCAGAGAATATCTCTCCAAGTGGAGTATTCATATCACGCATCTTGATTCGCAGTCGGCCCGAACTCTGCCTTTATAACTTCCTAGTGACGGACATTTGACAAAACCTAAGTCGGTGATCCTCAACTCGGATTATGCAATAACCTCAGGTGTAAGGATTACATTGATTGAGACATACAAATGACGACTTGTTCGTTGTATCTCAATATGGGTCAATCCGACTCGCTAAACTCATTAGACTAATCTATGTAAGTCGGAATGGCATATCCATGCCCATGACAAGAGAAACCGAGTCATCAGCCGACTTTCACATTGGTCTAAGTTGTGTGTCCAGCACAACCTCGATGACCAAGGACATTTAGTACAAACAACATGAATTTATAGTTCCACAACTAAATCACATAATCAATGATACACATTAGATGTTTATATAAGAACAACTTAATATCTTTATGAATACAATGGGAATTACATCATACATGATTATCTCTAGGGCATATTCCCAACAATTATTAGTACTACTAGTAGTAATTTGCACGTTCTTTTATTTATATAGAATTATAATAGGTAAAGCTAAAAAATGTTATTAATTCGAGCCACGTCCATAAAGTATCGGGTGTATATTTGGTACTTGTACTTTGTGTCAGGTAGGAGTAGAAATGAACCTACTACATATAGCTACCTAATACTGTACTCGACATTCTCTAGAGAAATGACAAAGGAAATTTTATAATTATTGAGAAGTGTGTTTTAAGTTTTGTGCATAATGTTCATCATGCTAAAAACTATCAATTGAATATTGAGCTAATAACATTAATAGTCACATAACTTGCATACTAGATGCAGATTAGTCCCATAACTTGCAAATGTAATCCTGCAGTTCACAAACTTGCATCAAGAGAACAAACTAGTCCAAATTCATTCTAGTGCTGACTCATGTCATTCTAATTTTTGAAAATACACCAACATATATTTTTGTCAGGCAAATGAATCTTGGTGCTCTACAAGTAGTTCCCACTTGTAAGTTTTTTCGAAGTAAGGAGTAAAATAAAATAAGCCGAACGTGAGACTCGAACTCAGTGCTTGAGACTATGTATCACATATGATTACCACCAGACCCCACACTATTGCACGTTTTATATTTGTATGTTGTTTTAAAATATACTATTGGCACGTGTATATCTTTTGGGCCAGACAACTTGCACTAGCATGGTCTGACCATGGTCGTCAGAGTCGTGGAAGCGACACCGAAGGATGAGGGCACAGTATAACTAGACTAGGCATTATGGGCCAAGGCTTTTTCAGCCTTGGTCTAGCAGACGAACACGCCATGAATGGTGTGATAATGGATTCTGCCGATGTAATTGATCCTTGTGGCCATTCCATTTAGGTCATCATTGTGAACCCCGTCGCATGCGTTGTTGAGAAATCCATGCTAGACCACGCCGGGAACACTGTCAATTGAGCCGGGGAGCCTATCGATGATGTCAACGCCATCTTCTCCCTCACAAGCGCTGAGTACATTGCATCCCAATTCGCCGCTGCCTTTCACCATCCGCCCCGACCAAGCACCTCCACAACATCCAGGTGATCTTCCGGTTCCTTTCCCCCTCTACCCTGGCTACATCTTCCACCACAGCCATGAATTCGCCCTCTTCCTCTTCTTCCGTCCGAGCCCAAGCACACCAGTGCAGTACGCCAACGCCATCGTCATCTTCTACCACCCCCTTCCCTGATCCCTGTCGAAATCGACAAGGTGAGATCCCCGTATTTTCCACTTCCTCTAAAGATCCTCTCCACTGCCCTGCCCGTGGCCACCGTGTCATCGCTGTGATGCGCCGCTAGCCGCTCTGCAGTAGCAAGCACACAGTGGCTGTAGCAGCAGTGCATGCAGATAGTCAGCAGCATCAGCTTATAGTACTCCTTGTTCCCGTCCAGTTACTTACGCCTACATTCCACCTACGGCGATCCCACCTGAACAAAACTTGTAGACCTTGATCCCCTCTCCAACTTTGGTTTTTACGACGTCATGAAATTCCCAACTGTTGGATCACCATATTCATCCAAAGTTCAGCTCGGCTAGCCTCGGTCGCACTAATTGTTTTCAGTCCGTCAGTATCAGAATTGAACTGACCAAAAGATTTTCTAAAAGGTCCTTCATTTATCTTTTTCTCAACCCGGACTCCCTTTCGCATGCGCCAGTTAGGCCGTCCCATTCCTTCTGTGCCGCTCGTGAGCGACAAACAAGTGGCTTGCCTATCGCCTCTCTGTGCGACTCAACTCCCCGATTTAATGGAGCGACTCTCTCCCGCATACCCACCAGCTCCGGCTGTTCTTAGAAAAAAAACAACACAACCCATCCGTATCCATCTGCCGTGTATCGATCCCATCTGTAATACACGCATGCCACTAATTAAAAAACTATAGATAAATGCTCTAATAGCACGCGGGAACACATCCATCGCATATACAGCTGCGCGGCAAAATACAATTGCAAAGAAAAACGGGAGGTTAAAGCACATCAATCTAGAAAGACGATTTCCAATTGAACAAGGAATGAACAGTAACTTCATACATCGGCTCCAATTGAATAGTGTAGCAAGATCAGCGGTGGTTGCTGATGGATTCTTCAAGTATTCATGATCGCCATGGATCTCATGCACATATAGTAAGATATATGACCCCCTCTTCATATGAATCATAGTCATAATTTTCAATATCTACCTTTTTAACCGATTGTGGAAGTTATTCTAACCCTGTCATTTCCTTCCTTTGCTTCATTCGTCACGCATGCCATCAACCTAGATTTGTAGGAACTTCTTGCAAACTTTCTTGGAACATCTACACACACACGAGATCAAGTGACAATTACTTTAGAAAATAGACTTGTTCATGGTGTTATACAAGTGACAGTAGTGATCAGCACAATGTGACTAAACTGAATATTATTTGATACAGGATTTCCTAGAAAATGTAGCAAAACCCACTGATGAAAGGGTACCAAAACTTGGCATGCAATTTTTATCAGAAGAGGAAGGTTATTCCTTTTATAACAAGTATGCTGAAACTATTGGTTTTAGCATTAGAAGAAGCAGTGGCCATAAAATGAAGAACTCCTCTACAACGCAACAAAGGAAATTTACATGCTCTCGTCAAGGTATGGGCTAAGTGCAGTTTCCTTTAGGATGGTAATCATATTTTCATGCACTAAGAAAATTATTATAACATATAGGCTATTGTGGGGATGATAAAAGAGAGGACACATTCAACTACAATAGACCTGAAACAAGATGTGGGTGTACTGCTCGTATGAAGATAAGCTTTAGAAATGGATTTTATGAAGTGTATGAATTTGAGGTGTCACATAACCACATTCTTGCTCCTGGAACCATGGCCCACTTTTTGAGATCCCGGAGAAAAGTAACAGAAGCGCAAATAGCAAATGCTGAGGTTGCAAACTATGTAGGTATTTCAAATAAAGCAACAATTGATTTGATGGCCAAACAAGCAAGTAGAATTGAAAAACTTGGTTGTACACATGAAGATATGAAAAATCTATTGTACTCAAAGAGAACAATAAAAGCAAAGGAAGGATACATGGGTGGAGTGTTAGAATACATGGAGAAGAAGGTATCAAAAGATGTCAATTTCTTCTATTCAATTCAAGTAGATGAGGATGATTTGATAACTAAATCTTTTTGGACTGACTCCAAAATGGTCTCGGACTATGCAATGTTTGGTGATGTTATATGCTTTGACACCACATTTAGAAAACTAGACGATGGACGCCCATTTGGTTTGATTGGTGGGGTCAATAATCACAAGAAAACTGTAGTCTTCGCCGCTGCACTTCTCTATGATGAAACCACTGAAAGTTTTTCTTGGCTTTTTAGAACTTTTTTAAAAGTTATGTCAGGAAAACATCCACGGACAATTATGACTGATGAAGATGCAGAAATGGTGAAGGAAATCTGTAACATCCCTAAAATCATGTTTTCAAAACTTTGCATATCATCCATGCATCCATGATCATTTAGGGTTCCTTTCCAAAGCCATTTCAAAAACAGGAGCATCTGATGCTCATTATTTTATGTAGCAAGGCCATGGTCAATTGCCACCTTCTATTAAGAAAGATACTATTTTAATCAGTAATGTTGAGCTTGAGCTTGAGTGATGCTTATAAAGTTTGGTCAAGGTTTCAAAAACAAATTATGATTAAAAAACCATTCCTTCACTATTTATAAATATTTAACTAAGGCTTGTTTTAAATTCTTTCCAAACCCTTTTTAATTTCTTACAAGTATGAACAGTTGTGTTACACCTCCTAGGAGACAAGAATCAGCAAACTTTTGTTTGGAGAAAGTTTCATTTAAAACAGATTTGATTTGAGCTTTCAAATTCAAAACAGAAATCCAATCAGAAAAAGAAAAAGGAATAAAGGAGAAAAAAATAGAGCAGACCAGCCAATCTGGCCCAACCCAGCCACTTAGCCCATTTAGCCCAGCAGCTCTCTCCCGCGAGGAAAACGTTTCGTACTCAGAAACCCACTCCCTCAGTCACTGACTGCCTGGACCCACTCCCTCTCTCTCTATCTCTCTCGCTGGCAACCATGCCCCACTTGTCAGTCGTCTCTTCAACCCGCCGCAATCAACTCCGGCCGTTTCCTCCCAAGTCACTGCCGATGAATTCGCGAGTATAATTCCGTTGATTCGTCGAGTAACTCCCCCGGCCAGCCTCGGCTACTTAACCCCCTCCCCTCTCCGCTCATTTCCCCTCACTCGGCGCACCATTTCCGCCACCAGGCTGCCCACAATCTTGCTTGCCCCGCCGCTGTACCGAGCCACTCCGGCGGGCGATTCCGGTAAGCTCCATCCACCCCCTCCGTCTCGTTCACGCTAGCATGCTTCCCTTGACCACGCGACTCACGTCATGTTTTTGCTTTGTCTGCTCGTGACCTAGATCGACGGATTGGACAACCACCGCAAGTGCCCGACGCCTTTCTCATCTCCGGTGAGAAATCACGGTATAAATGGAGCGCCCCTTGTCTTCTCCTTAAAACTATCTTGCTCACCGTGACCTTGTGCACCCCCTGATACATCTTGTTCGTGCTAGGGCGACGCAGAGCCTCGGCAACGTCGACGTCTGCAAGCATCCGACGCCGCGCACAACTCCGACGAGCCCCAGCGACCTCCACTACGCGCCCCTTCGCCAACGAAGACCACCTCGAGCACCAGCGTTATCACGCGAACTCGGTGAGCTATCCCACTGCCTTTCTCGCTTCCTGTATCACCGGCAACATCACCACCCGAGCGCGCCGCCGCTAGCCGCCGTCGCGCGCCGCCCATCTTTGGTCAAACGATTGTGCGCCATTAGATCTAGATCGGATGCGTAGAATTAGATCACTTAACGAAGCAGTAAGTTTAGATCTGAGCCGTGCGATGCACTATTAATCTAACGATCCAGAGAGCCTGATCCGCACGAAACGGTATCGACCAATCAGGGAGCGCCGCGTGGCCTGTGTTTAAATTTAAAACAGAAATTTGATCTATTAGTTAACCAAACTTGTAAAATTTATAAATTTTTATCCACACGTTCAAATTTTACAAATTTTATATCGTTGGAATCAGGAGAGAAAATACTATCTGTTTATGCAATGTGTTTAATATTTTGCCTCTGTAAAAATGGTTGTTTATGCAGAAACTTGTGTAGGCTTATTTTGATTATATAAATTATTTGAAAAATATTTTAAGGATCAAATAAGGTTTATTTTGAATATCTTGGACTTGTTTATATTTCAGTACTGTTCACTTGTCTTGTTTGGTGTAGAAAAATCATCACATGGCATTTGCATGCATTCATATATTTTTGTTTGTATATATTTTGTATGTGATTTTGGTGCCATTATTTTATGTGTAGATTTTGGTGCAAATAGTGATTGTGATTGTGAAGATTGTGTCTAGTCCCCAAACTACCAAGGAAAGTGGAGTTTCATGATTTTATACCTATGTTTTTCAACTATGCACTAGAAATATTTTGTATAGGACTTACATGAATATTTTGATCTATATGCTATGCTTGGGAAATCCTAGTAGTTGTAGAATTGCTAGAAATTTCTAAGTTAAGATGCTTACCATTGCCATGCTTAGCCTAGCTAGTAGCTACCAAGGGTGGTTATATAATCATGTTATGTAAAAGTATTTCTAAGTCTTTGGACTAGTGTTTTGCCTAATAAAACAACTAAGTGAATGAAACACCTGGGTGGAATGGAAAGAATGGTTTGTGTTGAGTGGTTACACAAGGCCCATGTCTAGGGTTTACCTTGTGTATCTCACTTGTGGAAAGCCACCCAGGAACAAAGGGATTTGAGATGCCAAATGTTAAGAAGCTTCTAGTGCAGCCATATGGCAATATGGGCTCTGCCTGGATCACATAGGTTGCAATAACTTAGCCATTTGGACAGTTGGTGGTAGTGGGATGATAGGTTGGAACGCGTCCATTTGGTATAAGGGAAGGCTTCTGAAAGGTCCTGTCTTGGTGAAAATCAAGTCTTGTGAGGAAAGTGCACAACCTCTGCAGATGGAAGAATCTAAGTACTTAGCCATGTCCCTGGTATTTGAACAACTTGAGCATCAAGACATGGAAGCTATCAAGAATCTCCTCATCCCAATTTCTAAGTTAAAACTTGTGGTTGAACAAGGGTGAAGGTTCACCAATTTCTATTGGTGGTTCCTTGGGAAAGTTTTTGTCAAAGAAAAACTTAGTATTTTCAAATGATAGGTAAAACCTATTTTTTAGCAAAGCAAGACTAAGCTACACTTAGCCAAAATGCATATAGTATCTAGATTGCCAATATTCTACTAAGGTATCACTTGCCAATACTATTCAAATGTATTGACCCACTATGGCTGTAACTTGTGATGTTGCAGCTTATTCTGATGATGATTAGGGGTTATGAGTCTACACTCAACATGCTTGCCTGTGGCACATGAAGATGAAGAATTATTTATCTTATTATATATTTGAGCTCTTGTAATAGGCCTATGGCCATGGAGTTGTAAAAGACTATGTTTGTCTCTGGAATGATATGTAATAATGACCTTTGTTTCTGTGTACTTCATCTTAAACTGTGGATGCTAGCGTTGATCCAGGGACTAGCATTGCAATCACAGGGATCCTTACCTTTATAAAGGGAGGGATCTTTCAGATGGTATCAGAGCACTGTGTTGCCTGTAGGATTATGACCCTAGGAATGGATTAGAAACCACTAAGGAAAAAAATGTCCAACAACTTCCACACTTGTCTTATTCTTCTCGTAAACTTTTCTAATCTTCTTTCTCATCTCTTTTGATAGAAGGATGCATTGTTAGCCTTTAGACTAGAGAGTGCAAGATGTATTGTGCCTTATTAGTTGGACCACCACACTTATCATAATATTTCCAATTTTTTTGACTAAGTTATACTGAATCTAGGTTGCTTGTATTATGTATACCTTGACTTGTGTGTTTGTTTGTCAATGATATGCTTGTGCCACTTGTCTTGTGTATGATGTTTCTAACCTTTTCTATCTTATAAAATAGATGCCTAATGTTACTATCAGCACGGCTAAGAGTTCAAGGGAACTCGTTTTGGCACTCGTCTTATTGAGCTCACTAGTGTGCTCAATCTTCCACTTCCTACCATCATGATGCTTCCCCTCACCAAGTTCGAGAGGAAGGACCTTTGGGGCTTCAAGGTTACTCAGCCAGGACGCCAGACTGAGCCAGCCACGGAGGCTATCACCTTCAAGCTCATGCATGATGACAAGGAGAGAGGCCTAGAGGAAGTCATGCAGGATTTTCTTGGACGTTTGCTAGGGAGACACTCTCGGGAGATTAGTGGTACTCACTTCCACGCCTTGGGAAGGCGCGACGAGGATGGTGAGGCCATTGACTTCGAGGATGCTTCTAGAGAGTCGACTGAGCCGATTCGTCTATACCTCCAGGACTTAGAGGTTCTTCTTAGGCACCTAGATACTGATAGGACCAACGTCATGCTTAGAAATGACGAACTCCAGGTGCAACTTCATGAGAAGGACAAGCTCTTCGCGGAGAAAGATGAGATAGTCAAGGAGATTGAGACCAAGTTTGAGAGTCAGGATAGAAAGTTCAAGAGTCAAGAGAAAAGAGTCCAAGATAGGAACAAGAGGATTCGAGAGATGACTGCAGAACTAGAGGCCAAGGACTTCGAGCTCGAGCATCAGCAAGTAGTGATTGAGAGACTTCGTTCACAGAAGAGGGATCTCAAAGCCAAGGTAGAAGCCTTGACCACCAATGTCGAGGAATACAAGACCGCTATGGAGAATGCAGGTCTTACACTTGTCAACGAGGAGGTTGATGCAGAGGAGTAGTGATGACTACTTATTTACCTTATATTTATCATACTTTTGATTATTGAGTCGCAATGACCATCCAACATGTGGATGGCTTGCTATTGGTGTGTTTGCTTTTCAAAACTTGTTTTTTATGTTGTTAAATTTTTGTTATTTTGATGCATGCTTGGTGATTGTCTATGTGATGTATTGTGCATGTTAAGCATATATGGGTATCTCATTCTTATCCTTATTGAAAACCACAGATGCCTCCCCGACGTGCCAATCCCAACCCTAACAACAACAATATCACCCCTGAGATGCAGCAGATGATGACAGCTCAAACGCAGCTAATGCAGATGATGACCACGTTCATACAGAATCAGAACAACAACAACAACAACAATAATAACAACAACAACAATCAGAACAACCCACCGGGTTTTGACATGCTTACCAGATTCTTAAGACTGAGGCCAGCAAAGTTCTCAGGAACTACTGATCCCATGGTGGCCAATGATTGGCTACGCTCAGTGATTTGCAGCACACTTGTTGGAAGGACCAGTAGCCACTTGGTGGGATAACTTCCAAATCACAACTCCCATTGCGGATGTGACATGGGCTATCTTTGAAGATGGTTTCCGTACTGCTCACATCTCATCCGGAGTGATGAGTTTGAAGAAGAAGGAATTTCATAACTTGAAGCAGCGCCACCGCAGCGTGGCTGAATATATTGAGGAGTTCAAAAATCTCACACATTATGCACCGGATGAAGTTGATACTGATGCTAAGAGGAAAGAAAAGTTCCTTGAAGGATTGAACGATGAACTGAACCTGCAGCTATCTGTGGCCTATGTCCCCACTTATCAGTCTCTTTGTGACAAGGCTGCCATCTTGGAGAGAAAGATGAAACAAGTAGAGAGCAGGAAGAGGAAACACTCCGACAAGCACAGCTCGGGATCGTCTCACAAGCGTTCCCATTATGATGATAGTGGGAATTTTGGATCCCACAAGCATGGAAAGTACAACAAACACCACAACCACAACCGTCATCATGACAATAAGCATTACCGTAGTCATGACAATGACAAGTACAAGAATCACAAGAGTGGGTACAAGAACCACCACAATGGAAGTGGAAGTGGTAGTGGAAGCCAGCCTGTCAAGAAGGATCTTAGTCAGGTTGAATGTTTCAAGTGCAAGAAGATGGGGCATTATGCAAATGAATGCCCAGAAAATAAAGTTGAGGGACCCAACAAGCCCAACCCTTTTCAGAAGGGACAGGTGAACCACATCAATGTGGAAGAGATCTATGAGGAACCTGATGCTCTTGCTGGTAAGTTCAAACTCAATTCTGTTCAAGCATTTGTTCTCTTTGATACTGGTGCATCTCATTCATTCATATCAAGAGCATTTGTTGAAAGAAATGAACTACCGGTAGAAACTATTGGGTGTCCTATAAAAGTAAGTTCTCCTGGCGGAGAAATGATAGTGAACTCAGGATGTCATGATCTAGTCATAGAGTTTGGGAAGTATAAGTTTCCAGTTAATCTGATAATCCTACATTCCCAAGGTTTGGATGTCATTTTGGGGATGGACTGGATGACTAAGCATAAAGGAGTGCTAGATTGTGCCAACCATACTGTCACACTCAGAACTCCAGAAAACAAAAGGAACAGATTCAAGACCAACTTTGAATCAAAAAGGAGTAAGCTAAATTCTGTTAAGGGGGTTAGCATAGACAGTGTGCCAATTGTGAGTGAATATCCAGATGCTTTTCCGGAAGAATTGCCGGGAATGCCACCAGATAGAGATGTGGAGTTTCTCATTGATTTGCTACCAGGATCTAGACCAATAGCAAAGAGACCGTACAAGATGTCAGTTGATGAGTTGAAAGAACTCAAGAAACAACTTGGAGAACATTTACAGAAAGGATTTATTCAACCAAGTTCTTCATCTTGGGGAGCACCAGTTTTGTTTGTAGAAAAGAAGGATAGAAGTCAAAGGTTATACATAGATTACCGTTCACTCAATGAGGTGACTATCAAGAACAAATATCCTTTGCCTAGAATCAATGACTTGTTTGATCAGTTAGAAGGAGCCTGTGCTCTCAAAGATTGATCTCCGGTCAGGTTATTATAAGCTTAAGATAAGATAACAAGACATACCTAAGACAACTTTCACCACTAGGTATGGATTGTATGAGTACACCATAATGCCATTTGGTTTGACCAATGCACCAGCGTACTTCATGAATATGATGAACAAGGTGTTCATGGAGTTCCTTTACAAGTTTGTTGTCGTTTTCATTGACGACATTTTGATCTACTCCAAGAGCAAGGAAGAGCATGAAGGGCATTTGCGTTTGATACTTGAGAAGCTTAGAGAGCATAAGTTGTATGCCAAATTTAGCAAGTGTGAATTTCGGTTGAATGAAGTTGGATTTCTTGGACACATTGTGTCAGCAGATGGTGTAGCAGTTGATCGTGCTAAAGTTTCAGATGTAACTGAATGGGAATCTCCTAAGTCAGTGAAAGAGGTTCGTAGTTTCCTTGGCTTGGCAGTATACTACAGAAGGTTCATTGAGAATTTCTCCAAGATAGCTAAGCCAATTATAGAGTTACTAAAGAAAGACAAGAAATTTTCTTGGTCTGAAGGATGTGAACTCAGTTTCCAAGAATTGAAGAAGAGGCTAGTGATGACACCGGTCTTATATGTCCAGATTTGGAGAAAGATTTCCAAGTGTATTGTGATGCATCTCATCATGGATTAGGTGCAGTACTTATGCAAGAAGGGAAAGTTGTGGCATATGCCTCGAGACAACTCAAAACTCATGAGTTAAACTACCCTACTCATGATTTAGAGTTAGCCTCTGTTGTCCATGCACTCAAAACATGGAGACACTACCTTTTGGGAAAGCAATGTGAAGTGTTCACAGATCACAAAAGTTTGAAGTATATCTTCACCCAGAAAGAAATTAACATGAGACAAAGAAGATGGCTAGAACTCATCAAGGACTATGACTTCAGTTTGCAATACCACCCCGGTAAAGCAAATGTTGTAGCGGATGCTCTAAGCCATAAGGTTTTTGTGAATGGCCTTACTAAGGGAGAATTGCCAGATGATCTGTGTGCCCAATTTAGAGATCTAAGATTGGAGATTGTGCCTGAAGGACATCTCATGTCATTGGATGTTCAACCCACTTTGTTGGACAAAATCAAAGAAGCCCAAAAGACAGATAAGGAAATTGAAGAGATTAAGGAAAAAATTGGTAATGGGAAGGCCAAAGGATTCCATGAAGATGAATAGGGTACTTTATGGTATGGAAAACGTATCTGCGTTCCGCAAGATCCGGAGCTTCGGAAATTGATTTTACAAGAATTACATAACTCACCATATTCCATTCATCCAGGTAACACCAAAATGTACATGGACATGAAAGAAAATTTTTGGTGGAATAATCTCAAGAAGGACATCGCCGAACATATTGCTTTGTGTGATGTATGTAATAGAGTGAAAGCGGAACATCTGAAGCCAGCAGGATTGCTACAGCCACTACATATTCCTGATTGGAAGTGGGACAAGATTGGCATGGATTTCATCACCGGATTGCCAAGGACCAGGTCAGGATATGCCTATATTTGGATAGTAGTGGATCGCCTAACTAAAGTGGCTCATTTCATACCCGTGAAGACGACCTATACAAGTGCTAAGTTAGCCAAGATCTATATGAGTAGAATTGTATGTCTACATGGAGTACCCAATAATATTCTGTCTGATAGGGGAACTCAATTCACTTCTCATTTTTTGGAGGCAACTACATGAGTCATTGGGAACGAGGTTGGAATTCAGCACTGCTTTTCATCCTCAGACTGATGGACAAACAGAAAGGACCAACCAGATTCTTGAAGATATGTTGAGAGCATGTGCTCTAGACTATGGAGCTAGTTGGGATGAAAGTCTGCCTTATGCAGAATTCTATTACAATAACAGCTATCAAGCCAGTATTAAGATGGGACCATTTGAGTTTCTCTATGGGAGAAAGTGTACCACCCCATTACTATGGAATGGTGTGGGAGAAATAAGTTTGTTCGGACCAGATCTAATCAAAGAGGCTGAAGAAAAAGTCAAACTAGTTAAGGACAGATTGAAGATAGGACAGTCCCGACAAAAGAGCTACGCAGATCCTAAGCGTAGAGAAGTCACCTATGAAGTAGGTGATAGAGCCTATCTTAGAGTGTCACCACTTCGTGGAGTGAAGAGATTTGGAGTCAAAGGAAAATTGGCCCCAAGATATGTTGGACCATTCAAGATTCTGAGTCGTAAAGGAGAAGTGTCTTATGATATTGAATTGCCAGAATCATTGTCTGCCGTTGACAATGTGTTTCATGTAAGTCAGCTTAAGAAATGCCATCCAGAGATGGAAGAGACCTCTTTGAAGGATACTATACCATTGGAGGAGGTCCAATTGGAAAGTGATCTTACTTACGAGGAGAAACCTATCAAGATTCTTGAGACTGCAGAAAGAGTTACTCGGACTAAGACTATCAAATTCTGCAAAGTTCAATGGAACCATCATTCCGAAGAAGAAGCAACATGGGAAAGAGAAGATGATCTTCGGAAAGACCACCCTCACCTATTTGCTAGCCAACCCGAATCTCGAGGGCGAGATTCACCTTAAGGGGGTTAGATTTGTAACATCCCTAAAATCATGTTTTCAAAACTTTGCATATCATCCATGCATCCATGATCATTCAGGGTTCCTTTCCAAAGCCATTTCAAAAACAGGAGCATCTGATGCTCATTATTTTATGTAGCAAGGCCATGGTCATATTGCCACCTTTTATTAAGAAAGATACTATTTTAAATCAGTAATGTTGAGCTTGAGCTTGAGTGATGCTTCTAAAGTTTGGTCAAGGTTTCAAAAACAAATTATGATTAAAAAACCATTCCTTCACTATTTATAAATATTTAACTAAGGCTTGTTTTAAATTCTTTCCAAACCCTTTTTGATTTCTTACAAGTATGAGCAGTTGTGTTACACCTCCTAGGAGACAAGAATCAGAAAACTTTTGTTTGGAGAAAGTTTCATTTAAAACAGATTTGATTTGAGCATTCAAATTCAAAACAGAAATCCAATGAGAAAAAGAAAAAGGAATAAAGTTGAAAAAATAGAGCAGACCAGCCAATCTGGCCCAACCCAGCCACTTAGCCCATTTAGCCCAGCAGCTCTCTCCCGTGAGGAAAACGTTTCGCACTCAGAAACCCACTCCCTCAGTCACTGACTGCCTGGACCCACTCCCTCTCTCTCTCGCTGGCAACCACGCCCCACTTGTCAGTCGTCTCTTCAACCCGTCGCAATCAACTCCGGCCGTTTCCTCCCCAGTCACTGCCGATGAATTTGCGAGTATAATTCCGTTGATTCATCGAGTAACTCCCCCGGCCACCCTCGGCTACTTAACCCCCTCCACTCTCCGCTCATTTCCCCTCACTCGGCGCACCATTTCTGCCACCAGGCTGCCCACAATCTTGCTTGCACCGCCGCTGTACCGAGCCACTCCAGCGGGCGATTCCGGTAAGCTCCGTCCACCCCACTCCGTATCGTTCACGCTAGCATGCTTCCCTTGACCACGCGACTCACGTCATGTTTTTGCTTTGTCTGCTGGTGACCTAGATCGACGGATTTGACAACCACCGCAAGTGCCCGACACCTTTCTCATCTCCGGTGAGAAATCACGGTATAACTCGAGCGCCCCTTGTATTCTCCTTGAAACTATATTACTCCCCGTGACCTTGCGCACCCCCTGATACATCTTGTTCGTGCTAGGGCGACATAGAGGCTCGGCAATGTCGACGTCTGCAAGCATCCGACGCCGCGCACAACTCCGACGAGCCCCAGCGACCTCCACTATGCGCCCCTTCGCCAACGAAGGCCACCTCGAGCACCAGCGTCATCACGCGAACTCGGTGAGCTATCCCACTGCCTTTCTCGCTTCCTGTATCGTCGGCAACATCACCGCCCGAGCGCGCCGCCGCCAGCCGCCGTCGCGCATCGCCCATCTTTGGTCAAACAATTGTGCGCCATTAGATCTAGATCGGATGCGTAGAATTAGATCACTTAACGAAGCGGTAAGTTTAGATCTGAGCCGTGCGATGCACTTTTAATCTAACGATCCAAAGAGCCTAATCCGTGCGAAACGGTATCGACCAATCAGGGAGCGCCGCGTGGCCTGTGTTTAAATTTAAAACAGAAATTTGATCTATTAGTTAACCAAACTTGTAAAATTCATAACTTTTGATCCAGACGTTCAAATTTTACAAATTTTATATCGTTGGAATCAGGAGAGAAAATCCTATCTGTTTATGCAATGTGTTTAATATTTTGCCTCTGTAAAAATGGTTGTTTATGCAGAAACTTGTGTAGGCTTATTTTGATTATATAAATTATTTGAAAAATGTTTTAAGGATCAAATAAGGTTTATTTTGAATATATTGGACTTGTTTATATTTCAGTACTGTTCACTTGTCTTGTTTGGTGTATAAAAATCATCACATGGCATTTGCATGCATTCATATATTTTTGTTTGTATATATTTTGTATGTGATTTTGGTGCCATTATTTTATGTGTAGATTTTGGTGCAAATAGTGATTGTGATTGTGAAGATTGTTGCTACTACCCAAACTACCAAGGCAAGTGGTGCTTCATGATTTTATACCTATGTTTTTCAACTATGCACTAGAAATATTTTGTATAGGACTTGCATGAATATTTGATCTATATGCTATGCTTGGGAAATCCTAGTAGTTGTAGAATTACTAGAACTTTCTAAGTTAAGATGCTTACCATTGCCATGCTTAGACTAGCTAGTAGCTACCAAGGGTGGTTATATAATCATGTTATGTAAAAGTATTTCTAAGTCTTTGGACTAGTGTTTTTGCCTAATAAAACAACTAAGTGAATGAAACACCTGGGTGGAATGGAAAGAATGGTTTGTGTTGAGTGGTTACACAAGGCCCATGTCTAGGGTTTACCTTGTGTATCTCACTTGTGGATAGCCACCCAGGAACAAAGGGATTTGAGATGCCAAATGTTAAGAAACTTCTAGTGCAGCCATATGGCAATATGGGCTCTGCCTGGATCACATAGGTTGCAATAACTTAGCCATTTGGACAGTTGGTGGTAGTGGGATGATAGGTTGGAACGCGTCCATTTGGTATAAGGGAAGGCTTCTGAAAGGTCCTGTCTTGGTGAAAATCAAGTCTTGTGGGGAAAGTACACAACCTCTGCAGATGGAAGAATCTAAATACTTAGCCATGTTACTTGTATTTGAACAACTTGAGCATCAAGACATGGAAGCTATCAAGAATCTCCTCATCCCAATTTCTAAGTTAAAACTTGTGGTTGAACAAGGGTGAAGGTTCACCAATTTCTATTGGTGGTTCCTTGGGAAAGTTTTTGTCAAAGAAAAACTTAGTATTTTCAAATGATAGGTAAAACCTATTTTTAGCAAAGCAAGCCTAAGCTACACTTAGCCAAAATACATATAGTATCTAGATTGCCAATATTCTACTAAGGTATCACTTGCCAATTCTATTCAAATGTATTGACCCACTGTGGTTGTAACTTGTGATGTTGCAGGTTATTCTGATGATGATTAGGGGTTATGAGTCTACACTCAACATGCTTGCCTGTGGCACATGAAGATGAAGAATTATTTATCTTATTATATATTTGAGCTTTTGTAATAGGCCTATGGCCATGGAGTTGTAAAAGACTATGTTTGTCTCTGGAATGATATGTAATAATGACCTTTGTTTCTGTGTACTTCATCTTAAACTGTGTATGCTAGCGTTGATCCAGGGAATAGCATTGCAATCACAGGGATCCTTACCTTTATAAAGGGAGGGATCTTTCAAAATCAATATAGTCCTAATTTATTCTATACATAGACTTTGCGTGTGGCATATGAATCAAAATGCTTGCAAGCACATTTCCTGAGTTGTCATAGAATACAAGAAGTTCAATGTTGATTTTCAGCATTGTATCTATGATATAGAGGAGGAAGATGAATTTATAAGTGCATCAGATAGATTCATTGACAAGTATGGACTACGTGAGAATGAGTGGCTTCAAAGGTGGTTTGAGAAAAAGGATCATTGGGCACTAGTGTATGGCAGAAATACGATTCTCTTCCCAAATGGCCACTACCCAAAGAAGTGAAAGCATGAACAATGAAATGAAGAGATAGATCAGTGTTAAATATGACATGCTTTCTTTTTTCCATAATTTTGAGTAGCTAGTTGCTGATAAAAGATTTGAAGAGGTGAGGTGTGACTTCAAAGCAACATAGACTAGTCCCACGGTAAAGGTAGAAGGTAGCTATATGTTAAAACAAGTTGTAACCACATATACTCCATCAATATTCAAGATGTTTCAAGAGAAAGTGCTTCGGACCCTGAACTATGACACATTCCTTCGCGATGAAAGTGAGGCAGGGGAGAAGGTTTACACAGTAAAATTTCATGGCACACAACATGACCATGTTGTTAGATTTATTCCAAAAGAAGAAAAGGTTAGCTATAGTTGCAAGAAGTTCGAATTTGCTGGAATACTTTGCTCTCAATGCTTAAAGGTACTTGATATTAATAATATCAAGCATATCCCTGAGGAATATATCTTAAAAAGTTGGACAATTGATGCAAATGTTTTAAATATAACAAGCAAACATAGACAACATGAAGACCCAAAATCAAGAATGTCAAATCGATATAGGGATTTGTGCAAAATATTTATGAGAATAGCTGCTCGTGCCGCTGAATCTGATGAATCCTATGATAAGGCTGCTAACTATGCGGAGCAATTAGCACAAGAAGTGGAGGAATGCTTGAAAATTAGAGCTGATCCAGAATTCGGAAACTCTTGTACTACAGAAGGTACATCCTGTACTTATAATTGCTTAGACTACTTACAAACTAAGACTTATAGTTAACATTATTGTGGCACGACTGAACATCGACTCTAGTAGAATTTCGAAACACATTGAGGGGATTGAGAAACCAAAAGGTATTAAGGTCAAGGAGAAGACTACAAAAGGATCAAAAAGAAAAGTTGGTTGCTTTGAGAAAGCAACTGGAAAGAAGAAAAAGGAAAAGGATAATATTGTCCAAGTGTAGCCACATGGCACCTCAAAGGTATAAACATCGGTAGCTTGTTTCCTATAAATACTTTAATCATATTGATATTTTTATATCATTTTACAGGTTCATTTAGAGAAAGAAACCATAAAGAAGAATAAAAAGCAGATAATATTATACAAGTGCAGCCACATGGCACCTCAATGGTACAAAAATCAGTAGCTTATTCTCTATTAAACCTTCAATAGTACTGACCTTTCTATATGATATTTTATAGGGTAATTTGGAGTTTTTCGCAACTCAAATGGCTGCATATCAATTACAATACAACAATATTCTAAATGGTTCGATAGCACCATCTTTTGGTAATACCACCCCAATGACAACATACCCAAGAACCGGCAGGATCACAACCTAGGGGTCCAATTGGTAATACCATCTCATTGTCAACACATACCCAAGAACCGGAAAGATTCCAACCATATGTCCCAATTGGTAATACCATCCCAATGTCAATACATACCCAAGGACTGACATTCAACCATACAGTCCACTAATGGTATATACAGTTCACACTTTCATGTTTTCTAATTTTTAATTTAATATAACTAGAATTCATCGCTTTTCTATGCAGGGCCATTCGAGAAATCACGTTTATACGTAGTTACCAGAACATAAATATGCTCTTAATCCCTCACTGCAAGGGACCATTGGGACCTCTACCTCTACTTTGACGACAAGACAGAATCAAGAATTCTCCAATCAACCAAAGCAAACATAATAAATTTGTATTCAGAACTTCAATGTACAGTGAAGTATATTGAGTTTGTAGTTTGTTTCTCATCAGTAGAAGCTAACATAAGTTGACAAACTATATGCTTATTTCCATGAGATTCTTTTGCATCTTTTTTATGCAACTTAGACTATGAGTACTGGTACAGAGCAGAGCATTGTTAATCTGTAAGTTGAAACTGGGCAAAAGCTGCTTACCTTCCTGCAGCTTGCACCTGCCGATGAGGCAAGTGACAAGTTCCTCCTAGCTGCCCCATGTGTCTGCACTATGTTCAGCCGCCTCACTTGGCCTCCACGGCCTCGCAGGGACTCATCCAGGTCGACGGCCGCTCGGCCTCGCTGCCAGGTGATTCGCAAGGGCCAGCAGGTGATGAGAACAGGACCACCGGCGGTTGCGCTCATCCAGGTTGAAGGTCTCCAGCTCATCCAGGTCAAGGTGCGGTTATAGGAACGGGCCGGACGGTAGAGGAACATGGGCATACTCGCGCTCATCAGGTCGAGGCTCTGCAGCTCGTCCGGGTCGAGGCGTGGTTCCCGAGAACGGGCCGACAACGGTGGAGCTGTGACAATCATCGGAGGGAGGAGGCTAGAGGCCGGAGGAACGAGAGCCATCCACGGCTCAGCTTCCGCTTAGTGCTTTCTCCGCTCTGATTTTAGACAGGGGAATTGCGGAAGAATACAAATGCAAAATGGTACACAGGAGAGGGATATGGTAATACTGTATCGTTGTTTATTTTTCCTGAGAACAGCCGGAGCTGGTGGGTCTGCAGGAGAGAACCGCTCGATTAAATCGAGGAGTCGAGTCGCACGCAGAGGCGACAGGCAAGCCGCATCACCGCGACCAATTCACTCTAGCTGGCCCACTTCTCTTTTCCATTTTCTTGTTCTAGATATAAAATTCTAATAATAACTCTTATACAAGTTAAATCATAGGTGCTAAATACTTTTCAATTTGCCAAAACTTTCAAAATGAAATGTAAATGGTTTTTGAATGTGAATTCAAATATGTATTCAAATATTTTTTGATTCAACTCTATCTAGTCAAACCTTTGACTTTGACCCTATTTTGAATTTAATTTATTTAATTTTGTTTTAAATTCATCTTTCCAAATAATACAAATGATATATGTTTGTGACCAAAAAATGCCAGGAATATGAATATGCTATCTAAAACAATTTTTGAGTAATTTAAAATTGCGTATTAAATTCATAGAGTAACTTTAATTTCGTAACTCCGATTTTGAAAAATGATATGTCTTAATCGATCAGCGTTATGAGCCTATTCTTACTATGCATTCCATCATATGAATTGAAACATGCATCAAATAAATATTAACTGTCCAGCAAGGTTTATGGAAGCAAAACATGACTAAATTATTTACAAAATGCTTTATTCGTGTACCCCACACCTCACCCATGTCATGCTATGATATACCATGTAATTGTGCATCATTCCATCATGGGATACCTTGTTTTGCTCTTTGCATATGATTGCACAATATATTTATTATGGCCCTTGTGTGTTTGGTTTTTATTTGGATAGACGCCGAGCAAGGGAACTATCAGGAGACTCAGGAGTATTACCTGGATCCCAACTATTCTACAACTACCAGGCAAGAAATTCCCCATGCTTGCACTACATATAGCACCTACTACATCTATCTTGTTCTTGCATCATAAGTGGCGATCTGAATTAAATTGCAATCCCAAGCATTGCATATCCTTTACTTTTAAACCCCACCAAAGCCTGATCCTAAATCCTATGAGCCACTATATAGGAGTTTTTGAGCCATGTAAGTCGTAGAACTGCATGTGTAGGGTTTGTGAGAGTCTTGGAAATGAGGTACTTAAGCAACTAAAATTGAGTAGTAATGGGATAACTAAGGAAAGAGGCACCAGTGGGCAATATTTGAGATCTGGTTTTTATTCCGCCCACTTGTGTCCACCTAAGACCCCAAGTACTTGAAACCTGTTCCTTGGCTATCGCACTATCGACATGTGGACACCTTGCTAGCTTCCCCTAGGCTCGAACTTGATTCTGAAGAATATTTTGGGGCCACAATTAGTTCGGAATTTATATGTTACCTACTATACATATGTCATGTTATGCCATGTTTATTATCTATTTCTCTAGGAGCATTTATTACTATTGCATAGGTGCGACACTTTTTCAGGGGAATATATGTTGGAGATATGCCCAAGCAGCAATAATAAAAGTAGTTATTATTATATTTTGTTTTTATGATAAATGTTTACGTTCATGCTATAATTGTATTAACCAAAAACATTAATACTTTTGTGATTTGTAAACATATTAGAGTTGGTGGTTAATAGATGATCATAGTTTCATGATCATGAACATCGAGATGTTATTAGCAACAAGATCATGTCATTAGTAGCATGGTGTGATGGACATACTCCTATAGTTAAGCGTAGCATAAATATCAAGTCATTTCAATAGTTCATTTTCTATAAGCTTTCAAATACATAGTAACTTAAATCCTTTGAACATGAGATCATGTTAATCACCATCACCGGATGGATGCTTTAATGACATCAAACACCACTTCATAACTGGGTGGTTATAAAGGTGGCATTGAGTGTTCAGAAAGTATGTGTTGAGGAACATGGATCAAGAGTGGGATTTGTCCATCCATATGACGGATATATACTCTGGGACCTATCGATGGAATGTCATCCAATTAGCTTGCAAGCATGTGACTGGCTCAAAAGGGATCACATATCAAAGGAACGAGTAAAGAGTACTTATCGGTAACGAGGTTGAACTAGGTATGCAGAGATACCGACGATCAAAACTCGGTTTATTAAAGTATCGCGAGACAAAGGGAAATTGGTATCGTATGTAAATGGTTCATTCGATCATGAAGTAATCGTGGAAATATGTGGGAGCCATATGAATTTCCATATTCCTCTATTGGTTATTTATCAGAGAAGATGCTTGGTCATATCTGCATAATTCGCGAACCGTAGGGACACACACTTAATGATTCGATGTTCTTTAGTAGATATGGAATGTGAGTAAGAAGACCAAATTTTGTTCGGAGTCTCGGATGGGATCCGGGATATCACGAGGAGATGCGGAATGGTCCAGAGAATATGATTCATATAAGGAAAGTCAATTCTGGAGTTTGGCAATGGTTTCGATGTTTTCACCGGAATGTTCTAGAAGGGTCTAGAAGGTCCACCGCTACATAGTGGGAAGGGTACATGGATGTGTCATGACAAAGTGGAATGTTTGCATCATGTCCTAGGTCACTTGGCTAGGAAATGGGAAGAGAGAAATCAAACTCTAGTTTGAAAATTCAAATGCCAATTTGAAAAGTCAAATCCCAACATTGGTTGCCTAGTGGAGGGAGGGAAGGAGTCCTCCTCCCTCTCCTTGTCTCCGGCCTAGCAAGGGGAGTTGGGGGAGGACTCCCCTCCCCTTTCGGCCCCTCCCTCTCATAAATAGAGGGGAGGGGGTGCCCCTTGGCCCTCCCACACATCAAACCCTAGACTGGTTGTAGCCTCTAAAGTTGCAATCGATTTAGAGCCTCTAAAAGTAGCCACCGTCTAAACCTCTCTAGCCGCTGGAAACCTCGACCCTCTAAACCCTAGATCATCGAGGCCCTCTTCTACTCAACCATACCCGCTCCATCTTAGGCGAAGCCCTGCGGGATTTCCCCTCTAAACTCCGACACCATACCTTCGTGCTCCCGGAATCGCGAGGAGAGATATAAAACCTCCGCTTCTTGCTAGAACAAGGGAGAGGAAGGTCTTCATCGAGCACCGAATGTGTGACCGACTATGGGAGGACCGCCTGAGCGCGACACTGGAAGGATCAGCTACGCGATCTCGAGATCGGCAAGTGAACGACTACATCACCCACGATAATCCGATCTCGTAGCCGCTTTGGAATCTTCAAGGGTGAGTACTCTATCGACTCGTTACTACAATCTAGTAGATAGATATTGGCTTGTATGTGTTCATGCGGTAGAATTTTTTTGTTTTCCATGCTACAAACCACTGCAGTTGTATCAGAGCCGTGTCTATATGTAGATGTATTGCACGAGTAGAGCACAATGGTCATTGTGGGCGGTGGTGCTTTTATTATCAATTATTTCTTGTGTACTTTGCATCTTGCGGGATGGTGGGATGAAGCGGCCCAGGCTAACCTTACATGACATCGTTCATGAGACTTGCTCCACACTCAACATGCAACTTGTATTGCATAAGTGGCTTTGCGGGTGTATGTCTCTCCCATCATAGTAAAGATTCAATTTGCAACAGGCACTTTATAATTCTTGTATCAACGTTGTAGTTCTTGTTCGTAAGTTAGAATGGTACTTATTGGAAAGCCACAAACCACGTAAAACATGCAAATAAAATTATAGGCGTCTAACTTTGTTTTGCAGGGGTGAGTTGTGATGTTATATGGCCATGATTGTGATTATATATGATGTATGCAATGATCCTTACTGTAAGTCGGTAACTGGCAGGAGCCTTATGCTTGTTTTAAAATTTGTTAAGACATGCGTGTCTATTATTGGAGTGTCGATCCCAAAGAGGAGCAGAAGGTGTTGACTAGTGGTATGGAGCAGGAAATCTCTGTAAATACTTAGCAAACAGATTTTTAGGGGTTTTCTGATAAAGCAAAGAAATAAATTGCAAGTAATAAAGACAACGAACAATTGCAGAAAGTGGCCCAATCCTTTTTTAGAAAAGGACAAGCCGGTGGAAATATTTATAAGGACCAAACGTTCTCGATGACACATGGGAATTATGTCAAGTTCTTTCGCTTCAAATAGCTGAGTATTCGTCTTTGGCGTTGTAAGTGTTGTGTGGGTGAACCTTTGCTAATGTACTGACCTTACTTGGACTAATACATACTTGTGATTAAACCCCCTGCAAGCATCTGCAACTATAGGAAAGCAATTAAGATATAAACCTAACCACAACCTTAAACTCTGAGATCCTACGCTCCCTTGTGCAATGGTGTCCTAACGGGGGTTCAGGTTTCTGTCACTCTAGCAACCCCACAATTAGTAGCCAAATACACAATGCATTCCCCTAGGCCCATAAATGGTGAAGTATCATGTAGTCGACGTTCACATGACACCACTAGAAGAATAACACCACAACTTAAATACTAAACCATTGAATAATATCTCAATACAAATCCACTACTAACAGCATGACTTCTCCCATGTCCTCTAGAACTAAATGAACTACTCACAAGACATCATATGGATCAAGATCAGAGATGATACGGTGATGGATAACAATCTGAACATAAACAATAGTCCAATTCCACTCACAAGCATCAACTACAATAGTAATCAACACCAGGAAAGTTTCCCCTAATAACTATGCAAGTATTCAACACAATTGTTACAGCGGGATGGAGTGGTGATGATGGTGCTAGTGGAGATGATGGTGTGGATGATGATGATGATCCCGATGAAGTATAGCTTGATGCTATATGGGTATCCCGATGATGATGATGATGATCCCGACTAGATGCTATATGGGTATCCTTATAGCATGTCTCTTATCCGACTAACCCGGGTGGCCCATAGTCGGTAGCATGGCCTCTATTGGGCTGACCAGCTTAGGTGGATCCAGAAGGGAGGCCCGTGCCGGATAAAGGAAGGCTACGGTGGAGTCACCAGCATACCCGGAGCCTTGGAGTGCAAGATACACAAGACTAGTAATAGATGGTGTAGGACTCTTTGACCTGTCTGGCTAGGACTTTTCCCTGTAACCCTAGGACCTGGTGACTATATAAGTCGGGCCTATGGGAGCCTTTAGGGCACGATCATAGATAATCTTAGACAACCTCGCACAGTGAACCTATCTCTGTAACTCGGCGTATTGCCATTATAGTGATTTATAGCAGGAGTAGGATTCCGCCACCGTCAGGATCTCAACCGGTAAGCGTGTTACCTCGCACCACAACCGCCCCGCCTTACCCCACGTCTCTAAACACACACTGTGAGGACCCCTCCATGGCGTACTCGTCGGCAATACCACGACAGTTGGCGCCCACCGTGGGGCAAGAGGCGCTTCAGGCTCTTCAGGGGGCAAGGACCAAGATCTTCACGAGAATTGGCGAAACCGTAGCCATCGACCGCGTTCTCTTCTTCGGCAACGTTCCGATCGTCCCTCCCGACGAGTTTTGGATCCCGGCATAGACGAACCCTACGCGGTGTTTGATCGTTCCTATCGGAGACATCCACCTCTTCATCGGCGAAACCGACTCGGGCACTAGTTCCCTGGGAGTTGGAGGAGCATCAAGACCCGCACGGACCGCCTACGGGCAGGATACGTTCGCGGAAGGATCAATGTCGGATCTCTCTTCGGAGTTTGCCGACAAAGATCGAAAAAATTCAAGGCCCACCCAAACCTCCCCTGTGAAGTATATAGGGGTGGAAGATCACTGCAAATCCGCTAGCTTAGTCCGTGCGTCTGGACAGCAGAGATCCAAATTCGTCGGCGTGGTTACCATCTTTGATCTGGCGTGCTACGTTCAGAGAGAGGGCGAAAACCCCCGCGATTACCTGGCCAGGTGGCTCCGTATACGAGCCGACCTAGCCCACTACCCCGATGATAACGCTCTGTATCACTTCGTGGAAGGACTGGAGCATGGCACGCTTCTCCGACATTCTCTAAGACGGCAGCAGGCAACAGGATGCCTTACCCTCGAAGAGATGGTGAGCACCATCAACACCTACACGGCAGCTGACGTGGCAGCCCAGATGGAGCTTGCTCAGAGACGGAGAACCTCTGGCTCAGCAGCCACTGCCACCGCCTCCCGCCGCCATCGTCGTAGCAGCACCACCACCTCCAGTCATCGTCGAGCCCATTGAACCTCCACCGCCCGTCATCGAGGAAGTCCTAGCACCCTCCGACTCTGTCATTGACGCGCTTTATGCTGATTTCAGTGCAGATTCAGAGGAGATAGACTTCAGCCTAGAAGAGCTAGACTCTACTATGCAGGAGATGGAGGAGGAGTACTCGCGCGACGAGCAGGCCAAAAACGCCGTCGCGTCCCGAGGGGTGTTCGTCACCATTGGGACGACGATGGATGAAGATCAACCCGGACGAGCTCTGCCTATGGCGCTGGAAAAGGGGAAGGGGCCACTTATTGCTGCTGACGATGATCGCGCAAAAGTCATGCCTCCTCCGCCCAACCCAGTGCAGCAGCCGCAGGAACTCGACACCGGACCGAGTAACAACAACACCGCAAACTTGCTGCCCCCAGCATCCACATCTGCAGCAGCACAAGTTACTCCAGCTGATAGAGTGATGTACGGCAATCTCCTCGTCGAGCCACTGACCGCTGCTCATATCTGGAATGTGACCCAGCTTGATGAGAAGCGCCAGCAGCTGCTGGAGGAGGCGCAAGCCATCGCGGAGCAAGGCGCTAAGCTAGATCGAGATGTGGTCAATGTGCAGAAGTCCATAGAAAAAGCTAGAGCAATGGAGGCCTAGTACAAGACTCTTCTACAGCAGCAGAAGGCTAAGAAAGCTCCGGCTCGTGTCATCAATGACCCTGGTGTACGGCGCAACCTAGGATGGGCTCCCTCTAAGCCGGCACAGGCCAAGCCATACATTGACAGTGAAGGCAAGCAGGTGATGCCCACCCCACTCCTTAACCTCGGCGTCACCAAGACCCTTCTGGAGCAGGATAGATCGCCTGAAGCAGTGGAACAGGTCTACGACCTGGTGGCCAAGGCGGTGAAGCAGCAGGAAAAGGCCACCTCTCAGAGGCTTGAGTCTAACCCAGCGCTCTGCCAGTCTAGCCAGTACAAACCGCCAAGGGACAGATCTCCTCTTGATGTCGGGTCCTAGACGGGTTCATCAGAACAAAGACGGAGGGATGCACGCCACAGGAAGGATGCTATCCCAATATCCTCCAACCACGGAGAAAAGGCCCGACCTTGTCGCCCATCGCCACCGCCCCGATCTCCCCGACATCGCGAAGATTACAAAGCTCACCATCGTACGGATATGCCCCCACCAAAGCAGTGTGGCATCGTTATCCCCGACAACACGGAGCAGACCCGTCATGATGGAGAGCGCAACCAAGGACATAAGAGCAGGTCGTGCCATGACCCTCCACGTCCAACAAGCAACCGTGACAGACGTGAGGCGTCGCAGGAGGGTAACAGCAAGAAGGCTAACCCACCGCCACCTCCACCTCCGTCACTACCAAGCAGTCACCATGGCGGAGGAGGCCCGCGTCGTTCACGCAGCCCATCCCCTGTTGACAAGAAGAAGAACCCAGAGCCATACGATGCGCGTTCGCGGATCGATAAGATCCACGAGGCCCGGGAAGGACCATAACTGGGACCACGTTGCTTTGGACCTGCAATACGGTCCGCAAATTACCCCAAAGGTTTCCGGATTGACAAGACCATCAAGCCCTATGATGGCACCGCCAAGCCAGCCACATGGTTGTAGGACTACGACAACGTGGTGGAGATTGCCGGAGGCAACCCCAACGTCGCCGTCAAGTACCTCCCATTAATGTTGGCAGGTACGGCCCGTCAATGGATCGACGATTTGCCGGAGAAGTCTATCTACAACTGGTTGGACATGCAAGAAGCCTTCACCAAGAACTTTGAGGGTACGTACAAGCGTCCCTGCACTGTGGGCGATCTACAGTGGTGCGTGCAAGAAAAAGACGAGACATCTCGCGCCTACCTCTCCCGCTAGCTGGACATGAAGAATTCCTGCGCAGGAGTGCACGCTCAGACCGCCATGGCCGCCTTCATCGATGGGTTGGAAAGGGGCACGTTGCTCTGACATAAACTAAAGCGCTTGCAGGACAATCACCAGCTTGACTTGAACCAGATGATTCAGTTGGCTAGTGAGTTCGCAGCTGCCGCCGACGATGCTCGCGGCTCCTTGCCGGCAACAGCCGTTCCAACTCAAGCTCGGAGGAACAGCAGTACAAAGCAAAAGACTGCTCTAGAAGAAAACCAATCTACCGACATGGTCGCTATGACTTTTGTAGGACGAGGAGAGGGCGGACAACGTGGCCGAGGAAGGGGAGCTGGTCGTGGACAGCAACGAGGAAGTGAAACCACCTCGGCGCCGCTCCGCGTTCCCCAAACCTACGAGGAGTACCGCGATATGCCATGCCTCGTACACCTCGACGTCAACGGCAAAGCCACCCATACCAATCGACACTGCAAGTTCATCAACGATCTCAAGGAAGACCCGGAGTCCGGCTACAAGCAAAGTCGGAACAACAGACCGCGCGGCAAGGGCAAGGGGAAGAAGAAGGAGGAGGAGTCCAAGGATTCAGGTGACATGGACGAGGACGTTCACCCAAAACACGCCGCCAAGAGCGACGACAAAGGCAAGAACCCCTTCGCAAAGAAGGCCCCAGTCTACCACACTTTCCTTGGCACCCCCAACGTCCGACAACAGAAGACCTCTCTGAGGATCCTGATGGCTACTCTCCCCCCAAACCCCTAGTACCTGCGCTGGTCGGAGGTTCCAATAACTTGGGACAGGACGGACCACCCAGACCTTATACCCACGGAGAACCAGTACGCCATGGTCATCAACCCCTTGATTAACGGCGTGGAGTTCACCAAGTGTATGGTGGATAGTGGAAGCAGCATCAACATCATGTACCTGGATACACTGCAAAAGATGAAATTGACGGAGGCAAACCTAAGGCGGACCAACACCATCTTCCACGGCGTAGTTCCTGGTCGGGAGGCTCGGTCCCTTGGGTGCATTACACTTCAGGTTGCCTTTGGTGATGTTAATAATTACCGTCAAGAGCGCATGACCTTCGAGGTGGTCCCCTTCAAGCGCGTGTACCATGTCATATTTGGCCGCGACATATTCCACACGTTCATGGCCAAGCCATGCTTCGTCTACAACAAGCTCAAGATACCCGGACCAAACGGCATCATCACCGTATCGGGAAGCTTTACCAAGGCAAGGGACTGCGAGATCAACGAAGTAGCTGTTGCAGAAGCTGTCCTCTACAGCGAAGAATTCAAAGAGATCCAGAGCAAGGTCGATGCCTCAGAGATGCCCTCATCGAAGAAGCAGATCTCCGACTCCGCTCCTACGTTCAAGGCCACCATCGAGACCAAGCCGGTGGAACTTGTGGTAGGCGATGCCTCCAAGGTCACCGCCATTGGGACGAACCTGGATCCCAAATAGGAAAGCGTGCTCGTCGAGTTCCTCCGTGAGAACAGGGACATCTTTGCCTGGCAACCTGCCGACATGAAAGGTGTACCTAGGGAACTTGTCGAGCATAGCTTAAACATTGATCCAAAGTGCAAACCAGTGAAACAACCTCTATGACGCTTTGGAGATGAGAAGAGACGCGCCATTGGCAAAGAGATAGCTAGGTTACTTAAGGCTAGATTTATACGAGAAGTCCTTCACACCCAATTGGTGGCAAATCCTATACTTGTCCCCAAAAAGGGAACCAATGAATTAAGAATGTGCGTTGATTACACCGGCTTGAACAAAGCATGTCCCAAAGATCCGTTTTCTTTGACTCGCATTGACCAAGTCATTGACTCGACGGCTGGCTCGGAACTTTTGTGTTTTCTTGACGCATACTCAGGATACCACCAGATCAAGATGAGGAAGTCAGACCAATTGGCCACTTCGTTCACTACCCCATACGGCACGTTTTGCTATGTCAGGATGCCCTTTGGGCTGAAAAACGCAGGCGCTACCTACCAGCGGACAATGCAACGTTTGCTTCACGACCAAATTGGTCGGAACGTTCACGCCTACATGGACGATATCGCGGTGATGTCGAAAAAGTCAAACGACTTAATCTCCGACTTAAAAGAAACCTTTGATAATCTCCGGAAATACAACATGATGCTTAGCGTCTTCGGGGTTCCAGCCGGCAAATTGTTGGGCTTCATCGTTTCCCAGTGTGGAATCGAAGTCAACCCGGAGAAAATCAAGGCCATCTTGAACATAAACCTTCCAACATGCCTAAAGGACATTCAACGACTAACAGGCTGTGTGGCAGCAGTTAGTCGGTTCGTCAGCCGACTTGGAGAGAAGGCTCTGCCGCTGTACAAGTTGCTAAAGAAGGGGAACAAATTCACGGGGACAGACGAAGCAGATGCAGCATTGAAGCAGCTCAAGGAGATTCTTTCCTCAGCGCCCATCCTTGCAGCACCCGACCATGGAGAGCCCCTGTTAATTTACATGGCGGCAACCAACCGGGTTATCAGCATCGTCATCGTGGTAGAGCGGAAGGAACCATGCTATGAGCACAGAGTTCAACGACTAGTTTACTATGTGAGCGAGGTCTTGACGGAGTCTAAGCAGCGTTACCTGCACTACCAAAAGATAGCTTATGGAGTATTCCTTTCTTCTCGGAAGCTGCGGCATTACTTCCAGGAGCACCCAATAACAGTGGTGAGCAAGACTCTACTGTCCGACATAATCAATAACAGTGACGCTACGGGAAGGGTCGCGAAGTGGGGCATTGAACTTGCCGCCTTCGAGATCACCTACAAAAGACGCGATGCTATCAAGTCACAAGCTTTGGCGGATTTTGTTGCAGATTGGACGGAGATGCCAGATGCTACTCCATTGCCAGAACCAGAGTACTGGGTGATGCACTTTGACGGATCAAAGCTGCTCAACGGCTCGGGGGCTGGTGTATTGCTACAGTCACCAACAGGAGACAAGCTACACTACGTTTTGCAGATCCACTTCGAGGCTACAAGTAACATGGCAGAGTATGAAGCACTCATTCATGGACTACGTGTAGCCAAGGATATTGGCATCAAGCGTATAGTTTGCTGTGGAGATTCCGACTTGGTTGCCCAGCAGGTGGCTGGCACCTGGAATGCGCGGAACCCTATGATGGCGGCATATCGAGACGAAGTGGACGAGATAGCCAAGAGCTTCTTGGGCTACGAAGTCAAGTATGTGCCTAGGGAGCAAAACAAGGCGGGCGATCTGCTATCTAAGCTAGGATCAGGGAGCAGGCGAATTCCGCCATGAGTTTTCCTAGAGCACCTGTGCACACCATCCGTGAAGGGAGCCGACATCGACAACCCGGATAGAGCTGACTCTTTCATCAACATGGTGACTAAGGTCCCTCCGGCTTGGACAAAACTGTTCATGGAATATCATGAACACGGAATTTTGCTCGACGACGAAGTCGAAAGATGGCAAATAGTACAACGAGCAAATGGTTATACCATAATCAATATGCAACTCTACAAAAGGAGCACTACTGGTGTATACCTAAAATGTGTTTCCCATTAAGAAGGTATGGAAATCCTACACGAAATCCATCTCGGAGATTGTGGGCACCACGCCGCTCCTCGATCGTTGGTCGCGAAAGCCTTCCGGCAAGGATTCTCTTGGTGACGCATATGACGCCGACAAGCTGGTTGAGACATGCATGGGATGCCAGTACTATGCCCGACAACCATATGTTCCTGCTGAAGAACTGCGAACAATACCAATAACTTGGCCGTTTGCAGTCTGGGGGCTAGACATGGTGGGACCGTTACAGACGACACCTTGTGGGTTTACGCATCTGCTTGTAGCAGTTGATAAATTCACTAAATATATAGAAGCTAAATCCATTAGAAAGCTTGATGGGGCAACTGCCCTCAGGTTCGTCCGAGATCTAGTGGTGAGATTTGGTCTCCCACATAGCATTATCACCGACAATGGCAGCAATTTATCACTCGGAGAAGTGGAGGCATATTGCTAGGAGAAAGGCATCTGACTTGACCTTGCATCTGTGGCACACCCACAATCCAAAGGTCAGGTTGAGCGAGCTAATGGATTAATTCTGCAGGGAATCAAGCCACGTCTCGAGGCACCGCTACATAGAGCAGCTGGATCCTGGGCAGAAGAATTGCTATCTGTGCTGTGGAGTTTACGAACTACACCCAACAGATCTACCGGCTACACCCCTTACTTCATGGTATATGGAACAGAAGCCATCCTACCCTCCGACATCCTCCATGATGCACCACGAGTTGCCGCCTACGACGAGGATGACGCTGAAGAATCCAGACGCCTAGATGTGGACCTTCTCGAGGAGGAGCGCATTTTGGAATGCCAAAGATCCGCCATCTACCAGCAGAAGCTAAGCAGCTACCATAGTCGCCGCATTCGGCATTGCTCATTTAAAGAGGGGGATTTGGTGCTCCGACTTAAGCAGAAGAAGTCACACAAATTATCCCCGCCATGGGAAGGACCGTTCATCATAAGCAAGGTGCTGCTCAATGGGTCTTACTACCTTGTTGACAATCGTGAACTAAAGGACAGACCCAACGAGGATCATAAGCATAAGCGACGTGACCCGGATGATGACTACCCGGAGCTTGATCGGCCATGGAACATAGCACAACTACGTCCTTTTTGCACTTAGTATTTTTTATCTAATTGTGTATCACTTATATGATCAATGAAATAAAGCTCTTTGGTTCACTCATATTTCTGAGTCTTTTACCTCCTTTAGTGTTCATTTTTGGATCATGTAAAACCTTTATGCACAAGTTTTGCATTTGCACTTGTAAAAATTCCGTCTACAGGCGTTAGCTTAAGTTTTCTGGTTTACACGTTCTTTGTCGTTTTTATGTGGATTCTGGAGTAGTGACTTTTGGCACTTATTGTCGACGATTTTGTGCTCAGTTTATTGATGGTGCCAATGGGCATCATCACCTAAGCGTATGGTTTCGACAATGAGTCTTCCGACTCACGAAAGATCAAGCATATGAACCAAAGTAATGGATAAGCCAGCACTTGCTTAAAAATATATACATGCTGGGAACTAAGTTCTTAAGTGGCAGGAAATAACAACCATTGTTTTCCGCCTTAAGTTACATCATCATGTTTTTTCCACGCATACACCAAAGGCAAAACAAATGTTACATAGTGTTTTTCACTCTTTGGGCGCAGGAGACTTGGAAGCAGCATCGTCCCGAGCCGGAGAATCACCCTCAACGTCGGCACTTTGGTGAGACTCGGAGGAATCTTGGTTGACGCTGTCGATGGTGTTCATGGGCACGAAGACGTTGATGTCCACCAACTCGGCAACTCTGGTGTCATAACCCGTGAGTGATTACAAGATGGCCTCGTGATCAATTTCTTTGCCGTCATCATCAACGTCAGGGATGCCAGAGGTCACCGTGTCGATGTCGGCATCTTCATAGTGTTCCTTCACCATAGACAGCGCCATCCTTGCGCCAGCCCGTGCACATGAAGCTTTCCAGCTTGTGATACGCTTGGGGGCTCGGTGCAGAATCTCCGAGTACTTCGCCACGGAGTCCGAGGCCTTGATGTGTATCTGGAGGGGCTTGGCAATCTCTTTGGCTTGGGTGATGGCGGTGTTGATAAAGTTGCCGGCAAGAACCATGCATTCCTTGGTCGGAGGAGGCGATCTGGTTAAACCCATAGGAGCTTCAAATTCCGACAAGAATCGCATGAGTTCAACAATTCAAAGTATCCAGACTACAGAAATGCAAGGCGGAGAAATCTTACTGAAGATGCTGGCATTAGCCTGCCAGAGGGTGTCCGCCAAGGATTCCTTCTCTTGTTGAAGGAGCTTAAACGCCTCGCTGTGGCGTTGGTTTTGCTCATCAGCAACTTGCTTCTGATCTTTTAAGATCGCAAGATCCTCCTTCAAACGATTGATTTCCGCGGAGGCGGAATCCTGCAAGGCTTTCATGGAATCCTCGTGCATCTTCAGCATCTCTTCCCTCTCCTTATTAAGGATTCTGTTCTCGCTGTCCAGCTGCTGGATGTGCTTGGACTGCTCGACAATATCCTTGGCCTTGGCGACATGTTCTGCAAAGTCGGAGAAAACAAAGTACACAGTGAGTACTCGGAGAATGAAGGCATAAAACCAAGACGGAATGCGCAAAAATGAAAACAAACTCTTGTTTTTGATGATCTATTGCTTCAAGATGGCAGTTTTACCCTTTTCGGCTTCAAGATCTGTGCGCATATTCTGGTACTTGTCATTGGCCATGCCCCTCCGAGCATTCTCGTTCTGTTGGACAAAGGAAAAAAGGTTAAACCGTTGTTTAGTCTACTTGGAGCATCTAGTCGGAATCTTTCCACCTAGACGCTCGGGGGCTACAACGAGAGTTTTTAACTTAGCAATATGCTTAGCTTTTCTTTAAGCATCTAGTCGGAGCTAATTCAGTTCTCGATTAGAAGCTTGTGGGCTACAGTATAAAGTTTTAACTCGGAAAATGCTTAGCTTTTCTTTAAGCATCTAGTCGGAACTGATTCAGTAACAACTAGAGGCTTGGGGGCTACAGTATTGAAAATTATAAACACTGCGTATGCTACTCTTAAAGCATCTAGTCGGAATAGTTTCTTCCATCTAAATGCTTGGGGGGCTACAGTGAGAATTCTTTCTAACTTAGTCACTCTTAGAGCATATATATGCAAAACCCATGGTTTTCCATCCTCGGGGGCTACAGTGGGATACTCATATGAAATGCAAAAGATAAAGTAAAACTTACAAGCGCAATAATCTTGAGGTTTGTAGCACTTTCGGCTAGCAGCTTGCCAAAGGAAATGCTATTTCCTCGCAAGATATCCGCTTGTCGGAGAAGCTCCTCAATATCACACGTCGGAGACGACGACACTCCTCCAGGAACCAGAGTTGTGTTACTCGGCGTGAGCGCCGGGTAAACTATCTTCGGGATCTCAAAGGGCTTCTGGGGAGCAGGGGCGCTGCCTTCGGCAGAGGTACCAGTTCCCACTACCGCCTTGCCGCTACCAATGGCATCCTTAGCCGGAGCTTCAGCCATTTGAAGAGCAGTGCTCTCCTGCGTCGCCTGTTCGCCGACAACAGCGAGTTCGGTAGAGGCGCCAGAATCCACTTCCATGGCAGAAGGACCTGGTGCCTCCTGAGCTTGAGAACTTGTCGGGGCACAGGAAGGCTTGACGGTAGGAGTAGCAGGGGCGATGGCGGGGGAGGAGTCGCGATGCAGCATATCCTTGATATTTCTAGAAGCCCCCAAAGTCTTGGAGGTCTTCTTGAGGCTGGTTGTGGCTTTCTTCCTGAAACGTGCAAAGTGCATAAGTACAGAAACAAAACAGACAGATAGACAATGTCGGAGATTGAGAAGATTACACTAGGGGGGGTGCTTTGGCAAAAATCCCGGTGGCTTTTCTCTTTTCCGCCTCTAGGGCAGTGGTAGTCTTATTGGAGGCTCCACCCTCCGTCTTCTTCTTCTTGCCTCCGTCGGCAGCGTCAGAGGTGGAGCTCTTCCGCTTTCGCGCCAACGGGACATCATCGTCGGACACGACCGTGACTTCCTTCATCTTTGGATCGTAGATTTGGGCAGCCAGGTTGTCCTCATTTAGATTGCTAAGCTGTTAAGTAAGAAATCACCGTGTTAGATGAGATGGTGATGGCAAGACGGAGAAACTAGAGCATATGTCGTACACAGAAAATACATATCTACCTTTGGGCACTTTCCATCTACGAACATGTCATAGGTGATGGTGAAGCCACGCTTCTTATCCTTCACCTTGACGATGTCCTTCAGGCGGAGCTTGACGGAGTCGCTCGAGAAGTTATCCACGGAGATCTGGAGGGTATCCCTTCGATCACTGGTATACTCGTGCATGAACTTCGCGCGATGCTGCAGAGGTTGGATTCGTCTGATGAACCAGCACATGGCTAGGTCCAAGCCGGTCAAACCCGTCTCTACGAACCATTCGATCCTCCTTATTGTGCGAGAAGCGTCGAGGTCGGAGGGAAGGGAGGCATGGGACCTCCATGTGGAAACTTCAGCGGCGGCTCCATCCGTGAAGTCCGGGTACGTTACTTCTCGGCCCGCCAAAGGAATGTCGGGACCATAGAAGTATGTCCGCTGCCAGTTTTTGCAGGACTCATGGCCGACGATGTCGGGGAACCGCCGGCCATGTCGAATCTTGAAGCTTATGGTTCCGCAGTTCCTAAGCTCCTCCCTACTATGTCCGGCTTCAAGTTTGACGGTGAAGAAGTACACGAACAAGTCTAACCTAGGCCTAATCCCTAGGTAACCCTCACAAAGTGGCGCGAAGTTGCTAAGCACTAAAATGCTATTGGGGGAGAGGTTATGGGGTTGGACCTTGTAGTGGTTCAAGACAGAGAGGAAGAAGTGGGAGATGGGCAGGGAAACATCGTGTACCAGTTGAGACTTGAGGTACACCTTTTCTTCGGCTTGGGGAGAAGGTGTCACCTCACCGGCCGGCGCCGCCCGCCAGGCGAGCCCCTCCATCGCGGGGAGGTAGCCTTCGGCGACCATCTCTTGGATGTCGTGGTCGGTGATGTCCGAGCCGCGCCAGTCACCCTTATGCGAGTCTGGCTCTTCTTCCAGTGGCTCCAGCGCCGCCAGATTATGGTCGCCGCCGGTGGTTTCGATCACCGCCGATGCGGGGATGACCAGACCCTCTGGGGGCACGACGATGGAGCTCGCCGGCTTCGCCGCGGCTTCGCTCGATGCCGCCATCGATGGGGAGGAGCTTCTACTGGCCATGGAGCGTTGGAAGGATGCGACTGACGCAAAGGGAGGCTAGGGTTTTCGAGATTTCTCGCGGAGAGCTCGAGGAGGCGTGCGGCTGGAGGAAGAAGACGATGATGCGAGAGGAATGAGGTAAAAAGTGGAAAGTGTCCCGCGGTATCATGCTCTGCGTCAAGATTCGTGCAACTAATCGGATGGTTGCCGCATAGACGACGTGTTCGTGAACGTGTGCGGTAATTTCGCCACGTCTCCGACCGCCGTCGCCAACGGTTCGTATCGCTCGCGCGGGAAAATCGGATATGATTGCGTTCTCTGCATGTGTGAGTTACGAGGAGTCGTTGACCTAAGCCTACGTCGTCCTAGCTGACACGGGTAGATGAGCCGTCGCATCGAAGATTCTGGCATGGACGGATTTAATCCGACTACGGAAGAGTACAATGGAAGATTCAGCATTTCTCCGGCTTACAATTCGAAGACGGAGAAAACTTTGCAGGATTCTTTGGGAGGACTAGAACATGTTGCTTGACGATCTGCCGACATCCATCTATACGGAGCATTCTATGTGAAGAGGCAAGACGGCGCAAGATCTCGGAGTTCTCCGGGGGCTACTGTTGGGGATATGCTATATGGGTATCCTTATAGCATGTCTCTTATCCGACTAACCCGGGTGGCCCATAGTCGGTAGCATGGCCTATGGCCTGCTGGGCGGCCCAGTTAGGTGGATCCAGATCGAAGGGAGGCCCGTGCCGGATAAAGGAAGGCTACGGTGGAGTCACCAGCGTACCCAGAGCCCTGGAGTGCAAGATACACAAGACTAGTAATAGACGGTGTAGGACTCTGTGACCTGTCCGGCTAGGACTTTTCCTTGTAACCCTAGGACCTGGTGACTATATAAGTCGGGCCTATGGGAGCCTTTAGGGCACGATCATAGATAATCTCAGACAACCTCGCACAGCGAACCTATCTCTGTAACTCGGCGTATTGCCATTATAGTGATTTATAGCAGGAGTAGGATTCCGCCACCGTCGTGGGATCTGAACCTGGGTAAGCTGTGTTACCTCGTACCCGTCAACCGTCCGCCTTACCCCACGTCTCTAAACACGCACTGCGAGGACCCCCTACATGGAGTACTCGTCGGCAATACCACGACAGATGGTGTTGATGGCGATGATCTCCCCTCTTCGGAAAGGAATTTACCCGGCAAATATCTGTCTGCCAGAGAGATCTTTCTCTCTCGAAGTTTTCCGCCCCGCAGAGGGAGCGAAATCTTTTTGTGGCCCATCCCCATGTTTTATGGTTTCGAGGAGAAGATATAGGAGAGAGGGAAGAGCCAGAGCTGGGCCAGGTGGGCCACACCCCTATAGGCGTGGCCTAGGGGTGGCCAACGCCTGGGGGGTGTGGGCCCCCTATGGCCCATCTCCGCCTCCCCTTCTGGCTTTCTTCGTCTTCTAGGAAAATATGATTTTCCGTAGTTTTCTGGTATTTTTCTAATCTTCACGAAATTGCATCAAAACACCTCTTTTTCTATCAGAATCCTGACTCCGACAGTTCATCCTCCAAGAATCATCCAACATGCAAAAACAGATGAAAAGAAATGATTAACACCTCTTAATATGAAATATATCAATGAATAGAGGAAAATTATGATATAGAATGGTGATGCAAATTGGACGTATCAACTCCCCCAAGCTTAGACCTTCGCTTGTCTCCAAGCGAAAACTAAGCTCAGTAAACATGCCCACAAGTTTATGGAGTGAAGTGTCAATAAAAGAATACGGAAAAGAAGCATCACACTTACCATTACACAACTCATAGAATAAAACAACTCACCATTATATAACTTAGCTTTCAACAAATATAGGAGTCACAATAGAGATGCATAAAGATAAATCATAATTGGAATTGGCAAACTTTGTTCTTGGTCAGAGAACAGCTGGTAAACAAATTCATGAAAAGCTTTTGTAGAAGTCTTCACAACAAGAGTAGTCTTTGCTCAAACATAAAAGATTTTTCACAATGATGGATTTCAAAGTAATACTCAATATATAAGAGTTTGTGCAAACAAGGAAGATAAAGAACACGATTGAATAAATCATGTTATGAATGCTTGAAACACAACACCTCAAATTCTTGCTAGAGATAGAGAGGAAATAGGTTTACTGACTCAACTTAGAAATAGAAGAAAGGCCATTCATAGAGGGAAACAGGGATTTCAAGTTCATAAAGATCTTCCAAAAGATTATGGTACTTACTAGCTTTGAGCCCTCATTGCCCCTATCATAAGAATCTTGAGGTGATTAAGGTTAAAGTGAACAAAGATGGAGTATATGCTTGACGAAATATTAGTTGGCAATCTCATGTCCCTTGAGTACGAGGGTCGCTCCTAAAGCTACTCAACTTTAGTTACCGGTAAGTTCTTGTCATTGTACGTACATGTGTATCATAAAGAACCGCCAACAGGGTACCCCTTACACATGATATAGGAGCTACCCCATAATCAAAATGACAAGGAAAGCAGACAGTGAGCATCTCAGTGATCTTTTTATTTGCTATTTGCATAGGTTTTATTGAGGATGCTTCATAGATTGCTCACTGTGGTTATGCTACAAGTTTCCACCATTATTAGGCATGACTTAGGCTAGCGGCCCAGGCGTTTCTCTAACACACATACATAACTCCATTGACTTACAAGCTCCCCTTTTATTTCACACCGATGACATCCGCAAACAAAAGAGCATGATATCAACTGGATATGCATCCATAAGTGTTGAAAGTGTTCCCCGTGACAACATGGTTCTGATAATCCCAACGTATAGATGCAAGCATATACAACTTCGATGACACAATGGTTCAAGTTTATTAGGGGCAAGAAAATAAGGTGTGCCATCAAGTTCGTGAGAGCTTTACTAATTAGTTTTCACATAACAAAATAATTTTTAATTCGAAAGATAGATGAAGCTTGAGAATTTTCTTGGAATAGAAATAATGCTAATAGGTAGATATGGTGGACACAAATGGCACATGTTTGGTTCAAAGGGGTTGGATGCATGAGAAGTATGCCTTCTCAAAATAGGTTTTTGGCTAGCAAGGCTGGGTAGGAAGCAAAAGAGTTGAAGGAAACAAGCAAACCTACAAGTGATAAAGCCAAACATGCAATCTTCCTTAAAGACACAAAATATCTTAAATAAAGAATACTAAGCTTATGAGCCAATCAATAAAGAAAATGAATGATACAAAATACTTGTAAGCCTTTTCTCTTTTCCTTTCAAACCTCAGAAAGTGTTGCTACTAACCAGAGCTCGGTTTGCCAAAATCAATTTAGATCTACTTGATGCTCCCAAAGTGATACCAATACTAATCAACAAGATCAATCATATAATAGATATTGCAAACTAAAATAAGAAGTGCAAAAAGTAAAAGATGAAACTTCTCATTAATATTCCATAAAGGCACTCACACCAAGGGATACATAGATAATCAACTAAAGGAGAGATACTTCCACATGCAAACCAACCTATAAGATAACTTCTCTACCAAAGATACGAATCTACTAACACAAGGGTAAAAGATAAAAGATAAAAGATAATATTGTGATACCGCGACACTCCCCCAAGCTTGGAACAAGCCAAAGGGACGCAAAACCTGATGACGAATTACTCCTTCGATGGTGGTGGTGTTATCTTGATAAGCTCCTCAATCAGTTTCCTCAAATCCTAAATCTCAAAGGTCAGAGTATGAATCAACTCTGAATTTTTCTCAATGCGGTTCATGGTCATATCGGACCGAGTGTCCCATTCCTTGGTATTCTTTCCCCACTCTTCCTTCTTAGTGTGTTCCTTCCCTGCATGGTTAGAGCGAGGCAGATCCCAAACCAAGGGCAAGTTCCCTTTGGGAACCTGTTGGTATTGTGGCTCATGTATAAGAGCATGTAAGGGATTCTTGGTACGTGGAGGAGGTGACCGTGGAGTGAGGATATGACGCGGGGTTTTCCCTCCTGTAGACATCCGTGCTGTCCTCCTAAGCTTGGTAGGATTTTCCACCACTCCAATGCTTGCGACGGTAGAGCGGGTGTACGGATGCTCGTCCTCCTCCATGTCTTCTTCATCCTCTACCAAAATCTCCTCCTCCTTGGGGTTTTGAGGATCATCTTCCTCGGGCTTATAGCCTTTGTCGTTGGCGGAGACCATGGTGCTCTAAACTTTGAGAAGATTTCCTGACAGAAACAGATCGAAACGAAAACATGACGAGAACATGATACACGAACCTCGGGGGATCCCAGGGGGTTATATATTACGAAGTTTCAAAGCATAAGGAAGGTACTGGTGCGAAAACGAGGCAGAGACAGAGCTTAGGGGGCTGACACCCCCTCCAGGCGCGACCAGCTGGGGCCTGCGCCTAGGGTGGGTGTGGCCACCCTTTCCTCCATTTCCTCCTCTGTTTCGTTTCATAACCTTCCGTATGTAATAAAAACATCAAAAATATAAAAATAGGGTTTTCACGAACCTTCTGTTTTCACCAATTTTACCTATTCAAAGACGAACTCTACATATTCCTTTTCTCCTTCTCCTGGAAATTTCTTTCATGCTAGGCTTTACACAAACCTCAATGGCAACAATAGTGTATGCAAAAACAATAAACCTTTAGGTTCACACTTCAAATGAAATCCATCAAAACAAAATCTACTATAGCAACTCCTTTCCAAAAAAATAAAAGAATCTGGAAGGGAATCAATACAAGAGGCAAATGCAAATGATGGCAGAAATCTTTTAAAACATACCAGCTGGTAAAGATTGATTTTTTCGAAAATCTTTTGTTGCTCAAATCAAAAATTGCAAAACTAATGAAAGTTGGGTAACAACTTGGAGAACAAGCACAGAAAAATACAGCTCCATCCGAAGTACTGAGCTCCTTCATGAACTTTTACAATGCAGCAAAAAAATCAGTCCCAGGACAGCCACTTTTCAGAACTCCTCTACTTCTCAAAAGTAGTTGATCTTGACACAAGAACCAAAACAAAAAGGATAAGGAGCGGTTATTACTGAGGTAATAACTTCCAAGACTCAACAAAACTATTGGGTTATCTCCCAAGAAGTAATTTTCTTTAATGCCTTTAAGTTAGGCTCGATAGTTTCAAAGATGCTCACATAGGAGATAAGTATCTGAAGTGAAAGAGAGCATCAAGAAGCAAATAACTAACACATTTGAGTCTAACCCACTTCCTATGCATGTGGGTAGCATGAGAAAAAAAATTGTTGAAACCAAAATCCACTACCATAGGAAGACAAAACAAATGCAACTTCAAAACTTTCAACATAAAACGGGGAAACTTAACATTATTGAGATGCATAAAACCATGTTTCCCTCTCTCATAATAACTTTCAGTAGAACTTTGAATAAAGTTGACAATAGAACTGTCACAGGAAACAACTCTATCATCAAAATGAGCATACTTACGATCACCAAAAAGAGGTCCAAGGTCATAAACCGGATCAATAGAAGCAAGTTGTTTCATCCTGAAATCTTGATTAGGCAAGCTATTTTCACAAGGAGCTTTAGAAAATTTGGAAAAATTAAACTCATAGGACTCTCTATCAAACTTAGTCAAACTTTTTCCTTCCTACAATCTATAATATCTCCACAAGTGTTCAAGAAAGGTCTACCAAATATGATAGGACAAGTTTTGCTAGCTGCTGAATTAAGCACTAGAAAATCAGCAGGATACTTAATCTTACCACAGAGGACCTCCACATCTCTTACAATACCAATAGGGAAAATGGTTTCCTTATTAGCAAGGTGAATAACCACATCAATGTCCTCAAGATCACAAGGACCAATTTCATCCATAATTTCCCTGTAAAGCTCATAAGGAATAGCACTAGAACTGGCACCAATATCACATAAACCATAATAGCAATGATCACCAATTCTAACAGAAAGCACAGGGACACTAGCGTTTCTAGCTTTACTATGATGAGAAATAATATTAGAAGCGTCTTCACAGAAGACAATGTGTTCATCCTCTATATTTCTAGTGACAAGATTTTTCACAATAGCTACCACAGGTTCAGTATTCATTTTCTCATCAGGTTCCACATTTTTCTTTGTACCTTTGTTATTTGCACTAATCATCATAGAATACTCCTTTACCTTAGCTGGGAAAGGTAGTTTCTCAACATAAGGTTCAGGCAAAATATGATCAATAGTACAAACTTTAGTGCTTCTAACAGGAACATGACTAACAACATCTTTATAAGGTGCATGGTACTTATTCCACTTCTTTTTAGGAATTTCTATGTCAGAGACAAAAGCCTTAAAACAATTGGAAATACTTTGGGAGTCAAGACCATACTCATTACTAATATCACGGAAGTCATCAGTTCCCATAAAAGATTTTATGCATTCATAATCATAATTTATACCCGAATTTCTCCCTTTGTCATTCTCCCAACACTACTAGGAAAACGGCTATAGGTAATCCACACTTTTGTGGCGCACTTGCTAGTGGTTCCCCACGGGTAAAATAGGCATGGCGCACTGCCCACAGGTGCCCTACGGCTAACTGTCATAAGCGTGGCGCACATGGGAGTGGTGCGCCACGGCTATGTGTGGGCCAGGACACATGTGGCCACATCACACATACCCGTAGCGCACTAGGGTCAAGGTGCGCTACGGATGTTTCACTTATCCGTAGGGCACCTTGACCTAGTGTGCTATGGGCATGTTTGCTGCTACAGCTGGGTCAACTTAGCCATAGGGCACTCTGCCCTAGTGCCCTACGGCTAAGTGGCATGCACCAACTCCACCCCCCGTGGATCGCCTTTTTAGGCTTTGAAAAAAATAAAATAAAATGATAAACACTTCAAAAAATTAAATCCTTTCATATTTAGGTAGGTAATGTGGTATAGCTTCTAGTAAAATTAACAAAAATGAGTTTCGACTTTATTTGCAAAAAAAAGTCATGCCACGGTAAAAAGGCCACGGTAAAAAGGCCATGGTAAAAAGGCCGTAACTTTATACGCATCCGGTCATTTAGCGATTTTTTAGATTTTCAAAATTCGAAAAGAGTAAAAAGTTACGGTCAAAAGACCGTTTTTTCCTGCAGAAAAAAAATAGAGGGTGACTTACCAGTAGCGCACCACCACCTAGTGCTCCACGGATAAGCTTGGGCGGGATTCAAATTTTAATCCCCACCCGCCCTCCTCCCTTTTCCTTTCCCCTTTTCCCTTCCCCTTTTCCTTCTTCCTCTCCCTTTCCCTTCTCCTTCTTCCTTCTTCCTTCTCCCTTCTTCCTTCTCCTCCTTCCCCTTCTCCTCTCCTCGTAGTGACAACGGCGCGACGTCGGCCTGCTTCTCCTCCTCCTCCTCGCAGTGACAACAGGCGACGGCGGTGCAACGGTGGCCTCCTTCTCCTCCTCCTCGCAGTGACAACGGGCGATGGCGGCATCCTTCTCCTCACCGACCTCCCTTCCTTCCTCTCTTCCTACCTCCCTCTCTTCCTCCATCTCTTCCTTCCTCCCTCTCTTCCTACATCTCTTCCTTCCTCCCTCTCTTCCTACCTTCCTTTCTCCAACCACACCCTTTCTACCACCTCGACACCGGCGAGGACTAGAGCGGCCACGACCCCCCCTGCACCTCCCTGCCACGGCCATGCTTCGGCGAGGTGACACGACTGCGGCGGCGATGCACGGACCCGATTGATTTTGCAATTCAAAACGAGGGTGTTTTTTGCATTTTTTTTGTTTTAAAAAAAAAACATCTGTGGCGCACCCTGTACCCCTACCCGTGGCTCACCTGGTAGTGTGCCACGCCTATCTCGATATAACCGTGGCGCACCATGCAGTGTGCCACGGCTATGAGATAGCCCGTGGCGCCTTTGCTAGTCGCGGAAGGCCTTTTCAGGTGCGCCACGAATAGGCGTTTTTCTAGTAGTGCAAGCTTCAGTGTTCTCTTGAATACGGTCTAGGAGATTCCATTTAGCTTCTTCCTTTGTACATGTGAATGATCCAGCACAAGAATCATCTAGTAAATCTTTATCATGAAGAGAAAGCCGAGCACAAAAGTTATTGATAATAATATTGTTAGGGAGTTCATGAATAGGACGTTTAAGCATTAGTACCTTCAATCTCCCCCAAGCTTGAGTTGTACTCTCTCCATCACGAGGCCAAAAGTTATATATCAGATTCCTATCTTTATGAATTTCACTAGGAGGATAAAATTTAGAATAAAAGAGAGGTACTATTTCCTCCTATTCCATGGATTTCCCATTCTTCATTAGCTTATATCATTCTCCAGATCTCCCTTTCAAGGATATAGAGAGTAACTTCTTCTTCACCTGTTCAGTTGTGATACCTGCACACTTAAACAACCCCCATAATTCATGGATAAAAAGCAAATGATCACCAGGGTGGACAGTTCCATCCCCTAAATAATAATTATCCATAACACGATAAACAATACTTGTAGGTATATTAAAAGGATCTATCTCAATAGGTGGTGGTTCATCTACTACCCTAAAAGTGTTAGTAGTTTTCCCAAACAGAAAACCAAGTGGGTTATCCATATTGGAAACAAAGTAACAAACAAAAATAAAAAGAAATACTCATAGTAGAAGTTTCCTTTACCAGTTCCACTCTTTAATAGCGCTTCACTCCCTGGCAACAGCGCCAGAAAATATTCTTGATGATCCACAAGTATAGGGGGTGTATCATAGTAGTTTTGATAAATAGGAGTGTCGATCCCAATGAGGAGCAGAAGGTGTTAACTAGTGGTATGGAACATCAACTACAATAGTAATCAACACCGGAAAAGTTCCCCCTAAGAACTATGAAAGTATTCAACACAATTGTTAGAGCGGGATGGAGTGGTGATGATGGTGCTGGTGGAGATGATGGTGTGGATGATGATGATGATCCCGATGAAGTCTAGCTTGATGATGGTGTTTATGGCGACGATCTCCCCTCTCCGGGAAGGAATTTCCCCGGCAGAAATCTGTCTTCCAGAGAGCTGTTTCTCTCTCGGTGTTTCCCCCCCACAGAGGCGGCAGAATCTTTCTGTGGTCCCTCCCCATGTTTTAGGGGTTTGAGGAGAAGATATAGGCGAGAGGGCGGAGCCATAGGTGGTCCAGGTGGGCCACACTCCCTGTAGGCGCGACCTAGGGGTGGCCCGCGCCTGGGGGGTGTGGGCCCCCTGTGGCCCATCTCCGCCTCCCCTTATGGCTTTCTTCGTCTTCTGGGAAAATATGATTTTCCATAGTTTTTATGGTATTTTTATGATCTTCGCGAAATTGCATCAAAACACCTCTTTTTCCATCAGAATCCTGACTCTGGTAGTTCATCCTCCAAGAATCCTCCAACATGCAAAAAAACAGATGAAAATACATGAGTAACACCTCTTAATATGAAATATAGCAATGAATAGAGGCAAATTATGATATAGAATGGTGTGCAAAATTGACGTATAATACCACTACATGTGTAGTAAACTATAGTCGTTGACATGACATTCACAGAACACCGTTCCGTAAATATCACATCCCTCAGAGTGGTACAACAAAAACATTGCGGGTCCATATTACAAACATACACACATTATTATTACAATACCAGAAGTTCAAGACTTCAAAAGATTCAACTTACAAACTAAATATAAAGTGTTTCAGCGGAAGTTTTAAAGTGACAACTTTAACTCCAAATTGAGCTTAGCAACTTATTATTGTATATTGCTCATATTGCTCGGCTCAATTGGTTACTAATACTAAGGCAGTTATTTTGACTCATTGTGATATCCTCCATAGACGACGTCGTAGTCCACCCCTTCTACAGCATCGTACAGATCTGGCTCCTCATAGAAGACCTCCTCTTGGCTTTCAGCTGCATACATTGGGGTATCTTCTGGATCCTCAGAGTCTAAGCAGGGGGTCAAAGGAAAGGGTGAGTAACAGTGTTACCCAGCAAGTTCATTATATGCAATGTGGGAAGTTTGATGCTCTATCTACCACCTCGGACTATAAGTCCTTGGCACTATGCAGTTTTCGTAAATCTTTCTTCAAAGATTGATTTTATTGTTAAAAATTATGCCCATCAGCCTTCACAGGTTTACCAGAACTTTCATGGAGTTCCTTTTCTGCCATGTTCGTAGCTCCTTCCTAGAACAGGGAGTAAAAAGTTACAATTCTTACACTCTGCAGAGGGCCGTTACTTTACCCATGAGAGATCAACTCTTTGTTGCACAACCGGGCGTACTTTCCCATCCACAATTACATGATGTGGGGACCAGTAGGTGATCAAAGACAATCACTACCCTTTCCGTGACCACGTATGTGTGCGTGATCCTTTGGGGCTGGTTCACTTCTGTTAAGCCCCCTTTCGGGCAGGCTAAAACCCTGATGAGTTCCCAAAGACTCTATCAGCTGGTTATTCCCCTGGCAAGTACCATATAGGTCGGGCTATTCCTCCGATAGCCACTCATAGATAATCTAGACACCAACAAAGTGGGGCCTAAGGGTGCCCACCCATATGTTGGATCCGTACAAGGAATCACAACGTCAGGTTAAGGTCGTCTTGCCTTCATATGAAAGGAAAAGGATACAAATGACTTCTCTATCCCATTCCAAATCTCATGGTTAACGTATTATATACGACACTAGAATCACTGATGTCATGGGCTGTTAATTCCTAGGTGATTATCCTTGTTGCAAACAGAAACCTAAGTTCTATTCCTCCACTATATCATCACTTAGGATGATATCAACAATTTATTTATTTGAGAAAATAATATTTTCTTTCCTTGAAACATAGATGATAACACACAATTTACAAATACTCTGTTAAAGGCTCTTCAAAGTACATGACCAAGCGATGAACTTTCCTTGTGATTGCAAAGTAGTGAAGTCGGATGCTTGCACTATACCTTGAGCTTCTATGTCTACAAAACATCACTATTTCCGGATAAGGACAATATTTAAAGAAGCAAAAATGAACATGCATAGTAATGCAATGCATTATTTGTTACTTATTTTCTTTATGTGTTTTACCCAATATTTTAGTTTTCTGGAATATCTTTAGGAACTTAAGAAATTCATTTTAAGGAATAACCTTAATATTTTATAAATATTATTTTCACTATTTTTATAATGTAATATTTTTTTAATAGAGTTAAAAACTAATTTTATTTAATTTTAACTCTTATATTTATTTACTTAATAATTCTTTTTAAGAATTAGAATTTAAATTAAGGATATATTATTTTGGTAACTTCAAATATTTATTTAGTATTTTTCTAAAATACTATAATAATCAAGTATAATAAAAGTTATTTTTATTGCTTTTATGTATCTTCTTGATTTTTTATAAAATTCCATAAGGAATATATATATTATAATTCTTTAACCTAAATTTTATTTGTAAAGAATAGGTTTCTTAATTTAATTTAATATGTTGTTTTATTATGTATCTAAAAATACATTGTTTAAATTTTTTAAGGTTTTTATTGTATTTTATAAGATTATTGAATTATAAGGGTACTTTGGTCTTTTACTTAAATTATTAAAATTCCTTTTTAGGTTTTGGGCCAACTCATGAGGCTATTTGGGCCAATCTTTGCCCAATTGGCCTGGTCAAAATACCCACCCGAGGTGGTACTGGCCATATCGTCCCAGTACACAGCCTCCTCTCTCTCCCTCGTTCTCTCCTACTCTTCTTCCTCGACCCCGTGGTAGCTAACACCGCTGCTTTGGTCCTCTCTGGCCGCCGCCGTGGTGTATGGTGTAGTTGTCGGCCTCTCTCCTTCATGTAGTCCAATTTGATATGGATTTGGGGCCCTTCTGTCGCTAGGCTAGCTCTGTCCGAACCCTAGGGTTTGGGGTGGTGCCGGTGATGCCACTGCCGCTGCCCCCAATGGTGCTGTGGTGTGCTTCTCGACCTCAAGCGCTGTTGTGGCCGCTGCTTCGGCTTGGTGAGGGTTGCAGCGCCCATTTGGGTGCTCCCCGTGCCATCGTGTGCTCGTCGGCTTCTCTACTTCCTCTTCTAAACTACAGCGAGGACCTTTGGTGAGTTGATCTTGATCTCCCCTTGTGATTGTTTGTCCTCTGCCCCTCCTACGCGATGCTGTGTGTCTTGGTTGTGCACCCCTAATTAGGGTCTGTATCATGTTCTAGGGTTTCTCCATCTGTTTATTTATACATGATGAACTGTAACTAGTGGTGTGAGTAATGAGGATTGTGGTCAATTACACTGAATTGCTCACTGTTCTCATTTTATTATATGATGCTAGTGGATTTGTATTCATGATTCTAGTTGGTACATGAGCATGGCCAAGATGGTAATGTTACTGTGGAATCTAACTGGTAGTGTTGGTGAGTTGTGGTGTTGGTGATTTGTGGGTTCATCTACTGTCAATACATTAGTACTGACAGTAGCACTCTCACTGATTACTCACTGAATTGCTGAGATCTCACTTGTGAGATGAGATTCAGAAGTAAGGTAGTAATATGATTATAGTGATACCTTGATCATGTGGATGAGTATTGTCTTTATAATGATTCCTGGTTTGATTCCAGGAAGATGATATTATAGATTTAATTATGCAAGCTCAATAACGACTCTACTTGATTTAGAATCTAACTTTGTGACACCATCTTTAAATGGCACACAAGTTTATGTTCTACTGTTGGCTTGATTCTGTTGGGCTTAGTATTGGATTTGAATCAAAGTTAAGTTGGAATCTTCTCCTTAAACTTGTCTTCCTGTGATGTTGGTCTGAGGCATATGAACTAGTTTTCTATCTTATTGTCCTTTATAGAAATGTTCTAGGATTATCATTGGTTACTGGATCTTGAATCCTCTTGGCTAAGATGGTTGGGTACTCATAGATTTATATTGGTTCATAAGATTTGTGAATTCTGAGGTGCTACTCCACTAGGAGATGTGCCCAGAATTCATAATCTATGCTAATTACATGTTGGAATATATGATGTGGTTATCGAATCCAGGATCTATGATGCTGGTCTGAGATCTTGGTTTGATTGGTAAATTTTATGTATACTCTTTATTTTAAAAGATCATCTATGATGGATTCACCCAACTTGTGTGATTTCTGAGAGATCTAGATATAAAACAACACATGAATATTAGTCTATAGAAGATATTAATATCATGTGATGGTTGTATTTCACTCACCACAATAGTTGATTTTGTTGGTGTTGTGGCTGGTTGATTTGGTTGGCTGGATCTTGCTGATGGTGCTGCTGTCTTGAGCTTGTCCTTCACCTTCTGGTTCCTGTGAACTTGTTCTTGATATTACCCTTCACCTTCTGGCTCCTATAATCTTGGCCTTGACCTTGCCCTTGATGTCCACCTGATCCACCCCCTCCTTATGTCACCATCTGGTGAGAACTAGGATGATCTTGTGTGTGGTTGGTTGATGGTTTGCTTGGCTCTTTCTAAGCTTAGCTTGCTTCTGGTTTGGTGTTGGAATGGAAAAGTATGCTGCTGTGAGCCTTGCCACGGCTAGGCTCTTCCATTTTTCTTGAGTAGTAGTTGCTGCTGTGTTGACAGCTCTCACCATGCATTTAGGTGATTGTGCTTCCTGTGTTCTTGGTACACAGTTTGGATCAGATCGATGAGGTGTTTTACCTTTTGATCTTTTAACATTTAACTCTCCTGGTGAAACTTACCCCTCTTACTTGCTCTTAAAATCTGTATTATGGCTTATTGATTATGAAAGAACAATTCTTTCATATTGGTGAAACTTGCTCCTGTATTAATACTCAATGATGTAATATGAGCAGTGCACCTCACTTCTCTCTACTGAGAGCATTCTCACAACTAAGCTTTTATTTTCATTTTGTTTGTTTTATATTTTGTTGCAGGTACAAGTTCTGGTGTTTCAAGATTTAGTATAGGAGTACATATATAGATTGGTAGATTTTAATTGTAATCTTTATTTGATCAATTTGTCTGAAATTTGTAATATCTTATAATATTCTTTTGTAACAATTTATAATAGTTTATTATTTAAATTCCAATTGTTGTAATTCCTTTTTCTGTACTGAAACTCTCATTGGTTTGGATGAGTTCATTATAACATAAATGTGTATGGAATAAAGATAAGTGTAAGACCCCACCTTTTAAAGGTAAAGGTCCCTGTGATTGTAATGCTAGTCCCTGGATCAAATGCTAGCATCCATAGTTTAAGATGAAGTACACAGATACAAAGGTCGTTATTACATCGTCATTCCAGAGATAACATAGTCTTTACAACTCAATAGCCCAAGGCTAGTACAAGAGTTCATAACATAAAGTAAATATCTATAAGTCTTCATCTTCATTTGCCACAGGCAAGCATGTTGAGTGTAGACTCATAACCCTAATCTCCATCAGAGTAACCTGCAACATCATAAGTTACAGGCACAGTGGGTCAATACATTTTGAATTGTATTGGCAAGTGATACCATAGTAGAATAGTAGTATCTAACATCTATATGAATTTGGCTAAGTGTATCTTAGGCTTGCTTTGCTCAAAATAAGGTTTTCCTTATCAGTTGAAAACACTAAATTTTTGTTTGTCAAAAACACCCAAGGAACCACCAATAGACATTGGTCAACCTTTACCCTTGTTCATCCATAAGTTTTTAACTTAGAAATTGGGATGAGGAGATCCTTGATTGCTTCAATGTCTTTGATGCTCAAATTGTCCGTTGCCGGGGACACGGCTAAGTACTTAGGTTTTACCCTCTGGAGAGGTGGTGCACTTTCCCCACAAGACTCGACATGCATTAAGACGAGATCTTTCAGAAGCATTCCGTTAGACCACCATGGATGTGTTCCATCCTATCACCCTACCACCAAATGTCCATCTGGATAAGTTCTTGCAACCTATGTGATCAAGGCAGAGCCCATATGCCATGTGGTTGCACTAGAAGCTTCTCAACACTAAACATATCAAATCCGTTTGTTCCTGGATGGCTTTCCACAAGTGTGATACACAAGTTAAACCATAGACATGGGCCTTGTGTAACCACTCAACATAAACCAACATACCATTCCACCCAGGTGATTCATTCATATAGTTGTTTTATTAATCAAAACACAATTCATAGACTTATCAAAATTCCATATATAGCATGAATATTCCACCCTTGTTTGCTACTAGCTAGGCTAAGCATGATAACATAACAAGTTTCTTAACTTAGAGAAAATTCCACTAAGACAACAACTACTAGAATTTCCCAAGGCATAGCATAGTATATATACTTAGAAAAAATCCATGCAAACCCTACTCATAATATCACTAGTGCATACTCAAAAATAATAGGAAAAAATACATGAAGCACCACTTGCCTTGATAGTTGGGGGAGTAGCAACAGTCCTCACAATCACAATCACCACTATCACCAAAATCTACACATAAAATCATAGCACCAAATTCACATTCAAATAATCAAACAAATATACACATGAATGCTTGCAAATGAAATGGAATGATTTTTCTACACTAAACAAATCAAACCAAACAGTACTGAACACAAAGCATTCTATCTAATGTCTAAACAAACTCAAATTTGCTCCAAAACAAATTTATAAACATTTTATATAGCCAAAATAAGCCTATAATTGGTTCTGCAAATACTCCTGTTTTTCCAGAAGAAAAATACAAAATCAAGGCCACGGTAGTGTAGGATTTATTTTTCTGAATCCAATGATATATTATTTGCAACCTTTGGCAAATAGAAATAAAGATATGAATTTTACAATTTTAAACAATTAATAGATTCAAAACAGATTTTAAATCTAAACTACAGACGCGTGGCAGCGCTTGATTGGTCGATACCGCTTCGCGCGGATCATGCTTCCATGCCGTTGGATCAAGCCAGATCCAACTTGCTAGATCGAAACGTACCCCTTTGCTAACGATCTAATCTAAACCGCCAGATCTAAATCCTACGGCTCTAAAGCATGCGACCATACGCGGGTGGCACTGATGGCTAATGGCGGTGGCGGCGCTACTGCCAGTGATGCTCTGGTGATTCCAGAGGGGGCTAGGGGTAGTGTAGTGGCTTAACAGCGTCGCACGGATGCGAGGATGCTCAAGGTGGCCTTGGCTTGGACGGGGGCGTGCTGCTGCGGCCGTGGGAGCTCGTCGGAGTAGCTGCTGGCGTCGGGTTGTTGCAGACGACGACGGAGGCGACGACCTAGGTCACCGTAGCACAAACAAAAGGCATTAGAACGTGCATAAGGACACGGTGCACAAGTTGGTTTGAATCAGGCGCCAAGGGGCGTGCGAACCCGGACGGAATTACGCGCCGGAGTTGCTCAGAGCTTCGGGTGTTCGCGGTGCTTGACGGGGGCGACGTTCTGGGGCAAATTTGGAAAAGAAAATGGTATGATAAGATGCGCATGGAAGAAAGGATCAAGCTTGCGTGAACGGGAGGTAGAGGCGAGCATAGTACTCAGCGAAATAGCTCACTGGAGGCGCTTGGGTCTGCGGCGGTGCAAGCACGAATACAGGCAACATGGGGCGATTGGGCGTGGGAGTTTGAGGGGAAATGGCAGTGGCGAGGTGGTGATAATATAGCCAGAGCAGGGGTGGAAATTGCACATCGAATCAATGGGATTTAACCAAATTGATTTGTGGCAGCGATGGGAGGAAACGGCCGGCGACGGCGTCGTCTGCGCGCGGGGTTTGGGGAAGAAGAGATGAGCTGGCTTGGGCCTAGTGGAATTGAGCACGGGGTAGGGTTCGTGCGTGTGAGAGAAGAGAGAGGGGAGGGTGGCCCGGGTGGGCTTGTTGGGCTGGTTCTGGCGCTGGGTCGAATAGGTAGGGCCCTGTTTTATTTTTTTATTTTTCCTTTTTTTTTTCCAATTTGATTTTCATGAATGGTTTTTAAGCTCTAATTCAAACTTCTTTGAATTCAAACCTTTTCTAGATTTTTTTACTATGAACCTTGCACTCAAGAGTGTGAAAAAAACATATGTTCAATCAAAAACACCTTAGTTCTTTGAAAATAAAAAATAAAACCATGCCTCATAGGAATAATAAAATGGGCATAAATATGGTTTTATTCAGTTTCAAACTTTGAAATTTTTTGTGTCAGCTCTAGATGCTATGATGATATGAATGCAATGCATGCTTTTACAATTCATGAATTTTTGGATGTTACAAATCTAACTGCCTTAAGATGAATCTCGCCCTCGAGATTCAGATTGGCTAGTAATTAGGTGAGGGTGGTCTTTCCGAAGATCATCTTCTCTTTCCCAAGTTGCTTCTTCTTCGGTATGGTGATTCTGAAGGGATACGGGTAGGCTACACTAGTTCAAATCACAATTTTCTACCACGTAAACCAGGATTACTATTGTCAAAGATCACGGGATTACAACTAGACGCGCAATTGCAGAACTTGATGAAGCGCGTCGAGGTAGTGCGGACGATCTACGTCTCTTCCTTGTTCTCGTCCCACGAGCACCTCCCCTTGAGTGGCTCGTCCAAACGCTACAGATGTAGTGCCTCCGAGGTATCCACACGTACAGGGTGGAAGCATCAAACGCCGGACTGTTAGGTCCGCGCGTGCAACACATGCGTGAGGAGTGGCGGCTGGGAGGAATGGTCTAACCCTGGTCAGCTCGCCCTACACTCTCTTATATAGGTGTCCCTAGTGGGCTTCTACATTAGCAGCCCATTAGTAGCGTAAGTCTGGTCTAATTCCGATCCAATCCTCATTAGGCTTCCAGCCCCTTAAGTGTGTGACCCTATAGGTTCATATACGTATAGACATGACACGAATACACTTATTCTGTCAATAGTTGGTAGCGGCCTCTAGCAAGACGTGCCAACTCCTAAACGCATACAAAGATCATATCGGACGAACTATCACAAGGTTTAGTACATGTATTTCCCTTTGCCTCACGATATTTGGTCTAGCTCCAAGATGACCTCCCTTTCTCGATACTGTGATACGGAATCCCTTTACTTGGTTAACTCTTAACCATATGTAGCACGACCATGCATTTCTGGATCCGATCACTCGAGGGGCCCAGAGATATCTCTCTCAAGCAGAGAGGGGCAAATCGCATCTTGATTGACCATGCCTTGCAGCATGCTTCAGGACAAACCCAAACGCTACCTTTATAACTACCTAGTTACGGAGTAGCGTCTGATAGCCCCAAAGTATGTCGATCCACATCTCAAGTACATGCGACAATCTCAGGTCTAAGGAGAAAACGTACATGATGTGTAGAGAGAGAGCTGCAACTAATTGCCAGTATCAAGTTGGGTTAGTCCAACCCCACGTTCATAACATGTGTCCATATCATTGGTTTGACATCTCCATGTCTATGACTTGCGAAACATAGTCATCAACCAATCGATGTGCTAGTCTAATATTCGCGTGTATCCTCACATGAACTCCGACTAGGCAGAACTCTTAAATAACCATACAAGTATAGAGTTTCACAAAAAATTCACATAATTGCCAATTAATACAAGTTGCCTGATATGGATATTCAAGGAACAATACAATAACTCATGGATACATAAGAAATATAATCATCTTTATGATTGCCTCTAGGGCATATTTCCTTCAGTCTCCCACTTGCACTACAGTCAATCTAGATTGTATCTAATACCTATTGCTCTTGCGTGCACCTCATGCGCAGGCTACGGGAGTGGCTTTGTAAAAGGATCAACAACATTTGAGTCTATATGTATTTTGCATATCATGACACTACCATCCTCAATGAACTCACGTATCTGATGGTAACGCATGCGAATATGTTTGTTCTTCTGGTGCTGTCTAGGTTCCTTGGCTTATGCAATAGCACCATTGTTGTCACAATAAATGTCCCTGGGATTGGACGCGCCCTGAACCACACCAAGAGCGATCAGGAAATTCCTAATCCAAACAACTTCCTTTGCAGCCTCCGAGGCGGCAAGATATTCAACTTCTGTTGAAGAGGAGGCCACCATATCTTTCTTGGAACTTTTCCAACTCACAGCACCACCATTCATGACAAACGCATAACCAGATTGGAATCATCTGAGTCATTAAGGTAACTCGCATCTATGTAGCCCCTTACACTGAGTTCATCCTCACCTCCATAAAGTAGGAACACATCCTTAGTCCTTCTCAAGTACTTAAGGATATTCTTTACCGCTGTCTAGTGACCTTCACCTGGATCAGCCTGATATCTCCTCGTAACACTAAGAGCATAGGAAACATCTGGGCAAGTAAATATCATTTCATACATGATGGATCCAATAGCCAAAGCATATGGAATCCTGCTCATGCGCTCACGCTCATCACTAGTCGAAGGAAACTAAGCCTTGCCGAGTTTAATGCCGTGAGACATGGGGAAGAACCCCTTCTTAGCCTCTTCCATGCTGAACCATTTCAACACTTTGTCAATATATGCACTCTGGCTTAATTCAATTAGCCTCCTTGATCTATCACTATAGATCTTGATGCCCAGAATATATGCCGCTTCTCCTAACTCCTTCATCGTAAAACTATTTTTCAATGAGGTCTTAACAGACTCAAGCATAGGAATGTCATTTCCAATCAGCAATATGTCATCTACATATAAGATTAGAAATACTAGCGATCTCCCACTTTCCTTCTTGTAAACACAAGGTTCTTGTTCGTTCTTGATGAAGCCAAACTCCTTTACAACTTCATCAAATCGAATGTTCCAACTCCGAGATGCTTGCTTCAGCCCATAAATGGACTTTAGAAGTTTGCATACCTTTCCAGCATTGTTTGGATCGACAAAACCTTCAGGCTGTATCATATACACGTCCTCAGTAAGGATTCCATTTAGGAAAGCCGTCTTGACATCCATCTGCCATATTTCATAGTCGAAATGTGCAGCAATGGCTAGAATGATCCGTATATATTTAAGCATCGCTATGGGAGAGAAAGTCTCATCGTAGTCAACTCCTTGAACTTGTTGAAAACCTTTTGCAACAAGTCGAGCTTCATGGATGTGAACATTTCCATCCATATCAATCTTTTTATTATAGATCCATTTGCACTCGGTGGATTTAAAACCATCAGGCAGGTCAACCAAGTTCCAAACTTGATTGTCTCCCATGGACTCTATCTTGGATCTCATGGCGATCAGCCATTTTTTAGAGTCTAGGTCCATCATCGCTTCTGCATAGGTCGCAGGCTCATCATTGTCTAACAATAATAATTCACACGTTTCAGGGAGCCTCGCCGACCTTCGTGGTGGTGGTGCTTCTATTGCCACGGGTTCCTCAAATTGTTCTGCTACAATAGCATCACTCATAGAAACATCCCCGACTAGCTCATCTTGAACTTCTTCAAGTCGCACCGACCTTCCACTTGTTCCTTTTGTGAGAAACTCTTTCTCTAGGAAAACACCGCTACGAGCGACAAACACTTTGCCCTCTTATCGGTTGTAGAAGTAATACCCTAAGGTTTCCCTCGGATATCCCACGAAAATGCACTTATCCGATTTGGGTGTTAGCTTGTCCGACTGAAGTCGCTTGACAAATGCATCACAACCCCAAATCTTTAGAAAAGACAAACTAGGATTCTTTCCAGTCCACATCTCATATGGTGTCTTAACTACGGATTTAGATGGTACCCTATTAGGTGTGAAGGCTGCCGTTTCTAGAGCATAACCCCAAAATGATAATGTAAATCCGACTGGCTCATCATCGATCGAACTATGTCCAACAAAGTTCGATTGCGCCGTTCGGAGACCCCGTTTCTTTGAGGCGTTCCGGGCGGCGTGAGCTTTGGAACAATTCCGCAACTCTTAAGATGATTGCTAAATTTGTGACTCAAATATTCACCTCCGCAATCAGATCGCAAGGCCTTTATTTTCTTGCCACGTTGATTCTCTACCTCATTCTGAAACTCCTTGAACTTGTCAAAAGTTTCAGACTTATGCTTCATCAAATAGACATAACCATATCTACTGAAATCATCAGTGAAAGTAATGAAGTAGTGATATCCTCCTCTGGCTGTGGTGCTCATTGGTCAACATACATCAGTATGTATGAGTTCCAACAAGTCTATCGCTCTCTCGGGTAAACCCGAAAAAGGCGACTTGGTCATCTTTCCAAGTAAACAAGCCTGAAATGTCCCATATGATTTAAAATCAAACGAAGTTAGAAGAACATCACCATGGAGCTTCTTCATGCGCTTTTCACTTATATGCCCCAAACGACAATGCCATAAATAGGTAGGACTCAAATCATTAGGCCGGAGCCTTTTAGCACTAACATTGTAAACATATGCATCATCAAGATTTAAAATAAATAACCCATTCACAATGGGAGCATTAGCCATAAACATATCATTCTTAGAGATTACACAACCATTGTTTGCACTCGCGAATGAATAACCATCCCTCATAAAAAATGAAGGTGATAAAATGTTTCGACCCATACTAGGAATGTAATAACAATTATTCAACTCCATAATAAATCCTGACGTAAGGTGAAGTTGCATGACGCCGACGAACAAAGTAGCAACCCTTGCTTTATTTCCGACGCGAAAATCCACTTCGCTTTTCTGCACTTCTCTAGTCCTTATTAGCCCCTGCATCAAATTGCAAATATGAGCAACCGATCTGGTATCAAATACCCAAGAGTTAACATAGGAATCAGCGAGAAGAATGTCCACAACATTTACAAGAAGCGTACCTGAGTGGGAAGTACTCTTACTTCCACTCTTCTTCAAAGAAGCCTGGTACTTGCTGCAGTTTCTCTTCCAGTGGCCATGTTCATGACAAAAGAAGCACTCAGTGTCTTCTATAGGTCCAGCCTTTTGCTTGGGAGCAGCTTAGGGATCGTATCCTTAGCCTTGCCCTTCTTCTTCCAAGAAGTACCCTTTTTCTTGAAGCTAGGCTTGTTCTGCACAGCCATCACATGGCTATGCCCTGCACACTTGTTCATGTCACTTTCTGCTGTTTTTAGCATCCCGCATAACTCATTAAGGCCCTTCTCCACCCCATGCATATGGTAGCTCGAAATGAATTGCCCATAGCTGGATGGAAGAGACGCCAAAATGAAGTCAGCAGCCAACTCATGGCCTAGTGGAAAACTAAGCTTTTCCAAAGTCTGACTGTAACCAACCATTTTGATCACATGGGGGTCTACAGCTGCTCCCTCTGCTAGCTTGCATTCAACAAAGGACTAGGAAACATTGTACCTCTCAGTCCTTGCCTGGTCTTGGAACATGTCCTTAATCGCAACGATCATATCGTACGCATTCTGATCCTCAAACTTCCTTAGAAGTTCAGGTTCCATGCATGCAAGCATAAGACAGCTAACCTCAAGAGAATCATCACATGCTCTCTTGTAGGCTTCTTTAGGGCAGTAGATGCATTATCAGTAGGTTCATCGGGGATTGGGTTATCCAGAACCGTTTCCTTTTCAGGTTACGGACCCAGTCCGTATATTTTGTTTCATTTATTTTATCTTTGTTAAGAATCGAACACAAAGAAAAAGGTGATGTAGTGTTCGGTGCCATTGATCTACAACTGAAAACATGCAAAATACTAAGCCATGTAACCATGAAAGAGTAAAACATATTAAACAATTTAATAGTATATACTCCCACTTAAATCAATATCCCTCTATTGATACTAAGTGATTCAAGATCCACAATTTACAAGTCGACTAGTGAGCTTTAGCATCACTGCGAGAAGACAAGGTAAATTGGTAAGCAACACTTGCTAATCATATCACATATGACTCTTGTTGTTGGGTGACATCTCTATGTCAAAACTAGGCGTCCAACCTTTATGCCCCAAGGTCCTTAACTATTAAGATGACCTTGTCAAGCTCACCAACCCTTATGCGTGTAAGTATCTGATACAAACCCATCCATCCAAGGAAAACCGCGGTACCCTAATTTCATAGGCCCACCAACGATTGTACATGGCATATGATGGTGCAAGGTTTGGTTGGGAGGGCATGGTTTAACTTAAACTTTGTGAGGGATCGTTCTACTTCTATCATCTAAGCATTCATAGAGTAAAACACATAAGAATAGCATTCACATAGTTGTGACACAGTATGGCCCATTTTCTCATGGTGATCTCTATCGCCATAGAACCTGTTCACCATGATGATCTCCATCTTCATGTTCCATGTGAGCCATACTCCAAGTGATGAGTCCTCCAAGAACTAATACAAGCTATTACCCCTAACAGCTAGTAATCAAAATTACATATAATTGGGATCATCACAAGTTGACACGTAGGCCATTACAATAATTGACAACACATATGGCTCCAACCGTGTTGCCCTACTCACGACACGCAGGTCATGATAAATTTCATACATGCATCACATACATATATGGGCCATACTAATCACATACATCCTGCAAAAACAAGTTATGCATAGAATCGCATTCTACCGGCTCATGTGAACTCGCAGCACCTAGTTACCTTAATGAGATACAAAAGGGGCTACGACTAGGGGGGTCTAGGGGGTCTCCCCCTGCGGGGTTCGAAGGGGCAGCGCCCCTCGCAGTATCTACACAATTTTCTTTAAGGATTTTGATCAGCAAATCAAATGTACCATAAACCGACCATTGTTCCAATCCGATCAAATTCCTTTGATCACGGTACATCGATTTTAGATCTAGGTTCCGATTCGATCAATCATACTGATCTTCGCATGATTCAACATGATTTATGTGTCACTGTCTACCCCGATGGAGGAAGCCGACCGGTAGGGGTAAGTCATTCGACAACCTCAGAATCACGATCACGGAAAGCAAGATCATAGATCAATCCTGAACCACCACAATACAAACAATCACAACATTCATATCAATCTGCATATCACCATATGCAACCATCCCGAACCTATAACTGAACAACATCGGCTCTGATACCACTGAAGGGATACGGGTAGGCTACACTAGCACAAATCAAAATTTTCTACGGCGTAAACCAGGATTACTGTTGTCATAGATCAAGGGATTACCACTAGAAGCGCAGTTGCGGAACTTGATGAAGAGCGTCGAGGCAGTGCAGACAATCTACCTCTCCTCCTCATTCTCGTCCCACTAGCAGCTCCCCTTGCGCAGCTCGTCCAAACGCTACATATGCAGCACCTCCGAGGTATCCACACCTACAGGGTGGAAGCGTCAGACGCCGGACTGCTTGGTCCACGCGTGCAACACAGGCGTGAGGAGTGGCGGCTAGGAGGAATGGTCTAACCCTAGTCATCTCGCCCCATCCTCTCTTATATAGGCGTCCCTAGTGGGATTCTACATTAGTAGCCCATTAGTAGCCTAAGCTTGGTCTAATTCCCATCCAATCCTCATTAGGCTTCCAGCCCCTTAAGTGTGTGACCCTATAGGTTCATATACGTATAGACATGACACGAATACACTTATTCTGTCAATAGTTGGTAGCGGCCTCTAGCAAGATGTGCCAACTCCTAAACACATACAAAGATCATAACGGACGAACCATCACAAGGTTTAGTACATGTCTTTCCCTTTGCCTCACGATATTTGGTCTAGCTCCAAGCTGACCTCCCTTTCTCGATACTGTGATATGAAATCCCTTTACTTGGTTAACTCTTAACCATATGTAGCACGACCATGCATTTCTGGATCCGATCACTCGAGGGGCCCAGAGATATCTCTCTCAAGCAGAGAGGGGCAAATCCCATCTTGATTGACCATGCCTTGTAGCATGCTTTAGGACAAACCCGAATGCTACCTTTATAACTACCCATTTACGGAGTAGCATCTGATAGCCCCAAAGTATGTCGATCCTCATCTCAAGTACATGCGACAATCTCAGGTCTAAGGAAAAAACATACACGATGTGTAGAGAGATAGATGCAACTAATTGCCAGTCTCAAGTTGGGTCAGTCCAACCCTATGTTCATAACATGTGTCCACATCATTGATTTGACATCTCCATGTCTATGACTTGCGAAACATAGTCATCAACCAATCGATGTGCTAGTCTAATATTCACGTGTGTCCTCACATGAACTCCGACTAGGGACGACTCTTAAATAACCATACAAGTATAGAGTTTCACAAACAATTCACATAATTGCCAATCAATACAAGTTGCCTGATATGGATATTCAAGGAACAATACAATAACTCATGGATACATACGAAATATAATCATATCTATGATTGCCTCTAGGGCATATTTCCTTCAGATTCCACTGTACTTTGCAGAATTTGATAGTCTTAGTACGAGTAACCCTTTATGCAGTCTCGAGAATCTTAATAGGCTTCTCTTCATAAGTGAGATCACTCTCCAACTGAAACTCTTCCAAAGGTATAGTGTCCTTCAATGAAGTGGTGAGACTCTAAGATAAGCTCTGTCACCTACCTCATAGGTGACTTCTCTACGCTTTGGATTTGCGTAGCTCTTTTGTCGGGACTGGGCTATCTTCAATCTGTCCTTTACCAATTTGACTTTCTCTTCCGCTTCCCTGATCAATTCTGGTCTGAACAAATTTCTTTCTCCTATACAACTCCATAGAAATGGCGTAGTACACTTCCTTCCATAAATAAATTCAAACGGTGTCATCTCAATGCTGGCTTGATAGCTATTATTGTAAGAGAATTCTGCGTAAGGCAGACTTTCATCCCAACTAGCACCATAGTCTAGGGCACATGCCTCCAACATATTCTCCAAAGTCCATCAGTCTGGGGGTGAAAAGCTGTGCTGAAATCTAACCTTGTTCCCAACAATTCATGCAGTTGTCGCCAAAAATGCAAAGTGAACTGAGTTCCTCTATCAGACATAATACTCTTAGATACTCCATGCAGACATACAATCCTGTTCATATAGATCTTAGCTAACTTAGCACTTGTATATGTAGTCTTCACGGGTATGAAATGAGTGACTTTAGTTAGACGATCCACAACAACCCAAATGGAATCATATTGTCACATCCCAAGATTTTGAAATTGGGACTAGAAAAAAATTGCATTTGCATGACATTCATGAGCATTGCATTGCATATTTGCATCAAGAAAAATCCCTAAATATAAATAAAGTACTAAAACCCTAAATAGTATATGCCACTTTGTTCCTAAAGAGAATTAAATTGGCTTTATAAAAACCCATTGTTGCTAAGGCATTGATTATTGATAATTATAGCCTAAAAAATATCCAATTAATATTAAAAAAAATTAGAAAGAAAATTGAGCTCATTTGAAGCTATTATGAAAAAGTTATGGAATAAATACAAACACATAAAGATATAAATAAAATGAAATATACAAGGATTTATAAATCCACTACTTGTAAACTATTAAAAATATTACAAATATAATCCTATAATGATCTATTTGATTTTAGAAAATTTTAGAAACAAGAATCATGTTATTTGGAGTTCGTATGCAAAAGATATAAGGGAAACAAGTAAATAGAAAATGAAAAAAATAAAAAAAACATTGGATCAACCGGCCGGCCCAGCTAGCGATCATGGAGCAGCACCGGGCACCGATCCGTCGTTGTCCAGTGCTTTAAAAAGCGTGCAAATCAGTTTTTCTTAAACATATCTCTATTCAAACTCTTATAACTTTTAATCTAGAACTCCGAGTCGACTTCCGTTTGTTTCTACTTGTTCCCTACTCCAAAACCTATCTCTTCACCCTCCTAAACCTTCATATAAACCCATGTAACACCACGGTTCTGAAAAGACCGTAGATTCTATGTGACATGCTAATCCCTGGATCGGTTCATTGGCCCATAATAGAATAAGATGAATAACATAGCAAAATATCCGTGTGTCATAAATAACGAAGATCCAGAGTACCATTATTACAATAAAAGCTTAGCTCAAGGCTAGCTCAAATTATTCAGGTAGCAACATAAATAAAGCAAATCCTCCATTCTTCAAATTGCCCACAAGTGAACAAGTGCCGAGTGGAGTACCGTGGCCTAAATCGATTTACTCAGAATCGGGATATCCTGCAACATGAAACGTAGCAGCCCCGAAGGGTCAATACATGGAATGTATGGCAAGTAGAGCTATTAAAGGAGACAATAGTGCTATCATCTACATGCATATTTGGCAAGTGGAGCTGTGGCTAGCTTGCATTTGCAAAAACCTTTATCCTACTTTCATAAACAGTTTTTTGATTTTTTGGAAAGATCCCAATTAAGTTAACCCAACAACATTAAAGCAATTATGAAATTGGAATGAGCGAGAAACATGTCATGGACTCAATATCAAGCAACTCAGACGTCCATAACCGGGGACACGGCTAATCGATTAGATTATACACCCTGCAGGGGTTAGTACACTTTACCCATGTGAATTGGCCAGCCCAACTCGTACCATCACTCTCATTTTGGGTGATGATAGGGAGAAGTCGAAGAAGAGACCATTCGAGAAGTAGCTCCCCAATCCCGATGCGCACCGGTCCAACCTACCAAATTTCTACGTCTCTGGATACGCGGGTTCGAGTTACCACAACCTACTGAGTCCAACCAACCGCCCATTTCATTATTGGCACATGGTTGTACACGTAAGATACAAAATAAAGAAGCCAATCATTTTCTCTTGATACCTGGGTGCCTTTCCGCAATGATACCACCAAAAATAATCAATCCCATCACACCCAGGAGATTTATTGATTATGTTGTTTTAGTTTTCGCAAACCAACACTGTTAAAAACAACTTTCAATGATGTAACCCATCCCTCGTTCATCATAGCATGGCTAAGCATATCTACCAACGGTGGTTCATCTACAAGGAAAGCCCTACCACATAATAGAACATAGCATAGCGATAGTATTATCCTACATATGCATCTACAAAATACACGATAATGCAATGAAAATAGTAGGATAACATCATGAACAAAGTAGCATCTACTTGCCTTGGTTGTAGCGGTCGGAAGAGCAATCCACACACGAGCAAGCGTTGCACTCGTCACAATCTACACGATACAATTGCAATCATAAACAAACCATCCACAATCATATGCAAACAAAGATGATGCAATATGCATGCATGACAAGTGGATTGATTCTACAGCATCATCACATAATATTATTCAGTAAAGTTACTATATGCATGCATGGAAATTATTTTTTGTGCAAAGAAAACAAGTATGCAATCTATAATGCTCAATAATAGAGCTAGAAACTAAATAATTCACCACTGCTAGCATACTTTTTGTCAAATCTTGGAAAAATTATACTGTGTAGGCAACTCTAAATAAAGATAGTACCAATTGGAATTTCTCAAAAAGGATTTATATAACTCCCTGATTAATTAAAATACTGCAGTAAGCCTTTAAATAGATTGCGCAAAACTTATTACTGTAATCCTAACTTTTTAATTCACTTTGAGATTCCCCTTGTTCTACTGATTCCAGGGACATATTATTTGCAATTTTTGGAGTTACAGAACTTATTCTACGAATTAATTACTCTAAAAAGGCCATTAACTCATTTAATTATTCTGGAAAATACCTTGCTTCAAAAGTGTAAAACAATGTTACAGCAAGATTCTACACGAGACACTAAATCTACACATATTTTATTTGTAATTTTTGGCCAAGTAGATCTGAAGATATGAATTTTGCAAGTTTTGGTCAATATCTGCCAATTAATTCAATTTAGAAAATACCCAGTCAAACTTTGACTGTTGACCGGCCCATGTGGCGGCTGACGTGGTGCGGACTGGCAGTTGACCAGTCAGCTTCCCGTGCTGACTAATCAATGGTCCGTCTGGACCATTGGATCACGATCTAGCGGCCGGAGAGGCACGCAAGGGGGGCTCACCGGCGGCGTCGGATGGCGTCGGTGGCGGCGGCTCCGGCGATCCCGGCGGCGGCTGGGCGGCGTACGGGGTCGGGGGCATGGCGGCGGGGCTTCTCATGGTGGCGGCATCGGTAGGCGGGCACGGTGGCGATGGCGATGGCGGGGCTTCTCGTGGTGGCGGCGTCGGTAGGCGGGCACGGTGGCGATGACGGCGGCGGTGTGGCGGTTCCTGCAGGGAGAGAAGAGGAGAGGGGGTTAGCGGAGGCGGGCGAGGTCACGTGGGAGGCTCGCGGGCGAGGGAGGGCGACGACGCGGCCGCAGAGGCGCTTACCGAGAGCGGGGAAGGCGGCGGCGGCTAGCTCCAGCGAGAAATCGCCGGAGTTTGAGGGCGAGAGAGAGGGCGTGGGTTTAGGGGTCGGGTAGAGGAGATGCTAGGGTATAAGAGAGGGGTTCGCGGCGGAGCGCGGGGGTGCTGGTCGTGGCCGGGTCGGCCTCGGCGTCATCTGTGTTGCCAGGCGACCAGTGCGGTGGCTGGCGTGGGTGGCTGTACAGCGTGGGCGGTAACTATTTTCGCTGGCGCAGCGTCTGGCAGGTTGGGCGCCAGCCAGCAGTTTTGCACTTGCCATGCTTATTTTTTTTTGTTCTTTTTCTTTTCCATTTTCTGTTTTAGTATTTTCAACATAACTTTTCCATATGAACTCCAAATGGGGTGAAATTTCTTTCTAAATTTTTCTAAAATCTAGGAGATCAACCTAGGATCCTTTTGTACTCCTTCCCACTAGTTTTCAAATAGTGGATTACAAACCTTAGTATAACCCCTTGTAGGTGCAACTTGGTGATTCCAAATAGGGATTTGAAAATATTGTTTCGCCAGAATCTTTTCAAACTAAAATTTTGCATGGATGTTCATGATGCAATGACATGAATGATATGCAGTACCAAATCTAAAATTTGAGATGTGACAAGACTAACCCCCTTAAGATGAATCTCGTCCCCGAGATTTGGTGCGGCTAGCAAATAGGTGTGGGTGGTCTTCTCAGATGTCATCCTCACGCTCCCAAGTGGCTTCCTCTTCGGTGTGGTGGCTCCATTGCACCTTGCAAAACCTGATCGTCTTGGTACGGTTAATCCTCTATGCTGTCTCCAGAATCTTGACTGGCTTCTCCTCATAGGTCAAGTCATTCTCAAGATGAACCTCCTCTAGTGGCACAGTGTCTCTCAATGGTGTATCCACCATCTCTAGATGGCACTTCTTCAGCTGGGACACGTGGAACACATTGTGGACAGCGGACAGAGCCTCTGGTAACTCCAACTGATAAGAAACTTCTCCTTTGTGTGCTATCTTACCCTTGATTCCAAATCTCTTGATTCCACAAAGTGGCGACACTCTGAGGTATGCTCTATCACCTATCTCATACACCACTTCCTTGTGCTTGGCGTCAGCGTAGCTCTTCTGCCTTGATTGTGCTACCTTCAGCCTGTCCCTAATCAAGGCGACCTTCTCCTCAACATCCTTGATCAAATCAGGTCCAAACAGCTGACGTTCTCCTACTCCATCCCATAACAATGGTGTCCGGCACCGTTTCCCGTACAACACATCGAATGGTGACGTCTTGATGCTGTTCTGATAGCTGTTGTTGTAGGAAAACTCGTCATACGGCAAATTCACATCCCAACTAGAACCATGAGCCAAAGCGCAAGATCTCAGCATATCTTCCAAAATCTGATTTACCCTCTCGTCATCCATCGATGCGGGGTGGCTTATGCTAAACTCCAACCTGGTCCCAAGTGACTCGTGCAGCTGGCGCCAAAAGTGTGAGGTAAATTGGGTGCCCCTATCTGATACAATGCTCTTGGTAACTCCATGCAGGCACACAATTCTGTCCATATAAATCTTGGCCAACTTTGCAATCGTGTAGGTTGTCTTCACCGGTATAAAGTGGGCTACCTTGGTCAAATGGTCGACCACTACACAAATAGAGTCATATCCTGACCTGGTCCTGGGCAATCCTGTGATAAAATCCATTCCCACTCTATCCCACTTCCAATCCGGCACTGGCAATGGCTGTATGTAAGATCCCTCCTTTATAAAGGAAAAGGATCCCTGTGATTGCAATGCTAGTCCCTGGATCATTGCTAGCATCCACAGTTTAAGATGAAGTACACAGATACAAAGGTCATTCATTACATCCATTCCAGAGATAAACATAGTCCTTACAACTCAAGGCCACAGGCCTAATACAAGAGTTTGAATAAGTAAATAAATATAAGTCTTCATCTTCATGTGCCACAGGCAAACATGTTGAGTGTAGACTCATGACACCTAATCCTCATCAGAGTAACCTGCAACATCACAAGTTACAGCCACAGTGGGTCAATACTTTGGAATAGTATTGGCAAGTGATACCTTAGTATATTTTAAGTGGACTAGATACTATATGCAAATTTGGCTAAGTGTAGCTTGGCTTGCTTTGCTCAAAATAGGTTTTTCCTATTAGTTGAAATCACTAAGTTTTTCTTTGTCAAAACTTTTCCCAAGGAACCACCAATAGACATTGAGGTCCTTCACCCTTGTTCACCCACAAATTTTTACTTAGAAAAGTGGGATGAGGAGATTCTTGATAGCTTCCATGCCTTGATGCTCAAGTTGTCCATTGCCATGGACTTGGCTAAGTACTTAGATTTTTCCATCTGCAGAGGTTGTGCACTTTCCCCACCAGACTTGGTTTCACCAAGACAGGACCTTTTAGAAGCCTTCCCTTAGACCAAATGGATGCGCTCCAACCTATCATTCGCACTACCACCAACTGTCCAAATGGCTAAGTTCTAGCAACTTATGTGATCCAGGCAGAGCCCATATTGCCAAGTGGCTACACTAGAAGCTTCTCAACACTTGGCCTCTAAAATCCCTTTGTTCATGGGTGGCTTTCCACAAGTGAGATACACAAGGTAAACCATAGCCATGGGCCTTGTGTAACCACTCAACCAAAACCACCAATCAAGTCCCTTTCCACCCAGGTGATTCATTGACTTAGTTGTTTTATTAAGCAAAACAAAAGTCCAAAGACTTAGAAATATTTTCATCATAGCATGTATATTTTACCAACCCTTGTTTACTACTAGCTAGGCTAAGCATGGCATAGGTAGTAACTTAACTTAGAAATTCCCTAGCATTTCTACAACTACTTAGGATTTCCCAACATGGCATATAGGCAAAAATAATAGCATGCAAGACTTAGCAAAATATTTCTAATGCTTAGTATAAAATATATGGATAGAATTATTCATAAAGTACCACTTGCCTTGGTAGTTGGGAGAGTAGCACTCTTCACAATCACAATCACTAGCACCAAAATCTACACATAAAATATAGCCACAATCACATACAAGACATATACAATCAAAAATATATATGCATGCATGCAAGATGCTAGGTGATGATTTTTAAAACCCAACCAAGCAAGTGCATAGTACTGAATCTTAAACAAGTCAAAAACTTGCCAAACCAAATTTATTTGACACTAAAAACAATTCCTAAACAATTCATATATTCAAATAAGCCCTACACATGTTTCTGCAAATAAAACCTTTTTAACAGAGACTAAACATTAAACACATTGCATAATCTGATAGAGCTTGCTCTCCTGATTCCAACGGTATAAAATTTGCCAAAATCTAACGTGGGAATCAAAAGTTACAAACAAAACAAATTTGAACTAAAATCTGATTCAAAATCTGTTTTAAATCTAACTCACTGCCACGCGTCTGTTTCCTATTGGCCCGTACCGGTTCGGGCGGATCGATCTCTGCGAGCCGCAGGATTTAAGTCAGATCTAGTGGATCAGATGCGCGCATACCCCTTCGTTTAAGTTCTAATTCTAGTCATAAGATCTACATCTAACGCTCCTGATTGCTTTGACCAGAGATGGGCGGCGCTAGCGGCGGCGACTGGCGGCGGCGCCTCTGTTAGTGGCGGAGCTGGAGTTCTAGGTCATGCGGGAGAGGGAGAAGGGGTTTACCAGACTTGCAGGGAGCTGCTGATGCTCAAGGTGGCGATGGTTCATCAAGGGGCGCGCGGACACGGCGGGAATTCCTCGTCGGAGTAGGGGCAGACGTCGGGCAGGCCTTGGCGTCGATGGAGGCGAGGTTCTGGGGCGAGCTAAGACAAACCAACGGTGCCGTTAGATGTGCAAGACGCTGGGGATCTTAGGCGTATCAAACAGAGGGCAAGGGGCGGCTGGTACTTACGGGGAGAGGTCGCCGGAGTTGAGTGGCGGCTCGGTCGTTTGCAGGAACGAACGGGGACGGCGTCCTGGGTCACAAGCAGGCAAGCAAAGGGTATCAGAAGATGCACGAGGTCTTGCTGGACACACTCGTTTGAACCAGAGGCATAGGGGCGGTCGGGACTCACCGGAATTTGCTGCCGGAGATCGTCGGAGCTGTGGCGGTGTTTGGCGAGTTGAGAGTAGCCTGGTGGCGTGGAGAGAAAATTGAGTGAGGGGAATGGAGCGGAGTGGGGAGGGGTTTAAGTAGGCAGAGGCTAGACAAGAAACGTTCGGTGAATCAATAGCAATTATGCCGCGGAATCAACGCAGCAACGGCCAGGGGCGACGTCGTCTGCGCGCGAGATTTGGGGAAGAAGGAGTCGACGTGGAGAGGGCCCAGTTGTCTGCGAGAGGAACAGAAGGGGTGTGGGGTCCTGGTGTCGGCGACTCACTGGGTGCGTCTGCGCGTGAGAGAGAGAGGGAAAACCCGGGTGGGCTAGCTGGGCTGGTTTCGCTGTTGGGCCCAAAGTCTGGTGCCAGCCCTTTTCCTTTTCTTTAATCCTTTTCTATTTCTAATTTGATTTTCTGGAATGATTTTCAAATGAATTCAAACTCTATTTGAATTCAAAACTTTTTAGGATTTTTGCAGTGTGCAACAGTCACAAATTTGGGCATAAAACCAAGTGGTCTCTCTGTTCAAGCTTGGTTCTTTTGAATAAACAAAATAAACAGTGCTATAACACTTGATTTGCAAATGTTTTGAAAATGGTTTTGAAACCATATTTATTTTGTATATTTTTGTTCAAACTCCACACTCAAACCAATCAACAAGGAAGCAAACAAACTTGGTTTAAAACACTTAATCTCTCAAATGGGGATGGTCATTTGATTTAAGTTGCTCACATAAAATGATAGCACTATGTGCTTCTGTTTTTTTGAATTTGGTTTGAAATTGATCTCAAAACTATATGCATGCATGAATGATATGCAATCTTTGAAATCATGATTTTAGGGATGTTACAAATCTAACCCCCTTAAGGTGAATCTCGCCCTCGAGATTCGGATTTGCTAGCAAATAGGTGAGGGTGGTCTTTCCGAAGATCATCTTCTCTTTCCCATGTTGCCTCCTCTTCAGAATGATGATTCCACTGCACTTTGCAGAACTTGATAGTCTTAGTCCTTGTGACTCTTTCTGCAGTCTCAAGAATCTTGATAGGTTTCTCTTCATAAGTGAGATCACTTTCTAGTTGAACCTCCTCCAAAGGTATAGTATCCTTCAAAGGAGTTTCTTCCATTTCTGGATGACATTTCTTAAGTTGGCTCACATGAAACACATTATGGACAGCTGACAGAGATTCTGGCAGTTCAATTTCATAGGCAACTTCTCCTTTGCGACTCAGAATCTTGAATGGCCCAACATATCTTGGTGCCAATTTTCCTTTGACTCCGAATCTCTTCACTCCACGAAGTGGTGACACTCTAAGATAAGATCTATCACCAACTTCGTAGGTGACTTCTCTACGCTTAGGATCTGCGTAGCTTTTCTATCGGGACTGTGCTATCTTCAACCTGTCCTTAACCAATTTGACCTTCTCTTTGGCTTCTTTGATAAGATCTGGCCCGAATAAACTTCTTTCTCCCACACCATTCCATAACAATGGGGTGGTAACCTTTCTTCCGTAGAGAAACTCAAACGGTGCCATCTCAATGCTGGCTTGATAGCTGTTGTTATAAGAAAATTCTGCGTAAGGCAGACTTTCATCCCAACTGGCTCCATAGTCTAGGGCACATGTCTTCGAGAATCTGATTAGTCCTTTCCGTTTGTCCATCGGTTTGAGGATGAAAAGCAGTACTGAATTCCAACCTCGTTCCTAATGACTCATGTAACTGTCTCCAAAAATGGGAAGTGAACTGAGTTCCCCTATCAGACACAATACTCTTCGGCACTCCATGTAGACACACAATTCTACTCATGTAGATTCTGGCTAACTTAGCACTTGTGTAGGTTGTCTTCATGGGTATGAAATGAGCCACTTTAGTTAGGCGATCCACTATGACCCAAATAGAATCGTATCCTGACCGGGTCCTTGGTAACCCGGTAATAAAATCCATACCAATCTTGTCCCACTTCCAATCAGGAATAGGTAGTGGTTGAAGCAAACCTGCTGGTTTCTGATGTTCCGCTTTCACTCTACTACACACATCACACAAAGCAATATGTTCGGCGATGTCCCTCTTGAGATTATTCCACCAAAATCTTTCTTTCATGTCCATGTACATTTTGGTGTTACCCGGATGAATGGAATACGGAGAGTTGTGTGCTTCTTGCAAAATCAGTTTCCGCAGTTCCGGATCTTGTGGAACACAGATACGTTTCCCATGCCATAAAGTACCATGTTCGTCTTCATGGAACTCTTTGGCTTTACCTTTGCTAATCTTTTTTTAATCTCTTCGATTTCCTTATCAGTCTTCTGGGCTTCTTTGATCTTGTCCAACAAAGTGGGTTGAACATCCAAAGACATGAGATGTCCTTCAGGTACAATCTCCAATCTGAGCTTTCTAAATTGAGTACGACTCATCTGGCAATTCTCCTTTGGTAAGGCCATTCACAAAAACCTTACGACTTAGAGCATCTGCTACAACATTTGCTTTACCAGGGTGGTATTGCAAACTTAAGTCATAGTCCTTGATAAGTTCTAGCCATCTTCTTTGTCTCATATTAATTTCCTTCTAGGTGAAGATATACTTCAAACTTTTGTGATCTGTGAACACTTCTGGCGCTTTCCCAAAGATAGTGTCTCCATGTTTTGAGTGCATGGACAACAGAGGCTAACTCTAAATCATGAGTAGGATAGTTCACTTCATGAGTTTTGAGTTGTCTCGAGGCATAAGCCACAACTTTACCGTCTTGCATAAGTACTGCACCCAAACCTTGATGAGATGCATCACAATATACTTGGAAATCTTTTTCCAAATCTGGCAGACACAAGACTGGTCCTGTCACAAGTCTCTTCTTCAATTCCTGGAAGCCGGGTTCACAACCTTCAGAACAAGAAAACTTCTTGTCTTTCTTTAACAATTCTGTCATAGGCTTAGCTACCTTGGAGAAATTCTCAATGAACCTCCTGTAGTAACCTGCTAAGCCAAGAAAACTACGAACTTCTTTCACGGACTTGGGAGATTCCCATTCAGTCACAGCTGAAACTTTAGCAGGATCAACTGCTACACCATCCTTTGTCATAACATGACCAAGAAATCCCACTTCATCCAACCAGAATTCACACTTGCTGAATTTGGCATAAAGTTTATGCTCTCTTAACTTCTCAAGTATCAAACGCAAATGTCCTTCATGCTCTTCTTTGCTCTTGGAGTAAACTAAGATGTCATCGATGAAAATGACAACAAATTTGTCAAGGAATTCCATGAACACCTTGTTCATCATATTCATGAAGTATGCTGGAGCATTGGTCAAACCAAAAGGCATTACGGTATACTCATACAATCCATACCTTGTAGTGAACGCTGTCTTAGGTATGTCTTGTTCTCTTATCTTGAGTTGAAAATAGACTGACCGGAGATCAATCTTTGAGAACACACATGCTCTTTCTAGCTGATCAAACAAGTCATTGATTCTAGGAAAAGGGTATTTGTTCTTGATAGTCACCTTGTTGAGTGAACGGTAATCTATGCATAACCTTTGACTTCTATCTTTCTTCTCCACAAACAAAACTGGGGCTCCCCAAGATGAAGAACTTGGTTGAATAAATCCTTTCTGCAACTGTTCTCCAAGTTGTTTCTTGAGCTCTTTCAGTTCATCAACTGACATTTTATAAGGTCTCTTTGCTATTGGTCCAGACCCTGGTACCAAATCTATAAGAAATTCCACATCTCTATCTGGTGGCATTCCCGGCAATTCTTCCGGAAACACATCTGGATACTCACTCACAATTGGCACACTGTCCATGCTAACCCCCTTAAGAGAATTTAGCTTACTTCCTTTAGATTCAAAGTTGGACTTGAATTTAATCTGCTTTCTTTCCGGGGTTGTGAGTGCAACAGTACGATTAGCACAATCTAGTACTCCTTCATACTTAGCCATCCAATCCATTCCCAATATTACGTCCAGTCCTTGGGAATCTAGGATTATCAGACTCACTGGAAATTTATGTTTTCCAAACTCTATTACTAGATCCCGGCATCCAAGACTTACTATCATATCTCCACCTAGAGAACTAACTTTTATTGGACACCCAATGTTTTCAGTTGGAAACCCATTTCTATCAACAAATGCTTTTGATATGAATGAATGCGATGCTCCAGTATCAAAAAGAACAAATGCTGGAATAGAATTGAGTCTGAACTTACCAGCAACAGCATCAGGCTCCTCATAGACCTCCTCCACACTGATGTGGTTCACCTGTCCCTTCTGGAAAGGATTGGGCTTGTTGGGTCCTTCAACTTTCTTCTCTGGGTAGTCATTTGCATAATGCCCCATCTTCTTGCATTTGAAGCATTCAACCTGACTTATGTCTCTCTTAACAGGCTGGCTTCCACTTCCACTTCCATTACCACTGTGGTGGCTCTTATGTCCACTCTTGTGGTTCTTGTACTTGTCATTGTCATGACTACGGTGATGCTTGTTGTCATGACGGTTGTGGTTGTGGTGCTTGTTGAATTTCCCATGCTTGTGGGATCTCGAGCTTCATTGTCATCATAATGAGATCGTTTGTGAGACGATCCCGAGCTGTGCTTGTCGGAGTGCTTTCTCTTTCTACTCTCAACTTGCTTCATTTTGTTCTCCAAAATAGCAGCCTTGTCACAGAGCGGCTGATAAGTGGGAACATATGCCACAGCCAACTGCAGATTCAGCTCATTGTTCAAGCCTTCAAGAAATTTTTCCTTTCTCTTGGCATCAGTGTCAACTTCATCCGGTGCATAACGTGCCAGATTGTTGAACTCCTCAATATATTCAGCCACGTTGCGGTGGCGCTGCTTTAGGTTATGGAACTCCTTCTTTTTTAGACTCATCACTCCAGATGAGATATGAGCAGTGCGAAAGGCATCCTCAAAGATAGCCCATGTGACTTCATCTATGGGAGTGGTGATCTGGAAGTTGTCCCACCAAGTGGCGGCTGGTCCTTCCAGCAAATGTGCTGCAAATCTGACCTTTTCAGCATCCGTACAACCCTACCAAGTCCTTGTTTACTGAGCGTAGCCAGTCATTGGCCACCATGGGATCAGTCGTTCCTGAGAACTTTGCTGGCCTCAATCTCAAAAACCTGGTAAGCATGTCAAAGCCCGGTGGGTTGTTGTTGTTGTTATTGTTGTTATTGTTGTTGTTGTTGTTTTGGTTCTGGATGAATGTCGTCATCATCTGCATTAGCTGAGTTTGAGCAGTCATCATTTGTTGCATTTCTGGAGTGATGTTGTTGTTGTTGTTGTTAGGGTTGGGGTTTGCACGACGGGGAGGCATCTGTGGTTTGTTCAAATAGAGATAAGAATGAGATACCCATAGATGCTTTCATGCACATTACATCACATAAGCAAACACAAAGATAAAGGTTCAACAACAAGATAACAAGTTCACAAAGTAAAACACACAAGTAGCAAGCCATCCACATGTCGGATGGTCAAATAACAAGTTCTCAAATAACAAGTACGATAACAAAAGATAAACGAGTAGTCAAATCTACTCCTTGGCATCAATCTCCTCCTCGACAATGGTAAGACCTGCGTTCTCCATCGCGGTCTTGTATTCCTCGATGCTAGTGGTCAAGGTCTCTATCTTGGCATTGAGAGCCCTCTTCTGGGAACGAAGCCTCTCAATCACCGTCTGCTGCTGCTCTAGCTCGAAGTCCTTGGACTGCAGTTCTTCAGTCATGTCCCGGATCTTCTTGTTCCTATCCTGGACACGCTTCTCCTGACTCTTGAACTTCCTGTCCTGGGTCTCGAACTTCGCCTCCATTTCCTTGACTATCTCGTCTTTCTCCGTGAAGAGCTTGTCCTTCTCGCGAAGCTGCACCTGGAGCTCGTCATTGCTGAGCATGACATTGGTCCTGTCCGTGTCCACGTGCCTAATGAGAGACTCTAAGTCCTGGAGGTACAGGCGTATCAGCTCTGCTGCGTCCCTCGAATCGTCCTCGAAGTCGATGGACTCTCCATCCTCATCACGTCTTCCGAAGACGTGGAAGTGGGTACCGCTAACCTGTCGGGAGTGTCGCCCTAGCAGACGTCCTATCAGATCCTGCATAACTACCTCAAGGCCTCTCTCCCTGTCATCGTGCATGAGCTTGAAGACAATGGCCTCCGTGGTAGGCTCTGTCTAGCGTCCGGGCTGGTTGACCTTGAAGCCCCAGAGGTCCTTCCTCTCAAACTTGGTGAGGGGATGCACCATGATGGTGGGAAGAGGGAGATTGAGCAAGGTAGTAAGCTCAACGATACGAGGACCAAAGCGGGTAACCTGGAACTCCTCAACAGTGCTGATGGTAATAGGCATCTATTTATAAGATAGAAAACTTAGAACAACACAATCAAGATAAAACAAAAGACAAAACATCGCATACATATCCTTGGGGAGCAAAACACACAAGTCATGCATACATGAAACCATTACAACAACCAAGGTTCAATCTTATTTTAAAGCAACATTTTGGAAAATAAGGTGATAGGTGGTGGTCCAACTAACGAAGTACATTTACAATCCTATCTCACTGGATCTGTTGGCTAACACAATGTTTCTAGAAGCAATCAGCCTATCTTGCTCACATGACTCCATCACTAAGTCTATAATGTCTCCTCTTAAGGTTTGGTTGGTAGCTTCCAACTCTTGAGTATGTTCCTTCTCTTTCTTGAGATCATTTTGGAGGTTGAGCATTCTGCACTTGACTCTATCACCAAGTTCTTTGATGGTCTTCCAAGCTGCATCCCTTGCTAATTCAAAGAATGTAGGGTGCACCACTGAATTGGTGAACATGCAGAATCCTTTTTCCTGATGGTTGTCTTCCTTGTTTTTATACAAGTGAAGTTGCACCCACCAGTATTCCACTCCTTCATCCATCACAGGAAAACCTTTGTACACAGCTGCACCTTGTATCTCTAATGCAACCATGAGGTCCTTGAGAGCCTTGGGGAATTCTGTCTCACACTCCAAAGTCATTGTCATGAGTGGTCCTTTCCTCACGGCTTCGTTGATTGAGTTCATCTACAAATAGAGATGAGAGAGAAGATTAGAAAAGTTTTACAAGAAGAATAGACAAGTGTAGAAGTTGCTGAATTTTTTTCCTTAGTGGTTTCCAATCCTATGGTCATAATCCTACAGGCAACACAGTGCTCTGATACCATCTGTAAGATCCCTCCTTTATAAAGGAAAAGGATCCCTGTGATTGCAATGCTAGTCCCTGGATCATTGCTAGCATCCACAGTTTAAGATGAAGTACACAGATACAAAGGTCATTTATTACATCCAATCTAGAGATAAACATAGTCCTTACAACTCAAGGCCACAGGCCTAATACAAGAGTTTGAATAAGTAAATAAATATAAGTCTTCATCTTCATGTGCCACAGGCAAACATGTTGAGTGTAGACTCATGACACCTAATCCTCATCAGAGTAACCTGCAACATCACAAGTTACAGCCACAGTGGGTCAATACTTTGGCATAGTATTGGCAAGTGATACCTTAGTATATTTTAAGTGGACTAGATACTATATGCAAATTTGGCTAAGTGTAGCTTGGCTTGCTTTGCTCAAAATAGGTTTTTCCTATTAGCTGAAATCACTAAGTTTTTCTTTGTTAAAACTTTTCCCAAGGAACCACCAATAGACATTGAGGTCCTTCACCCTTGTTCACCCACAAATTTTTACTTAGAAAATTGGGATGAGGAGATTCTTGATAGCTTCCATGCCTTGATGCTCAAGTTGTCCATTGCCATGGACTTGGCTAAGTACTTAGATTTTTCCATCTGCAGAGGTTGTGCACTTTCCCCACCGGACTTGGTTTCACCAAGACAGGACCTTTTAGAAGCCTTCCCTTAGACCAAATGGACGCGCTCCAACCTATCATTCCCACTACCACCAACTGTCCAAATGGCTAAGTTCTAGCAACTTATGTGATCCAGGCAGAGCCCATATTGCCAAGTGGCTGCACTAGAAGCTTCTCAACACTTGGCCTCTAAAATCCCTTTGTTCCTGGGTGGCTTTCCACAAGTGAGATACACAAGGTAAACCATAGTCATGGGCCTTGTGTAACCACTCAACCAAAACCACCAATCAAGTCCCTTTCCACCCAGGTGATTCATTGACTTAGTTGTTTTATTAAGCAAAACAAAAGTCCAAAGACTTAGAAATATTTTCATCATAGCATGTATATTTTACCAACCCTTGTTTACTGCTAGCTAGGCTAAGCATGGCATAGATAGTAACTTAACTTAGAAATTCCCTAGCATTTCCACAACTACTTAGGATTTCCCAACATGTCATATAGGCAAAAATAATAGCATGCAAGACTTAGCAAAATATTTCTAATGCTTAGTATAAAATATATGGATAGAATTATTCATAAAGTACCACTTGCCTTGGTAGTTGGGAGAGTAGCACTCTTCACAATCACAATCACTAGCACCAAAATCTACACATAAAATATAGCCACAATCACATACAAGACATATACAATCAAAAATATATATGCATGCATTCAAGATGCTAGGTGATGATTTTTAAAACCCAACCAAGCAAGTGCATAGTACTGAATCTTAAACAAGTCAAAAACTTGCCAAACCAAATTTACTTGACACTAAAAACAATTCCTAAACAATTCATATATTCAAATAAGCCCTACACATGTTTCTGCAAATAAAACCTTTTTAACAGAGACTAAACATTAAACACATTGCATAATCTGATAGAGCTTGCTCTCCTGATTCCAACGGTATAAAATTTGCCAAAATCTAACGTGGGAATCAAAAGTTACAAACAAAACAAATTTGAACTAAAATCTGATTCAAAAACTGTTTTAAATCTAACTCACTGCCACACGTCTGTTTCCTATTGGCCCGTACCGGTTCGGGCGGATCGATCTCTACGAGCCGCAGGATTTAAGTCAGATCTAGTGGCTCAGATGCGCGCATACCCCTTCGTTTAAGTTCTAATTCTAGTCGTAAGATCTACATCTAACGCTCCTGATTGCTTTGACCAGAGATGGGCGGCGCTAGCGGCGGCGACTGGCGGCGGCGCCTCTGTCAGTGGCGGAGCTGGCGTTCTAGGTCGCGTGGGAGAGGGAGAAGGGTTTACCAGACTCGCAGGGAGCTGCTGATGCTCAAGGTGGCGATGGTTCGTCAAGGGGCGCGCGAACACAGCGGGAATTCCTCTTCGGAGTAGGGGCAGATGTCGGGCAGGCCTTGGCGTCGACGGAGGAGAGGTTCTGGGGCGATCTAAGACAAACCAACGGCACCGTTAGATGTGCAAGACGCTGGGGATCTTAGGCGTATCAAACAGAGGGCAAGGGGTGGCTGGTACTTACGGGGAGAGGTCGCCGGAGTTGAGTTGCGGCTCGGTCGTTTGCGGGAACGAACGGGGACGGCGTCCTGGGTCACAAGCAGGCAAGCAAAGGGTATCAGAAGATGCACGAGGTCTTGTTGGACACACTCGTTTGAACCAGAGGCACAGGGGCGGTCGGGACTCACCGGAATTCGCTGCCGGAGATCGTCGGAGCTGCGGCGGTGTTTAGCGAGTTGCGAGCAGCCTAGTGGCGTGGAGAGAAAATTGAGTGAGGGGAATGGAGCGGAGTGGGGAGGGGTTTAAGTAGGCAGAGGCTCGACAAGAAACGTCCGGTGAATCAATGGCAATTACGCCGCAGAATCAACGCAAGAACGGCAGCAGCGAGCGTCTGTAGCGAGATTTGGGAAGAAGAATTCGACGTGGAGAGGGCCCGGTTATGCGAGAGGAACAAAAGGGGTGTGGGGTCACGTGTTTGTGGAAGCGTGAGAGAGAGGGAAAACCCGGGTGGGCTAGCTGGGCTGGTTTCGCTGTTGGGCCCAAAGTCTAGCGCCGGCCCTTTTCCTTTTCTTTAATTCTTTTCTATTTCTAATTTGATTTTCTGGAATGATTTTCAAATGAATTCAAACTCTATTTGAATTCAAAACTTTTCAGGATTTTTGCAGTGTGCAACAGTCACAAATTTGGGCATAAAACCAAGTGGTCTCTCTGTTCAAGCTTGTTTCTTTTGAATAAACAAAATAAACAGTGCTATAGCACTTGATTTGCAAATGTTTTGAAAATGGTTTTGAAACCATATTTATTTTTTATATTTTTGTTCAAACTCCACACTCAAACCAATCAACAAGGAAGCAAACAAACTTGGTTTAAAACACTTAATCTCTCAAATGGGGATGGTCATTTGATTTAAGTTGCTCACATAAAATCATAGCACTATGTGCTTCTGTTTTTTTGAATTTGGTTTGAAATTGATCTCAAAACTATATGCATGCATGAATGATATGCAATCTTTGAAATCATGATTTTAGGGATGTTACACTGTGGTAGTCCTGCTGGCTTCTGGTGTTCCGCCTTCACTCGGCTACATACATCACATAAGGCAATATGCTCAGCGATGTCTGCCTTCATGTTGTTCCACCAGAATCTGTCCTTTAGGTCCATATACATCTTCGTATTGCCCAGATGTATGGAATACGGCGAGTCATGAGCTTCCTGCAGAATCAACTTCCTTATTACCGGATCGTTGGGAATGCACAAACGATATCCATACCACAAGGTTCCTTGCTCATCCTCGCGGAACTCTTTTGCTCGATCCTCCTTCATCTTTTCCTTTACTTCATCCATCTCCTTATCTCCTACTTGAGCCTTCCTGATTCTGTCCTGTAGCGTTGGTTGGACTTCCATTGCTACCAAATAACCTTCAGACACTACCTCTAGTCTAAGGTCCTTGAATTGCTTGCACAAATCCTCGGGAAATTCTCCAACAGACAACCCATTGGCATAGACCTTCCGGCTCAGAGCATCTGCCACTACATTGGCCTTTCCTGGGTGGTATTGCAGATTCATATCATAATCCTTGATAAGTTCCAACCATCTCCTTTGTCTCATGTTCAGTTCCTTTTATGTGAATATGTACTTCAGGCTTTTGTGGCCGGTGTACACATCACAGTGTTTTCCCATCAGGTAGTGCCTCCATACTTTGAGTGCATGAACCACTGATGCTAGTTCCAAGTCATGCGTGGGATAATTCCTCTCATGGTGTTTAAGTTGCCGCGAGTCCCTGTCCTGCATCACAGTACACTTTGAGTGCATGAACCACTGACACCACTCTCCCATCCTGCATCAGCACACTCCCAAGTCCCTGTCGAGAAGCATCACAGTACACTTGGAAATCCTTCTGAAGATCTGGTAAACACAGAACAGGTGCGGTCACTAGTCGACGCTTCAGTTCCTGAAAGCTGGCTTCACATGCATCCGTCCATTCAAACTTCCTCTCCTTCTTTAGAAGTTCTGTCATCGGCTTAGCAATCTTGGAGAAGTTTTCAATGAACCTCCTGTAATATCCAGCAAGTCCCAAAAACCTACGAATATCACCCACATTCTTGGGCGCTTCCCACTCAGTCACTGCAGTCACTTTTCTTGGATCAACAGTGACTCCTTATCCTGACACCACGTGTCCAAGAAATCCAACAGTGTTAAGCCAGAATTCACACTTGCTGAATTTGGCATACAACTTGTGTTCCCTTAGCTTCTCCATAATCAGTCGCAGATGTTTCACATGCTCAGCATCATCCTTGGAATATATCAGTATGTCATCAATGAACACAACCACGAACTTGTCCAAGTACTCCATGAATACCTTGTTCATCATGGTCATGAAATATGCTGGGGCATTCGTTATTCCAAAAGACATAACTGTATACTCATATAAACCATACCTAGTAGTGAAAGCAGTTTTTGGTATGTCCTCCTCCCGGATCTTCAATTGGAAGTATCCCGATCGCAGATCAATTTTGCTAAACACCTTTGCTCCTTCCAGTTGATCAACCAAATCATTTATGTTTGGCAGGGGGTATTTGTTCTTGATGGTCACTTCATTCAGCGAGTGATAGTCCACCACTAATCTCTTGCTGCTGTCTTTCTTATCCACAAACAGAACATGTGCACCCCATGACGACGAACTAGGCTGAATGAACCCCTTGTCCAACTGCTCCTTTAGCTATTTCTTCAATTCGTTCAGCTCATCCACATCCATCTTGTATGGTCTCTTTGCTATAGGTCCTGTTCCCGGCATCAGATCAATGACAAACTCCACTTCCCTGTCAGGTGGCATCCCTGGCAGCTCTTCTGGAAACACGTTGGGGTAATCCTTAATCACAGGCACAATATCCATGCTAACCCCCTTAAGATAATTCAGCTTACACCTTCCCGGTCGCACTGCCGACTTGAACCTAATTCTCTTACCATCCGGGGTTTTGAGCTAAACAGCACGATGTGCACAGTCTATGTGTCCCCCGTGCATAGACATTCAATCCATGCCTAGAATTACATTTAGACCTTGTGATTCCAATACTACCAGATGTGCAATGAAATTGTGTGCTCCAATCCTCACAGTTAAGTCGCGGCATCCTGCGCTAGCTATCATATCTCCTCCAGGTGAGCTTACTCTAATAGACTCTTTCATAGACTCCGTAGGTAACTTATACTTATCCACAAATGCCCTTGATATGAATGAATGTGATGCACCAGTATCGAAAAGTATAAGTGCAGGGTGAGTGTTGATTGGAAACTTACCAATCACAAGATTAGGCTCATCTGGGATCTCCTCCACATTCATGTGGTTCACTGTGGCCTTCTGGTTGTTGGTTGGCTTCAGTACCTTCTTCTCCGGACTGTCTTCATAATGTCCCTTTTGACCACACTTGAAGCATGTCACCTCACTCAGATCCTTCTTCACGAAGCTGCGATCACGGTTGCGGTCATGACCTATGTGTCCTCCAGAATGGTGAGAGTGTCCTCCCTTGTGGCTGTGGTGGTTGCTCTTGTGGTTATCATGGAGATTTCCATCGCCTCCATGGTAGTGGCGGTCGTGGCTTCCATGGTGCCCATGGTCACTCCCTCCATGCTTGGAGTATCCATCATAAGAAGTGCGAGACTTGTGGTGAGAACCAGAGTGGTGATTGTTGCTCTTCCTCTTGCGGCTTTCCACCTGCTTGTGCTTCCCTTCCAAGATCCTGGCCTTGTCCATAAGCTCCTGGAAAGTGGGACAATAAACCACCAGCATCTGCACTGAAAGCTCATCACTGAGGCCATCCAGGAATCTCTCCCTCCTTTTTGCATCAGTGTCAACATCCTCAGGTGCATAACGAGACAGGTTGTTGAACTCCTCAATATACTCAGCCACAGTGCGGTTGGTTTGGCGCAAGTTGCGAAACTCCTTCCTCTTCAGGCTCAGAACTCCTGAAGACACGTGGTTGGTCTTGAAACCTTCCTCAAACATTGCCCAAGTCATAGTGTCCAGCGGGTGGGTGATCTGAAAAGTGTCCCACCAAGAAGCGGCTGGTCCCTCTAGTAGGTGAGCGGCAAATCTCACCTTCACAGCATTAGTGCACCCAACAGTTACCAGATCCTTGTTGACTGAATGCAACCAGTCGAGAGCAACCATTGGTTCCGCTGCAGTCGAGAACTTCGCTGGCCTCAGCCTCAGAAACCTAGTGAGAGCAGCTCCCTGAGGCTGGTTGTTTCCATTGTTGTTGTTGTTGTTGTTGTTGTTCTGAGCTTCCATGAACTGGGTCATAACTTGGGTCAGCTGTGCCTGAGCTGCCATGAGCAGCTCCAACTCAGTGGGTTGACGGCGGGGAGGCATCTGCGGTTCAGCACAGGTAAGCTTAGAAAGAGTCGATTACGAAAATAGGATTCTACCCATGCATTATGACCAACCAACAACAAACAATTTCAGACAATCTCAAGCAGGCAACACATCAACAAACAAGTGATCTAGCAACATCCCAGGGGTTATCCTAGCAGTACATATCTACTGAAATAGTTTTTAGAAGAGTTGGCAATGGTTATCCACACAATAGATCAACAAAGCATTAAAAACAGCAATCTGCCAGAACAGTCCAGCAGTGTTCACGAATTTTTCTACCTGACTTAATCTCGTCAGGAATTTTTTCTGATTTTTTTTCATACAGTACAGTGAGTTTCAAACCATCCCTATTTGTTTCAGAATTTTTCCAGATACCAGTAAAATACGAAAAATCATACAGTATTGCTATGTCAGCAGAAAACTGCAATAGGAATGACTCAGATATTAACCAAACTTGCCATAACCCTTCCATAAAATTCGCACAAATAATCCTGGGATATTGAGGTACACAAATAAGCAACTAAACACTCATAAACTATCAGTAATTAAGTTTTACATCGATCGAGACTAATCCTAACGATTTTACCTAACGAAGACTAATTGGTGGACTTCTATCTACTTCTTGAAGAGATTGCGGTAGGTACTTGCACTCATGCGTTGGCGGTTCTTTCCATGATCCAACCAGGGAGGCGGAGTATACACCTCTCCTATGTCATCACTTGAAATCTCAAACTCCACCTATTCTGGATCCTCCTCTTCTTCTTCATTCACTGCTGCAGCTGCAACGGCTTCATCTCCTCCACCATCATCGTCTCCATCATCATCATCCTCGTCCTCATCATCATCATCGTTCCCACTGTCATCATCATCATCATTGTTGCCATCATCTCCATTGTCATCATCAGAGGGTGGATTCAGCTGTGCTTGGAGACCGGCAATCTGGGCTGCCATATCCTCAATAGTTTGATCCCTTTCCTGGACGGTCCCTTGCAACTTTTGTAGGGTCTGGTTGTTTTCCTGCACAGTTCCATTAAGCTGAGCTATGGTTGCATCCCTGCCTATCAGGGCATTCTCCAGAACTCCCACAGCTTCATGCAAGGTCTCTATCTCCAGTCCTTGGACCACCATACCATTGCTAGCAAAATCTGCAATCTCCTTTACCATCATCACTTTCTCAGCTAGAGCTCCATTCTCCCTTTCCATGTCCTCTATGTGCCTCCGACGGGACGGCATGTTGTTCCTATCGCCCGGGGTAACCACAACGTTCCCATCTTCATCATGCCTCCCATAGTCACGGTAGGGTGAGTCTGCTGGCAGTAGGTGTCGGACAAGATGTCACTGGCATGACAGGGCTTCATGCAGGGCCAAGTTTATTCCAAGTCCCAAGTTGCAGTATGTCTTGGTGTAGATCAGATGCATAGGGTTTGGCAAGGCGGCATCCCTGAAGATGAAGGTGGTGATCTCCCATGCATCCTCGCCATATCCATAGGTGTACAACCATCTTCCCTTGAACATGGGCAGTGGCAATCCCAATGACTGCGAGAGCTGTGCTAACTGTCTTGCAAAGGGCCTTGGTGACTCCATGGTTGCATACTCAGTACTGACTTCTCCCATCTACCAATTAAAAGAGGAAAGTGTGAGAATAGCATATGGTAAGAATTTACGAGAGTGAAAGGCATAAGATGAAAGGCAGAGTTAATATAGGCTTTAATAAATCTATGGCTTCCTATTCCAAACCTAGGTCACGATCCTACAGTCGACACACGGGCTCTGATACCATCTTGTAACACCACGGTTCTGAAAAGACCGTAGCTTTTATGTGACATGCCAATCCCTGGATCGATTCATTGACCCACAATAGAATAAGATGAATAACATAGAAAAATATCCGTGTATCATAAATAACGAAGATCCAGAGTACCATTATTACAATAAAAGCTTAGCTCAAGGCTAGCTCAAATTATTCAGGTAGCAACATAAATAAAGCAAATCATCCATTCTTCAAATTTCCCACAAGTGAACAAGTGCCGAGTGGAGTACCGTGGCCTAAATCGATTTACTCAGAATCGGAATATCCTGCAACATGAAACATAGCATCCCCGAAGGGTCAATACATGGAATGAATGGCAAGTAGAGCTATTAAAGGAGACAATAGTGCTATCATCTACATGCATACTTGGCAAGTGGGGCTGTGGCTAGCTTGCATTTGCAAAAACCTTTATCCTACTTTCATAAACAGTTTTTTGATTTTTTTGGAAAGATCCCAATTAAGTGAACCCAACAACATTAAAGCAATTATGAAATTGGAATGAGCGAGAAACATGTCATGGAATCAATATCAAGCAACTCAGACATCCATAACCGGGGACATGGCTAATCGATTATTTTATACACCCTGCAGGGGTTAGTACACTTTACCCATGTGACTTGGCCAGTCCAACTCGTACCATCACTCTCATTTTGGGTGATGATAGGGAGAAGTCCAAGAAGAGACCGTTCGAGAAGTAGCTCCCCAATCCCGACGCGCACCGGTCCAACCTACCAAAATTCTACATCTCGAGATACGCGGGTTCGAGTTACCACAACCTACTGAGTCCAACCAACCGCCCATTTCATTATTGGCACATGGTTTTACACGTAAGCTACAAAATAAAGAAGCCAATCATTTTCTCTTGATACATGGGTGCCTTTCCGCAATGATACCACCAAAATTATCAATCCCATCACATCCAGGAGATTCATTGATTTAGTTGTTTTAGTTTTCACAAACCAACACTGTTAAAAACAACTTTCAGTGATGTAACCCAGCTCTCGTTCATCATAGAATGGCTAAGCACATCTACCAACGGTGGTTTATCTACAGGGAAAGCCCTAGCACATAATAGGACATAGCATAGCGATAGTATTATCCTACATATGCTTCTACAAAATACACGACAATGCAATGAAAATAGTAGTATAACATCATTAACAAAGTAGCATCTACTTGCCTTGGTTGTAGCGGTCGGAAGAACAATCCACACACGAGCAAGCGTTGCACTCGTCACAATCTACACGATACAATTGCAATCATAAACAAACCATCCACAATCATATGCAAACAAAGATGATGCAAGATGCATGCATGACAAGTGGATTGATGCTACAGCAAAATCACATAATATTATTCAGTAAAGTTACTGTATGCATGCAAATTATTTTTTGTGCAAAGAAAACAAGTATGCAATTTATAATGCTCAATAATAGAGCTAGAAACTAAATAATTCACCACTGCTAACATACTGTTTGTAAAATCTTGGAAACATTCTTCTGTGTAGGAAACTCTAAATAAAGACAGTACCAATTGGAATTTCTCAAAAAGGATTTATATAACTCCCTGAGTAACTAAAATACTGCAGTAAGCCTTTAAATAGATTCTGAAAAAATTATTACCATAAGCCTAACTTTTTAATTCACTTTGAGATTCCCCTTATTCTACTGATTCCAGGGACATATTATTTGCAATTTTTGGAGTTACAGAACTTATTCTACGAATTAATTACTCTAAAAAGGCCATTAACTCATTTAATTATTCTAGACAAAACCTTGCTGCAAAAGTGTAAAACAATGGTACAGAAATATTCTACACGAGACACTGAATCTACACATATATTATTTGTAATTTTTGGAATAGTAGATCTGAAGATATGAATTTTGCAAGTTTTGGTCAATATCTGCCAATTAATTCAATTTAGAAAATACCCAGTCAAACTTTGACTGTTGACCGGCCCACGTGGCGGCTGACGTGGCACTGACTGGCAGTTGACCAGTCAACTGCCTGCGCTGACTAATCAATGGTCCGTCTGGACCGTTGGATCACGATCTAGCGGCCAGGGAGGCACGCGAGGGGGGGGGGGGCTCACCGGCGGCGTCAGATGGCGTCGGTGGCGGCGGCTCCGGGATCCCGGCGGCGGCTGGGCGGTGTACGGGGTCGGGGGCATGGCGGCAGGGATTCTCGTGGTGGCGGCGTCGGTAGGCGGGCAGGGTGGCGACGGCGGCGCCCAGCTGGAGCGGCGGCGGCGGCGGGCAGCGGCGTCGATGGCGGCGGCAGCGGCGATGTGGTTCTGCGAGAGAAGAGGAGAGGGGTCAACGGCGGCGGGCGAGGTTAGGGGAGGCTCATGAAGGAGGCGGCATGAGGCGGGCGAGGCAGCGGGGCGGGCGCAGCGGCGGGGCTAGCTCGAGTTCGCGTAAAAGCGAAGAGGCGTGGGTTTAGGGGTTGGGTAGAGGAGAGGCTAGGGTATAAGAGAGGGGGTCGCGGCGGCGCGTGGGGGTGCTAGTCGTGGCCGGGTCGGCCTCGGCGTCCGTGCCCTATTTGTGGCCGCGTTCTCCGTGCATAGACATCCAATCCATTCGTAGAATTACATCTAGACCTTGTGATTCTAATACTACCAGATGTGCAGTGAAATTATGTGCTCCAATCCTCACAGTTAAGTCGCAGCATCCCACGCTAGCTATCATACCTCCTCTAGGTGAGATTACTCTAATAGACTCTTTCATAGACTCCGTAGGTAACTTATACTTATCCACAAATGCCCTTGATATGAATGAATGCGATACACCAGTATCGAAAAGTATAAGTGCAAGGTGAGTGTTGATTGGAAACTTACCAATCACAAGATCAGGCTCATCTGGGATCTCCTCCACATTCATGTGGTTCACTTTGTATACAGTTTGTTGGTTGGCTTCAGTACCTTCTTCTCCGGACAGTTGTCTGCATAATGTCCCTTCTGAACACACTTGAAGCATGTCACCTCACTCAGATCCTTCTTCACGAAGCTGCGATCACAGTTGCGATCATGACCACTGTGTCCTCCAGAATGGTGAGAGTGTCCTCCCTTGTGGCTGTGGTGGTTGCTCTTGTGGTTATCATGGCGATGTCCATCACCTCCATGGTAGTGGCGGTCGTGGCTCCCATGGTGCCCATGGTCACTCCCTCCATGCTTGGAGTATCCATCATAAGAAGTGCGAGACTTGTGGTGAGAACCAGAGTAGTGATTGTTGCTCTTCCTCTTGCGGCTTTCCACCTTCTTGTGCTTCCCTTCCAAGATCCTGGCCTTGTCCATAAGCTCCTGGAAAGTGGGACAATAAACCACCAGCAGCTGCACTGAAAGCTCATCACCGAGGCCATCCAGGAATCTCTCCCTCCTTTTTGCATCAGTGTCAACATCCTCAAGTGCATAACGAGACAGGTTGTTGAACTCCTCAATATACTCAGCCACAGTGCGGTTGGTTTGGCGCAAGTTGCGAAACTCCTTCCTCTTCAGGCTCAGAACTCCTGAAGACACGTGGTTGGTCTTGAAACCTTCCTCAAACATTGCCCAAGTCACAGTGTCCAGCGGGTGGGTGATCTGAAAAGTGTGCCACCAAGAAGCAGCTGGTCCCTCCATTAGGTGAGCAGCAAATCTCACCTTCTCAGCATCAGTGCACCCAACAGTTACCAGATCCTTGTTGACTGAACGCAACCAGTCAAGAGCAACCATTGGTTCCGCTGCAGTCAAGAACTTCGCTGGCCTTAGCCTCAGAAACCTAGTGAGAGCATCTCCCTGAGGCCGGTTGTTCCCATTGTTGTTGTTGTTGTTGTTCTGAGCTTCCATGAACCGGGTCATAACTTGGGTCAGCTGTGCCTGAGCTGCCATGAGCTGCTCTAACTCAGTGGGTTGGCAGTGGGGAGGCATCTGCGGTTCAGCACAGGTAAGCTTAGAAAGAGTCGATTGCGAAAACAGGATTCTACCCACGCATTATGACCAAACAACAACAAACAGTTCCAGACAATCTCAAGCAAGCAACACAGCAACAAACAAGTGATCCAGCAACATCCCAGGGGTTATCCTAGCAGTACATATCTACTGAAATAGTTTTTAGAAGAGTTGACAATGGTTATCCACACAATAGATCAACAAAGCATTAAAAACAGCAATCTGCCAGAACAGTCCAGCAGCGTTCACGAATTTTTCTACCTGACTTAATCTCGTCAGGAATTTTTGCTGATTTTTTTGCATACATTACAGAGAGTTTCGAACCATCCCTATTTTTTTCAGAATTTTCCCAGATACCCGTAAAATACGAAAAATCGTACAGTACTGCTGTGTCAGCAGAAAACTGCAACAGGAATGACTCAGATATTAACCAAACTTGCCATAACCCTTCCATAAAATTCGCACAAATAATCCTGGGATATTGGAGTACACAAATAAGCAACTAAACACTCTTAAACTAACAGTAATTAAGTTTTACATCGATCGAGACTAATCCTAATGATTTTACCTAACGAAGACTAATTGGTGGACTTCTATCTACTTCTTGAAGAGGTTGCGGTAGGTCCTTGCACTCATGCATTGGCGCTTCTGTCCACGATCCAACCATGGAGGCGGAGTATACACCTCTCCTGTGTCATTACTTGAAATATCAAACTCCACCTCTTCTGGATCCTCCTCTTCTTCTTCATTCACTGCTGCAGCTGCAACGACTTCATCTCCTCCACCATCATCGTCTCCATCATCATCATCCTCGTCCTCATCATCATCATTGTTCCCACTGTCATCATCATCATTGTTGCCATCATCTCCATTGTCATCATCAGAGGGTGGATTCAGCTGTGCTTGGAGACCGGCAATCTGGGCTGCCATATCCTCAATAGTTTGATCCCTTTCCTGGACGGTCCCTTGCAACTATTGTATGGTCTGGTTGTTTTCCTGCACAGTTCCATTAAGCTGAGCTATGGTTGCATCCCTGCCTATCAGGGCATTCTCCAGAACTCCCACAACTTCATGCAAGGTCTCTATCTCCAGTCCTTGGACCACCATACCATGGCTGGCAAAATCTGCAATCTCCTTTACCATCATCACTTTCTCAGCTAGAGTTCCAGTCTCCCTTTCCATGTCCTCTATGTGCCTCCGACGGGACGGCATGTTGTTCCTGTCGCCCGGGGTAACCACAACATTCCCATCTTCATCACGCCTCCCATAGTCACGGTAGGGTGAGTCTGCTGGCAGTAGGTGTCGGACAAGATGGCACTGGCGTGACAGGGCTTCATGCAGGGCCAAGTTTATTCCAAGTCCCTAGTTGCAGTACGTCTTGGTGTAGATCAGATGCACAGGGTTTGGCAAGGCGGCATCCCTGAAGATGAACGTGGTGATCTCCCATGCATCCTCGCCATATCCATAGGTGTACAACCTTCTTCCCTTGAACATGGGCAGTGGCAATCCCAATGACTGCGAGAGCTGTGCTAACTGTCTTGCAAAGGGCCTTGGTGACTCCATTGTTGCATACTCAGTCCTGACTTCTCCCATCTATCAATTAAAAGAGTAAAGTGTGAGAATAGCATATGGTAAGAATTTACGAGAGTGAAAGGCAGAGTTAATATAGGCTTTAATAAATCTATGGCTTCCTATACCAAACCTAGGTCACGATCCTACAGTCGACACACGGGCTCTGATACCATCTTGTAACACCATGGTTCTGAAAAGACCGTAGCTTCTATGTGACATGCCAATCCCTGGATCGGTTCATTTGCCCACAATAGAATAAGATGAATAACATAGCAAAATATCCGTGTATCATAAATAACAAAGATCCTGAGTACCATTATTACAATAAAAGCTTATCTCAAGGCTAGCTCAAATTATTCATGTAGCAACATAAATAAAGCAAATCCTCCATTCTTCAAATTTCCCACAAGTGAACAAGTGCCGAGTGGTGTACCGTGGCCTAAATCGATTTACTCAGAATCGGAATATTCTGCAACATGAAACGTAGCACCCCGAAGGGTCAATACATGGAATGTATGGCAAGTCGAGCTATTGAAGGAGACAATAGTGCTATCATCTACATGCATATTTGGCAAGTGGAGCTGTGGCTAGCTTGCATTTGCAAAAACCTTTATCCTACTTTCATAAACAGTTTTTTGATTTTTTTTTGGAAAGATCCCAATTAAGTTAACCCAACAAAATTAAAGCAATTATGAAATTGGAATGAGCGAGAAACATGTCATGGAATCAATATCAAGCAACTCAGAAATCCATAACTGGGGACACGGCTAATCGATTAGATTATACACCCTGCAGGGGCTAGTACACTTTACCCATGTGACTTGGCCAGCCCAACTCATACCATCACTCTCATTTTGGGTGATGATAGGGAGAAGTCCAAGAAGAGACCGTTTGGGAAGTAGCTCCCCAATCCCGACGTGCACCGGTCCAACCTACCAAAATTCTATATCTCTGGATACGCGGGTTCGAGTTACCACAACCTACTGAGTCCAACCAACCGCCCATTTCATTATTGGCACATGGTTGTACACATAAGCTACAAAATAAAGAAGCCAATCATTTTCTCTTGATACCTGGGTGCCTTTCCGCAATGATACCACCAAAAATTATCAATCCCATCACACCTAGGAGATTCATTGATTAAGTTGTTTTAGTTTTTGCATACCAACACTGTTAAAAACAACTTTCAATGATGTTTAAGCACAAAATCATAGCATGGGTAAGCACATCGTTCATCATAGCATGGCTAAGCACATCTACCAACGGTGGTTCATCTACAGGGAAAGCCCTACCATATAATATGACATAGCATAGCGATAGTATTATCCTACATATGCATCTACAAAATACACGACAATGCAATGAAAATAGTAGGATAACATCTTGAACAAAGTAGCATCTACTTGCCTTGGTTGTAGCAGTCGGAAGAACAATCCATACACGAGCAAGCGTTGCACTCGTCACAATCTACACGATACAATTGCAATCATAAACAAACCATCCACAATCATATGAAAACAAAGCTGATGCAAGATGCATGCATGACAAGTGGATTGATGCTACAACAGAATCACATAATATTATTCAGTAAAGTTACTGTATGCATGCAAATTATTTTTTGTGCAAAGAAAACAAGTATGCAATTTATAATGCTCAATAATAGAGCTAGAAACTAAATAATTCACCACTGCTAACATACTGTTTGTAAAATCTTGGAAAAATTCTACTGTGTAGGAAACTCTAAATAAAGACAATACCAATTGGAATTTCTCAAAAAGGATTTATATTACTCCCTGAGTAATTAAAATACTGCAGTAAGTCTTTAAATAGATTCTGCAAAAACTATTACAGTAAGCCTAACTTTTTAATTCATTTTGAGATTCCCCTTGTTCAACTGATTCCAGGGACATATTATTTGCAATTTTTGGAGTTACAGAACTTATTCTACGAATTAATTACTCTAAAAAGGCCATTAACTCATTTAATTATTCTGGGCAAAACCTTGCTGCAAAAGTGTAAAACAATAGTACAGCAAGATTCTACACGAGACGCTGAATCTACACATATTTTATTCGTAATTTTTGGCCCAGTAGATCTGAAGATATGAATTTTGCAAGTTTTGGTCAATATCTGCCAATTAATTCAATTTAGAAAATACCCAGTCAAACTTTGACTGTTGACCGGCCCACGTGGTGGCTGACGTGGCGCTGACTGGCAGTTGACCAGTCAGCTGCCCGCGCTGACTAATCAACGGTCCGTCTGGACCGTTGGATCACGATCTAGCGACCGGGGAGGCACGCGAGGGGGGGCTCACCGGCAGTGTCGGATGGCGTCGGTGGCGGCGGCTGGGCGGCGTACGGGGTCGAGGGCATGGCGGCGGGGCTTCCCGTGGTGGCGGCGTCGGTAGGCGGGCACGGTGGCGACGGCGGCGCCCAGCTGGAGCGGCGGCGGCGTCGGTGGCGCGGGCGACGGCGGCGGTGTGGCGGTTCCTGCGGGGAGAGAAGAGGAGAGGGGTCGGCGACGGCAAGGTCATGGGAGGCTTCATGGCGAGGAGCGGCAGGCGCCACCGAGAGCGGGGAAGGCAACGGCGGCGGCTAGCTCCGGCGAGAAATCGCCGGAGTTTGAGGGCGAGAGAGAGGGCGTGGGTTTAGGGGTCAGGAAGAGGAGGGGCTAGGGTATAAGAGAGGAGGGTCGCGGCGGCGTGCGGGGGTGCTGGTCGTGGCCGGGTCGGCCTCGGTGTCCGTGCCCTGGCCGGCTCTCGCTGACGGGCGGGCCCTAGCTGGCGGTGGCTGTGGCCGCGTGGGCGGCGCGCTGCAATCTGACGTGCTGGCGGCGGCCTTTGCACAGTCGTCTTGTTGAGCTGGTCAGGCTGGGACAGGCCAGACCGCTGCTTGCTTTTTTTTATTCTTTTTCTTTTCCATTTTATGTTTTAGTATTTCTAACATAACTTTTCCATATGAACTCCAAATGGGGTGAAATTTCTTTCTAAATTTTTCTAAAATCTAGGAGATCAACCTAGGATCCTTTTGTACTCCTTCTCACTAGTTTTCAAATAGTGGATTACAAACCTTAGTATAACCCCTTGTAGGTGCAACTTGGTGATTCTAAATAGGGCTTTGAAAATATTGTTTTGCCAGAATCATTTCAAACTAAAAATTTGCATGGATGTTCATGATGCAATGACATGAATGATATGCAGTACCAAATCTAAAATTTGGAATGTGACACAGCCACAGCTATATGAGTTTCCCTTCTCGAAATCCCGAATCTACACATGCCCGAACCTTATTTCGCTTATTAACCCATCTAGACTTCGTCGTTTGCCTTTGGCCAAAAAATGAAAGTTGTAGATCTCGTCAAATCTTTCACTCCCGACAAACCTCGCCTCTTTTCATCCACCACAGCCGGAGAATTTTGTATCGCAATATTTCAGATATGACGGTGTAAATCCAAGATGTACTCGCGCTCGTTTCTTCAAATCCAAATTCCTTTGGTGATAAGATAGGACTAATGATTCCTCACAACTTTCATGTTGTAAGTTTTTCAATTTGACCTACGGATTTGTCTCTCTAACACATATCTATTTCTTGTCTATTCTGAGCCAAAATCGGGCCAATCTCCTCTCCTAGCCACTGGATCTCATCGCGACGGTTAAGATTAGAGCTTATCAACGAAAGGGTACGAGCCAACCAGATCTCGCCACGTATCAACGCCAGGTCAGCCCGCGTCCCAGTCAGCATAGAATATTCCCACGGAATATTCCCTGTAGATTTGAAATTGAATTTAAATTGTAGGAAATTGTGTAAACTTGCAAAAATCATACAAAAAGATTGATAGATCCAAATATTATATATCAATGGATTAAGAAAAACGTGTAGAATATTAATATGACATTAGATCTAACCTTTATAGTATTCGTTTACTGTAGTAATTTAATTAGTTTTAATGGTCTTTTAGGTTAGTAAATTCATAAGAAATTATCTGTAACTCCAAAAAATATGAACCATATATCAAATTGAAGCTACTATAATGTAGATTAATAATATCTGGTTGGATCTAGCCTTTGCGGATTATTTACGCCGTAGTGATTTAATTAGTTTGAATGGATTTAGAAATCATTAAATTCATAGTAAATTATTTGCATATCACAAAAACATAAATGATATACCGATGGAAAGCTGGTTCCATGTAGATCATCAATATGCAAATGGTTCAGGCAAATACTCTAAGGTTTCGCAGCAATTAAATAAATAGATTGATGTCTTATTTAGAGTATTAAAATCATAGTAATTCGAATACTGCTCAGAAAATTACAAATAATATGTCCCTGGAATCACAATTCCGTGGAGATTACAGATATATTTTTAGTTTGATTTTAGGCAACAGAAACTATATGAATCATTTAAAACCCATTAAACACTATTTAAATCATACAAAAAGATCTATAACTCCGATTAGGGTGAATCCAACACCTACTGGTTCGTATTAACGTCCTCTATCCAGTAAATCCAAGAAACAAATTTAATTCGGCAGTTCGAACAGGCATTACAACAGAACTATTAAAAACCCTATATTGGCAAGTAATTATTAATAACAAGTACTCCATTGCATTAATTGGTCCCTTGCATGCATCATATACTTCAGTATTGTTTAGAGAACTAAAGTAACAACCATCGTGACTTATTAAATTGTCATGCATGCATTTGTTGCATTTGTTTGATCTCTATGTGCTATTGTTTATGTTGTATGCAATTGTTTGCTCGATAGATTGCGAGGAGTGCAACGTGTGTGATTGCAACGAGTGTTTGAACAACTTCACCAACTATCAAGGCAAGTAGATGCTACATTGTTCATGATATTGTCCTACTATTTTTAATGCATTGTCGTGTATTTTGTAGATGCATGTGTAGGAAAGTACTATCGCTATGCTATGTCCTATTATGTGGTAGGAATTTCCTGTAGATGAGCCACCGTTGGTAGATGTGCTTAGCCATGCTATGATGAACGTGGGCCGGGTTACATCCCTGAAGGTTGTTTCTAAATGTGTTGGTTTTCGAAAACTAAAAACAACTTAATCAATGAATCTACTGGGTGTGATGGGATTGGTAATTTTTGGTGGTATCATTGCGGAAAGGCATCCATGTATCAAGAGAAAATGATTGGCTTCTTTATTTTGTAGCTTACGTGTACAACCATGTGTCAATAATGAAATGGGCGGTTGGTTGGACTCAGTAGGTTGTGGTAACTCGAACCCACGTATCCAGAGATGTAGAATTTTGGTAGGTTGGAACGGTGCGTATCGGGTTTGGGGAGCTACTTCCCGAACGGTCCCTTCTTGGACTTATCCCTATCATCACCCAATAAGAGAGTGGTGGTACGAGCTGGGCTGGATAAGTCACATGGGTAAAGTGTACTAACCCATGCAGGGTGTATAAACTAATCAATTAGCCGTGTCCCCGGTTATGGACATTTGAGTTGCTTGATATTGAGTTCATGACATGTTTCTCGCTTATTCAAATTTCATAATTGCTTTAATGTTGATGGGTTGACTTAATTGGGATCTTTTCAAAGAAAATAAAAAATTGTTTATGAAAGTAGGAAAAAGGTATTAATAATGCAAGCTAGACATAGCTTCACTTGCCAAATAAGCATGTAGATGTTAGCTCTATTGTCTCCTTTAATAGCTCTACTTGCCATACATTCCAAGTATTGACCCTTCGGGGCTGCTATGTTTTATGTTGCAGGTTATGATTCCGATTATGGGTTATCGACTAGGTTGCAATACTCCACTCAACAGTTATTTGCCTGTGGCACAATTGAAGATGGAGCCTATCAATTGTTTATGCTTCCGTATGCTACTTGAATTTGAGCTAGCCTTGAGCTAAGCATTATTGTAATAATTGCAAATTCTGTATCAATTTGTTATTTATGATGCACTGTTAAACTCTTTGGTATTCATCTGTACTGTGCGCCAGTGAACCGATCCAGGTATTGGCACTATACACATGAACTCAGCCTTATCAGGCGAGGGTGTTACAGGATGGTATCAGAGCAGTGCATTGACTGTAGGATCGTGACCTACCAATGGATTAGGAATACCATATGAAAACTATAAACACTATATGATTCTATCTATTCTCTTCTTACATTTCTTTTTAGTATCTTCTTATCACTTCAATTCTCATACTCTTCTCTTTTAAAATATAGAAGAAAGACTCTCTCTCTAGCAATGAACTCATAATTTTTTACTTATTAGATTCTTGTAAGTCTTCATCTATCTTTTCTAATCTCATCTTGTTCAAACTCGTAGATGAACACTTGTGCAAGAAAGTGCTAGATTTAGTATAGTTAGATGATGACCGCCATATAGTTTGATATGATCTCGTTCAGATATAGCAATCCATTGTTATAAGAACTTGTTTGATAGTTGATTTATTGTGAATAGGTTGTGCTATTTGATACCTTAAAGTTCCAGAATATTTTTGTGAGATTCCATAATATGTTAATGAAGGTTTTGATTAGAAATTCGTGATATTTTCGCTGCAGTGCTATTTGATACCTTAAAGTTCCAGAATATTTTTGTGAGATTCCATAATATGTTAATGATGGTTTTGATTAGAAATTCGTGATATTTTCGCTGCAGTTTTCTGCTGAACCAGCTGTACTGTATGATTTTTCATATTTTTTTGGTAACTGGGAAAAATCTGAACAAATAGGATTTGGTGCGAAACTTCCTGTACTATATGTAGAAAACTTGGCTCAAATTCCTGATGAGTCTAAGATGCCCAGGAAAATTCGTGAACACTTCTGTAGTTTTAGGACAGATTCTGTCTATTGCTGTTATGATTGTAGGTTCACCCCCAAATGAATATTAGTCAATGTAAAACTATTTTTTAGATGGTATGCCACTAAAACAAAACTTGTGGAATATAAACAAAACTATTTTAGATTGAGTGTTGTTGTGTTGATTGTGTGCTTGTGTGCTATTTGTGTGTTTCATATAGTTATGGGTAGTATTACTTCTCCAGTCTTTCTATCTATATCTCGTCTATGCTATACCAATAGATACTCTTTATTGCCAACCCCTGAAATTGGAATATATAGTTTTCCTACTAGCTTAATTATATTGGATTCACAATATTTAAATGTAATAGTAGGCATAGACTGGATGGTTAAATAAGAAGCTCGGATAGTTGGAGCACAACTTGATACTACACTCACAATCCTAAGGGAGAAAGAACAAGATATAGATAATCAACTAACCTTGGAGATCCAAATTTAATTTTCTTAAGGGGGGTAGCCTCGACAGCAACACCCACACCTTGCTAGCCATTCCGAATCTCGGGACGAGATTCATCTTAAGGGGGTTAGTCTGTCACATTCCAAGATTTTGAAATTGGGACTAGAAAAAAATTGCATTTGCATGACATTCATGAGAATTGCATGACATTCATGAGCATCGCATTGCATATTTGCATCAAGAAAATCCCTAAATATAAATAAAGTACTAAAACCCTAAATAGTATATGCCACTTTGTTCCTAAAGGGAATTAAATTGGCTTTATAAAAACCCATTGTTGCTAAGGCATCGATTATTGATAATTATAGCCTAAAAATATCCAATTAATATTACAAAATTTTAGAAACAAAATTGAGCTCATTTGAAGCTATTATGAAAAAGTTATGGAATAAATACAAACACATAAAGATATAAATAAAACGAAATATACAAGGATTTATAAATTACTACTTGTAAACTATCAAAAATATTACAAATATGATCCTATAATGATCTATTCGATTTTAGAAAATTTTAGAAAAAAGAATCATGTTATTTGGAGTTCGTATGCAAAAGATATGAGGGAAACAAGTAAATAGAAAATGAAAAGAAAACATTGGGCCAACCGGCCGGCCCAACTAGCAGACTGTGGGAGCAGCCAGGCACCGGTACCGATCGTTGTCCCAGGTGCTTTAAAAAGCGTGCAAATCAGTTTTTCTCAAACCTATCCCTATTCAAACTCTTATAACTTTTAATCTACAACTCCGAATCGACTTCCGTTTGTTTCTACTTGTTCCCTACTCCAAAACCTATCTCTCCATCGTCCTAAACCTTCATATAAACCCATGCAGCCATAGCTATATGAGTTTCTCTTCTCGAAGTCCCGAATCATGCTCGAATCTTATTTCGCTTATTAACCCATCTAGACTTCGTCGTCTGCCTTTGGCCAAACAACAAAAGTTGTAGATCTCGTCGAAATCTTTCTATCTCGACAAACCTCACCTCTTGTCATCCACCACAGCCAGATAATTCTGCATCACAATATTTCAGATATGAAGGTGTAAATCCAAGATGTACTCGCGCTTGTTTCTTCAAATCCAAATTCCTTTGGTGAGAAGATAGGACTAATGATTCCTCACGACATTCATGTTGTAAGTTTTTCAATTTGACCTACGGATTTTTCTCTCTAATACAGATCTATTTCTTGTCTATTCTGAGCCAAAATCGGTTCAATCTCCTCTCCTAACCACTGGATCTCATCGCGACGGTCAAGATTAGAGCTTATCAAAAAAGGGGTACGAGCCAACTAGATCTCGCCACGTGTCAACGCCAGGTCAGCCCCGCATCCCAGTCAGCATAGAATATTCCTAGGGAATATTCCCCGTAGATTTGAAATTAAATTTAAATTGTAGGAAATTGTGTAAACTTGCAAAAATCATACAAAAACATTCATTGATCCAAAAATAGCAAATTATATATCAATGGATTCAAAAAAACGTGTAGAATATTAATATGACATTAGATCTAACCTTTACAGTATTTGTTTACTGTAGTAATTTAATTAGTTTTAATGGACTTTTAGGTTAGTAAATTCATAGGAAATTATCTGTAACTCCAAAAAATATGAACCATATATCGAATTGAAGCTACTATAATGTAGATTAATAATATCTGGTTGGATCCAGCCTTTGTGGATTATTTAACCTGTAGTTATTTAATTAGTTTGAATGACTTTAGAAATCATTAAATTCATAGTAAATTATTTGCATATCACAAAAATATAAATGATATACCGATGGAATGCTGGTTCCATGTAGATCATTAGTATGCAAATGGTTTAGGCAAATACTGTAATGTTTCGCAGCAATTAAATAAATAGATTAATGGCTTATTTAGATATTAAAATCATAGTAATTCGAATACTCCTCAGAAAATTACAAATAATATGTCCCTGGAATCACAATTTCGTGGTGATTACAGATATAATTTTAGTTTGATTTTTAGGCAACAGAAACTATATGAATCATTTAAAACCCATTAAACACTATTTAAATCATACAAAAAGATCTATAACTCTGATTAGGATGAATCCAACACCTCTAGTTCGTATTAACGTCCTCTATCTAGTAAAGCCAAGAAACAAATTTAATTCGACAGTTATAATAGGCGTTACAACAGAACTATTAAAAATCCTATATTGGCAAGTAATTATTAATAACAAGTACTCCATTGCATTAATTGGTCTCTTGCATGCATCATATACTTCAGTATTGTTTAGATAACTAAAGTAACAACCATTGTGACTTATTAAATTGTCATGCATGCATTTGTTGCATTTGTTTGATCTCTATGTGCTATTGTTTATGTTGTATGCAATTGTTTGCTCGATAGATTGCGAGGAGTGCAACGTGTGTGATTGCAACGAGTGTTTGAACGACTTCACCAACTATCAAGGAAAGTAGATGCTACATTGTTCATGATATTGTCCTACTATTTTTAATGCATTGTCGTGTATTTTGTAGATGCATGTGTAGGAAAGTACTATCGCTATGCTATGTCCTATTATGTGGTAGGAATTTCCTGTAGATGAGCCACCATTGGTAGATGTGCTTAGCCATGCTATGATGAACGAGGTCTAGGTTAAATCACTGAAGGTTGTTTCTAAATGTGTTGGTTTGCGAAAACTAAAAACAACTTAATCAATGAATCTCCTGGGTGTGATTGGATTGATAATTTTTGGTGGTATCATTGCGGAAAGGCATCCAGGTATCAAGAGAAAATGATTGGCTTCTTTATTTTGTAGCTTACGTGTACAACCATGTGCCAATAATGAAATGGGCGGTTGGTTGGACTTAGTAGGTTGTGGTAACTCGAACCCACGTATCCAGAGATGTAGAATTTTGGTAGGTTGGAACGGTGCGTGTCGGGTTTGGGGAGCTACTTCCCGAACGGTCCCTTCTTGGACTTCTCCCTATCATCACCCAATATGAGAGTGGTGGTATGAGCTGGGCTGGCCAAGTCACATGGGTAAAGTGTACTAACCCCTGCAGGGTGTATAAACTAATCGATTAGCCGTGTCCCCGGTTATGGACATCTGAGTTGCTTGATATTGAGTTCATGACATGTTTCTCTCTCATTAAAATTTCATAATTTATTTAATATTGATGGGTTAACTTAATTGGGATCTTTTCAAAGAAAATCAAAAACTGTTTATGAAAGTAGGAAAAAGGTATTGAAAATGCAAGCTAGCCATAGCTCCACTTGCCAAATAAGCATGTAGATGTTAGCTCTATTGTCTCCTTTAATAGCTCTACTTGCCATACATTCCAAGTATTGACCCTTCGGGGCTGCTACGCTTTATGTTGCAGGTTATGATTCCAATTATGAGTGATCGACTAGGTTGCGATACTCCACTCAACAGTTGTTCGCATGTAGCACAATTGAAGATGGAGCCTATCAATTGTTTATGCTTCCGTATGATACTTGAATTTGAGCTAGCCTTGAGCTAAGTATTATTGTAATAATTGCAAATTCTGGATCAATTCGTTATTTATGATGCACTATTAAAATCTTTCGTATTCATCTGTATTGTGTGCCAGTGAACCGACCCAGGGATCGGCACTATACACATAAACTTAGCCTTATCAACCGAGGGTGTTACACATATCCAGATCTGGTCCTTGGCAACCCGGTGATAAAGTCCATACCAATCTTATCCCACTTCCAATCAGGAATAGGTAGTGGTTGTAATAACCCTGCCGGTTTATGATGGTACGCTTTTACTCGGCTACACACATCACACAATACAATATGTTCTGCAATATCTTTCTTGAGATTGTTCCACCAAAATATTTCCTTCACATCCATGTACATTTTGGATTTAGCTGTATGAATAGAATATGGTGAATTGTGTGCTTCTTGCAGAATCAATTTCCGAAGCTCCGGATCTTGTGGAATGCAGATACGCTTCCCATACGATAAAGTACCTTGTTCATGGAATCCTTTAGCCTTCCCTTTACTAATTTTACCTTTAATCTCTTCAATTTCCTTGTCCAACTTTTGGGCTTCTTTGATCTTGTCCAACAATGTGGGTTGAACATCCAATGACATGAGATGTCCTTTAGGCACTATCTCTTCACACAGATCATCTGGCATTCTCCCTTAGTAAGGCCATTCACATAAACCTTATGGCTTAAGGCATCTGCTACAACATTTTCTTTACCGGGATGGTTTTGCAAACTCAAGTCATAGTCCTTGATGAGCTCTGGCCACCTTCTTTATCTCATATTGAGTTCCTTCTGAGTGAATATATACTTAAAACTCTTGTGATCCGTGAACACTTCACATCGTTTTCCCAAAAGATAATGTCTCCATGTTTTGAGTGCATGGACAACGGAGGCTAACTCCAAATCATGAGTAGGATAATTCACTTCATGAGTTTTGAGTTGTATTGAGGCATAAGCCACAACTTTCCCTTTTTGCATCAAAACTACACCCAATTCTTGGTGAGATGCATCACAATAGACTTGGAAATCCTTCTCCAAATCTGTCAGACATAAGACTAGTGCTGATACTATTCTCTTCTTCAATTCTTGGAAACTGATTTCACATCCTTCAGTCCAATCAAACTTCTTTTCTTTCTTGAGTAACTTCATCATTGGCTTAGCTACATTTGAGAAATTCTCAATGAATCTTCTATAGTATCCTTCCAAGCCTAGGAAACTACGAACTTCCCTAACTGACTTGGGAGATTCCCACTCAGTTATAGCTAACACCTTTGCGGGATTGACAGCTATACCATCTCCTGACACAATGTGCCCAAGAAATACAACTTCATTCAACCAAAATTCACACTTGCTGAACTTGGCATACAACTTGTGCTCCCTGAGCTTCTCGAGTAACAAACGCAAATGTTCTTCATGCTCTTCTTTGCTCTTGGAATAGATCAAAATTTCGTTGATGAATACGACAACAAACTTGTCAATAAACTCCATGAACACCTTCTTCATCATGTTCATGAAATAAGCTGGTGCATTTGTCAATCCAAATGGCATCATGGTATACTCATAAAATCCATGCCTAGTGGTAAAAGAATTCTTAGGTATGTCTTGCTCTCTAATCTTTAGATGAAAATAGCCTGATCAGAGATCAATCTTTGAGAACACACAGGCTCCTTCTAGCTGATCAAATAGATCATTGATTCTAGGCAAAGGGTACTTGTACTTTATAGTCACTTCATTGAGTGAACGGTAATCTATGCATAGCCTTTGACTTCTATCTTTCTTCTCAACAAACAGAACTGGTGCACCCTAAGACGGAGAACTTGGTTGAATAAATCCTTTCTGCAACTATTCTCCAAGCTATTTCTTGAGATATTTCAACTCATCAACTGACATCTTATAGGGTCTCTTTGCTACTGGTCCAGATCCTGGCAGTAAGTCAATCAAAAACTCCACATCTCTATCTGGTGGCATTCCTGGTAATTCCTATGGAAACACATCCGGATATTCCTTCACAACTTGTACACCGTCTATGCTAAATCCCTTAAGAGAATTTAGATTACTCCCTTTAGATTCAAAGTTAGACTTGAACCTAATCCGTTTCTTATCCGGGGTTGTGAGTGTAACAGTACGATTGGCACAATCTATTACTCCTTCATACTTAGTCATCCAATCCATACCCAAAATTACATCCAATCCTTGGGAATCTAGGATTATCAAACTAACTCAAAACTTAGACTTCCCAAATTCTATCACTAGATCATGACATCCAAAATTTACTATCATCTCTCCACCGGGAGAGCTTACTTTAATTGGATACCCAATAGTTTCAGTTGGAAGTCCATTTTTATCAACAAATGCTCTTGATATGAATGAATGCAATGCACCGGTATCAAAAAGAACAAGTGCTGGAAAAGAATTAAGCTTGAACTTACCAGCCACAACATTAGATTCCTCATAGATTTCTTCCACATTGATGTGATTCACTTGTCCCTTCTGGAAAGGATTGGGCTTGTTGGCTCCTTCAGCCTTCTTTTCTGGGCATTCATTTGCATAGTGCCTAGTTTTCTTGCATTTGAAGCACTCAACCTATTTGATGTCCCTTTTTGTAGGCTGACTGCCATTGCCATTGCCACTATGGTGGCTCTTGTGTCCACTCTTGTGGTTCTTATATCTATCATTGTCATTATTGCGGTGGTGTTTGTTGTCATGGTGACAATTACTGTTGTGGTGGCTGTTATACTTCCCATGCTTGTGGGACCCAGATCCTCTACTATCATCACCATGGGAACGCTTGTGAGACGATCCCGAGCTATGCTTGTGAAAGTGATGCTTCCTCTTCCTATTCTCAACCCGCTTCATCTTGCTTTCCAAGATGGTGGCCTTGTCATACAGTGATTGATATATTGGGACATAGGCAACAGATAGCTGCAGGTCATCTCATCATTCAGTCCCTCAAGGAATTTCTCCTTCCTCTTGGCATCAGTATCAACCTCATCCTGCGCATAGCGTGCCAGATTGTTGTACTCTTCAATGTATTCCACCACACTGCAGTGATGCTGTTTCAGATTGTGGAACTCCTTCTTCTTCAAATTCATCACTCCTGATGAGATATGGGAAGTGTGGAAACCATCTTCAAATATGGCCCAAGACACATCTTCAAGGGGAGTGGTGATTTGGAAGTTGTCCCACCATGTGGCTGCTGGTCCTTCAAGTAGATGTGCTACAAATCTGACCTTTTCTTTATCTATGTAGCCCATAGTGACCAATTCCTTGTTCACGAAGCGTAACCAGTCATTGGCTACCATGGGATCAGTGGTTCTCGAGAACTTGGCAAGCCTCAACCTCAAAAACCTAGTAAGCATGTCAAAGGCTGGTGGGTTGTTTTGGTTGTTGTTGTTGTTTTGATTCTGATTTGCCATGAACTAGGTCATCATCATCATCATCAACTAAGTTTGAGAGATCATCAGCTGCTGCATCTCGGGATTGATGTTATTATTGTTTTGGTTGGGATTGGCATGACGGGGAGTCATCTATGGTTTCAATAAGGATAAGTAATGAGATATAACACATAGATGCTAACATGCACAATACATCACATATCACAATCAGAAAAAACAATCAAGTAGAAGATAAACTTAGAGTTTGAACAACGTAAACAACATGTTTTGAAAAAGTAAACACACTAGCAAGCCATACACATGTTGGATGATCATTGCCACTCGATAAATAAATGGATGATAGATAAATAGATAGGTGAGTAATCAACTCTACTCCTCCATGTCGACCTCCACGTACACAAGAGTAAGTCCGGTTATCTCCATGGTTATCTTGTACTCCTCCACACTGGTGGTCAAATCCTCGACCTTCGCACGAAGGGCTCTCTTCTGGAGCGCATCCTCTCTGTCACTCCCTGCTGGGTCTCTAGCTCAAGGTCCTTGAGCTCTAACTCGGCCCTCATGTGCTTGATCTTCTTATTTCTATCCTGCACTCTCTTCTCCCGATTCTTGAACTTCTTGTCCCTTAACGATCTCATCCTGCTCCGCGAAGAGCTTGTCCTTCTCCCTCAACTGAACCCGAAGCTCTGATACCATCTGTAAGACCCCACCTTTTAAAGGTAAAGGTCCCTATGATTGCAATGCTAGTCCTTGGATCAAATGCTAGCATCCACAGTTTAAGATTAAGTACACAAATACAAAGGTCGTTATTACATCGTCATTACAGAGATAACAGTCTTTACATCTCAATAGCCAAATGCTAGTACAAGAGTTCATAACATAAAGTAAATAACTATAAGTCTTCATCTTCATGTGCCACAGGCAAGCATGTTGAGTGTAGACTCATAACCCTAATCTCCATCAGAGTAACCTGCAACATCATAAGTTACAGCCACAGTGGGTCAATACATTTGGAATTGTAGTGGCAAGTGATACCATAGTAGAATAGTAGTATCTAACAGCTATATGAATTTGGCTAAGTGTAGCTTAGGCTTGCTTTGCTCAAAATAAGGTTTTCCTTATTAGTTGAAAACCCTAAGTTTTTGTTTGTCAAAAAGACCCAAGGAACCACCAATAGACATTGGTGAACCTTTACCCTTGTTCAACCACAAGTTTTTAACTTAGAAATTGGGATGAGGAGATCCTTGATTGCTTCAATGTCTTTAATGCTCAAATTCTCCGTTGCCGGGGACACGGCTAAGTACTTAGGTTTTACCCTCTCGAGAGGTGGTGCACTTTTCCCACAAGACTCGACATGCATCGAGACGAGACCTTTCAGAAGCATTCCCTTAGACCACCATGGACGCATTCCATCCTATCCAAAAAACAAACTCATCTGGCTCTCAAAATAATCCTAAAGGGTCGCATACGGCGGCTGTGGATGCTCCTATTTCTTTCGGATCATTTGTCACTTTTCTTCCGCAAGAATTAGGGGCTGCAAATAGTGAGGGGATGAGGAATATGGGGAGAAGATTATTCATCTCTCCGGCCAAGGGCTCGGCTGGTTGCTCTCTTGTGGCGGCTGAGCAGCCGTCCGCGACCTCGTTGACGGTTGCGGCAGCAGCTGCGATTGGGGTCTCGGCTGCTCGCGTGCCGGAGTTTGATGCGGCGGATGGGGAACGCCATGTTGATACAATCGCAGTATGCAACACTGATAACTGCATTGATGACCGGGATGATGAGGCTGCGGTTTCGCCTCTCTCTTCACCGCAGAAGTCGAGGCCTAAGGGCAAAAGTGCCCAGGTTGCCGATGTCTCTCCTCGGCATGTTACTGCAGCAGAGGTCCCTGAAGATATTGCTGCCACTATGCATGGATCAGATCTGCTGTGTACTCCCGTTGGTTCTCCAATGGATGGGAAGAAGATTGGTAGACGTGCCCTATCTTTCTCCCCTGTTACGTTTTCTGGATCAAAGCATTCGAACACTAAGAAGTCGACTTTTTTGCAGGTTTGTCTTGAGAGCTCTGCTTCTTTCTCTGATAAAATTAGTCTTGAACCGAGGAATCAAGTAATTTCCGATGATTATGCTATGCTGATTAACGGTATGCCGCAAGTTATGACCACAAACGGTGGTCTCAACCCGAATGCATACATTTTTTCGCCGTCAAATGATCATGTGAACATTGATGGGTCTGTTCGTTTTGAGACTGAAAAGGTGTGTCACGATACATACAATGTTTATCAGTCCAATATTAATATTTCGAGCTACAAAGAAATAATTTTGAATATTTCCTACAGGAGCCGAGTCCGAGAATTGCTTCGATTCCATACGGGAGTCATCTTTCTTCACAGACTGACCTCTCGCCATTGATACGTACAACATCGATGGCAGAGGTTATTGCGTTTGGAGGGATCGACGAACAGTTGGCTGTTGGGGTACGGTCGAGTGGGCGCATACATGCGCAGCCGAACACCGATGGTACCCAAATGGAGCGTGTGATGGCCAAAATTTGAGATTCTCCAGGTTCGTGTTCAAAACCAAACTTATCTTTGTTATCTATTCCTAAAAAGGTTGTGGTATATAGATCTAGTACGCTTGGAGTTTCACTTGGAGAATCACCTTCAGCAATAGATGCCTCCGTAAATAAATTATATTATGTTGAGAAAGAGCGAGCTTTAGTTATTTTTAACCGCAAAAAAAGTTCGGAGGAACATGATCCTATGAGTCTTTTTGTTTCAAAGGTATCAGGTCTATGTGACAATTTATTAGATGAGGATCCGCTAGACGTGGTTGATGATCATACGGATCAAAAAGACTAAGGAAAGAAAGTGGGTAGAGGCTGGAAAAAAATTGTCGCCAAGAATAGTACAGTTAGAAGAAGTGATCTGAAAAAAAAAAGTGAAGGAATTAGGGATACTTCAAAACATATTTTTATTCAAGAAAGCATTAGAGATCGGAATTTGGATATAGTGGCTTTACTTGAGACCGGGAGAGCCAACTTCTCCGCATCTTTTCTGAAAGGGCTATCGGCGGGACGTGATTTTTTTTGGTTCTACCAACCTTCACACGGGAGATCGGGCGGAATTCTAGTAGGGATAAATGTTGAATCTCTGACGGTCAAAGACGTTGATGCGGGAGATTTCTTGATTAAATTAAAGATTCAATCCAAAGTGGATGGTTTTGAATGGTCCTTTGTGGTGGTTTATAGTGCAGCCCAAGAGGAGCATAAACCAGATTTTGTAGCTAAACTAGCGAGGATGTGCGATAACCCAGGAACTCCAATGATGCTGAGCGGCAATTTTAATATTATATGTAGTCCGTTAGAAAAGAATAACAGTAATTATAATCCTAGATGGCCGATTATGTTTAATGCCAAATTGAGAGTTTAAACTTACGGGAGTTATGTTGTCAGGACGACAATATACTTGGGCAAGTCGTAGAGAAACGCCGACCTATAAAAAGTTTCCGTTGGTCTCGGTGCAAGCACTGCCTGTACGGGGTCGGACCACACACTCTTGTTTGTGGACTCAGGAGAACAAGCTCACCTGGGGAACAAATCTCTTTTCTTGTTTGAACTATCTTGGTTACGGGAATAAGATTTCTTTCATATGATCACGAGAGAATGGGAATCGGTCACTTTGGAGGTTAGCCCAATTGATATTTGGCAAAAGAAAATTCGTCATCTTCGCCTCTTCCTTCGTGGATGGGCGAAAAACAAAAGTGGTATTTACAAATCGGAGAGAGATAGACTCACCAGGCTTATTAAGGAGTTGGATATTCGAGCGGAAACAGTTTCATTAAACGCAATGGAACAGGAATCACTTAAGAGAGCTAATGAGAATTTAGGAAAACTTAGATGTGACGAGGAATCTAAATGGGCTCAGAGGACAAAGTGAAATTCATTCAAGATGGGGGAATAATACGAAATATTTCCACCTAATGGCGAATGGTAGATATAGGAAGAAAAGAATTTTTCAATTATAAAAAGACGAAGGGACAATTATTGGTTAGGAAAACTTAAGAATTTATATATCATAATATTATAAGAAGCTATTTGGGGCACCGGCCAAGAATAGCTTTAGTCTTAGAGGAGAGGTTAATGCGGATATTCCTCAAGTAACACCTGAGGAGAATATTTTGTTGACAACACAGTTTACGGAGAAAGAAGTTTTAGAGGCAATATCGCAAATGGAGCATAATAAAGCACCAGGACCAGACGGGTTTCCTGCTGAATTTTATCAATGCTTTTGGGAAGTGATTAAAAAAGATCTATTGGCACTTTTTAATCAGCTTCAGAAGGGTGATTTGCCACTGTATAAGCTTAACTTTGGGATCATTACCTTGATACCTAAAAAGGAAGATGCTACACAAATTCAACAATATAGATCCATCTGTTTACTTAACTTAGGTTTCAACATTTTACAAAGGTGGGTACAAATAGAATAGCTGATATCGCCCTCAATGTTATCAAGCCTTCTCAAACTGCTTTTATGCCTGGCAGACACATTCTCGAAGGGGTGGTTGTACTCCATGAAACCATTCATGAACTTCATCGGAAGAAAATGGATGGTGTTTTGTTTAAAATTGATTTTGAAAAGGCTTATGATAAGGTTAAATGGCCTTTTCTCCAGGAAACCATGCGTATGAAAGGTTTCTCCTAGAAATGGTGTAACCTAATTAAGGATTTTGTCCAAGGAGAGTCTGTGGGAATACGGGTCAATGAAGACATTGGCCATTTTTTCCAGACTAGAAAGGGATTGAGACAGGGTGATCCGCTATCACCATTACTCTTCAACATTGTAGCGGATATGCTTGCCATCTTAATTGCATGTGCAAAAGAAGATGGCCAAATTGCAGCTCTTGTTCCTCATCTCGTTGGGGCGGAATATCTATCCTTCAATATGCCGATGATACCATCCTTTTCATGGAACACGATCTTGAGAAAGCTGTCAACATGAAGCTGATATTGAGTATCTTTGAGCAACTCTCTGGGCTGAAAATTAACTTTCACAAAAGTGAAATTTTCTTCTTCGGGAAAGCTAAAGATGCAGAGGCCCAGTACAAACATATTTTTGGATGTGAAGCTGGGAATCTACCTTTTAAATATCTCGGTATTCCAATCCACTATAGGAGGCTTTTGAACAAAGAATGGAGCGCAGTAGAAAACCGCTTCGAATGGAAGCTTGGTTGCTGGCAAGGCAAGATCCTCTCATACGGAGATAGGATAGTCTTGATAAATTCTGTTTTAACCAGCCTCCCGATGTTTATGGTGTCCTTATTAGAAGTACCTGAAGGGGTACAGAAACGATTGGACTTCTATCGATCTCGTTTCTTCTAGCAGAATGATCAGTTCAAACGAAAATATAGATTGACTAAGTGAAACATTATATGTAGACTGAAAGAATAAGGGGGCCTCGGTGTGGATGTTTTGGAGATTAAGAATAGATGATTACTCAGCAAATGGCTATATAAACTCCTAAACGAAGAAAGGGTATGGCAGGAGCTCCTTCGAAACAAATATATCCAAAACAAGACCATGTCACAAGTATTAGCGAAATCAACTGACTCCCAATTCTGGAAAGGTCTCATGAGTGTTAAGGATGATTTCTTCGAGAGAGGATCCTTCAATGTTGGGAATAGGCAGCAGACTCGGTTTTGATAGGACACTTGGCTAGAAGAGAGCTCTCTAGCAAATCAATATCCAAATCTATATAATATCGCGCGACGGAAAAACGTCCTGGTCGCTGATGTTCTTACTATGGTTCCACTAAGTATCAAATTTAGAAGAACTTTAACGGGCGACAGGTGGGCCACATGGTTAAACTTAGTGCAGCGTTTAATGGACGTTACTCTTTCGGACGAGACTGATATTTTTGTTTGGAAGCTATATGCATCAGGTTTATTTACGGTAAAATCTATGTATGCGGACTATGTGAATGGTCATACAGTTTTTTTTCGGAAGTATATTTGGAAGATCAAAGTACCACTAAAGATTAAGATATTTATGTGGTTCGTGCTTAAAGGAGCTATTCTCACCAAAGATAATTTGGCTAGACGAAACTAGAATGGTTGTAAGAAATGTGCGTTCTGCGATTCCAACGAATCAATCAACCATCTATTTTTCGATTGTCCCTTCGCAAAATTAGTTCGGAGAGTTATTCAGTTCACTTTTAATATCTCTCCTCCAATAAATGTTATGAATATGTTCGGAAATTGGTTGAATGGAGTAGATAAGGATTCTAAAGAAAGAATTAGAATTGGTATTTGCGCTTTGCTATGGGCTATATGGAACTATCGAAACGATATTGTTTTTACCAAGAGTACAAACTCTCACTTCTTACAGGTTATCTGTATGGTTACCCATTGGATCCACGATTGGTCTCTTCTACTCCCGGAGGCGCAGAGGGCTCTATGCACTCTGGATGCACCCGGCTGGAGGCGGTTGCTCGGGCTATTTACTGCCAGGATGGGTGGCAGCCTACTAGAAGACTTCAAGATGCATAGATTTATTTCGTTTTTGTTTTGTTGGCCGATACATGTATCCACACTTTCCGATCCATGATTTGTAAACTTTGAATCTCAAAATTTGGGTAATAAAGGGGTTGTGTGCATCTCTTGATGCAGAGGCCGGGGCGATGATCCCATTTCAAAAAAAAAACAACTATCCATCGGGCTAAGTTCTTGCAACCTATGTGATCAAGGTAGAGCCCATATGCCATGTGGTTGCACTAGAAGTTTCTTAACACTAAACATCTCAAATCCCTTTATTCCTGGGTGGCTTTCCACAAGTGTGATACACAAGGTAAACCATAGACATGTGCCTTGTGTAACCACTCAACATAAACCAACATACCATTCCACTCAGGTGATTTATTCATATAGTTGTTTTATTAATCAAAACACAAGTCATAGACTTAGCAAAATTCCATAGCATGAATATTCCACCCTTGTTTGCTAATATCTAGGATAAGCATGATAACATAACAAGTTTCTTAACTGAGAGAAAATTCTACTAAGACTACAACTACTAGGATTTCCCAAGGCATAGCATAGTATATATACTTAGAAAAAATCCATGCAAACCCTACTTAAAATATCACTAGTGCATATTCAAAAATAATAGGATAAAATACATGAATCACCACTTGCCTTGATAGTTGGGGAGAAGCAACAGTCCTCACAATCACAATCACCACTATCACCAAAATCTACACATAAAATCATAACACCAAATTCACATTCAAATAATTAAACAAAAATACACATGAATGCTTGCAAATGCAATGGAATGATTTTTATACACTAAAAAAATCAAACCAAACAGTACTAAACACAAAGCATTCTATCTAAAGTCTAAACAAACTCAAATTTGCTCCAAAACATTCTATATATTATAATCCTATAATTGGTTCTGCAAATAATCCTATTTTTACAGAAGAAAAATATAAAATCAAGGCCACAGTAGTGTAGGTTTTATTTTTCTGAATCCAATGATATATTATTTGCAAAATTTGGCTAAACAAAACTAAATATTTAAATTTTACAAGTTTAAACAATTAATAGATTCAAAACAGAGTTTAAATCTAAACTACAGACTCGTGGCAGTGCCTAATTGGTCGATACCGCTTCACGTGGTTCATGCTTCCGCGCTATTGGATCAAGTCAGATCCAACGCGCCAGATCGAAACGTACCCCTTTGCTAATGATCTAATCTAAACCGCCAGATCTAAATCCTACGGCTCTGAAGCATGCGACCATACGCGGGCGGCACTGATGGCTACTGGCGGCGGCGCTACTACCGGTGATGCTCCGTCGATTCCAGATGGGGAGAAGGGTAGTGCAGTGGATTACCAGCGTCGCACGGATGCGAGGATGCTCAAGGTGGCCTTGGCTTGGACGGGGGCGTGCTCATCGGAGTAGCTGCTGGCATTGGGTTGTTGCAGACGGCGACGGAGGCGACGAACTAGGTCACCGTAGCACAAGCAAAAGGCATCAGAACATGCACAAGGACACGGTGCACAAGTTGGTTTGAATCAGGGGCCAAGGGGCGTGCGAACCTAGACAGAATTACTCGCCAGAGTTGCTCAGATCTTCGGGTGTTCGCGGTGCTTGACGGGGGCGACGTTCTGGGGCGAATTTGGACAATCAAATGGTATGAGAAGATGCACAAGGAAGAAAGGATCAAGCTTGCGTGAACGGGAGGCAGAGGCGAGCACAATACTCACCGGAATAGCTCGCCGGAGGCGCACGGGTCCGCGACGGTGCAAGCACGAATACATGCAGCCTGGGAGAGATTGGGCATGGGAGTTTGAGGGGAAATGGAAGTGGCGAGGTGGTGATTATATAGCCAGAGCAAGGGCAGCAATTGCATGGCGAATCAATGGGATTTAACCAAATTGATTTGCGACAGTGATGGGAGGAAACGGCCGGGGACGGCGTCGTCTGCGGGCGGGGTTTGGGGAAGAAGAGATGAGATGGCTTGGGCCTAGTGGCAGTGAGCGCGGGGTAGGGTTCACAGGGGTGAGAGAAGAGAGAGGGGCGGGTGGCCCGGGTAGGCTTGTTGGGCTGGTTCTGGCGCTGGGACAAATAGGTAGCGCCCTATTTTTTTTTCTTTTCTTTTTCAGATTTGATTTCCAGGAATTGTTTTTAAACTCTAATTCAAACTTGTTTGAATTCAAACCTTTTCTAGATTTTTGTACTATGAACCTTGCACTCAAAAGTGTGACAAAAAACATCTTTTCAATCAAAACACCTTGGTCCTTTGAAAATAAAAATAAAACCAGGCCTCATAAAGAATAATAAAATGCGCATAAATATGGTTTTATTTGGTTTCAAACTTTGAATTTTTTTGTGGAAGCTCTAGATGCTATGATGATATGAATGCGATGCATGCTTTTATAATTCATGAATTTTGGGATGTTACAATAAGAAATAAAGAGTGATTTCTTATTTGAATTACTTTATTTTGTATTCTATTATTTATTATTATCTCATTATTATAACAAATGATATTATTAAATCATTTAAAACTCATTTTAAAATAACAAATCTTAATTTTTAAATATAATTTCAAATTCCAAATTTGTATTCAAATTCTCCACCTTAACACACATTTATTCAAAAAGACCATGTCAGAATTTATAACGATCACTCCCAATAGCTCTTCCTATACACCGAGAGTGGAAGAAACACTGATCACTTTAGGTTTTTAGTTTGGCAAAAAATTTACCTGCATTTTACAGATGAATGCATGCATATGCACAAATTCCTAATTCTACCCTTCGTTGGTTCCTACATGATGGGATGTTATAGACTCCCCCCCCTTAAATTAAACTTCGTCCCAAAGTTTGCTGAAGTGTACCTGAATAGTTCTGGATAGGCTTCTCTTAAGTCATACTCTTTCTCCTAGGTGGCTTCTCTCTCAGGGTGATGCTCCCACTGTACTATGTAGTACTTTATTGCCCTGTTTCTCAACCTTTTCCAGTTCTCTTACAAGATTTTACAGGGTTTCTCAACATATGTTAAATCTGCTTGTAATTCCACCTCTTGATGTGTGATTGCATCATCAGGAACCTTAAGAAATTTCCGGAGTTGTGACACATGGTAAACATTGTGAACTTGAGCAATCGTGGTGGTAACCATGAAGCATAAGCTATAGTCCCGTTCTGACTCAGTACTTTGAATGGTCCTATATATCTGGGACTCAATTTTCCTTTAACTCCGAACCTCTTAACTCCTTTCATTGGGCTTACTTTGAGATATACCATATCTCCTACTTCAGGATGCCATGATCTTCGACATTTATTAGCATAACTTTTCTATCTACTTTGAGCTATTTTCAATCTATCCTTCATTATATCGATGATATCTTGCCTTTCCTTGATATAGTATGGTGCAAATTCCTTGATACTTCTAGGATCATACCAACATATTGGTGATCTACATTTCCTTCCATAGAGTACTATATGGAGCTGCCCCCAGACTACTTTGATAGCTATTGTTTTAGGAAAATTCTGCCAATGGTAGATGATCTTCCCACGAACCTCCAAAATCTAATGCACAATCCCTAAGCATGTCGTCCAATATTTGATTGGTTCTTTCAGTCTGACCCCTAGTTTCTGGATGATAGGATGTTCTGAAATCTAACTTTGAACCAAGTGCTTCATGTAATTGTTTCCAAAATGGTGAAGTAAACACAGATCCTCTATCAGATATGATTTTCTTGGGCACTCCGTTCTTACTTACTATCTCCTTTACATATACTTCTACTAACTTCTCGGCATTATCTTTCTGATTTACCGATATAAAATGTGCACTCTTAGTGAGTCTATCAACAATCACCCTTATCATATCCTTCCGTTTTGGTGTCATGGGTAATCCTGTGATGAAATCCATACCAATTTTCTCCCATTCCCACTCTAGAATTTCCAAAGGTTGTAATAGTCCTGCTGGACTTTGATGTTCATATTTTACCCTTTGGCAAGTATGGCATTCCGACACATATTTTGAAATGTCTCTTTTCATGTTATTCCACCAGAACAATTCTTTCAAATCCATGTTCATTTTGGTACTTCCTGGATGAATGGAGTATGGTGTTTCATGTGCTTCTCGGAGTATCACTTCACGAATTTCTGACACATCTAGAACACAAAGACGATCTTGGAACCATAAATATCCATAATCTCCTTAGTGAAAAACTGATGCTTGACCTTGAGATATCTTTCGAATTTCTTCAGCAATAAAATGATCTTTAGCTTGATGTCTAAAAATTTCATGCCTAAGATCACTATTATGTTCTGCAACTACTCGCATGGTAGCTAGTTGTCAACAACCGGATTTTTAATCCCAGATGCCTGTTATGCCATACATCGCAATCCCAGGATTACCATTTTTGTGAGACATATAAGAATTGGATACCATAGTACATCATCCATTACAAACGATACATAAGTTCTTACACGAATAGGGATCTCATGATCCAGTTCTTAATACAACATCAAGCAGCGGAATACGTAATAATAACGGTAGCGTAGGCGAAGCTCCATCTTTGGGGTCACATGCAATGCTGACGATGGGAGATGATCCTAGTTGTCATAACCTTCCTGGGGTCCATCTTCCAGGTACTCCTCTTCATAGTCTGGCCATGGGAATAGCCAGGGACAAAGCCATGAGTACTCTTTAAGTACTCGCAAACTAATACTAACAAGTAAAGGGGTTTTTGGATAATAGGACACTAGGCTCTAGGGTTGTTTTGCAAAAGCCATATTTATCTCTACTAAGTTCTAAAGCTAGTCACAATTTTATAACTCCTAAGTGGGATCTTGTAACTCATGTCACAACTCTGTTGTGGTCAAGTCAATGTCTAAGTTCATTTCACAAGTCAATTTTGAAAAGTCTGACGGGGGAACAGTATGGCCACTCCAACTGTCCATAATCATGGACCTTGCTATTCAATAGTTTGACACTCTGCAGAGATTGTACACTTTCACCACAACATTTGATACATCCGTCAGGAACAAATCCTGAATTCACCATACTCAGTATGCGGATAATCAATCCTAACCTTTCAATTACATGCCCTAGTATAAGCACCTCTCCTGTGAGTTTGGCCTCCCAACCATGACCAACTGTCATCTTGGGTACTGCACAGGTGGACAATCTTCACAAGGTAGCCTCAGCTCAGACCTTGGTCATGAGGGAGCTAATACTAAGGTACATAAGTTTCTAGTTAAGCCCTATCCAATCCTCGGGTATTGTGGTTGTACGATAAAATTGGAATAGTATTGCATCCAGACAACCATCAGTTTAAAAAAAGGGGGCTAAGGCTCATGCCTCAACATTTTCATCACCAAAATCATCAAGTGTTTGGAAACACATGTCCAAAACATTTCAATCGAATGATCCATCATTCTAATGTTTTCATAACCATTTTCTCACCAAGTATTCCCATCTAAAGTTGATCAAGTTTTATGCTTAGCACTAGCATCTACAAGTGGGGGTAAGTAATAATGAGGGGTGGTCAACTAGGGGAGTTTCAACTATGTATAACCTTATTTCTCAGGATGATATCAAGGTGTCTAATCTTAGGCCAAATTTTATGCTCTTTATTCAACCTTCAGATAACTTTCTAGTATCTACCAAACTCTTAAGTAAACTCTAAGTAAGATTTGATAAAGAAATAAAGTAAGAAGCTTGCAAATCAAACTAGGATTGGTTTAACAAGTGGGTATGATCATATATGCTTAGAGCATATAGTAGGCATGGTAACAAGCATGTATTGGCTTGCATAGGTAAAGTATCTTGCAAGTGTTAGCTTGCATCAATGCCAATATAAGCTTGCATAGGTATAGCATCAGCTTGCCTTGTGTAGAGTAGTGGTTGAAGTTCTCCTCGGCTTCTTCTTCGTAGTATCCTCCTTCCTCCTCGTATCCTTGGTCGGTACTAGCGTCTATGAATAAATACGAGGTACACAATCACCAAACAATACTTCACTACTTGCAATCATCACACACAAGGGTCCTATAGATGATCTAGCATCATCTCTAACATTACAAGGTTAAGGCTTGGTTTAATTCCTTTTATTTTTAGAAAAGTAATTTCTACTCATTGAAAAACTACTTAAGATTTAATATTCTCCAACCCAAACATGGGATCATGTTGACACATGTCATCACCACATATTATAGTCCAAGGAAATGTGATTTAAAGTGGTGGCACAATTTAATAAGGTTTTTCCCTTTTATTTTAATTAATTAAAGTGACTAGAAATGCCTATGGGGCATTCTTTTATTACTTGAACATTATTTCTGCAAGTAAACCTATATATTTTTATATATTCTGAAAGGTATGGTTAAATGTGATTTTTGAGAGTTGGAATCAACTCAAAAGCTCGTATAGTTTAAATTTGAAAAATGTTTGAAGCAGAAAAGCTTCTGCCTTGTTTTTTTACCATGAGTGATCTATAGATCCAAATGAATTGAATCCAATGGGCTTGGATTCAGCATTCACAGCCCTTTACAACAAAATAGGTTTCATTCAAATTGGTACACTGAATCGATCTGGATTGATTTTTGAAAATGGGTACACAAGTGTGTTTGAATTAAAAAGAAAAAGATTTAGTTCAAATCACTAGGCTGCGCGGGAAAAGTTACTGGGCCGGCCTGCTAAGCGCAGTGCTCCTGCGGGATGCTTAAGTGGGTGTCCCCACTTGCCAGTGAGATAGGGGGCGAAGCGGTACGGGGCAATGTGGGTCGTTCGATCTGATTCTAATCCAACGGCTCGGAGTCATCATCGACGCGAGATAACGCCGGTGAGAAAGAAACCTAGCGCCGGTGAGGGTTCCGGGGCTCACCGGTCTTGGCGAGGTCGTCGAGTGGGCGAACGATGAAGTCGACGATGGCGGACTCAGGGGTGGTCGCGGCAGCTCCTGGGGTGGACGAAATCGATGGCTCCCTTCTTCTCCAGAGGCGGCGGGTTCCGGTGAAATTCCGGCGAGGTGGTGCTCGCCTTGCTCCGGGAACGGTGTGGCACGATCAGTGACGAGAGGGGAGTGAGATGGTGTGAAGAAATCGAGCGGGGGTGGCCTCTATTTACAGTCGAGCGACGGGACCGACGGGACGCACGGTGAGCTCGTCGGGGGCGATGTTACATGCGGCTATTGGCATGGGCGATGGTAGGGGACGGTGCGGTGTTCCCTGGAGATGCTCAACGACATGGTTTTGAGGCGTGGGGCGGTGTGGCTTGGTCTGGAACATGTGACGCTCTGAGCGGCAGAGGCGGCGTCTTCGACGGCGAGCGGTCGCTGTGCGTCATGTGGCGGCGAACGGGGATGTCTGACAGTCTCCTGGGTCTGTGGGGATTGTGTATGCACGCGGCGAGGGCGGCGCAGTCTGTGGGCTTCGGTTGAGGGTGGCGCTCTGACGCACGCTCGGCATGGTCGCTGGCGGTCTGGGCGCGGTCTGTGCGTGTGGTCCAGTGGTTGGCAAGGTTCGAGCGGTGGACAGGGAGTGACGGTGGACGGTGGGCTGCCTCCCAGACATGCTGGCTAGGCTTGTGTCTCCTCCTAGCTTGCTTTCGACATGGGGGTGACATGGGTGTGCTCGGCTATTCCCATTGATGGCAATGGCAGGCTCACAGTGGTGCTAGTGCTTGGTTAATCTTCCTAGATGATCTACTGAGCTGGTTGTGAGCTAAATAGGGAACAAGTTAGGCCAATTTTACTGCACACTATAGTGTTTGATGTTTGTTTGATTTGTGTCTGCAACCTGTTTGATGAAATGGCCGCATGAAATCAAGTTTTGAATTTTGAAAAGATTTTTGGTGGGTTTGCTTGGTTGGTGCTGGTGAGTCTGCAGATGCTTGGGTTTTGAAAGTTGAGCTTGTTTGAGTGGTTTTTGAAAAAGTGGGATCTTCCCATATGATAAAGATTCAATTTTGAATTGTCATTTAAACTATGCATTTGAAAGTTTCTGGATGATCACAAAGTGGGCCTTGATACTTTGTTAGGAGTACATTCAAGGGGTGCAAAGATCCAGAAAAGTTTCTGTTAGGTTCTGAAAGTTTGAGACAGCCAAAGTTGGCATGGGAGTTAAATTGGTCAAAGTGACCATTCCTTTAATATATTTGTTTTGATTTACTTGTCTTTAGGAAAAGTGTGGGAAATGTTTTAGATGATGTTTATTTCACCTAAGAAACATTTTACAAGCAATGAAACAATCAAACAAGGTGGTTCCAAAGAATTTCAAATTCAATGCATACTCATATGCATGCATTCATAATTTTATTTAACAAAGTTTTTGTTAACCCTAATTTTAATGATTAGATATTGATGATCCAAGTTTAGTATTTTTGGGATGTTACACTAGCCCTCTGAGAGTCTCTGTTCTTATGAATTGAAGTTCCAACCTCTCCAATTGATAGCCCTTTTGATAGTTCTTTTGGTAGTTCTCAATTGATAGGCTGAATATCTGTTCACTTTCGGCTTAAAGCTACAACATTGGCCTTTCCAGGGGTATAATTGATTGTCAGATCATAATCTTTGATTAGCTCTAACCAATGCTTCTGTGTCATATTCAATTCTTTTTGAGTGAAGAAGTATTTGAGACTTTTGTGGTCAGTGTATAACTCACAACTTGCTCCATAGAGAAAATGCCTCCATCCTTTCAAGGCAAAGACTACTGCTGCTAATTCCAAATCATGTGTTGGATAATTGACCTCACGTGGTTTCAGTTGTCTTGATCCGTAAGCAATTACTTTATGATATTGCATTAACACACAACCCAAACATTCTTTAGATGCATCACAATATACTATATAATCCTTTCCTATTTCAGGAACTGCTAAAATTGGGGCGGTAGTTAATCTAGTCTTCAAATCCTGAAAGCTTGCTTCGCACTTATCATCCCAGATGAATGGTATGTTCTTTCTTAGCAATTTGGTCATTGGTCCAGCTATCTTGGAGATACCTTCAGTGAACCTCCGATAATAACCAGCCATACCAAAGAAACCTCGGATTTGCTTCACATTGGTTGGTGCAGTCCACTCTAATACTGATTGAACTTTGGATGGATTTACTGAAATGCCATCAAACTTAGCATAAAACTTATGTTCACACTTACTAAACTTAGCATAAAACTTATGTTCTCTTAAGATATGCAATGCTATTATCAAATGATTTGCATGCTCTTCCTTTTCCTTTGAATATATCAAAATATCATCAATAAACACTATGACAAACTTGTCCAAGTACGGCATGAAGATTTTGTTCATCAGATACATGAATATTGCTGGTGCATTGGTCAAACCAAGCGGTATGGATAAGATAGTCATGGTGTCCATACCTTGAGACAAATGTTGTCTTTGGAACATCTTCCGGTTTGATTTTTATCTGGTGGTATCCTGATCTTAGATCAATCTTGGAAAATACTCCAGCTCCCTTAACTTGATCAAACAGATCTTGAATTCTTGGAAATGGGTACTTATTCTTGATGGTAACATTGTTGAGATTTCTGTATTCCCCACACATCCTTCGTCCTCCATCTCTTTTATCTACAAAGATCACCAGATTTCCCCATGGATATACACTTTCTTGAATATATCCCGTTTTGTCTAACTCATCAATTTGCTCTTAAGATCTTTTAATTCCTTCGGAACCATCTTTGTATGGTGCTTGAGCTATTGGTGTTGTACCCGGAGTTAGATCAACAGTGAACTCTATTTCCCGATCTGGTGTCATTCCTGGTAACTCTGCTGGGAAAACATCTTGGAACTTATTTACTACAGGAATATCCTCTAACTTGATCTCCTTCATTGAGTTCAGTTGAAGATCTACCATGATATGACTGTGCTTATCTTTCTGATATACTATCCTTGCTCCACTTGGAGTCTTGATTGAGACAGTTTTATCCTCACAATTAATCTGAGCCCCATGTTCAGTCATCTAGTCCATACCCAGCACTACTGCAATTCCCTTCAAAGGAATCACATAAAGATCCGCAAAGTATGTACAACCATAGATCGAGATAACCTGATCTTGTTTAATGTGGAGTACAACTACATTTCCCCCTGCTGTCACCACGGTCATAGGGTTTTCGAACGCTGCCCTTCTAATCCTGAATTTATCACAGAATTCATTAGAAATGAATAAAGTAGTTGCACCGGTATCAAATAAAACTTTTCTGGGATTGGTAAGGATTTTGAGCGTACCTATCACTGCATGCTCGGAGTTATCCACCTCCTCCAAGGTTGCACAATTCAGCTTCCCGGTAGGCCTTCTCCTCTTGCCATTATTGTTTTTGACAAAGTTTCCTCCTCTATTGGGTTATCCATTGCTTCCACTAGTTTGTCCTCCACCTTTAACAGGCCAACCACCTAGTGGTTTACTTAGATAGTTTGGCTTTATATGACCCCTCTGGCCACAACCATGGCCAATTATCACTGGATTCTGGCAATCCCTGCTCATATCGCCTGGAAGTTTGCAATTATGGCATATAATATTCCTTCCGGTTGGATTTGCACTGCAGTTGGAATTGTTGTTGTTGTAGGGTCTATTCCTCGGCTTGAATTCCAAACTAGGCTTAGGTTTACTTGCCTGAATCCTCTTTGTTTCCTTCTTCCCTCTTTTCCTTCGGTCCACTTGACCATTCTTATAGTCATCTTCAAAAGTGATGGCTTCATCCAGCAACTGCTGAAAAGTTTGTTTATTGGCCAACCTTAACTGCATCTTCACGAACGGATTTAATCCTCGCAGAAAATGCTTCTTCCTTTTCTCCTAAGTGCTCACTTCATCCTTAGCATAACAATACAATTGGCTAAACTCCCTGATGTACTTCATGACACTGGTATAACCTTGCTGAAGCTCCTCAAACTCCCTACGCTTCAACTCCATCACACTTTCAGGAACATGATACTCACGGAACCTCTTCTTGAACTCTTCCCAGGTATACTCTCTCCCTGGCGGTTGCATTGCTAACTGATTTTCCCACCATGATGTTGCAGGTCCAGTCAAGACATGGGTTGCATACCTCAACTTTTCTTCATCATTGCAACCTACAGTCTTTAACTTCCTCTCAGTATCCGCTAGCCAATACTCTACATCCATTTGTTCTGGAGCTGATGCAAAAGGTAACAGCCTTGCATTCTGGAAGTCGGATAGACTCACTCCTCCTCCTTCAGGTGCTCTCTGGTTTCCAGCTCGTCCCAACAACTCTTCCATGAATTTTTTCTGGGACTCTTGCATCATTTGCATGTATTGCATAAAATTCTACTCCATTAGAAGCCTCATTGGTGGTGGTGGTAATGCTCTTTGATTTCCAGCATCTGCATCTGCCTTCTCCTTATCCTCGCGCTCCATGCGATGATGTTCAAATTCGGTTTTTACACCCGATTCCATGACCCCCTAGTCCTGCAACAGAAAACGAATACTCATAATTACATCATGCACATGTGTTCTGAGCTCAACTTCACACACAGAAATAGTCACACAGTGGAAAACAAATATGCATTTCACATATTATACATTACAAACCATTTAGTAAATACGAATTCATTACAAACCTATACCATATAGGTACCATAACACATAAAAACACTACCTCACTTATTTCGCTACATCTTTCACTTGGATTACAATACACAATACCAGCTACTTCATAATAAGTAAGCTATGCTTTTAGTATCTGTGACGCTCATCATACATGCCTGAAGTCCAACCGTGATGACGTGACGTCCGTCGCACAGTTGGAACAAATGGCCTTATAGATGGAACATACTCAGTATCTGAAGTATCAGGACTTGAGTCATTACATAGCCTGAGTGCATTGACCCCATCTCAGCTGAAAAGTCTTCATAAACCTATTCAACATTATCACCCACTTGCATCCCCTGAGCTTCATTCCTAGAGTTGTTAATAGAATACCCTGATTCTACTGACCCCAGGTGCTCTATTGGGCAAGATAGTTAAACACTGTATAATGTACATTCCCTGGGTTTTGAGAAGGTGTTGACGATTCAAACACTCTCTCCTCAGGATCTTCTTCCTCATCCTGACTTCCTACGAATATGGTATTTCTACTATTGTTATTAGGATTGGTTCTCGCACCCATCCAGCTGGATTGTCCAACATCTCTGTCAGACCCATCCACTGACACTTGATTCCCTAGGGATCCCTAGGTGACCCTATTCTCCATCCATTAGAATTCTTGATGGGAAGTTCTGAATCAGGTCCTTCCTTAGAAGCCTGGGACACTGAATACCTCATATGTAAATTAGGATCATAGGTAGGTTCTGATCTAGGTGAATAAGGATATGGTGTAAAATATTTGGGATCTATAGGTATATCCTTAAAGATTGGTTTTGCACTATTCCTTGCTTCATTCTCTAGTTGGAATGCTAACTGTTTCCTTCTTTCTAGATCAGTTACATCCTCTAACATGTCATTTTTATCCTCTACTATGACATGATGTGTCTTATAAAAATACGCAACAATTGTTCAATATCCATCCATAAACTTGGAAGCTAACTTAGGATGCTTCTTTACTAAAGTAAGATGAGGAATAAAATCATGAGGAATCACAGAAAATGTACTCCCTTCTAACTCCTAGGCTTTATGCTCCCGGATATTGGTTATCGCCTCCACAATAGCAACATGATATGCTGCTAAATGACTCCTACCTTCACCTATAGGTAGATCATGATATAATCCAAGCTCCTCTGTAAGTTGGATACTCACACGATACTTGGATAACATACGACCATCATAATAGGTTATGGTATTCACTGGGATCTTAGTTGGACAACTAAAAATCCTTAAGAGTTGACAAAGCTGATCAGTGAATGATCCTTGATAATCATTGAGAGTCTCCTCTTTCCTTACCAAAGTTTGTTTTGGGAACTTTGGTGCCATAACTCTGTATAACAAAAATATTTTTATTAGTAATCAAAAATATATTGCATCATAACAAATAATTCTCGCACTAAAATATATAATGTAATATTCTCATTTGAATACCCATTATATCCTTTTAGAGAATTCTTTATCGTTTCTATATACTCCTACAGGTAATACCCTTTACTCTGTATCCAACCTAAGGTCAAAACAATTTTCTCTGATACCAACTGCGGTGACCCAGCATACCACTTCATGTGTAGTACACTATAGTCGTTGACATGACATTCACAGAACACCGTTCCGTAAATATCACATCCCTCAGAGTGGTACAACAGAAACATTGCGGGTCCATATTACAAACATACACACATTATTATTATTACAATACCAGAAGTTCAAGACTTCAAAAGATTCAACTTACAAACCAAATATAAAGTGTTTCAGCGGAAGTTTTAAAGTGACAACTTCAACTCCGAATTGAGCTCAGCAACTTATTATTATATATTGTTCATGTTGCTTGGCTCAATTGGTTACTAATACTAAGGCAATTATTCTAACTCACTGTGCTCTCCTCCATAGACGATGTCGTAGTCCACCCCTTCTATAGCACCGTATAGATCTGGCTCCTCAAAGAAGACCTCCTCTTGGATTTCAGCTCCATACATTGGGGTATCTTCTGGATCCTTAGAGTCTAAGCAGGGGATCAAAGGAAAGGGTGAGTAACAGCGTTACCTAGCAAGTTAATTATATGCAAGGTGGGAAGTTTGATTCTCTATATACTACCTCAGACTATAAGTCATTGGCAATATGCAGGTTTCGTAAATCTTTCTTCAAAGATTGATTTTATTATTATAAACTATGCCCATCAGCCAGCACAGGTTTACCAGAAATTTCATGGAGTTCCTTTCCTGCCGCGTTCGTAGCTCCTTCCCGGAATAGGGAGTAACAAGTTACAATTCTTACACTCCGCAGAGGTGCATTACTTTACCCATGAGAGATCAACTCTTTCTTGCACAACCGGGCGTACTTTCCTGTCCATAATTCCATGATGTGGGGCCCAATAGGTGATCCAAGCCAATCATTGCCCTTTCCGCGATCCCGTATGTTGGTGCGATCCTTTGGGGTTGGCTCACCTCCGTTAAGCCCCCTTTCGGGCAGGCTAAAACCCTGATGAGTTTCCAAAGACTCTGTGAGCTGGTTATGCCCCTGGCAAGTACCATATAGGTCCGACTATACCTCCGACATCCACTCATAGATAATCTAGACACCAAAAACGTGGGGCCTAAGGGTGCCCACCCATATGTTGGATCCGCACAAGGAATCACAACGTCACGTTAAGGTCGTCTTGACTCCATACGAAAGGAAAAGGATACAACTGACTTCTCCGTCCCATTCCAAATCTCATGGTTAACACGTTATATACGGCGCTAGAATCACTGATGTCATGGGTTGTTGATTCCTAGGTTTATTATCCTTGTTGCAAATAGAAACCTAATTTTTATTGCTCCACTATATCATCACTTAGGATGATATCCACAATTTATTTATTTAAGGAAATAATATTTTCTTTTCTCAAAACATAGATGATAACACACAATTTACAAATACTTTCATAAAGACTCTTTAAAGGACATGAGCAAGCGATGAACTTTCCTTGTGATTGGAAGGTACCGAAGTGCGATGCTTGCACTGGACCTTGAGCTTCTATGTCTACAAAACATCATTATTGCCTGATAAGGACAATATTTAAAGAATAAAAAATGAACATGCATAGTAATGTAATGCATTATTTGTTATTTATTTTCTTTATGTGTTTTACCCAATATTTTAGTTTTCTGGAATATCTTTAGGAACTTAAGAATTTCATTTTAAGTATTTATAAATATATTTTCACTATTTTTATAATGTAATATATTATTAATAGAGTTAAAAACGAATTTTAACTCTTATATTTATTTACTTAATAATTCTTTTTAAGAATTAGCATTTAAATTAAGGAGATTTTATTTTGGTAACTTCAAATATTTATTCAGTATTTTTCTAAATACTATAATAATCAATTATAATAAAAGATATTTTTATTGATTTTCATGTATTTTCTTGATTTTTTATAAAATTGCATAAGGAATATATATATTATAAATCTTGAACCTAAAATTTATTTATAAAGAATAGGTTTCTTAATTTAATTTAATAGGTTGTTTTATTATGTATCTAAAAATACATTGTTTATATTTTTAAGGTTTTTATTGTATTTTCTAAGATTTATTGAATTATAAGAGTACTTTGGTCTTTTACTTAAATTATTAAAATTCCTTTTTAGGTTTTGGGCCAACTCATTAGGCTATTTGGGCCAATCTTGGCCCAATTGGCCTAGTCAAAATACCCACCCGAGGTGGTACTGCCCCTATCGGCCTAGTACACAGCCTCCTCTCTCTCCCTCGTTCTCTCCTGCTCTTCTTCTTCGACCTTGTGGTCGCTGACACCACCACCATGGTCCTCTCTGGCCGCCGCCGTGGTGTATGGTGTCGTTGTCGACCTCGCTCCTTCATCTAGTACAATTTGATTTGGATTTGGGGCCCATCTGCAGCTAGGCTAGCTCCATCTGAACCCTATGGTTTGGGGTGGTGCCGGTGATGCCACCGCCGCTGCCCCCAGTGGTACTGTGGTGTGCTTCTTGACCTCAAGCGCTACTGTGGCCGCCGCCTCGGCTTCTTGCGGGTTGCAGCGCCCCTTTGGGTGCTCCCCGTGCCACCGTGTGCTCATCAGCTTCTCTGTTTCGTCTTGTAAACTATAGCGAGGACCTTTGGTGAGTTGATCTTGATCTCCCCCTTGTGATTGTTTGTCCTCTGCCCCTCCTGAGCTATGCTGTGTGTCTAGGTTGTGCACCCCTAATTAGGGTTCATATCCTGTTCTAGGGTTTCTCCCTCTGTTTAGTTGTGGATGATTAACTGGAACTCGTGGTGGTGACTAATGAGGATTGTGGTCAATTACACTGAATTGCTCACTGTTCTCATTCGATTATATGATGCTAGTGGCTTCGTAGTGTCGATTCCAGTTGGTATAGCATGTCCAAGATGGTAATGTTACTGTGGAATCTAACTGGTGGTGTTGGTGATTTGTGGGTTCATCTACTGCCAATACATTAGTACTGACAGTAGCACTATCAGTGATTACTCACTGAATTGTTGAGATCTCACTTGTGAGATGAGATTCAGAAGTAAGGTAGTAATATGATTATAGTGATACCTTGATTTTGTGGATGAGTATAGTCTTGATAATGATTCCTAGTTTGATTCCAGGAAGATGATATTATAGATTTAATTATGCAAGCTCAAAAATGGCTCTACTTGATTTAGAACCTAACTTTGTGACACCATCTTTAAATGGCACACAAGTTTATGTTCTACTATTGGCTTGATTCTGTTGGGCTTAGTATTGGATTTGAATCAAAGTTAAGTTGGAATCTTCTCCTTAAACTTGTCTGCCTGTGTTGTTGCTCTGAGGCATAGGAACTAGTTTCCTATCTTGTTTTCCTTTAGAAATGTTCTGGGTTTATCATTGGTTACTGGATCTTGAATCCTCTTGGCTAAGATGGTTGGGTACTCATAGATTTATATTGTTTCATAAGATTTGTGAATTCTGAGGTGCTACTCCACTATGATATGTGCCTAGAATTCATAAGCTATGCTAATTACATGTTGGAATATATGATGTGGTTATCAAATCTAGGATCCATGATGCTGGTCTGAGATCCTGGTTTGATTGGTAAAATGTATGTATACTCTTTATTTTAAAAGATCATCTATGATGGATTCACCCCACTTGGGTGATTTCTGAGAGATCTACATATAAAACAACACATGAATCTTAGTCTAGAGAAGATATTAAGATCATGTGATGGTTGTATTTCACTCACCACAACAGTTGATTTTTCTGGTGTTGTGGCTGGTTGATTTGGTTGGCTGGATCTTGCTGATGGTGCTGCTGGCTTGAGCTTGTCCTTCACCTTATGGTTCCTGTGAACTTGGCCTTGATCTTACCCTTCACCTTATGGCTCCTATAAGCTTGGCCTTGACCTTGCCCTTGTTGTCCACCTGATCCACCCCCTCCTTATGTCACCACCTGGTGAGTACTAGGATGATCTTGGGTGTGGTTGGCTGATGGTTTGCTTGGCTCTTTCTAAGCTTAGCTTGCTTATGGTTTGGTGTTGGAAAGGAAAAGTATGCTTCTATGAGCCTTTCCATGGTTGGGCTCTTCCCTGTTGCTTGAGTAGCAGCTGCTGCTGTGTTGACAACTCTCACCATTCATTTAGGTGATTGTGCTGCCTGTGAGCTTCGTACACAGTTTGGATCAGATCGATGAGGTGTTTTACCTTTTGATCTTTTAACATCAACTCTCCTAGTGGAACTTCCCCTCTTACTTGCTGTTAAAATCTGTATTGTGGCTTATTGATTATGAAAGAACAATTCTTTCATATTGTTGAAACTTGCCACTTTATTAATACTCAATGATGTAATATGAGAAGTGCACCTCACTGCACTCTACTGAGAGTATTCTCACAACTAACCTTTTATTTTCCTTTTTGTTTGTTTTAAATTTTGTTGCAGGTAGAAGATCTGGTGTTTCAAGATTTAGTATATAGAGTACATAGATAGATAGGTAGATTTTCATTGTAATCTTTATTTGATCAATTTGTAAGAAATTTGTAATATCTTATATTATGCTTTTGTGACAATTTATAATAGTTTATTATTTAAATTCCAATTATTGTAATTCCTTTTTCTGTACTGAACCTCTCATTGGTTTGGATGAGTTCATTATCGTAACAGAAATGTGTATGGAATAAAGATAAGAATAAAGAGTCATTTATTATTTGAATTCCTTTATTTTTTATTCTATTATTTATTATTATCTCATTAATATAACAAATGATATTACTAAATCATTTAAAACTCATTTTTAAAATAACAAATCGTAATTTCTAATATAATTTCAAATTCCAAATTTGTATTCAAATTCTCCCCCTTAACACACATTTATTCAAAAAGATCATGTCAGAATTTATAACGATCACTCCCAATAGCTATTCCTACACACCGAGAGTGAAAGAAACTCTAATCACTTTAGGTTTTAGTTTGGCGAAAAATTTACCCGCATTTTACAGATTAATGCATGCATATGCAAAAATTCCTAATTCTACCCTTCGTTGGTTCCTAAATGTCGGGATGTTACAATTATTCAAAGAAGTTGTAATAGTAGATGCTGGTGGACGACAACGATGGAGTGGTGCCATTGACCTTGACGCCACGCCGGTGATGATGTAGATCATGTTCGTTCTTGAAGACGGAGATCGGAAGCACATGAAGAAAGGCCATATCATATCACATATTATGAATTGCATGTGATGTTAATCCTTTTATGCATCTTGTATTGCTTAGATCGCGACAGTAGCATTATAAGATGATCCCTCTCACAAAATATCAAGTAATAAAGTGTTCACCCTTAGTAAGCACTGTTGCTAAGACTCATTGTTTCGAAGCACCATGTGATGATCGGGTGTGATAGATTCTGTGTGTGCATACAACAGGAGCAAGCCAGATTTGCTCATGCGGAAACTAAGGTTAATCTGGACGAGCCTATCATGTGCATACATGGTCTTGGAACAAGGAATAACAAAAGGTAAAGCATGAGTAATATAGTAGATATTGTTGGAATTTGGTGAATATTGGGTTGTTGGCCCATTAGACAAATTCTGAAATTCTCTTTGGCCCACTTGTGCATGGCAGCATATGGCTGTGCTAGTGGTGCTAAAGTTTAGTCCCACATTGCTAGCTGAAGGGGAGCTGGACCACCTTATATAGTAGAGTGTTGCACCACTCACTAAGGTGTGACAAGGAGAGAAGCCCTCGCGCACTACTCCTCTGACGCCGCCGGCCTCGCCTCGCCACGGCTCGTCAGGACGCGTGCGCGCACCGCGGGTTGCGGGAATCTCACCGAGCCAAGCTTTATTTTGCTGTTTGGAAACATTAATTATGAGTCATTAACGGACGCATTAATTAATCAGTTGTTTCCAGTTTTTATGGATCGTGGGCTATTTCCGACTCGGACGTTGGCTGTGCCCCACGATCTCCCTGACCTACACTATATAAGCGTCTCTGCTAAACCTAATCTGTGATCAATCCACACACACGCGCCTACCTATAGAACCTTGCACCGATGCCTTCGTCTTCCCCATCCCGGCTTGCGGCATGCACCATACATCGGGACAGTAGTCCTCCGAAACCCAGCCTCTCGTGAACCTGTACGACCGAGGGGCAATCAGGTTTTTGGGGAGCGAGCAAGCGCGACTAATGGAAACCACGACGTCATCCGACGACGAGTTCCCGAACGACGACTTCTTCTCGGATGTCAACGACCTCTTCGGCAACCTCAACATGGGCGATACCTCTGCTGCTATCGCTGCAGCTACTTCCGCCGCTGCGGCTTCTGCCGCAACTACATCGTATGTGATCTCAATCTCTCCCTTTCGGATTCTTCTAGAGTTTCTAGTTCTAGCGTTTGGCGTAGATGTGATAGGTTTATCTTGTATAGATGCAATTTGTTCATCTATTTCGTTGATCTGCATGATTGGTTTTAGTACTATTTGTATGATCATGCTTTATCAGTTTATTATTCGGATTAAATCATATGGATTATTGCTTATATTTTCAACAATCCAAAAACCTGATTATAGGAAACTGAATTCCACTGGTGTAGCCGCAGCTACTAGGCTGCCTCCTTTTGATGGCATGCACTATAAGATATGTCTCAAGAGAGCAGTCATGTGGTTTGCAAACCTAAACTACTATAGCGCCACTCTTGGCAATCCTGAAGGAGATCTTTCTGCTAAGCAGGAAGCAACCTTTAAGAAAGTCGATACCATGTTTATGGCGGCTTTGTTAAGTTTTCTTGGGGAAAACATTGTTGACCTGTATATGTCATTTGATAATGGCAAGGACGCGTGGGAAGTGCTCGAGGCCAAGTTTGGGGTCTCGGACGCTAGCACTGAGTTATATGTCATGGAGAAATTAAATGACTACAAGATGGTTGATGAGCGCTCCATTTTTGAGCAAGCTCATGAGATACAATCACTTGCCAAAGAACTTGAGCGGTTCAAGTGTTCCTTACTGGACAAATTTGTGGTCGGTGGCATTATTTCCAAGCTTCCTCCCTCGTGGAGGAACTTTGCTACTTCTCTGAAACATAAAAGAAAAGAGTTTTCTGTTACGGATCTCATTGAGTCGCTTCATGTGGAAGAGAAGGCGTGAGCAAAGGACAAAACTGCTCGAGGATTTGAGAGAGGTTCTACTGCCAATTTGGTGCAGAAAAAAAACTTCAAATCCTACAAGTACAAGAATAAGAACAAATCTGAAGGCAAAGGGATGTTGATGGCAAGAACAAGGCCATGGACTCAACCAACTTCAAGAATAAAAACGAGAAGAGAAAAGGATCTTGCTACGTCTGTGGTGATCCTGATCATTGGGCTCCTAGCTGCCCTAATCGCTTTGACAAGCATCAACATGGGAACAGTGGCAAGACCGCTAATGTTGTTATTATTATTTTACCTACTATGCTTTCAGTATGTCATTCTCCTGATTGGTGGATAGGCACGGGTTGTAATACACATGTATGTTATAATATTTCCATGTTTTCCTCTTATCAGTTCTGAAGGACTTCTTCCGTGCTGATGGGAAACGGCTCACGTGCTTCTGTTCATGGTGTTGGTACGGTAAATCTGAAGTTTACTTCGGGGAAGACCGTACAGCTGAAGAATGTGCAGCACGTTCCACCCATCAATAAGAATATTGTCAGCGGATCACTTTTATGTTGATATGGCTTTAAGTTGGTCTTTGAGTCCAATAAAGTTGTAATTTCTAAGTATGTACAATTTTTTGGAAAGGGTTATGAGTGCAGAGGTCTGTTCTGCTTGTCTTTATTAGACTCATGTACTAAAGTTATTGATCATGTTTGCAATGATAATGAGTCCAATGTTTGGCATTCACTACTCTATCATATTAACTTTGGTTGCATGACGCGGCTAGCCAATATCAGTTTTGTTGGGAATATGCCCTAGAGGCAATCATGTATGATGATATTTCCCATTGTATTCATAAATATATTAAGTAGTCCTTGTATAAACATCTGATGTGTATCATTGAATATGTGATTCGGTTGTGGAACTATGCATTCATGTTGTTTGTACTAAATATCCTTGGTCATTGAGGTTGTGATGGACACACAACTTAGACCAATGTGAAAGTTGGCTTGATGACTCGGTTCCACTTGTCATGGGCATGGAGATGCTATTCCAACTTACAAAGACTCGGCTAAAGATTTTAGCGAGTCGGATTGACCCATATTGAGGTACAACGAACAAGTTGTCATTTGTATATCTCAATCAATGTAATCCTTAGACCTGAGGTTATTGCATAGTCCGAGTTGAGGATCACCGACTTAGGTTACATCAAACCGATCCGAATGGCGCGATTATAAAGCGAGTTAAATTCGTTCGAGAATCAAGCTGCATGATGTGAATAACCAAGATGGGATTTTGCCCCTCCACTTGGAGAGATATTCTCTAGGCCCTCTCGGATGATATGATTCGGAAAGCATGGCCATGAACGACTCGGTTAAGTGTTAACCGAGGCGATCAACTAAGAGTTAGTCGGGTGAATCACTTATCTCGGATCGAGAAGAGAGTCGGAGAATTTAAGGGATGACATATATTCGCCTATAGTCTGACAAGGTATATCATGAGGCAAAAGGGACTCAGACGCAAGTCACATTGGAAAGGCAAGTCGTCATGACTCTTTGGTACTTGGGAGTCGGCACGTTTTGCTAGGAGCCGCTACTGACTGATCGATTTACAGTCGGACTCTAATCGTGTCCAAGTAGCCATGAGCCTGCGGGGTTACACACTTAAGAGCGGGAGCAAGTTTGGATTGGATCTGAATTGGAAATCTGGTTGGGTTGGACCCGAGCCTGATTTGGACTGAGTCAGTGAGTTGGACTCACAGGGACTAACATTATATGGGCTTTAGTGAATGGGACACGCGAGCAGAGCCCACGTTCACTCCCTATATATAGTGGAGCACCGTAACCCAGAAAGGTTAATCGTTGTTCGGTTAGGTCATTCCATGTGTTGGAAACCCTAGGTCCACAACAGTCCTGCCGCCGTAACGAATCTAGAAGTTCGCCGTCGGCGCTCCTCCTTGCACGTGTGGATACCAGCAGAGGTGTTGTATGATCAGCACTAGGACGATCGGATTGCAAAGGACTCCACTGCATCAGCTGACGCGCTTCATCAGTAATCCGCAACTGTGCGTCTAGTGGTAAACCTCGTGGCCTTTTACCTCAGCTAGATCTTGGGATCACGACGTTAGAGGGGAAACTTTTGTTTTATCTCTACGTGGCCCAACAGTGGTATCAGAGTAATAGCTTCTGGTTTTAGGCTCGAGATCTCGCATATGTGATATGCGGTAGGCTGTAGGAGATCTATATGCTGTTTTGGTGGTCGATCTATGAGATAGATCGGTTTTGTAAGAGGTTGATTGGATCAACTGTACTCGGGGAATGGTAGATCTGATTTCTGTGATCATACTGCTGAGGTGGTGGAACGACATACCCCTACCGGTCGGCTTCCGCCATCGGGGTAGAATGTGACACGTAAATCCATATGCGGTGATTGAAGATCAAAGATTTTGATCGAGTCGGAACAATGGTCGGAATCCATGTCCGGATCGTAGATGAGATCTACGTTTTCGGAAAAATTGTCGGGCGCTGCCCGCACCCGCGAGGGACCGCCGGTTTCACCTTGTCGTAGCGCCTTAGATGTCGTTGCGAGTTTCACAACACCGGTAGATATTGTATCTATGCATAACTTGTTTTTGCAGGAAGTTGTGAATGGTATGGTTCATGTGCATGTGATGTATGTGTGTAATCCATACGTGATATGTGAATCACGGTTTTGTCAGCCGGCTGGAGCCTAGGTGCTGTCATATTATTGTATAATGACCTGCGTGTCGGATTCTCCTTGTAATTTACTTTACTAAGCTAGTGTAGATGTTTGGAGACCCCGGATGGCAAGCAAGGCGATGTACATGCTGGCGACATGGAGTAAGACGACAAGTGGCAAGAGTTGGCACGGGTCCGATTACGGGCTTTGTGGAGATGGAGATCGCCATGAAGGGAGCCATACCATTTCACATTATGATTATTTTATTATGTTTTATTGTTATGTCTCTGTTTTACCTCTATTAGATAGTCGGTAAAACTTTATCCCTCAAAGAAGGTCTAATAGGTTTTCCCGTCAGTGTTTGCACCATCACAAGTCGGACATTTTTGGTAGTGGGCTCATAATATTGAGGTGCTGCCAATTCTTTCCAACTAGGTGGGTTCGAGTCGGACTCTTACTGCGGAAACACTCGGTAAGCTAGACGGGTCTATCACAACGGTTGTGGGACTCGGGGAAAAGTCGGATGGGAGCCGGGGCATGTGATGCCACCCGTCCAACAAGAGTCGTATGAGATACGATTGACAAGGAGTTGTCTACCTAGATCACTTGGCGGCTAGTGGTGATGCTAAAGCTCACTAGCTGACTTGCTTATTTAGGATCCTGAATCACTAAGTAACCATCGGAGGGGTGTTGGTCCTAGTGGGAGCATAAAATATTAAAATGTTTAATATGCTTGCTCTTTTATGAATACATGTCTTAAGTGTTTTGCATATTTTCTGTTGTAGATCATGGCACAAAGTAGCAGTCACTCTCAGATATCCGGTTTTGCGTTGAGAACTATCCTTGAGAAAGATAAACTAAATGACACTAATTTTACCAACTGGTATCGAAATCTGAGAATTGTTTTCAAACAAGAAAAGAAGGACCATGTCCTAGACAACCCAATTCTAGATGAGCCGAATGAGAATGCGACTGTCGCTGCCACCAATGCCTACCGTCGAGCTAAGGATGAGTCCACGGATATTAGCTGTCTTATGCTTGCTCACATGGAACAGGACTTGCAAAAGCAGTTCGAGCATGTTGAGGATTACGATATGATCGAAAGCCTCAAAAGTATGTTCTAGGCTCAGGCGAAGACTGAGAGGTATCAAGTCTCTCAGGCTTTGCTGAGTTGCAAGCTTAAGGATGGTGATCCACTGAGTCCGCATGTGATCAAAATGGTTGGTTATGTGCAGTCTCTGGAGAGGCTTGGCTACCCCATTAACGAAGAGTTCGCTACGGATATAATTCTGAACTCTCTTCCTAGTGCATATGGGCCGTTCATTTCAAACTACCACATGCATGGTATGGATAAGAAGCTCACTGAATTGCATAGGATGCTCAAGCAGGCAGAGGAGGATCTCAAAAAGGGCGCCAGTCAAGTGTTGATGGTGCAGAATAAGGCTAAGTTCAAGAAGAGTTCTTGGACTAAGAAGAAGGCTAAGTCAGGAGGAAAGCAGGCTCAGGACCCGGTCCCAAGCGCTTCCTCAGGGACTAAGCCATCTCCTTCAGCTGGATCCACTTGCTTCTACTGCAAGGCGGATGGCCACTGGAAGAGGAACTGCAGCAAGTACTTGGCCGACAAATCCAAGAGTGGAGGTATGACTTCCGACTCAGGTACACTTGTTTGCAATGTTATAGACATATATCTTGATGATGCACCTAATAGTTCTTGGGTATATGATACTGGATCAGTTATTCAGATCTGCAACTCGTTGCAGGGACTGGTAAGAACTAGGAGCGTAGCAAGAGGCGAGGTTGATATTCGAGTCGGCAATAAAGCAAGAGTTGCTGCGTTGGAAGTCGGCACGATGCAACTTCATTTACCTTCTGGATTCATTATGGAACTGAATAATTGTTATTATGTTCCAGCACTCAGTCGAAACATTATTTCTGCTTCATGTTTGATGAGGCAAGGCTATGAGTCGAATATCAAGAATAATGGTTGTTCTTTGTATTTGAATGATATGTTTCACGGCTTTGCACCTGTCCAGGATGGGTTATTTATTTTGAATCTTGATGGTGAGTCAGTTTATAACATAAATGTTAAAAGGTTGAAACCAAATGATCTGAATATGACTTATTTTTGGCAAAGTCGGCTTGGTCATATAAGTTGGAAACACATGAAGAAGCTCCATGATGATGGACTCCTAACTTCGTTCGACTTGGAGTCGTTCGAGACATGCGAATCTTGCCTACTCGACAAAATGACCAAGACACCTTTTGCAAAGAGTTGTGAAAGGGCGTCCGACTTGTTGGGACTGGTACATAGTGATGTATGTGGACCAATGAGCACGACAGCAGGGGTGGTTATGAGTACTTCATTACCTTCACTGATGATTTGAGTAGGTATGGATATATCTACTTGATGAAACAGAAGTCGGAAGCCTTTGAAAAGATCAAAGAATTCCAGAATGAAGCACAGAATCAACTCAGCAAGAAAATAAAGTTTCTTCGGTCGGACCGAGGAGGCGAGTACATGAGCCATGAGTTTGATGACCATCTGAAAAGTTGTGGAATAGTTCCCCAACTTACTCCGCCAGGAACGCCGCAAAGGAATGGTGTTTCGGAAAGGCGGAATCGAACCTTGTTGAACATGGTACGATCAATGATGAGTCGGACAGATCTACCTTTATCATTTTGGGGTTATTGTCTAGAAACAGCGGCGTTCACACTAAACAGAGTACTATCAAAATCGGTAGAGAAGAGACCGCATGAGATGTGGACAAGCAAAAAGCCGAGTTTGTCTTTTCTTAAGATTTGGGGTTGTGAAGCATTTGTCAAGAGAATTCAGTCGGACAAGCTTATAGCCAAGTCGGATAAGTGTATTTTCGTGGGGTATCCGAGGGAAACCTTGGGTTACTACTTCTACAACCGAGAAGAGGGCAAAGTGTTTGTCGCTCGGAACGGTGTCTTCCTTGAGAAAGAGTTTCTCAGTCGGGGAGTAAGTGGGAGCACGGTGCAGCTCGAAGAAATTCGAGAGGAACCGGCTAGTAGCGAGTCGGCAAAAACCTTGGAGGTTGAGCCGGTCGTGGTAGCTGAGCCGGCAGCAACACCTGTCCTATGAATATCGGCAAGATTACGAACTGTTCGTGATGTATTACTGTTAGACAGTGATGAGCCGGCAAATTATTCAGAAGCGATTGTGGGATCTGATTCCGATTCATGGCTTGGAGCCATGAGATCCGAGTTAAAGTCCATGGATGAAAATCAAGTTTGGAACTTGGTTGATCTTCCAGACGGTGCAAGACCCGTCGAGAGCAAATGGGTCTTTAAGAAGAAAACTGATATGGATGGAAATGTTTCCGTCTATAAAGCACGCCTTGTCGCGAAGGGGTTCCGATAAGTTCAAGGAGTTGATTACGACGAGACTTTCTCGCCCGTAGTGATGCTTAAATCAGTTCGGATCATGTTAGCTATAGCGGCCTATTTTGACTATGAGATATGGCAGATGGATGTCAAAACGGCTTTCCTTAACGGAAATTTAACCGAGGACGTGTGTATGATATAGCCCGAGGGTTTTGTCGATCCGGATAATGCTGACAAAGTATGTAAACTTCAGAAATCCATTTATGGGTTGAAGCAAGCATCTCGGAGTTGGAATATTCGCTTTGATGAGGTAATCAAATCGTTTGGCTTCATCAAGAGTGATCATAATTATTGTTTGTACAAGAAGTTTAGTGGGAACAATGTAAACTTTCTAATCTTATATGTGGATGACATATTACTGATTGGAAATGATGTCCAGATGTTGCAAGAAACCAAAGAATCACTGGAAAGGAGTTTCTCAATGAAAGACTTGGGTGAGGGAACATACATCCTCGGAATCCGGATCTATAGAGATAGATCAAGGAGGCTCATTGGATTGAGTCAAATTACTTATTTGGACAAAGTGTTGAAGAAGTTCAACATGGAATCGTCTAAGAAGGGGTCCTTATCGATGTCCCATGGTGTAAAACTTAGCAAGACTTAGTGTCCTTCGTCAACTGATGAGCGAAGTTAGATGGACTAAACCTAATATCAAAGTATTAAAGAAACCTTGATCACTTTAAGTTTTTATTTGGAAAAAATTTGAACCACATTTTCACAGATAAATGCATGCAATATTCCAAATTCCTAAATCAACCCTTCGTTAGTTCCTAAATGCTGGGATGTTACACCTACCTTCCCCTGCCTTTTATTTTGTCACAGAGACGTTGGAGCAGCTACCCCCGTGGCATGACCTTGGTAAGGCCCTACCGTCGGAAATGACTTCCCTGAGCACCTCCGACCGCACCTATCCATCGCGGGGACCGCGGAGAGCCCCTATATCGTCTCCAGCACCCTTATCTTCGACATGCATGAACCAAGGAGCCTACACCGCCGAGACCCGACGCTTCCATCATGGTTGCCGTCACGCGGGTTACCTCCTGTAGTAGAACCAACCTCTATTGCCCCTCGGCGGGACTGCCGTTAACCGCTGCATCGCCCTGCGCCATCACCGACGGTTATCCACACCCTAGGTGAGCTCCTTGATCCACCCCATCGCCCCCTAGGGTTCCCGCTCTGAAAGCCTAAGCTCAGCGGAGAAGACGACCTCGCGGTCGTAGATCATTCTTAGATCTAACGGTCGATGAGCCTCCTCACCGTTTCAACCCTTTGGGTGGCAGCGCGAGGGTCCCGACCAGGCCTTTTTAAAATGGCTCCTCGCGCGCTCCTCTGCACCCAAATGGGCCGGCCCAGCGCCTGGTTGTCGGGCCTGGTCAGCTCTACTCCAGCACTGCCGATTCCCTTTTCTATTTGTTTTTTATTTAAAACAACCCAGAACCTAGTTGTTTAGTTGAAATACGAACAAAAATAAAATGACCAGGATCTATCCAGATCTAAAATTTAGTCTCTACACATGTGTCTTCCTAAACATGCAGTACCTAAGTTTGACCCAAACCATGTCTAGTTTTATCTCAATAAATCATGTACATAAATGTAACCTATTTACAAAATAAATCCTTGTGTGAGTTTGACAACTCCAAATGAACTAAACCCTTTTTGTACTACAAGGAATTGAACATACCTTACATGACACCCTGGCCCCATAGTCTTTTGATTCCTATATTACACATAGTAAAATAACAAAATCAACACTTATTGGACTTTAGGAATTTCCCTCGGTCAAACCAAAATGGGTATTGACCTAACTACAACTCCAAGTAGACATGCATAACAATATATATCAAATCCAGGGAGCTCAATATTTATTGAGGTCTCTTTGAATTTTGGTGAATTAATCCTTTCTATGCATAGTATATTCACTAATAAATTCACCACTTTAATTTTACATATCCAAAAAGGGTTATTCCAATTTCTATAGAAAGGTATTCAAAGTACCTAACATATTTCCTTAGAATCACATCAAAATTCCTTAAATATTTAATCTAGTCAAATAGACAAATAACATCCAATACTACCTTAGGGAATTTCCTGAGGGCATTCTAGTAATTATTTTGGGTTGATTTCAACTCCTATTGAATCAGTCCATCAAATAATAGTTAATAACCCGAGGAAAAAGGTTTTGGAACTCCAGAACTATTCTGGTGAATTATTTCGAAAACTAGAGTTTTAATCACTAGGAAATTCATTAAAAATCAAAGGTAATTGATAAAATAGTGAAACCACTTTTGTTGGTTTCATTTTATCAATACCTATATGCTGATATCATTTTTATAAAATGTTATCATACTTAATATGACCTTGATCTAAAAACCCTATCCTACCTAGTTTCTAGACTATAGAACAAATATGGATTTCCTTCAAATGTTCCAAGGCATCCCCCAATCTTTCTTCCATTATTCTCAAACCCTACTGAATTGTTACATGTATTACTTGTATGTTAGTTGTATGCAATGATGCTTGTATGCCTTGTGTTGATTGTGGCTTTACTTGTTTGCATGTATGCTCCCTAAACGGCGGTAGTTACGATTTTGCGACATCGATAAGAAGGAAGCCTTGGGTTATTATTTATCATTATTTGGTATTCTGGTATTCCATTTAAGAATTCCAGGGACATACTGCTAGTCACAAGAAAGCCACCTTATTGCTCATAAGACCTTGTCTTACTTTTATACTCATGCATGTTTTATCTACTTTTTACAAAACTGCATGGTTTTATTATGTTATGTTTTATATGGGGAATGTTTGGCTCCTCCAAACTATTATCCATTTATACTACTAAGTACAAAACCTTTGATGACACCTATCTTTCCCTAGCCTGGTAGATTGTGTATAACACCATGCCCCTTTGGAGACCCCGTTTTTAGCCTAAGCAAAAGTATAGGATGGGAAGACCCCGGAAAGATCTTTATAAAATGTGTTATGAGAAAACATTGGTGAGGTTTGACCCACCAAGAGAGGTTTGAAAAATGATAAAGTTTTTGTTTTACAAAAAGGTTGGATGAAAGATGGAGGAAAAAGGATTACAAAAATGCACCCGGTTCTTTGTAGTTTTGCTTGAACAATTAACCCGTGCAACCACATTATTCTGAAATGGGATAGAGCTGGATTTGAAGTTTGCTACTTTGGTACGGGAATTCTCATGACTACTTATAAGGGATCATCTCACTTTAATGCCGGGGTTCCTTTACATAAAGGTTCAACTGCAAGGCAGTCACCTGGAGGAATTGCGAACTGCCCTCGGGAGCAGTCGGGCGATACTATGAGCCTCTCATTGAAAGTGCCAGCTCTGGAGGACTTGGGAGCACTCTGGTTGGTCTGTGGATCCCGACGTCCCAGTTTTGAGAGGAACAACTCATCGGGTAGGGCCTATACTAGAGTAGCATTAGAGAGTCTTGGCCAGTTACTCGACCCACAATTGGTGTAGATTAGGGCAGGGTAACCGGTTGGTGTGGTTAAAGTGTACAACCTCTGCAGCGTGTAAAACTATTCGAATAGCCGAGTCCTCGGTCATGGACGGTTGGGAAGGATGCTGTAGTGCGGTGCTGGTTTTGATTTTCAAAAAGGACTTCAAAAAAGCAATGGCTTGGAAATGTTTTGACCATGAGATGGTTGGGAAATGGCGGATAGGAGTTTGGTCATGTGATGACCGGAAGGAAAAGCAAATGGGTGACCCAGTCCTAGTGTTTTCCGAAACTTTTCAAAAAAGTTTCCAAAATGTTTTACAAAAGTTTTTCAACAAATATATAGAGACATGCTATATCTACAAGAGACACTAGTTTATCAAAAAACCTCTATTGGAGCCCTCCTACTACCACAGCCATATTGCATATCCTTTATTATTGTTATTTAAGGTGGTTTGCTAGTACATTCAAAGTACTCACCGGCATTGTCCCTGGCTATCTACTTGGCCATAATTTTTCAGAAGATCGAGGAACGATGAGAAGTTGACGTCTATGCGATCTAGGTCGTCTCCTAGTCAGTTGCCTGTAGGTTAAGGCATGACATGCGCTCGGCAATTGAATACTTCCTCTATATTGTGTTTTAATTGCCATAATGGCCGCATTGTTAGTTATGTATTCGTTATTTTATGGATGTTGTAATGATACTAGTCGGTTATGCTCATGGCTCACTGATCATGGAAACATGAATTGTATGCAAAACAGGGATTCTTGGACCGTAAATCTAGGGTCCCACAGACTTGGTATCAGAGCGATCTTGACTATAGGAGACCTTAGTTAACATGGATGTTAGATAGGACAACCCCTATTTATGAAAACACCGGCTATCAAAAACTATTTTCCCAAAAGCTTTTCGAAAGATTTATTATCTTACCTTCTCTGACTTAAACGGTTTGAAAATGGCTTACTTTATATCTCGTCTACTTCAAATGTTCCATTTTCAAAAACAAAGTCCGACTTAGAGACTATGAAGACGGAGATCCCAAAATGAAGACACACCGACACAAGCAAACCAAAGGAGCTACCAATGATGGAAGACACTACAAGATCTCCCTACCAATGGAGTCCTTCCATCGCCCCCAATGGATCAAGTATGACACCGACGACATCAGATGGCCAGACAGAAGTCCAGACCCCCATAACGTCCGTACATAGGATTAGCATCCCCAGTATAGTATTCCCTTTATGGCGCATAGTCACCTCTTAGTATGGATGGTACACCTTGTTTGCTTGTCATGTTCTTGTATCATGCTTGGAATGTGTGGCTTGTCTGCCTAGGATCATCCGATCCTAAAGCTTAGACCACCCTAATGGTGTATCCCGACACCAACACCCCTCATCCCATAAACTGAAACTGCTCCTCAGCAGGATGGCCACACAAAGAAATCTCCGACAACCCCTATATGTGCCTTAGTTCAAACCGCCTCCAAAGGAATAACAATCCCACTCAAACCTCTATCGAATCAACAGGGAAGCCGTCACCATGACACAAACACCCCAAATCCTGAAGATAAGGAAGCCCAAAGAAAACGAGTCTACTCTGTCATCGATCCAAAGCAATGCAAAGAGTTCAAGCTAAAACAATCCCTCTAAAGTTAAAATTCCTGCACCTCGACTAAGGACCAAGAAGAGGCATCACTCACCACTAGAACTACTCCGAGCTAACCCTTACGGCCTCGTTAGGTAACCACCATGCAAGGTAGTCGCAATAAGGCGTCACCCGAAGATCCCAATTGAAGTGTCATGCCGATGGCGCGAGATGAAGGATCTACCCTAGCCTCGATGACCTCAAGTAAAGATCTAAAGTGGAAAGACTTCGTCTTTCCACTCAAATCGAGAAGACCGCTTCCGACATGATAATACAGGAAGATCTCCAATCCAAGAACCTGCCCCAACCACCACCTCGAGAGTCATCAGAGGAACAGAAAATAGATATAAAAAATCTCCGGAAGTCTGCTCGATTCTCCCAACACCCGCGACATTCAGAATTCAGACGACAAGACTACCTGATGCCGCCAATACTACTCTCCAAGGAGTAGAAATCAACCCAAAGTATCAATATTCTGTGAAGATGTCGTGAATCCCCTCCTCCTCCATCTCTGCTAAAGACTCACCTAAAAGAGCTCCGACTCTGCTAACCCCGAGGCTAAAAATGAAGAGATGTCCTTATACGATTATCCACCCATCTTCCGGTAACCACCCCCGGAAGATCCACTCGTCGAGAAAACATCAGAGAAGGCATGACTCTCACTTTTACTGCTGAAGAGATGATTATCCCTCATACCCATGAGGAACTGCCGTAGCCGAAGTTAGGACACCAACTCAAGAACAAAAACAAGACTTAAGCAGTACCCAGGGAGTAGTTCTTCCCACCTACCAACTCACTCTTCCAACCTATAGTAAGAGATGGATCGTCTTGAAACCTATTCAATAAGTTTTCAAGTTCCCTCGCCATTCGTTGGCGCAAATATGCTAAATTCTGGATGAACCTGTTTGAGGTTATGCAAGTATGATGCCCTTCTTTGCGTGTTTTACCCACGACGTTGCATCACACTCAACCCGGAATGACCGCATCCTATAAAAACGCCTCTCAGGGCGTCAACCGCAAACGACATTCTCCAACCTATCGGAGCCCTAACTAGCCCAGAACTAACTAAAAGTAAGATAATTTAATGCCCATCCTGCTACGACTACTACCCCAAGAAGTGATATTGGTTCCCCTTAGAAAGCAGCACCTACCATGTTGACCGAAGACAACCCACTCCGGACAGAAGGTGTAGCATTCTCCCAACAACTCCAACCAAGAAGATCTGCGACTTCATCAAGCACCTCGAGTCTCTCCCTAAGGGGGAAAGACTGCATATTTCCTGCCCAAAACTCGATGAAACCCTGATGTCGAACCCTAGTAACTGCTAGGTGATAACCACCTTCTAAACCAGAATCATGGACTCCCGCCTGAAGGATAATAATCGCCACTCCTCCATAATAAGAAGACACTTAGGGAAAGTCCTCCATCACCAAATCGACCGTCTAGCCAATGCCCCGGTGTGCCAAGACCAAGAAGGCAGAAAAGCTGACTTCAGCAAGAAAGGATTGAAGAAGGTTCAACTCGTCGTCTCTCTTCTCGAGGATGAATGGATTCTACGCTAAACCTACCTAGACTGGTCCTAACGGGAAAAACAACGTCTTTTCCACCTGTTCATGTAAATTTCCCAATCCGACGCCACTCAGCTTCGATGCGTGGCTGACCACACCCGTTTGTTACAAGATAAAATTCCTTATTCGACACTACATCTTAATATAGTTCCTTATTTGACACTACTGAAAAATTGCTTCCTTATATGACCACTTGTGTAAATTTTTTGCCTTATATGACATCATTGTTAGTTCCGTTAGGCTCTTCCGTTAGTTTATTTTTTTCAAGGACCAAACTACCAATCGCTCTCGATTGTCTGTGTTTTACTAGGTAAATTTGATGGTACAACCTGTTAGAATGAAGGCCGATTCACTCGTCGACCGCCTCAAACTAATCCATATGTGGCATGCGCATGCATGCGATAACAACTTCTGTTAGCATGTTGTGGCTGATACAGCTTGCCTGCACCCCTTGCATGCACCCATGCAGCAGGAGCCAATGAATGAGAGTACTTCTGCTATGATTTGGCTGAAACTTCACACGAGCTGTTTCAATGGAACTTGCAGGGTCACCCACGGTAAGAGTGAGTAGGTGAAGTGTAGGTATTATGGTTGGCTATTGGTCCCAAATGTATGCGCACTACTCCATCCAAACCGTACCTTAGAAAACAAATTTAGGGCCCTATTAGATTGGTTAAATTGGTTGATTGGAATAGTGAAACATGGAGGAGTTCCGGCAGTATAAAATCAAGTAGACGACTGTCGTATAAAATCAAGTAGACACTGCCGGTACAGGGCTTGCCTGCGCTGTGCGCCGCCGGTACATGGCATGCGTCCCTCCCATGTTTTAAGGCGCAAAACAATATAAAAAATACAGCAATACCATAGAATGTAGACTATGCCTTCGAAACAGAAACTAGCTCGTTTGTATGCACTAGAGGTAAAAGTTTCTTTGTAGGTCCTAATCTAACCCCGTAAGTTCTCAAAATGCACTAGAGTTTCATATAAGGCAAAAAAATTACACAAGTGGTCAAATAAGGAAGTGGAAAATTTTAGTGTCAAATAAGGAATCATATTGGGAGGTAGTGTCAAATAAGGAATTCTCTCTTGTTATAAAACCTGTTAGCATATAATATTTCCATTGCTAAAATTGTTAAGCGGATGTTATCACCCAACCCTACTCCTCCCTAATCTCGGGACGAGATTATTTTAAGTGGAAAGGTCTCTAACATCCCAATTTCAGCAACCAAGATATTTTGTCAAAAAGGCAAAAATCAGGAGGAACAAAAACTTTTTCTTATTAAGTGTGGGAATGTTTGCTTTCTTGTTTACTAGTGTTCATGCAACATATTGTGGATTAGGTGAAATACTTCGTATCTCAACACTATTTGATAAAAGATATTTTACAAAAGAGATGTCTTGGTTCATCCTTCATATCCTCAAATGTTCTGGCATTTTAAAACTGAGCCAAGATGATTTTGATAAAAACATACTTTATTAGTTTCTCTTTAACAAAACTATGTAGGCCTATATATTATCTCCTTATGTTTTCAAGACTGAACTTCAATTACTCTTACTTGTAGGGTTTTCCAAAACCTTTCCGAAAACATTTTCACTCCAATCTTGGTAGAAATACCAAGAGGTATTTACCTTACTTCAAAGCACAACCTCTTCAAAAACACCCCTTCATTATCTCAAGCTAGGCTTGATGGTAGCATTAGTAATAGTTGGACAGATGATAAGTTGGGTTGCCTTGATCTGTGGTCTGATGAATTTCCCTGATCGGCTGATTGCCTTGGTTTATTAGGAAGTAGCATGATCCAACCTAGGAGCTCATCCTTAGGGATAAAGTCAATAGTTGAGAGCTTAAAATCTCAAACTAAGCATCCCCAAACTAAATATATCTTGAGCCACTAAGGTGCCCATCTCATCTCCTAATCAGATCAATCTAGGGATAATCCCTTTTAGTAGATTCTGATACAGCGTAAACGTATCTATAATTTTTGATGCTCCATGCTTGTTTTATATCATTTGTCTTATGTTTTGTATACACTTTGAGGTATTTTTATACACTTTCTGGAACTAACCTATTGACAAGATGCCATAGTGCCAATTGCCTGTTTTCTACTGTTTTTGGTTTCAGAAAAGCTAAAAAATGAATATTCTCGGAATTGGATGGGACAAAGGCCAAACTTCATATTTGCCCGAAACGATGCGGAAAATAGAAGTAGAGACAGAGTAGGGCACCAGGGTTGTTCACACCATAGGGTGGCACGGTCCCACCTTGGCCGCGCGGAGAAAACCCTAGATCGTCAACATCCATCCACAAAAAATTCCATAGCGCCGCCGCCACCGAAGGGGAGATTCGGGGAGATAAGTCTCTGTTCCGGCACCCTGCCGGGATGGGGAAGTGCCCCCGGAGCCATCTGCTTCGATCTCAACCACCATCTCCATCGCTGTTGTTGATTCCCATGATGAGGATGGACTAGTTCTTCCTCGAGGCTAAGGGCTCTACCGGTAGCTATGTGTTCATCTCACTCTCTATGCATGATCATATTGTGATCATGAGCTTTGTAATCAAGTATATCTACTTTGCTACTCAAGTGCTTTAATAAGATCTCTAGCTCTCCCCACGTGTGTGAAAGTGACATCATGCATACCGTTGTGGTACTTAGGCTAGAGTTTACATAAATACTCAAGTGCTTCAATAGATCTCTGCTCTCACCACATGTGTGAAAGTGACAGCATGCACGCAGTGGTGGCACTTAGGCTAGAGTTTACATAAATACTCAAGTGCTTAAATAGATCTCTGCTCTCCCCATGTGTGTGAAAGTGACAGCGTGCACGCCGTGGTGGCACTTAGGCTAGAGTTCATAAATACTTATCATGAGTATATTTTGAGTTGGATGTCTTTATGAAATTGTGGTGTTTGTTTGAACCATCTAGCGCTCAAGGTGATAGTGTGGGGTTATCTAGATGGGGAAGGCGGACTTTGAGTAGTGCTGTTATAGCCCTACCATGGATTAGAGTGTCCAACCGGAGAGTAGTTCAGGGTAGTATCATGAAGAGAATATATTTATTGAGAGTTTTCACTAGTGAAAGTATGATACCTAGGCCTTGTTTCTAAACATTGAAACACCGTTCACAACTAGATGTGTTGCATGTTTTCTTGCTTCCATCTATTTGTCTTTAGTATTTTCCTCACCGTTAGAAGCTCTTTTCTGGCACTGTTACCACTTATAATCATCCATACCATTTGTATTTCACTATCTCTTCGTCTAACTAGTGCACCAATACACCTGACAAGTGTACTGGGTGTGTAGGGGACACAAGAGACTTCTTGTATCTTGATTGTAGGGTTACTTGAGAGGGATACCTCTTACCACTTCCTCCCTGAGTTCGATAAACCTTGGGTGATCCACTTAAGGGAAACTTGCTGCTGTTCTACAAACTTCTAAACTTGGAGGCCCAACACCTGTCTACAAGAATAGAAGTGCGTAGACATCAGATTCAAACTCAGTGAAGACCCAATCTAAGCATGGATCCTATATACTTAAATAACACTTCAACATAATCTCCGTAATCATGAGTTTGGAACCTAGTTTTCTCTTAGAATCATCTATACTTGTAGTCTAGTCTAAAACCGTAAATCTGCGAAAATGGCTAAGTCTGAAACCCTTATCTGGATTCAATCATTGAGACTCCACCCACCCTAACCTATGTGCATTCTTGAGAATGTACCTAACCATCTTGTATTACATCTTGAGTACTACCAAGGCCGAATATTTTCTTTGGCTAAGCCTTTATTGTTCCCACTCATCCATGATGGTTTTGTAGACATCAGGATAATATTTTTCTGCAAATCTAGTCAACATGCCTACTTTGGAAGAAGCTCACATCCTTATTCTATCACCCCTCGACCAACTCTTGGCATGGTTATGATCTACTAACCATGGTATATAAATCCCTACTTCACATATTCCCATTGGATCCATGTGCTTCTTAAACCCTCATGGTTTATAAGGCATCATGACCTATTTGCTATGGCAGCCTTATTTTCAACAAAGTTTTCCATCACTCCTAGATCACCTCCAATACAACCAGGCCCCAATCTTGGCCTCATGATTATATATAAATTTGTCTATCCATACATATATCCCTTATATCAAGGTGAGCTCTGAGCTCACTAATCTAACCTTGTTTAGACGGTATAAAAATATCAAACCTAAGGTTGGTTATGATAGATACCTTAATTGTACATCATCTACATTGAATATAACCATCCCCAAATAATTCCCATATTATTTGGATTATTAATCTATTTAAATTCCTTTAACTACAAAATCCTCAAACCCTTCTTTATAAAGACATGTTTGTTTTCTTCCAAAACACTTTGCCATCTCAAGAAACATTTGATGCATATATATCATATCCTATCTTCCCCACTCAAAAATAAATATTTTTGAGATCCTTTATTATTTGTTTTTGACCTTTTTCTTAAATGGAAGAAACAAGAAATAATTCATTAAAAATACTTTTCCATCTCAATAAATTCCAATAAAATTACAAAAGGTGTAATATGGTAATTAGGACCATATCACACAAAACCCCACCTGACTTGTTATAAAAATAACTCATTAGCTTCTAGAAACCATTTCTTCATATTTTCAATAAATGTTTTTAAATGGACTTTTAATTTTCAGAAAATTTCCAAATAAATATTGGAGCTCCATCTAGACCATATCCATCTACCCAAAACCATAACCTAATCTTGTAAGGATCAAAACCCAAGAGTTTATTCATAATCCCTAATTATGGAAAATGTAATCATAACAAAAAAGCACTAATCAACTCAATACCAAACCTAAACAAAACTTGCCAAGCAAGATTGCACATCATCTCCACTCCTCTCTGGTCGTGGGCACTATGGTAGGAATTTTAGAAACCCTACCCCTCTTGTCCTCTTATGCTTGTAGCTAGGGGAGACACATGAGACATCAAGTCTTGCCCCTTCTAAATTCTTTAAGCAGCTTCATCATGCCTATCTGCCTCCCTGCACCCCACTAGGCCCTAGAACGACCACCTCCACCGCCCTTCTCATACAATCTTCAAGCCCCACCCCTCCTCCATGTCCAAAATGGAAATTATACCCTTGGACAGCTCCTCTCGAGTTAACTAGGACAGAGGCTACGGCTGGCCTCCATTCCTCCCTCACATCCCTCTTTAGACACCACCACACGCCCCCACGAACTATTTCTCACCTCCTCTGCCCTCCCAAGCTAGGAAAATGGAGGAAGCCCTCCTCTCGGTTTTATCAAGGAAGGCGAGCCTGCTCTTGTCCCTGACCTCCCGAAGATACCTCTCCGTCTCTTCAATCCTCCCCTCTCTCTAACATACCTTCCCCTGCCTTTTCTTTTGTCGCAGAGACGTCGGAGTAGCCACCCCCAAAGCATGACCGTGGTAAGGCCCTACCATCGGAAATGACTTCCCTGAGCGCCTCCGACTGCACCTATCCACCGCCGGGACCACGGAGAGCACCAGTATCCTCTCCAGTACACTCCTCTTCGACATGCAAGAACCACGGAGCCTGCACCGCCGAGACCCGACGCTTCTGTCATGGTCGCCGTCACGCGGGCTACCTCCCGTAGTAGAACCAGCCTCTGTTACCCCTCGGCGGGACCACCGTCAACCGCTGCATCGCCCTGCGCCATCACCGACGTTTATCCGTGCCCTAGGTGAGCTCCTTGCTCCACCCCATCGCCCCCTAGGGTTCCCGCTCTGTGAGTTTAACAACTCCAAAATAACTAAACTCTTTTTGTACTACAAGGTATTGAACATACCTTAGATGACACCCTGGCCCCATAGTCTTTTGATTCCTATATTACACATAGTAAAAATAACAACATTAGCACTTATTGGACTTTAGGAATTTCCCTAAGTCAAACCATAATGGGTATTGACCTAACTCCAACTCCCATTAGACATGCATAATAATATGTATCAAATCACAAGAGCTCAATATTTATTGAGGTATCATTGAATTTCGGTGAATTAATATTTTCTATGCATAGTATATTCACTAATAAATTCACCACTTTAATTTTACATATCCAAAAAGGGTGATTCAAATTTCTATAGAAAGGTATTCAAAGTACCTAACATGTTTCCTTAGAATCACATCAAAATTCATTATAGATATAATATGGTGAAACAGACAAATAACATATAGTACTGCCTTTGGGAATTTCCTGAGGGCATTCTATTAATTATTTTGGGTTGATTCCAACTCTTATTGAATCAGTCCATCAAATAATACTTAATAACACAAGGAAACAATTTTTGGAACTCGAGAACTATTCTGGTGAATTATTTCCCAAAACAAGAGTTTTAATCACTAGGAAATTCATTAAAAATCAAAGGTAATTGATAAAATAGTGAAACCACTTTTCTTGGTTTCATTTTATCAATACCTATTTGCTGAATATGACCTCGATCTTAAAACCCTATCCTACCTAGTTTCTAGACTATTGAACCCATATGATTTCCTCCAAATGTTCCAAGGCATCCCCCAATCTTTCTAATTCCATTATTCTCAAACCCTACTGAATTGTTACATGTATTACTTGTTTGTTCGCTGTATGAAATGATGGTTGTATGCATTGTGTTGATTGTGGCTTTACTTGTTTGCATGTATGATCCCTAAACGGCGGTAGTTGCGATTGGGTCACGTCGAGAAGAAGGAAGCCTCAGGTTATTATTTATCATTATTGGGTATTTTGGTATTCCATTTAAGAAGTCCAGGGACATACCGCTAGTCACAGACAAGCCACCTTATTTCTCATAAGACCTTGTCCTACTTTTATACTAATGCATGTTTTATCTACTATTTACAAAACTGCATGGTTTTATTATGTTATATTTTATATGGGGAATGTTTGGCACCTCCAAACTATTACCCATTTGTACTACTAAGTGCCAAACCTTTGATGACACCTATCTTTACCTAGTCTGGTAGATGGTGTATAACACCATGCCCCTTTGGAGACCCCGTTTTTAGCCTAAGCAAAAGTATAGGATGAGAAGACCCTAGAAAGATGTTTATAAAATGTTTTATGAGAAAACCTTGGTGAGGTTTGACCCACCAAGAGAGGTTTGAAAAATGAGAAAGGTTTTGTTTTACAAAAAGGTTGGATGAAAGATGGAGGAAAGAGGATTACAAAAATGCACCCGGTTCTTTGCAGTTTTGCTTCAACAATTAACCTGTGCAACCACATTATTCTGGAATGGGACAGAGATGGATTTGAAGTTTGCTACTCTAGTATGGGAATTCTCATGACTACTTCTAAGGGATCATCTCCTTTGAATGCTGGGGGTTCCTTTACATAAAGGGTCAACTGCAAGGCAGTCACCTAGAGAAATTGTGAACTGCCGTCGGGAGCAGCCGGGCGATACAATGGGCCTCTCATTGAAAGTCCCGGTTCTGGAGGAGTTAGGAGCACTCTAGTTGGTCTATAGATCCTGACGTCTCGATGTTGAGAGGAACAAATCATAGGGTAAGTCCTAAACTAGAGTGGCATCCGGAGAGTTTTGGTCGGTTACTCGACCCACGATCGGTGTAGATCAGGGAAGGGTACCCAATTGGTGTGGGTAAAATGTACAACCTCTGCAAAGTGCAAAACTATTCGAATAGCCGAGTACTCGGTCATGGATGGTTGGGAAGGCTGCTGTAGAGCGGTGCTAGTTTTGATTTTCAAAAAGGACTTTGAAAAAGCACTGGCTTGGAAATGTTTTGACCATGAGATGGTCAAGAAATGGAGGACATGAGTTTAGTCATGTGATGACCAGAAGGAAAATCAAATGGGTGACCCAATCCTAGTGTTTTCTAAATCTTTTCAAAAAGGTTTCCAAAATGTTTTACAGAAGTTTTTCAACAAAGATATAGAGACATGGTATATCTACAAGAGATACTAGTTTATAAAATAACCTCTATTGGGGCCCTCCTAGTACCACAGCCATATTGCATATCCTTTATTATTATTCTTTAAGGTGGTTTGTGATACATTCAAAGTACTCACCGACATTGTCCTTGGCCATCTACTTGGCTAGAATTTTTTAGAAGATCGAGGAACGATGAGAAGCTGACGTCTATGTGAGCTAGGTCATCTCCCGTCAGTTGCCTGTAGGTTAAGGCATGACATGGGCTATACGATTGAAGACTTCCACTATATTGTGTTGTAATCTCCATAATGGCCACATTATAAGTTCTATATTCGTTATTTTATGGATGTTGTAATGATACTAGTCGGTTATGCTCATGGCCCACTGATCATGGGAACGTGAGTTGTATGCATAACAGGGATTCTCGGACCGTAAATCTGGGGTCCCACAATACCTAGTCTTCTTTGTGAGGGTTTAGGGTTAAAGGGTTTAGGGGTTTAAGGTTTAGGTTTTATCGCATTTTCAATAATATTTAGGGGCTTTATGCTTAGATTCGTGGAAATTAGTGGCTTTAGCATAAATTAATAAAAGTATATGTCAAATGTTGATCTATAAGTGGATGATATATACCGACATGGCCAGGGTCATTTAGGGGTTTAGGGTTATAGGGTTTAAGGTATAGGTTTTAGGGCATTTTCAATAATAATGTTCAAGCTTTATGCTTAGATTCATGGAATGGAATGGCGTTAACATAATTTAATGAAAGTATATCTCAAATGTTGATATATAAGTGGATGATAATATATGTGCTTAATTAGTCAGGGTAATTTAATTAGGGGTTTAGGGAATTTGAATAATGCTTAAGCTTTATTCTCATATTTATGGAACATAATTTTTTAACCGCAATTTAATGAAAGTTTATCGAATTTGGATAATATACCTGCTTAATTAGTCAGGGTCATTTAGGGGTTTAGGGTTTAGGGTTTAAGGATTTTTAATAATGTTCAAGGTTTATGCTTATATTTGTTGAACGGAATAGCTTTACCGCAATTTAATGAAAGTATCTTGAATTTGGATCTATAAGTGCATGATATCTACTTGGTTAGGGTTTAATTATTGGTTGAGGGGTTGAGGGTTTACGATTTTAGAATTTAGGGGTCGAGGGATTAGGCTGGGGGTTTCTTTGGGGTTTAGGGAATTTAGGGGTTGAGGGTTTAGGTTTTCGGGGTTGTTTAGGATTTCGGGAATTTTGAATGAAGTTTGAGCTTTATGCTTATATTCGTGGAATAGAATGACTTACCAACAATGCAATAATGAAAGTATCTCAAATTTTATCTATAAGTGCATGATACCTGCTTAGTTAGGGTTAGGGGTTGAGGGTTTAGGGTTTTTAGAGTTTAGGGGTATAGGGCTTAGTGTTTAGGTTTTAGGGGGTTAGGGTTTAGTGAATTTTCAATAATGTTCGAACTATATGCCGATAATCGTGAGATAGAAAGGCGTTAGCACTATTTAATTAACGTATCACAAACTTTTATCTATAAATTCATGATACCTACTTGTTTAGGTTTTGATTATGGGTTGAGGGGTTTAGAGTTTATGGTTTTAGTACTTTGGGTATAGGATTTAGGTTTTAGGGGTTGTTTAGGGTTTCAGGAATTTTTATTAATGTTGAAGCTTTAATTTATGCATTTATTCGTCGAATAGAATGATGTTGCCTAATTTAATGAAAGTATCTCAAATTTGATATACAAGTGCATGATACCTGCTTGGTCAGGGTATAGGGGTTTATTAGTGTTTAGGGTTATAGGGTTCAGGGGTTTAGTATTTGACGAACTTTCAATCATGTTCAAACTTTATGGTTATATTTGTGGAATACAATGGCGTAAATAATTTTATCACCGCACCAATTTTATGGTTCAAAGACTATATATGGTTCAAAGTCTCACCGCACCATTTTTATCACAAAGTATGAATTATTTGACGAATAATGTCCAAGTTTCTTAAAATTTTCAAGTTCATGAGCCAGTTTTGCCGAGTTTAACAAGTTTATCTCGGTTTAGCGAAAAATATTCAAATTTTGGAGCAAACAATGGGAATCTCTACTTCCTATAATTCTGGGTCACTAACAAGCGGGTCACTTGCATTATGGGTACACAAAGTCAGTGTAAGGCCGGAGGGGCAAGAATGTAAATACACTTATTGAAGAAGGGCGGGGAACCAGGTCGATGGGGTGATGCACGTGGGAGAACGCAAAATTACCATCTATATCCCTCTATTATTGCATTTCTCATTGGGTTCTTATTGTCGGATCAGGGATAGAATAGGAATTTTCATTCTAAGAAAAGTTGAAGTACGTTTGGGGCTGGATGTTTGAATGGATGGGCGGGATATTTCGGCGCTCTCTCGAATTTTTTATGCTGAAGCTTCTAAGGTACGCTACTCCCACTCCGACTTGGGGGATGTTGTTCCTGTTAGATAGACCCAGCCGCTTGTACGCTTTCGAGCATTTAATGGGTTGATAGACATCTGCCGCATTTCTAACAAGATGACCAAGGTCATAACCGTAGTTGCTTTTTTGACCTGCATAGCCATAGTTGCTGGTATCGTGTCCATGTCTTGTACTCCGTACATTGGATTCATATTGGCCAATCAAGCTTTGTTTACAAAGGGAAAATCCAATTTTATTTTTCCAAGTGAGAATATTGTTTTTGGTTGTGAAGAAACTTCAAAGATTATGGCTCAGTATGACATCGTGAAAATTGTCAAACAAAGTACCCTGTTTAATGGATAAACCATATCAGTCTTACTGGATATGTTTTTACGATAAATTGACAACATGGCAGTTTACTAAAAACATGTCAATTTTGGTAACATGGTCTAGAGAAATGATGGAGAAGACTCTAGAATAATGGAGAGGTGTGTTTTGAGGTTTCTGCATAGTGTTTATTGTGCTAAAGACTATCAATAGTATCTTCTAGCATTAGATTCTAATAGAATGGAAAAGAAGATCTGATAGCTAGCAATGTTGGGATTCACGAGTCTTCATCCAATGATCAATATTCAAAGTGGTAAGGTGAGATAAGATATGGTCCAAAGTGCCGCATTCCATAATTTCACACAAATTACTAATTTAAGGGACAATTCACGAGTTTCATGAATTTTCAAGTTTCCGTGCTGATTTCACCACTTTAACTAGTTCATCTCGATTTAGCCAAAATTGGTCAATTTTGATCTATGGTCACTAACAGAGGGCCACGTATATGGTGGTGCCCAAAGCAAGGTAGGTCAAGAATTTTTAAAGTTATCCCTCCCCATCCCTTCGCGCTATGTTAGCATCCACCCTCCGCCGCCTAGACCCTTACCACCTTGGAAGCCCAGAAAACAGACGCGCTCACTGTTGCTCCTCATCTCACCACCGTGTGCCCAAAGAAGCTTTCCCTACCCGTCGGTGTTATTGAGATGCACCGGTGGTCACCTGGATCCCAAGGTAGTCCTTCTGTATCTAGCTCGATCTGGTTGGCAATTTATTACCATTTCACCACATTTGCCTCCTCACATATGTATTAATTTGTCCTCAGTATACATGGTTATAGTTGATTCTAGGATTTATCTATGTTCTTAAGTACCTTCGCCCATTATTGTTGTCAGTATGTTTGCTAAAATGGGTTGCTCCATTAGGCAGCCCTAAACATATCTTGGGTGTTATAGGATTTATTGAGTTTGTTAGAGCTCATTGTGAAAACTCATAGGTACATTGCCCCTGCCGCTTTTGTGTGAATCAGAGGGTGCTGCCTTTCAGTATATTGAAAGACCATATTTATATGTTTGGAATGCTAAGCACATATGTTAGATGGTTATTTCATGGTCAAGCATATGAACCGGGGGAAGAAAATATTTATCATCCAGATCAAGTAGGGGAAGCACATGTTGATCATCAAGATCAACTGACAGAGGCAGCTCCTGAGTATCTAGATCAACTTGTTGAAGGGGGAGGAGAAGCGCAAGGTGCATGAAATGGGTTTCATTCCAGGTACTTACGCTATGCCAGATGACAAGTTACTATATCTATAGAACAGAAAATTTTCATGTTGTATGTCTTTGATGTTTCTCCTTAAACATATCTGTTAATCTACTAATCGCAAAAGCGGATAACCGAGGAGGACATTGATGGTAATGATGAAGACCTGCTCTGCTTCTGGATGGAGTCGATGCAGGGCTGATGATCATAATAAGGGGTGTACTTCTGATGCCGTATGTTTAGTCTCATGACCACTAGCCCAACTATAAAACTCTTGGGGTGCACCTAAGATCTCTCTAAATATATGTAGAGCTATCCCATGACTGGTCTGCTACTGTCGTAGTAGTGTAATATGTTATGATTTTTAGGCCTTTGTTAGCAGATCTATAACTGGAAACTATTCCATACATTAGCAGAGTAGTATAGATGTGTGTATGTGTGTGTTTCCTTCTTTTGAGGCTTCCCAAGAAGCTTTTGAGGCATCGAGCTGGTGCCCTATGCTGGTAATGACCCACAAGTATAGGGAGGTATCGTAGTACTTTCTATAAATAGGAGTGTCGATCCCAACAAGGAGCAGAAGGTGTTGACTAGTGGTATGGAGCAGGAAATCTCTGTAAATACTTAGCAAACAGATTTTTAGGGGTTTTCTGATAAAACAAGGAAATAAAGTGCAAGTAAATAAAACAATGAACAATTTCAACGAAGTGGCCCAATCCTTTCTTAGCAAAGGACAAGCCAGTGGAAATACCAATGAGGACCAAACGTTCTCGAGGACACATGCGAATATTGTCAAGTGTTGTGTGGGTGAACCTTTGCTAATGTACAAACCTTACTTGGACTAATACATACTTGTGATTAAACCCCTTGCAAGCATCGGCAACTACAATAAACCAATTAAGATATCAACCTAACCACAGCCTTAAACTCTGAGATCCTACACTCCCTTGTGGAATGGTTTCCTAACGGGGGCTCAGGTTTCTGTCACTCTGGAAACCCCACAATTAGTAGCCAAATACACAATGCATTCCCCTAGGCCCATAAATGGTGAAGTATCATGGAGTCGACGTTCACATGACACCACTAGAAGAATAGCACCACAACTCTAATACTAAACCATTGAATAATATCTCAACACAAATCCACTACTAACAACATGACTTCTCCCATGTCCTCATGAACTAAATGAACTACTCACGAAATATCATATAGATCAAGATAAAATATGATATGGCTATGAATAACAATCTAAACATAAACAATAATCCAATGGTTCCACTCACAAGCATCAACTACAATAGTAATCAACACCGGGAAATTTTCCCCTAAGAACTATGCAAGATACAACACAATTGTTACAGCGGGATGGAGTGATGATGATGGTGCTGGTGGAGATGATGGTGTGGATGATGATGATGATCCCGATGAAGTCTAGCTTGATGATGGTGTTGATGGAGACGATCTACCCTCTCCGGGAAGGAATTTCCCCTGGCAGAAATCTGTCTGCTAGAGAGCTCTTTCTCTCTCGGTGTTATCCGCCCCGCAGAGGCGGCGGAATCTTTCTGTGGTCGCTCCCCATGTCTTAGGGTTTCGAGTAGAAGTTATAGGAAAGAGGGCGGAGCCAGAGGTGGGCCACACCCCTTATAGGCACGGCCTAGGGGTGGCCCGCACCTTGGGGGTGTGGGCCCCCTGTGGCCCATATACGCGTCCCCTTTTGGCGTTATTCGTCTTCTGGGAAAATAGGATTATCCGTAGTTTTTCTGGTATTTTTCTGATCTTCGCGAAATTGCATCAAAACACCGCTTTTTCCATCAGAATCCTAACTCCGGCAGTTCATCCTCCAAGAATCATCCAACATGCAAAAACAGATGAAAAGACATAAGTAACACCTCTTAATATTAAATATATCAATGAATAGAGGCAAATTATGATATATAAAGGTGATGCAAATTGGACGTATCAACTCCCCCAAGCTTAGATCTTTGCTTGTCCCCAAGCGAAAACTAAGGTCAGTAAACATGTCCTCAGGTTTATGGAGTGAAGTGGCGATAAAAGAATACAGACAAGAAGGATCACACTTACCATTACACAACTCATAGAAGAAAGCAACTCACCATTATATAACTTAGATTGCAACAAGTATAGGAGTCACAATAGATATGCATAAAGATAAATCATAATTGGGATTGGCAAACTTTGTTCTTGGTCAGAGAACAGCTGGCAAACAGTTTCACAAATAAAGCTTTTGTAGAAGTTTTACATCAAGAGTACTCTTTGCTCAACCATAAAAGGTTTTTCACAATGATGGCTTTCAAAGTAATACTATTTAGATAAGAGTCTTGTGCAAACAAGGAATATAAAGAACATGATTGAATAAATCATCATATGAATGCTTGAAACACAACAACTCAAATGCTTGCTGGATATAGAGAGGAAGAGGTTTACTGACTCAACTTAGAAGTAGGAGAAAGGGCACTTCATAGTGGGAAGCAGGGATTTCATGTTCATAAAGATCTTCCAAAAGATTATGGTACTCACTAGCTTTGAGCTCTCATTGCCCCTATCATAAGCATCTTGAGGGGATTAAGGTTAAAGTGAACAAGGATGGAGTATATGCTTGACGAAATATAAGTTGGCAATCTCATGTCCCTTGAGTACGAGGGTCGCTCCTCATGCTACTCAACTTTAGTAATCGGTAAGTTCTTGTCATTGTAAGTACACGTGTATCATAAAGAACCGCCAACGGGGTACCCCTTGCACATGATACATGAGATATCCCATAATCAAAATGACAAGGCAAGCAGACAGTGAGCATCTCAGCCATCTTTTTATTTTCTATTTGCATAGGTTTTTATTGAGGATGCTTCAAAGATTGCTCACTATGGTTATGCTGCAAGTTTCCACCATGACTTGGCATGGCTTAGGCTAGCAGCCCAGGAATTTCTCTAACACACATACATAACTCCATGGACTGACAAGCTCCCCTTTTATTTCACACCGACGACATCCGCGAACAAAAAAGCATGATATCAACTGGATATGTATCCATAAGTGTTGAAAGCGTTCCCCATGACAACATAGTTCTGCTAATCCCAACGTATAGATGTAAGCATATACAACTTCAATGACACAATGGTTCAAGTTTATTAGGGGCAAGAAAATAAGGTGTGCCATCAAGTTCGTGAGAGCTTTACTAAGTAGTTTTCACATAACAAAATAATTTTTAATTTGAAAGATTGATGAAGCTCAAGAATTTTCTTGGAATAGCAATAATTCTAATAGGTAGATATGGTGGACACGAATGGAACAGGTTTTGGTTCAAAGGGGTTGGATGAATGAGAAGTATGCCCTCTCAAAACAGGTTTTTGGCTAGCAAGGCTGGGTAGCAAGCAAAAGAGTTGAAAGAAACAAGCAAACATATAAGTAATAAAGCCAAGCATGTAATCTTCCTTGAAGACACAAAATATCTTAAATAAAGAATACTAAGCTTACGAGCCAATCAAGAAAGAAAATAAATGATACAAAATACCTATAAGCTTTTTCTCTTTTCCTTTTAAACCTCAAAAAGTGTTTCTACTGACCAGAGCTCGGTTTGACAAAACCAATTTAGATCTACTTGAAGCTCCCAAAGTGATGCCAATACTGATCAACAAGATCAATCATATAATAGAGATTGCAAACTAAAATAAGAAGTGCAAAAAGTAAAAGATGAGACTTCTCATTAATATTCCATAAAGGCACTCACACCAAGGGATACATAGATAACCAATTAAAGGATAGATACATCCATATGCAAACCAACCTATTAGATAACTTCTCTACCCAAGATATGAATCTACTGAAAAGGTAAAATGATAAAAGATAAAGATGTGATATCGCGGCACTCCCCCATGGTTGGAACAAGCCAAGGGGATGCCAAACCTGATGACGAATTACTTCTTTGGTGGTGGTGTTCCCTTGTTTAGGGTCAGAAAACCCTCCAGCATCTTATGGAGCCTTTTATTCTCCTCTTGAAGTATATCCACCTTCATCCTTAGAGCACGGTACTTATCACAAAACTCATCAGTGGTTCGAAGGGCTTCCACTGCCTCATGTCAGGATCTGAAGTTTGGGACGGAGGTCATCATCCCCTGCATATTATGAGAAAAAGAACATACAGTGTTAATTGCTCCTACTAAAGTAGGTTTCCTTGCCCTTGACCCTGCGGCGGTTTGTTACTTAATGCCTGCTGACATGTTCTTTACTTCCTCCTCGATGCTCCAATCCATGTCCTCGCGCCTGGCATCGATTCTTTCTTTTTCCACGGTCCCCTTGCCTTTGTCGTTGGCGGAGACCATGGTGCTTTTGTAACACCACGGTTCTGAAAAGACCGTAGCTTCTATGTGACATGCCAATCCCTGGATCGGTTCATTGGCCCACAATAGAATAAGATGAATAACATAACAAAATAACCGTGAATCATAAATAATGAAGATCCAGAGTACCATTATTACAATAAAATCTTAGCTCAAGGCTAGCTCAAATTATTCAGGTAGCAACATCAATAAAGCAAATCCTCCATTCTTCAAATTGCCCACAAGTGAACAAGTGCCGAGTGGAGTACCGTGGCCTATATCGATTACTCAGAATCGGAATAACCTGCAACATGAAACGTAGCAGCCCCGAAGGGTCAATACATGGAATGTATGGCAAGTAGAGCTAGTAAAGGAGACAATAGTGCTAACATCTACATGCATATTTGGCAAGTGGAGCTGTGGCTAGCTTGCATTTGCAAATACCTTTGTCCTACTTTCATAAATAGTTTTTGATTTTCTTTGAAAAGATCGCAATTAAGTTAACCCCAAAACATTAAAGCAATTATGAAATTAGAATGAGCGAGAAACATGTCATAGAATCAGTATCAAGCAACTCAGATGTCCATAACCGGGGACACGACTAATCGATTAGATTATACACCCTACAGGGGGTTAGTACACGTTACCCATGTGACTTTGCCAGCCCAGCTCGTACCATCACTCTCATTTTGGGTGATGATAGGGAGAAGTCCAAGAAGAGACTATTCGGAAAGTAGCTCCCCAATCCCGACGCGCACCGGTCCAACCTACCAAAATTCTACATCTCTGGATACACGGGTTCGAGTCACCACAACCTACTAAGTCCAAACAACCGCCCATTCCATTATTGGCACATGGTTGTACACGTAAGCTACAAAATAAACAAGCCAATCATTTTCTATTGATACCTGGATGCCTTTCCGCAATGATACCACCAAAATTTATCAATCCCATCACACCCAGGAGATTCATTGATTAAGTTGTTTTAGTTTTCCCAAACCAACACATTTAGAAACAACTTTCAGTGATGTAACCCAGCCCTCGTACATCATAGCATGGCTAAGCACATCTACCAACGGTGGTTCATCTACAAGGAAAGCCCTACCACATAATAGGACATAGCATAGCGATAGTATCATCCTACACATGCATCTACAAAATACACGACAATGCATTGAAAATAGTAGGACGATATCATGAACAAGGTAGCATCTACTTGCCTTGGTTGTAGCAGTCGGAAGAACAATCCACACACGAGCAAGCGTTGCACTCGTCACAATCTACACGATATAATTGCAATCATAAACAAACCATCCACAAGCATATGCAAACAAAGATGATGCAAGATGCATGCATGACAAGTGGATTGATGCTACCACAGCACCACATAGTTTTATTCAGTAAAGCTACTGAATGCATGCACGGAAAATAATTTTAGCGCAAGGGAAACTATTATGCAATTTATAATGCTCAAAACTAGAGCTAGAAACCAAATAATTCACTACTGATAGCATACTGCTTGTAAAATCTTGGGAAAATTCTACTGTATAGGCATTGCTATTTAGGAACAGTACCAATTGGAACTACTCAAAAAGGAACTATAAAACCTCCCGAGTAATTAAAATACAGCAGAAGGCCACTAAATAGTTTCTGCAAACGTTTTTACTGTAAGCCTATCCTTTTAATTCACTTTGAGATTCCCCTTGTTCTACTGAATCCAGGGACATATTATATGCAATTTTTGGAGTTACAGATATTTTTCTCCGAATTAAATACTCCAAAAAGGCCATTAACTCTTTTAATTAATCTGGACAAAATCTTGCTGCAAAAGTGTAAAATAATGATACATCAAGATTCTACACGACTTACTGAATCTACACACATTTTATTTGCAATTTTTGGCCTAGTAGATTAATTTCTACGAATTTTGCAAGTTTCAGCTATTTTCTGCAATTTCTAAATCCATTTAAATCTTTTACTACGCGGTCAACGCGACTGACGCATCAGCGCTGACGCGGATGCGACGTGGCGTCCACGCGGGCTCAACGCGGCTGCCACGCGGCGCGCTGGTACTGGACGGTACCGGTTCGGCCGCGCGTCTAATCCTGCATATTGAACCCAGATCGGACGGCCGGGGAAAGCTCGCGTCCTCACCTTGGCGGCAAGCGGCGGCTGGCGGCGGAGATGGGCGCAGACGGTGGCGGCGGCGAGAGCTCCGGCGGTCCCTGGCAAGGTCACGGCGTCTACGAGGTGCGGGGAGTCTTGGCGAGTTCGATGGCGAGGTCGGGGCGCTCCCTTGCGTCCTCGAGCAGCGGCGGAGGACAGCCGGAGGCGGGCGAGGCGTCGGTGCTCCGGCGGGGTCGGGCGGCGTCCAGGGGCGTCTGCAGCAGAAGAAGAAGGGTCAAGGCGGTCCATCGAAGCAAGGGTGAGCATCAGCGGGAGATTGGGGGTCGGGGGCGACTGCCTCGTCGAGGACCTCGAGCTCCAAAGCAGCGGCGGCGGCGGGACTTCGGCGACAAATTCCAGCGGCCTGGCGGCGTGGAGCTAGGGTTTGGGAGAGGGGAAAAGCGGGGCAGGTCTTGGTTTAAGTAGAAGGGTGAGGATTGGACGCGGGGGAGTGCAGTTCGGGGCGGATTGGAGATTCTCCCGGGCGGTTCCGCGCTCGCGCCGGTCTCCAGCTCTAGGAGAGAGATGACAGGCGGGCCGGGCGCGGGCTGGGAGGAGGATGGCGATCGCGTTGGTCCGGCCCAGCGGTGCTTGCGCGCTTGCCAGCTGGAGAGGGGTGTGGCGGCGGTTAGCCAGGGCGAGCTGGTGGGCTGGGCCGGGGTGGCTCAGCCAGGGAGGTAGGTTAGTTTTTTTTGTTCTTTCTTTTATTCTTTTTACTTTTCTTGTTTCTTTCCTAACTTTTTATTAGTTAAACCAAATGGATTGATTTTTGTTTTCAAATTTTTCTAAAAATACCAAGGATCATCCTAGGATCATATTTAGCAACAAAATGTCTATTTCAAACTAGTGACTCCAAGGGTCCAACTATTCCTCTTTGTAAGAACACTTGAGGCACTTCGTCTAGGATTTGAATGCAGGGTTTTGAATTTGACAAAAGATTCATGAATGCAGAATGACATGAGTGATATGCAGAACCAAATCTAAAATTTGGGATGTGACAGCTTAACTTGAGAAAAATTCCTGACAGAAATAGACTGAAACGAAAACTCGACGAGAACACGATATACGAACCTTGGGGGATCCAGGGGGTTATATATTACGAAGTTTCAATAAATGAGGAAGGTATTGTGCGAAAATAGGAAGAGACGGAGTTCAGGGGACTCACACCCCCTCCAGGCGTGACCAGCTGGGGCCTGCGCCTAGGGTGGGTGTGGCCACCCTGGTCTCCGTTTCCTCCTCTGTTTCGTCTCGTAACCTGCCGTGTGTAATAAAAATATCAAAAATATAAAAAGATAGGGTTTTCACGAACTTTCAGTTTGCAGCACTTTTACCTACTCAAAGACGAACTCTGCAGATTCCTTTTCTCCATCTCTTGAAAATTCCTTTCATACAAGGCCTTACACAAAGCTCAATGGCAACATTAGTGTATGCAAAAACAATAAACCTTTAGGTTCAAACTTCAACTGAAATCCATCAAAACAAAATCTACTGTAGCAACTCCTTTCCTAAAGCCCAAAAAGAAATTGAAAGGGAATCAATATAAGAAGCGAATGCAAATGATGGCAGAAATCTGTCAAAACAGACCAGCAAGTAAAGATTGACTTTTTCAAAAAACTTCTGTTGCTCAAATCAAAAAGTGCAAATCTAATGAAAGTTGGATATAAACTTGGAGAATAAGCAAAGAAAATTACAGCTCCATCCGATGTACTGAGCTCCTTCATGAATTTTTACAATGCAGCACAAAAATCTATCCCAGGATAACCACTTTTCACAACTCCTCTATTTCTCAAAAGTAGTTGATCTTGACACAAAAACCAAAACAAAAAGGATAAGAAGGGGTTATTACTGAGGTAACAACTTCCAAGACTCAACAAAACTAGTGGGTTATCTCCCAATAAGTACATTTCTTTATTGCCTTTAAGTTAGGTTTGATAATTTCAAAGATTCTCACAAAGGATATGCAGATTTGAAGTGAAAGAGAGCATCAAGAAGAAAATATCCAACACATTTGAGTCTAACCCACTTCCTATGCAAGGGAGTCTCAAGAGAAAATAAATTATTGAAAAAATAGGGCACTAGCATAGGAAGACAAAAAATGCAACTTTAAAGGTTTCAACATAAAACGGGGAAACTTAACATTATTGGGATTCATAAACCAATGTTTCCCTCTCTCATAATAACTTTCAGTAGCACTTTGAATAAATTTGACAATATAACTGTCACAATAAACAACTTTACCATCATAATGAGCATACTTACAATCATCAAAGAGAGGTCCAAGGTCATAAACTATATCAATATAAGCAAGTTGTTCAACATAAGGTTCCGGCAAAATATGATCAATAGTACAAACTTCAGTCTTTCTAGCAGGAACATGATTAACAACATCTTTATAAGGTGCATGGTACTTATTCCACTTCTTTTTGGGAATTTCTATATAAGAGGCAAAAGCCTTAAAACAATTGGCAATACTTTGAGAATCAAGACCATACTCAGTACTAATATCATGGAAGTCATCAGTTCCCATAAAGGATTTAATGCATTCATAATCATAGTTTATACCTGACTTTCTTCCTTGTCATTCTCCCATGCTTCAGTGTTCTCTTGAATACGTTCTAGGAGATCCCATTTAGCTTCTTCCTTCATACATGTGAATGATCCAACACAATAAGCATCTAGTAAATCTTTATCATGAAGAGAAAGCCTAGCATAAAAGTTATTGATAATAATATTGTTAGGGAGTTCATGAATAGGAAATTTAAGCATTAGTAACTTCAATATCCCACAAGCTTGAGCTGTACTCCCTCCATCACGAGGCCAAAAGTTATATATCAGATTCCTATCCTTATGAATCTCACTGGGAGGATAGAATTTAGAATAAAAGAGAGGTACTATTTTCTCCCATTCCATGGATTGTCCATTCTTTAGCAGCTTATACCATTCTTCAACTCTTCCTTTCAACGATATAGAGAGTAACTTCTTCTTCTTCACATGTTCAGTTGTGATACCTGCATACTTAAACAACCCGCATAATTCATGGATAAAAATCAAATGATCACCAGGATGGACAGTTCCATCCCCTAAATAATAATTATCCATTACATGATCAACAATACTTGTAGGTATCTTAGAAGGATCTATCTGAACATGTGGTGGTTCATCTACTACCCTAACAGTGGTAGTAGTTTTCCCAAACAGAAAACCAAATGGGTTATCCAAATTGGAAACAAAGTAACAAACAGAAATAAAAGTAATACTCACAATAGAAGTTTCCTTTACCAGTTCCACTATTCAATAGCGCTTCACTCCCCGGCAACAACGCCAGAAAATAGTCTTGATGACCCAGAAGTATAGGGGTGTATCGTAGTACTTTTGATAAATAGGAGTGTCGATCCCAACGAGGAGCAGAAGGTGTTGACTAGTGGTATGGAGCAGGAAATCTCTGTAAATACCTACCAAACGTATTTTTAGGGGTTTTCTAATAAAGCAAGGAAATAAAGTGAAAGTAAATAAAACAACGAACAATTACAGCAAAGTGGCCCAATCCTTTCTTAGCAAAGGACAAGCCGGTGGAAATACTAATGAGGACCAAACGTTCTCGAGGACACATGGGAATATTGTCAAGTGCTTTCGCTTTATATAGCTGAGTAGTCTTCTTTGGTTTCATAAGTGTTGTGTGGGTGAACTCTATGCTAATGTACAGACCTTACTTGGACTAATACATATTTGTGATTAAACCCCTTGCAAGAATCCGCAACTACAAGAAAGCAATTAAGATATCAACCTAACCACAGCCTTAAACTTTGAGATCCTACACTGCATTGTGCAATGGTTTCCAAACGGGGGTTTAGGTTTCTGTCACTCCGGCAACCCCACAATTAGTAGACTAATACACAATGCATTCCCCTAGGACCATAAATGGTGAAGTATATGTAGTCGACATTCACATTACACCACTAGAAGAATAGCACCATAAATTAAATACTAAACCATTGAATAATATCTCAACACAAATCCATTACTAACAACATGACTTCTCCCATGTCCTCAAGAACTAAACGAACTACTCACGAGACATCATATGGATCAAGATCAAAGATGATATGGTGATGAATAACAATCTAAACATAAAAAATAATCCAATGGTTCCACTCACAAGCATCAACTACAGTAGTAATCAACACCAGGAAAGTTTCCCTAAGAACTATGCAGGATTCAACACAATTGTTATAGCGGGATGGAGTGATAATGATGGTGTTGGTTGATATGATGGTGTGATTGATGATGATGATCCCGATGAAGTCTAGCTTGATGATGGTGTTGATGGCGATGATCTCCCCGCAGAAATCTATCTGCTGGAGAGCTCTTTCTCTCTCGGTGTTTTCCGCCCGACAGAGGCGGCGGAATCTTTATGTGGTTGCTCCCCGTGTATTAGGGTTTCGAGGAGAAGATATAGGCTAGAGGGCGGAGCCAGAGTTGGGCCAGGTGGGCCACACCCCATGTAGGCACAACCTAGGGGTGGCCCGCTCCTGGGAGGGTGTGGGCCCCCCTGTGGCCCATCTCCTCCTCCCCTTCTAGCGTTTTTCGTCTTCTAGAAAATAGGATTTTCCGTAGTTTTTCTGTTATTTTTCTGATCTTCGCGAAATTGCATCAAAACACCACTTTTTCGATCAGAATCCTCACTCTGGCAGTTCATCCTCCAAGAATCATACAACATGCAAAAACAGATAAAAAGACATAAGTAACACATATTAATATGAAATATATCAATGAATAGAGGCAAATTATGATATAGAAAGGTGATGCAAATTGGACGTATCAGCTGGAACAAACGCCATCTTTTCCTCTGCTAGCCCTTCCCCTCCCTCAAATACTGATTTTCAGAGTATATGTCGTTTGAGCTATAATGTACTTTGTTTCTGATATTAATATATTAGCTCTTCCGTTCAAAAAAATCTCCATGAGCCGAATCTGTTTGTATCGATACTAGGAGATTTTCTCGGTCTTGGGAGAGGAACACGGGATGATTTTCTCGGTCCTGGGAGAGGTATACGGGACAACAAGGGAAATAAGGAGTAGGTTGTATGTGGTTACCACACAATTTATTATCCCACGCCAATTTTTGCAAAAAACCCAGGAATCTCTTCTAGCCGCTGCATAACACTGTAGAAAAAATTGTAGTACTTATGCCCCTACTACTAGTAGTAATACTACTATTCCGGCTGCCCATACTCTCTTTTGACCAGCAACTTCCAATCCCTCCCTCCCATCATCAGGCAAGGAAAGGAAGTGTCACCTAATCGGGTTTCGTTCACCTAATAAGGGTATTTTCCCTCCTCTGCTCTGATCGATTGGGCCATTGGGGTGGGCGTGGAGGTGGGGGTTGGTGGGGTGGGGGTGACTTATTTTTTTTTGGATTCGGGATCCGTGCATGTTCACCGCTGTTCTGATTGGGGCATTTGGTCGGGTTCCAAGTCGGTCTTCTTCACTTTGTAACCTTTAATTTCTACTAATATGCAATGGATTTTGCTTCAGATTCTGTATGGATAACTATGGGCCAGTGGCGTGCACGGGCACTACGTATAGTGATGGTCCCATTATTTCCCTTAAAAGTTGCTTAAAAAGGTAATGTAGCAGCATATTCGTTGTGTTCATTCATTCTTTACCATGCTGAAAGTGGTTGTCTGGAACCTGGATGTATCCCTGTGCTCAAAGTTGTCTCTGTCTGCATCCTGTTTTCGTGGAAGCCTCTGTGACGCCATCTTGTTCTTTATTTCTTGTAGCACGGTGGTACATACCTATGAACTTGCGGTGCTCCAGGTGTGACAAACAGCATGATACTCCCACATGCTCGAGGATCCAGCCAGTACCACTACTCACCAAACAACCGCAGCTGGGAGGGCCCAGCTTAAAGAGAAGCGTATTTTTTCTTAATCCACTTACCATGGTGTGGTCTGATTTCATTATTGTCCGCTTGGTGTCATGCATGCTTAACAGATGTTCAGAAACATGTGTGATTTTATTAAGTCAGGCACTATAACATCCCAAAAATACTAAACTTAAATCATCAAACTCTAATCATCAAAATTAGGGTTAACAAAAACTTTTCTAATTAAAATTATGAAGGCATGCATATGTGTATGCATTTAATTTGAAATTCTTTTGAACCACCTTATTTGTATGTTTCCTTGCTTGTAAAATGTTTCCTAGGTGAAATAAACATCATCTAAACATTTTCCAAACTTTTCCTAAAGACAAATAAATCAAAACCAATAAAATAAAGGAATGGTCATTTTGACCAATTTAACTCCCATGCCTACTTTGGCTGTCTCAAACTTTCAGAACCTAATGGAAACTTTTCTGGATCTTTGCACCCCTTGATTGTACTCATAACAAAGTATCAAGGCCCACTTTGTGATCATCCAGAAACTTTCAAATGCATAGTTTAAATGACAATTCAAAATGAATCTTTATCATATGGGAAGATCCCACTTTTTCAAAAACCACTCAAGCACACTCAACTTTCAAAACCCAAGCATCTGCAGACTCACTAGCACCAATCTAGCCAACCCACCAAAAATCTTTTCAAAATTCCAAACTTGATTTCATGCGGCCATTTCATCAAACAGGTTGCAGACACAAATCATACAAAATCTAAACACTATTGTGAGCAGTGATTCTTGCCTAACTGGTTCCTCTATGGGAACCACTAGCCTTAGTAGATCATCTAACAACCTAAACTAACCCTTAGAATCACTGTAAGCTTGGTATTGCCATCAATGGTTAACAGCCGAGCACACCCATGTCACCCCCATGTCGACAGCAAGCTAGGAAGAGAAGCAAGCCTAGCCAAGATATGCAGGAGGCGACCACCGTCCATCACCACTCCCTGTCCCAGCCGCGAGCGTTGCCAAGCCCTGGACCACACGCACGATCCATGCCAAGCTCGCCATCAACCATGCCGAGCGTGCGCCAAAGAGCCACCCTCGACCAGTGCCCACAGACCGCGCGCCGCCCTCACCACGTGCACACACGATCATCACCGACCCAGGAGACCACCAGACATCCTAGTTCGCCGCCCCGTGCCGCACAGCCACCGCTCGCCGTCGAAGACGCCGCCTCTGCCGCGCAGAGCACCGCCGTGTTCCGACGAAGCCGCACCGCCCCACGCCTCAAAACCATGTCGTTGAGCATCGCCAGGGGACACCGCACCGCCCCCTACCTTCGCCCATGCCAATAGCCGCCTGTAACATTGCCCCCGACGAGCTCACCCTGCGCCCCGTCGGTCCCCTCGCTCGACTATAAATAGAGGCCACCCCCAGTCGATTTCTTCACACCATCGCACTCCCCTCTCCTCACTGATCGTACCACACCGTTCCCGGAGCAAGGCGAGCACCACCTCGCCGGAATTTCACCGGAGCCCGCCGCCTATGGAGAAGAAGGGCGCCATTGATTTCATCCACCCCAGGAACTGCCGCGACCACCCCTGAGTTCCCCGTCGTCGACTTCGTCGTTCGCCCGCCTCGCCGACCCTCGCTTGCACCCCGGTCAGCCCCCAGCACCCCTCACTGGCCGCGCTAGGTTTCTTTCTCGCCAGCGTTGCCCAACGTCGACGATGACTCTCAGCCGTTGGATTAGAATCAGATCGAACGACCCACGTTGCCCCGTATCGCTTTGCCCCTCCCTGTCTCACTGATGAGTGGGGACACCAACTTACGCAGCCCGCGGGAGCACTGCGCTTAGCATGCCGGCCCGTTAACTTTTCCCGCGCAGCCCTGTTATTTGAATTAAACCTTTTTCATTTTGTTTCAAACTCACTTCTGTACTCAACTTCAAAAACCAACCCAGATCAATTCAGTGCATCAAATGGAAAGAAACTAATTTTGTTAGAAAGGTCTAAGAATGTTGAATCCAAGCCCGTTGGATTCAAGTCATTTGGATCTATAGATCACCCATGGTAAAAATAACAAGGCAGAAGCTTTTCTGGATTCAAACATTTTTCAAATTTAAACTATAATAACTTTTGAGTTGATTCCAACTCTCAAAAATCACATTTAACCATATCTTTCAGAATATATAAAAATATATAGGTTTACTTGCAGAAATAATGTTCAAGTAATAAAAGAATGCCCATAGTCATTTCTAGTCACTTTATTTAATTAAAATAAAAAAAGTAAAACCTTATTAAATTGTGACACCACTTTAAATCATATTCCCATGGACTAAAATATGTGGTGATGACATGTTTCAACATGATCCCATGTTTGGTTTACAGAATATTAAATCTTAAGTAGTTTTTCAATGAGTAGAAATTACTTTTCTAAAAATAAAAGGAATTAAACCAAGCTTTAATCTTGTAATGTTAGAGATGATGCTAGATCATCTATAGGACCCTTGTGTGTGATGATTGCAAGTAGTTAAGTATTGTTTGGTGATTGTGTACCTCGTATTTATTCATAGATGCTAGTACCGACCAAGGATACGAGGAGGAAGGAGGATACTACGAAGAAGAAGCCGATGAGAACTTCAACCACTGCTCTACACAAGGCAAGCCAATACTTGCAAGATAACACTTGCAATTTAGCCAACTTATACTGATATTGTGCAAGCTAATACTTGCTTGTTACCATGACCACTATATGCCTTAAGTATATGTGATCCTATCCCCTTGATAAACCAATCCTAGTTTTACTTGCAAGCTCCTTACTTTATTTATTTATCAAATATCTTACCTAGATTCTTCCTAAGGCAATGGTAGATACTAGAAAGATATGAGTAGGTTGCATAAAGAGCATAAAACTTGGCCTAAGCTAGATAATCTTGATGTCATCTTAAGGCATGACATTGAACTTAGTTGGAACGTCACTAGTTTACCACCCCTCATTATTGCTTACCCCCACCTGTAGATGCTAGTGCTAAACATAAAACTTGATCAACTTTAGATGGGGATACTTGGTGGAAAAATGGTTATGAAAACCTTGGGATGATGGATCATTCTATTGAAATGTTTTGGACATGTGTTCCGAACACATGATGATTTTGGTGATGAAAATGTTGAGGCATGAGCCTTAGCCCTTTATAAAACTGATGGTTGTCTGGATGCGATACCATTCCAATTTTATCGTACTACCACAACACCCGAAGATTGGGTAGGGCTTGACTGGAAATTTATATACCTTAGTATTAGTTCCCTCACGGTCAAGGTCTGAGCTGAGGCTACCTTGTGAAGATTGTCCACCTGTGCAGTACCCAAGATGACAGTTGGTCACGGTTGGGAGGCCAAACTCACAGGAGAGGTGCTTATACTAGGGAGTGTAATTGAAAGGTTAGGATTGATTATCCGCATACTGAGTATGGTGAATTCAGGATTTGTTCCTGATGGATGTATCGAATGTTGTGGTGAAAGTGTACAATCTCTGCAGAGTGTCAAACTATTCGAATAGCCGCGTCATGATTCTGGACGATTAGATGGCCATACTGTTCCCCCGTCAGACTTTTCAAAACGACTTGTGAAATGAATTGAGACTTTGACTTGACCACAACAGGGTTGTGATATGAAATACAAGTTCCCGCTTAGGTGTTATAAAACTTTCAACTAGCATTCGTTGCTTCTAAAACTTAGTAGAGATAAATCTGGCTTTTGCAAAAAAACCCTAGAGCCCAGTGTCCTATTATCCAAAAACCCCTTTACCTGTTAGTATTGGTTTGCGAGTACTTAAAGAGTACTCATGGCTTTGTCCCTGGCTATTCCCATGGCCAGACTATGAAGAGGAGTACCTTGAGGATGGACCCCAGGAAGGTTACGAGAACTAGGATCATCTCACATCGCCAGCATTGCCTGTGACCCCGAAGATGGAGCTTCGCCTACGCTACCGTTATTATTACGTATTCCGCTGCTTGATGCTGTATTAAGAACGGGATCATGAGATCCCTATTTGTGTAAGAACTTATGTATCGTTTGTAATGGATGATGTACTATGGTATCCAATTCTGTTATGTCTCGCAAAAATGGTAATCCTGGGATTTGCGATGTATGGCATAACATGCATCTGGGATTAAAAATCTGGGTGTTGACAGGCACTGTGTTTATGTGAATCCAGATCTAGATCTGTCTGACTATCTCATACACAGTCATATATATGACTACTATATACTATATTGAACTGTTGAGCTCTGTTGCTATTTACTCAGATTGAAGGTGCTGCTGTGGAGGCTGAGGCTACTGTAGAGGCTAGAAGATTCGTCATGCCCCCACCAAATGTGGATATTGTGTACACGACGTGGAAGCACAAACACAATACCCAGGTTGGCACTGACCTCTCTAAGAAGTGGGTATAATTTGGAAATCGAAAATTTCATATGTTATGATTTTTCGTGGTATTGTTATCATCTATACTTATCTTTACGCTCATCAGAAGTTCATAAACATCAAATTTGTTTGCTTTTCAGGCAATGATTGTGTCTGATATTATTAGATTTACATGATATTTACATAATTTAACCTTTCAACTTAATTTCATTCACTACAACGCACGAGGTACTCATCCCATTCTTCTACCGTCTTCTTGTCAAGCTTGTGGATTGAAAGGGCGCCCTATTTGTGTAAGAACTTATGTATCGTTTGTAATGGATGATGTACTATGGTATCCAATTCTGTTATGTCTCGCAAAAATGGTAATCCTGGGATTGCGATGTATGGCATAATAGGCATCTGGGATTAAAAATCCGGGTGTTGACAAGTTGGTATCAGAGCCATCCTGACCATAGGAGACCCTAGTTAGACTGGACGTTTGAATCAAAAACTTAGTTTCAAAAACAAAGGAAGCAAATATTTACAAAAACTTATTCTCATTCTTATCCCTTTGATTCTTTCATGAAAATTCATGTTCCTCAAAAAAAAAACTCTTGCCAAATACATAAAATTTTGACACACTTGATCACTCTATTAACTTACTTATCCTATATTCTTATAGATGGACATGAAGTACAGCAAGTTTTACCAACTTGGGAATGGAGGAGACCTGATCTTTGAGAGGGATTTGGACCAGCTTTCGGAACTTCCGGGCGTCACTTTTGAGTTCTTCGGAGCTCAGCTCAATGATCAAGGAGGAGAAGATCTGCAGTGGCTAATTGTTGCAAGTCTCCGAGGAAAGATTGAACCTCCCACTGCGGAGGGAATTCAGTTTACCTTGAGGGAAAACAATTGGCTCGATGGACTTGCCAGAGCCATGCACGAAGCTCTTTCCCGTCTGTGTGGGAAGAGCATCAATCAGATCAAGGTTACTCGCTTTGAGTTTTGCCCAAGGCGTGATGCTAATGGACAACCACTGGAAGCCCCATACCACCCCGAGCTGAAGACCCAATTGGACCACCTTAGCTTCATGATGTACGATCGTCAGCAGGAGTTGGACAACTGCCGTGACTACTGCAACCACAAGTCTGCCATCATCAAGACGAAGGATCAAACCATCGCCATGCTAGCAAAGGATCGCAAGTCTCGCCGCCGTCAGCTCGAAAATAAGGAGCGCATCATTGCCCGTCTTCGCCATCGCATCTCATCTCTGGAGGAGACCATCCATGAGAGAGACATGCAGTTAGAGGAAAGGGAGAATGCCGGAGAGAATCTTCGTGGAGACCCCTACTCCTATCTCAGCGATGATGATGATTTTCTGGAAGATCAGGCTATGGATTTCTTCACCGATGAGGATGATTTCGCCTTCATCGATGATGATATGGATGATGAAGCCACATATTCCGAGGAGTAGTAGCACTTGAGCACTAGCTTAGTGAGTAGTATTTGGTCCCACTGTATCATAGTTCTCAGAATGGTTCTTAAAACCATCTGCTTTCCTTTGATGTGGTGTGTGTTGTATCGTGTGAATGAATGAATGAATGAAAAAGCAAGTTGCTAGAAAATCTAAGTCAGACTTTAATTTTTTTTTCAAAGACCCAAAACTTTATAAATTTCCCTCTTTTCTCATGATCTACCTCAATCTTCAGATGCCACGTGGAGGAAGTGGTTCAACCCTGGACCCGATGTTGCAGATTCTGCAAATGTTGACTTCTGACCGTGAAGCTGAAAGAGCGGAACGTCAAGCCAACCTAGCCACCCTTCAGCAGATAGCCCAACTAGCACATAACAACCAAGGCCACGGAAATCAGGACAACCATGGATCTAAGCTCAAGAATTTCCAGAATACCAACCCACCTGTTTTCACCAAGTCAGAAGAACCCCTAGACGCCGATGATTGGCTGCAAACCATGGAAAATAACTTAGAAGTAGCCGGAGTGGAAGCCAACGAGAAAGTCCTGTTCGCCACCCACTATCTAGCCGGAGATGCCAGAGCATGGTGGAATAGTGTTCGCACAATGACCGGAGGCCAGATGATGACCTGGGAGGAATTCAAGGTCAAGATTAGCAGAGTGATCAAGTGTGTCAAAATTTTATCTACTTTGCAAGAGTTTTTGAGGAACATGAGGTTTTATGAAAGAATTAAAGAGATAAGAATGAGAATAGGTTTTTGTAAATATTTTTTTCTTTGGTTTTTGAAACTAAGTTTTTGGTTCCACGTCCAACCTAACTAGGGTCTCGTATGGTCAGGATGGCTCTGATACCAACTTGTCAACACCCGGATTTTTCAATCCTAGATGCCTGTTATGCCATACATCGTAATCCCAGGATTACCATTTTTGAGAGACATAACAGAATTGGATACCATAGTACTTCATCCATTACAACGATACATAAGTTCTTACACAAATAGGGATCTCATGATCCAGTTCTTAATACAACATCAAGCAGCGAAATACGTAATAATAACGGTAGCGTAGGCGAAGCTCCATCTTCGGGGTCACATGCAATGCTGACGATGGGAGATGATCCTAGTTGTCGTAACCTTCCTGGGGTCCATCTTCCAGGTACTCCTCTTCATAGTCTGGCCATGGGAATAGCCAGGGACAAAGCCATGAGTACTCTTTAAGTACTCGCAAACTAATACTAGCAAGTAAGGGGTTTTTGGAGAATAGGACTCTAGGGTCTAGGGTTGTTTTGCAAAAAGCCAGGTTTATCTCTACTAAGTTCCAAAGCTAGTCACAATTTTATAACTCCTAAGTGGGATCTTGTAATTCAGGTCACAACTCTGTTGTGGTCAAGTCAAAGTCTCACTTTAGTTCACAAGTCATTTTGAAAAGTCTGACGGGGCAACAGTATGGCCACTCCAACTGTCCATAACCGCGGACGTGGCTATTTGAATAGTTTGACACTCTGCAGAGATTGTACAATTTCACCACAACATTCGATACATCCGTCAGGAACAAATCCTGAATTCACCATACTCAGTATGCGGATAATCAATCCTAACCTTTCAATTACACTCCCTAGTATCAGCACCTCTCCTGTGAGTTTGGCCTCCCAACCATGACCACTGTCATCTTGGGTCTTGCAGTGGACAATCTTCACAAGGTAGCCTCAGCTCAGACCTTGGCCGTGAGGGAACTAATACTAAGGTATATAAGTTTCCAGTCAAGCCCTACCCAATATTCGGGTATTGTGGTTGTACGATAAAATTGGAATGGTATCGCATCCAGACAACCATCAGTTTTATAAAGGGCTAAGGCTCATGCCTCAACATTTTCATCACCAAAATCATTAAGTGTTTGGAAACACATGTCCAAAACATTTCAATAGAATGATCCATCATTCCAAGGTTTTCATAACCATTTTTCCACCAAGTATTCCCATCTAAAGTTGATCAAGTTTTATGCTTAGCACTAGCATCTACAGTTGGGGGTGGTACTAATGAAGGGTGGTAACTAGTGGAGTTTCACTAAGTCCAACATTATATCTTAGGCTGAGATCAAGGTTTCTAACTTAGGCCAAATTTTATGCCCTTTAGGCAACTTGAGCACAACTGTCTAACATCTACCAAACTCTTAGGTGGACTCTAAGTAAGCTTTGATAAAGAAATAAAGTAAGAAGCTTGCCATAAAACTAGGATTGGTTTAGCAGGTAGGTATGATCACATATGCTTAAGGCATATAGTATTCATATCACAAGTATGGGTTTGTGGCAACAATATGGTATCTTGCAAGTGGTAGCTTGCATTGGTATAGTATCAGCTTGCATCAGTGTCAATATAAGCTTGCATAGTTACTAGCTTGCCTTGTGCAGAGCAGTGGTTGAAGTTCTCCTCGGCTTCCTCTTCGTAGTATCCTCCTTCCTCCTCGTAGTATCCTTGGTCGGTACTAGCGTCTATGAATAAATACGAGGTACACAATCACCAAACAATACTTCACTACTTGCAATCATCACACACAAGGGTCCTATAGATGATCTAGCATCATCTCTAACATTACAAGGTTAAGGATTGGTTTAAATCCTTTTATTTTAGAAAAGTAATTTCTACTCATTGAAAAACTACTTAAGATTTAATATTCTCCAAACTAAACATGGGATCATGTTGACACATGTCATCACCACATATTATAGTCCATGGGAATGTGATTTAAAGTGGTGTCACAATTTAATAAGGTTTTACCCTTTTATTTTAATTGATTAAAGTGGCTAGAAATGCTTATGTAGCATTCTTTTATTCCTTGAACAATATTTCTGCAAGTAAACCTATCTATTTTTATATATTCTGAAAGGTATGGTTAAATGTGATTTTTGAGAGTTGGAATCAACTCAAAAGCTTTTATGGTTTAAATTTGAAAAATGTTTGAATGCAGAAAAGCTTCTGCCTTGTTATTTTTGCTAAGGGTGATCTACAGATCCAAATGACTTGAATCCATCGGGCTTGGATTAAGCATTCACAGACCTTTCCAACAAAATTGGTTTCATCCAATTTGGTGCACTGAATCAATCTGGGTTTATTTTTGAAGTTGGGTACAGAAGTGTGTTTGAATTTAAAAAGAAAAGGTTTAATTTGAATTGCTGGGCTGCGCGGGAAATTCTAACGGGCCGGCCTGCTAAGCGCAGTGCTCCCGCGGGCTGCGTAAGTGGGTGTCCCCACTCGTCAGTGACACGGGGCTGGGCGAAGCGGTATGGGGCAACGTGGGTCGTTCGATCTAGTTCTTATCCAACGGCTGAGGGTCATCGTCGATGCGAGACAGCTCCGACGAGAACGAAACCTAGCGCGGCCAGTGGCGGGTGTTGGGGGCTCACCGGGGTACGGGCGAGGGTCGGCGAGGCAGGCGAACGAGGAAGTCGACGATGGCGATCCTCCTGGTACCGGTGGCTTCTCCTGGGGCGGCTCCAATCGCTGGCTCCCTTCTTCTCCAGAGGCGGCGGGCTCCGGTGAAATTCTGGCGAGGTGGTGCTCGCCTTGCTCTGAGAATGGTGTGGCACGGTCAGTGGGGAGAGGGGAGTGAGATGGTGTGAAGAATTCGTGCGGGGGTGGCCTCTATTTATAGTCGAGCGAGGGGACCGTCGGGACGCAAGGTGAGCTCGTCGGGGGTGACGTTATAGGCAGCCAATGGCATGGGCAAGGGTAGGGGACGGTGCTGTGTCTCCTGGCGATGCTCAACGACATGATCGCGAGGCATGGGGCGGTGTGGTTTGGTCTGGAACGGGCGGCGTTCTGCGCGGCAGAGGCGGCGTCTTCGACGGCGGGCGGTGGCCGTATGGCACGGGGCGGCAAACAGGGGTGTCTGGCGGTGTCTTGGGTCGGTGGTGATCATGTGTGCGCGCGGTGAGGGCGGCGCGCGGTCTGTGGACGCTGGTCATGGGTGGCGCTCTGGCGCACGCTCAGCATGGTCTGGGCGTGTCTCGTGCGCGTGGTCCAGGGCTTGGCAACGCTCGCGGCTGGGACAGGCAGTGCCGGTGGACGGTGGGCTGCCTCCCAGACATGCTGGCTAGGCTTGCTGCTGCTCCTAGCTTGCTGTCCACAATTGGGTGATATGGGGGTGCTCGGCTATTCACCATTAATGGCAATGGCAAGCTCACAGGGGTGCTAGTGTTGGGCTAATCTTTCTAGATGATCTACTGGGTTGTGTGTGAGCTAACTAGGGAACAAGTTAGGCTCAAAACACTACACACTATAGTGTTTGTGGTTTTGTTTGATTTGTGTCTGCAACCTGTTTGATGAAATGGCTGCATGAACTCAAGTTTTGAATTTTGAAATGAATTTTGGTGAGTTTGCTAGATTGGTTCTGGTGAGTCTGCAGATGCTTGGGTTTTGAAAGTTGAGCTTGTTTGAGTGGGTTTTGAAAAAGTGGGATCTTCCCATATGAAGAAGATTCAATTTTGAATTGTCATTTAAGCTATGCATTTGAAAGTTTCTGGATGATCACAAAGTGGGCCTTGATACTCTGTTATGAGTACATTCAAGGGGTGCAAAGATCCAGAAAAGTTTCTGTTAGGTTTTGAAAGTTTGAGACAGCCAAAGTAGGCATGTGAGTTAAATTGGCCAAAATGACCATTCACTTAATATATTTGTTTTGATTTACTTGTCTTTAGGAAAAGTGTGGGGAATGTTTTAGATGATGTTATTTTCACCTAAGAAACATTTTACAAGCAATGGTTCACACAAACAAGGTGGTTTTTAAGGAAATTCAAAATTCATGCATACACATATACATGCATTCATGAATTCATTTAGAAAAGTTTTTGTTAACCCTAAACTTGATGATTAGTGTTTTGATGATCTAAGTTTGATATTTTTGGGATGTTACAAACCTTCCCCCTTAAACAAAATCTCGTCCCGAGATTTGAAAAAGGACGAAAAGATTACCTAGGATTTGAAGAGATCTGGAAACTTCGTTCTGATGTGATCTTCGCGTTCCCAGGTAGCCTCCTCTTCTGTGTGGTTGCTCCACTTAATCTTGAGAAACTTGATGCTTCGGGTTCTGGTAGTTCGAAAGGCTTCTTCCAATATACGGATGGGTACTTCGGGATAGGTTAGGTCATCGTTGATCTCTATGGTCCGATGATCGATATTCTTGAACACTTCGGTCTTCTCGGGGACTTCGAGACACTTGCGAAGTAACGAGATATGGAACACATTGTGCACAGCTGACATCTCTTCAGGTAGTTCTAGTTGATACGATACTTCTCCTCGACGGTTCAAAATTTTGAAAGGTCCGATATATCTGGGGGCTAACTTTCCTTTGAGTTGGAAACGTTGCATTCCCTTCAATGGCGACACTTTCAGATAAACAAAATCTCCGATGTTGAAGGCGAGATCTCGACATCTCTTGTCGGAGTAACTCTTTTGTCGGGATTGGGCTGTCTTGAGGTGTTCACGAATCTTGTGAACCTTCTCTTCTGCTTCTCGTAGGATGTCGGGTCCGAAAATCTGACTCTCTCCTACTTCCGACCAGTTCAAAGGGGTGTGGCACTTTCTTCCATACATAAATTCAAATGGGGCCATTTGCAAACTGGCTTGGTAACTATTGTTGTATGAAAATTCTACAAACGGCAGACAGTCTTCCCATTTGGATCCATATTCTAACACACATGCTCTAAGCATATCCTCGAGTATTTGGTTTACTCGCTCCGTTTGTCCATTGGTCTAAGGGTGATACGCGGTACTGAAATCTAGGCGGGTTCCTAAACCTTCTTGGACTTTTTCCAGAATCTCGAGGTAAACTGAGTTCCTCGATCCGAGACTATGTTCTTGGGGACTCCGTGCAAACTAACTATTCTAGCGATGTATAACTCCGCTAGCTTCGAACTCTGATAGGTAGTTTTGACGGGCAAGAAATGGGCGACTTTGGACAATCTGTCCACTATGACCCAAATAGAGTCATTTCCCCTACTAGGAGTAGGTAGTCCAGTGATAAAGTCCATTCCTACAGAATCCCATTTCCATTCCGGAATTTGCAAAGTCTGCAACAATCCAGCGGGTCTTTGATGTCCTGCCTTGACTCGCTGACATATGTCACACTTGGCGATATAGCTTCCGATTTCTCTCTTCATCTTATGCCACCAAAATTGCTCTTTCAAATCTTGATACATCTTAGTTCCTCTAGGATGGATAGAATAAAGAGTATCATGAGCCTCCTTCAAGATAACTTCTTTCAATTCCGAATCTACTGGTACACAAAGGCGTCCTTTGTACCACAAAACTCCTTCTTCGTCCTCGGTGAATCCGGGTACTTTGCCTGTACCGATACGACGCTTGATTCCGTCGATACTGGCATTTTCCTTCTGCGCCTCTTTAATCTGACTGATCAAAGTGGGCTGAAGTTCGATGCTAGCCAAAAATCCTTCACTTACTAATTCCATTCGAAAATCTTCCATCTCTTTGTGCAAACTTGGTTGCTCCTTTAAAATCATGGAGTTCAAGCGGCACGGCAATCTGCTAAGGGCATCGGCTACCACATTGGCTTTTCCAGGGTGATAGTGAATGTCTAGGTCGTAATCCTTGATTAGCTCAATCCATCTTCTCTGCCTCATATTCAGCTCCTTCTGAGTGAATATATAATTTAGGCTCTTGTGATCCGAATAAATCTCACAACGGTTTCCCATCAGGTAATGTCTCCATGTCTTTAGGGCTAGAACTACTGCTGCGAGTTCGAGGTCATGGGTTGGGTAATTTTGTTCATGTTGCTTCAATTGTCGCGATAGATAATATATAACTTTGCCTTCTTGCATTAGCACACATCCGAGACCAATCTTGGATGCGTCACAATACACATCGAAGGGCTTCGTAATATCCGGCATGATCAAGATTTGGGCTGAAATCAATCTCCTCTTGAGTTCTTGAAAACTCGCTTCGCACTTGTGTGTCCATTCAAACTTCTTGTCCTTCTTCAGTAATTGGGTCATGGGTCGGGCTATACTCGAGAATCCTTCTACGAATTTGCGGTAATATCCCGCCAATCCGAGAAAAGCACGAACTTGGGTTTGAGTGGTTGGGGCTTGCCAATCTTCTACATCTTTCACTTTGGCAGGGTCCACGGCAATTCCTCCGGCTGATACAATATGACCGAGGAATCCTACTTCCTGTAAACAGAATTCACATTTGCTAAATTTTGCATACAACTGATGCTCTCTAAGGGTTCCAAGAATGGTCCTTAGGTGTAGCTCATGTTCTTCTTCCGATTTGGAATAAATCAGAATGTCATCGATGAAAACAACGACAAACTTATCCAGGAAGTCCATAATAATCTTATTCATGAGATTCATGAAATAAGCGGGGGCATTGGTTAATCCAAAAGACATGACTGCATACTCATACAATCCATATCTGGTGGTGAAAGCAGTCTTTGGGATATCCTCTGCACGAATTTTGAGTTGATGATAGCCGGTTCTAAGATCAATCTTAGAAAATACTTGGGCACCGGTCAATTGATCAAACAAATCTTCTATCTTGGGCAAGGGGTACTTGTTCTTGATGGTGACATCATTCAACTTTCGATAATCCGTACACAAACGGTTACCTCCATCCTTCTTGTCCACAAACAAGATAGGTGATCTCCATGGGGACGCACTTGGTTGAATCAATCCGATTTCCAACATGGAATCTAGTTGCTAGAAAATCTAAGTTGCTAGAAAATCTCCATGGGGACGCACTTGGTTGTATCGTGTGAATGAATGAATGACTGAAAAAGCAAGTTGCTAGAAAATCTAAGTCAGACTTTAATTTTTTTTTCAAAGACCCAAAACTTTATAAATTTCCCTCTTTTCTCATGATCTACCTCAATCTTCAGATGCCACGTGGAGGAAGTGGTTCAACCCTGGACCCGATGTTGCAGATTCTGCAAATGTTGACTTCTGACCGCGAAGCTGAAAGAGCGGAACGTCAAGCCAACCTAGCCACCCTTCAGCAGATAGCCCAACTAGCACATAACAACCAAGGCCACGGAAATCAGGACAACCATGGATCTAAGCTCAAGAATTTCCAGAATACCAACCCACCTGTTTTCACCAAGTCAGAAGAACCCCTAGACGCCGATGATTGGCTGCAAACCATGGAAAATAACTTAGAAGTAGCCGGAGTGGAAGCCAACGAGAAAGTCCTGTTCGCCACCCACTATCTAGCCGAAGATGCCAGGGCATGGTGGAACAGTGTTCGTGCAATGACCGGAGGCCAGATGATGACCTGGGAGGAATTCAAGGTCAAGTTTAGCAGAGTGATCAAGTGTGTCAAAATTTTATCTACTTTGCAAGAGTTTTTGAGGAACATGAGGTTTTATGAAAGAATTAAAGAGATAAGAATGAGAATAGGTTTTTGTAAATATTTTTTTTCTTTGGTTTTTGAAACTAAGTTTTTGGTTCCACGTCCAACCTAACTAGGGTCTCCTATGGTCAGGATGGCTCTGATACCAACTTGTCAACACCCGGATTTTTCAATCCTAGATGCCTGTTATGCCATACATCGTAATCCCAGGATTACCATTTTTGAGAGACATAACAGAATTGGATACCATAGTACTTCATCCATTACAACGATACATAAGTTCTTACACAAATAGGGATCTCATGATCCAGTTCTTAATACAACATCAAGCAGCGAAATACGTAATAATAACGGTAGCGTAGGCGAAGCTCCATCTTCGGGGTCACATGCAATGCTGACGATGGGAGATGATCCTAGTTGTCGTAACCTTCCTGGGGTCCATCTTCCAGGTACTCCTCTTCATAGTCTGGCCATGGGAATAGCCAGGGACAAAGCCATGAGTACTCTTTAAGTACTCGCAAACTAATACTAGCAAGTAAGGGGTTTTTGGAGAATAGGACTCTAGGGTCTAGGGTTGTTTTGCAAAAAGCCAGGTTTATCTCTACTAAGTTCCAAAGCTAGTCACAATTTTATAACTCCTAAGTGGGATCTTGTAATTCAGGTCACAACTCTGTTGTGGTCAAGTCAAAGTCTCACTTTAGTTCACAAGTCATTTTGAAAAGTCTGACGGGGGAACAGTATGGCCACTCCAACTGTCCATAATCATGACGGCTATTCGAATAGTTTGACACTCTGCAGATTGTACACTTTCACCACAACATTCGATACATCCGTCAGGAACAAATCCTGAATTCACCATACTCAGTATGCGGATAATCAATCCTAACCTTTCAATTACACTCCCTAGTATCAGCACCTCTCCTGTGAGTTTGGCCTCCCAACCATGACCACTGTCATCTTGGGTACTGCACAGGTGGACAATCTTCACAAGGTAGCCTCAGCTCAGACCTTGGCCGTGAGGGAACTAATACTAAGGTATATAAGTTTCCAGTCAAGCCCTACCCAATATTCGGGTATTGTGGTTGTAAGATAAAATTGGAATGGTATCGCATCTAGACAACCATCAGTTTTATAAAGGGCTAAGGCTCATGCCTCAACATTTTCATCACCAAAATCATTAAGTGTTTGGAAACACATGTCCAAAACATTTCAATAGAATGATCCATCATTCCAAGGTTTTCATAACCATTTTTCCACCAAGTATTCCCATCTAAAGTTGATCAAGTTTTATGCTTAGCACTAGCATCTACAGCTGGGGGTGGTACTAATGAAGGGTGGTAACTAGTGGAGTTTCACTAAGTCCAACATTATATCTTAGGCTGAGATCAAGGTTTCTAACTTAGGCCAAATTTTATGCTCTTTAGGCAACTTGAGCACAATTGTCTAACATCTACCAAACTCTTAGGTGGACTCTAAGTAAGCTTTGATAAAGAAATAAAGTAAGAAGCTTGCCATAAAACTACGATTGGTTTAGCAGGTAGGTATGATCACATATGCTTAAGGCATATAGTATTCATATCACAAGTATGGGTTTGTGGCAACAATATGGTATCTTGCAAGTGGTAGCTTGCATTGGTATAGTATCAGCTTGCATCAGTGTCAATATAAGCTTGCATAGTTACTAGCTTGCCTTGTGCAGAGCAGTGGTTGAAGTTCTCCTCGGCTTCCTCTTCGTAGTATCCTCCTTCCTCCTCGTAGTATCCTTGGTCGGTACTAGCGTCTATGAATAAATACGAGGTACACAATCACCAAACAATACTTAACTACTTGCAATCATCACGCACAAGGGTCCTATAGATGATCTATCATCATCTCTAACATTACAAGGTTAAGGATTGGTTTAAATCCTTTTATTTTAGAAAAGTAATTTCTACTCATTGAAAAACTACTTAAGATTTAATATTCTCCAAACTAAACATGGGATCATGTTGACACATGTCATCACCACATATTATAGTCCATGGGAATGTGATTTAAAGTGGTGTCACAATTTAATAAGGTTTTACCCTTTTATTTTAATTGATTAAAGTGGCTAGAAATGCTTATGTAGCATTCTTTTATTCCTTGAACAATATTTCTGCAAGTAAACCTATATATTTTTATATATTCTGAAAGGTATGGTTAAATGTGATTTTTGAGAGTTGGAGTCAACTCAAAAGCTTTTATGGTTTAAATTTGAAAAATGTTTGAATGCAGAAAAGCTTCTGCCTTATTATTTTTTCTAAGGGTGATCTACAGATCCAAATGACTTGAATCCAACGGGCTTGGATTAAGCATTCACAGACCTTTCCAACAAAATTGGTTTCATCCAATTTGGTGCATTGAATCGATCTGGGTTGATTTTTGAAGTTGGGTCCAGAAGTGTGTTTGAATTTAAAAAGAAAAGGTTTAATTTGAATTGCTGGGCTGCGCGGGAAATTCTAATGGGCCGGCATGCTAAGCGCAGTGCTCCCGCGGGCTGCGTAAGTGGGTGTCCCCACTCGTCAGTGACACGAGGCTGGGCGAAGCGGTATGGGGCAACGTGGGTCGTTCGATCTAGTTCTAATCCAACGACTGAGGGTCATCGTCGACGCGAGACAGCTCCGGCGAGAACGAAACCTAGCGCGGCCAGTGGGGGGTGCTGGGGGCTCACCGGGGTACGGGCGAGGGTCGGCGAGGCAGGCGAACGACAAAGTCGACGACGGCGATCCTCCTGGTACCGGTGGCTTCTCCTGGGGCGGCTCTAATCGCTGGCTCCCTTCTTCTCCAGAGGCGGCGGGCTCCTGTGAAATTCCGGCGAGGTGGTGCTCGCCTTGCTCTGAGAATGGTGTGGCACGGTCAGTGGGGAGAGGGGAGTGAGATGGTGTGAAGAATTCGTTTGGGGGTGGCCTCTATTTATAGTCGAGCGAGGGGACCGTCGGGGCGCAAGGTGAGCTCGTCGGGGGCGACGTTACAGGCAGCTAATGGCATGGGCAAGGGTAGGGGACGGTGATGTGTCTCCTGGCGATGCTCAAGGACATGATCGCGAGGCATGGGGCGGTGTGGTTTGGTCTGGAACGGCGTTTCTGCTGCAGAGGCGGCGTCTTGACGGCGCGGTGGCTGTATGGCAGGCGGCAAACGGGGTGTCTGGCGGTGTCTGGGTCGGTGGTGATCGCGTGTCTTGTGAAAGCGGCGCGTGGTCTGTGGACGCTGGTCGGTGGCGCTCTGGCGCACGCTTCGGCATGGTCTGGGCGTGTCTCGTGGCGTGGTCGAGGGCTTGGCAACTTCGCGGCTGGCAGGGCATGCCGGTGGGCGGTGGGCTGCCTCCAGACATCTGCTAGGCTTGCTGCTGCTCCTAGCTTGCTGTCCACAATGGGGTGATATGGGGGTGCTCGGCTGTTCACCATTAATGGCAATGGCAAGCTCACAGGGGTGCTAGTGTTGGGCTAATCTTTCTAGATGATCTACTAGGTTGTGTGTGAGCTAACTAGGGAACAAGTTAGGCTCAAAACACTGCACACTATAGTGGTTGTGGTTTTGTTTGATTTGTGTCTGCAACCTGTTTGATGAAATGGCCGCATGAACTCAAGTTTTGAATTTTGAAATGAATTTTGGTGAGTTTGCTGGATTGGTGGTGAGTCTGCAGATGCTTGGGTTTTGAAAGTTGAGCTTGTTTGAGTGGGTTTTGAAAAAGTGGGATCTTCCCATATGAAGAAGATTCAATTTTGAATTGTCATTTAAGCTATGCATTTGAAAGTTTCTGGATGATCACAAAGTGGGCCTTGATACTCTGTTATGAGTACATTCAAGGGGTGCAAAGATACAGAAAAGTTTCTGTTAGGTTTTGAAAGTTTGAGACAACCAAAGTAGGCATGTGAGTTAAATTGGCCAAAATGACCATTCACTTAATATATTTGTTTTGATTTACTTGTCTTTAGGAAAAGTGTGGGGAATGTTTTAGATGATGTTATTTTCACCTAAGAAACATTTTACAAGCAATGGTTCACACAAACAAGGTGGTTTTTAAGGAAATTCAAAATTCATGCATACACATATACATGCATTCATGAATTCATTTAGAAAAGTTTTTGTTAACCCTAAACTTGATGATTGGTGTTTTGATGATCTAAGTTTGATATTTTTGGGATGTTACACCATCAAGAACATGTACCCCTTGCCCAAGATAGAAGATTTGTTTGATCAGTTGACCGGTGCCAAAGTGTTTTCTAAGATTGATCTTAGAACTGGCTATCATCAACTCAAAATTCATGCAGAGGATATTCCAAAGACTGCCTTTACCACCAGATATGGATTGTATGAGTATACGGTCATCTCTTTCGGATTAACCAATGCCCCCGCTTATTTCATGAATCTCATGAATAAGATTTTTATGGACTTCCTGGATAAGTTTGTCGTTGTTTTCACTGATGACATTCTGATTTATTCCAAATCACAAGAAGAACATGAGCTACACCTAAGGACCATTATTGGAACCCGTAGAGAGCATCAGCTGTATGCAAAGTTTAGCAAATGTGAATTCTGGTTACAGGAGGTAGGATTCCTCGGTCACATTGTATCAGCCGGAGGAATTGCTGTTGACCCTGCCAAAGTGAAAGACGTAGAAGATTGGCAAGCCCCATCCACTCAAACCCAAGTTCGTGCATTTCTCGGATTGGCGGGATACTACCGCAAATTCGTAGAAGGATTCTCTAGTATCGCCAGACCCATGACCCAATTGCTAAAGAAGGACAAGAAGTTTGAATGGACCGACAAATGTGAAGCAAGTTTTCAAGAACTCAAGAGGAGATTGATTTCAGCCCCAATCTTGATCATGCCAGATATCACGAAGCCCTTCGATGTGTATTGTGACGCATCCAAGATCGGTCTCGGATGTGTGCTAATGCAAGAAGGCAAAGTTATATCTTATCTATCGCGACAACTGAAACAACATGAGCAAAATTACCCAACCCATGACCTCGAACTCGCAGCCATAGTTATAGCCCTGAAAACATGGAGACATTACCTGATGGGAAATCGTTGTGAGATCTATACGGATCACAAGAGTCTGAAGTATATATTCACTCAGAAGGAGTTGAATATGAGGCAGAGAAGATGGATTGAGCTAATCAAGGATTACGACCTGGACATTCACTATCACCCTGGTAAAGCCAACGTAGTAGCAGATGCCCTTATCAGATTGCCGTGCCGCTTGAACTCCATGATTTTGAAGGAGCAACCAAGTTTGCACAAAGATATGGAAGATTTTCGAATGGAATTAGTAAGTGAAGGATTTTTGGCTAGCATAGAACTTCAGCCCACTTTGATCAGTCAGATTAAAGAGGCACAGAAGGGAAATGCCAGTATTGACAGAATTAAGCGTTGAATCGGTACAGGAAAAGTACCCGGATTCACCGAGGACGAAGAAGGAGTTTTGTGGTACAAAGGACGCCTTTGTGTACCAGCAGATTCCGAGTTGAAAGGAGTTATTTTGAAGTAGGCTCATGATACTATTTATTCTATCCATCCCGGAGGAACTAAGATGTATCAAGATTTAAAAGAGCAATTTTGGTGGAATAAGATGAAGAGAGAAATCGGAAACTATATCGCCAAGTGTGATATATGTCAGCGAGTCAAGGCAGGACATCAAAGACCCGCTGGATTGTTGCAACCCTTGCAGATTCCGGAATGGAAATGAGATTCTGTAGGAATGGACTTTATCACTGGACTACCTACTTCTAGTAGGAGAAATGACTCTATCTGGGTCATAGTGGACAGATTGTCCAAAGTCGCCCATTTCTTGCCCGTCAAGACCACATATCAGAGTTTGAAACTAGCGGAGTTATACATCGCTAGAATCGTTAGTTTGCATGGAGTCCCCAAGAACATCGTATCGGATCGAGGAACTCAGTTTACCTCGAGATTCTGGAAGAAAGTCGAAGAAGGTTTAGGAACCCGTCTAGATTTCAGCACCGCGTATCACCCTCAGACCGATGGACAAACGGAGCGAGTAAATCAAATACTCGAAGATATGCTGAGAGCATGTGTGTTAGAATATGCATCCAAGTGGGAAGACTGTCTACCGTTTGCAGAATTTTCATACAACAATAGTTATCAAGCCAGTTTGCAAATGGCCCCATTTGAATTCATGTACGGAAGGAAGTGTCACACCCCTTTGAACTGGTCGGAAGTAGGAGAGACTCAGATTTTTGGACCCGACATCCTACGAGAAGCAGAAGAGAAGGTTCACAAGATTCGTGAGCACCTCAAGACCGCCCAATCCAGACAGAAGAGTTATGCCGAAAAGAGACGTAGAGACCTCGCCTTCAACATAGGAGATTTTGTTTATCTGAAAGTGTCGCCATTGAAGGGAATGCAGCGTTTCCAACTCAAAGGAAAGTTAGCCCCCAGATATATCGGACCCTTCAAGATTCTGAACAGTCGAGGAGAAGTGTCGTATCAATTGGAACTACCTGAAGAGATGTCAGCCATGCAGAATGTGTTCCATATCTCGTTACTTCGCAAGTGTCTCGAAGTCCCCGAGAAGGCCAAAGTGTTCAAGAATATGGATCACCAGACCATAGAGATCAACGATGACCTGACCTATCCCGATGTACCCATCCGTATTTTGGAAGAAGCTTTTCGAACTACCTGAACCCGAAGCATCAAGTTTCTCAAGATTCAGTGTAGCAACCACACAGAAGAGGAAGCTACCTGGGAACGCGAAGATCACATCACGACGGAGTTTCCCGATCTCTTCAAATCCTAGGTAATCTTTTCGTCCTTTTTAAATCTCGGGACGAGATTTTGTTTAAGGGGGGAAGGTTTGTAACATCCCAAAAATACTAAACTTAAATCATCAAACTCTAATCATCAAAATTAGGGTTAACAAAAACTTTTCTAATTAAAATTATGAAGGCATGCATATGTGTATGCATTTAATTTGAAATTCTTTTGAACCACCTTATTTGTATGTTTCCTTGCTTGTAAAATGTTTCCTAGGTGAAATAAACATCATCTAAACATTTCCCAAACTTTTCCTAAAGACAAATAAATCAAAACCAATAAAATAAAGGAATGGTCATTTTGACCAATTTAACTCCCATGCCTACTTTGGCTGTCTCAAACTTTCAGAACCTAATGGAAACTTTTCTGGATCTTCGCACCCCTTGATTTTACTCATAACAAAGTATCAAGGCCCACTTTGTGATCATCCAGAAACTTTCAAATGCATAGTTTAAATGACAATTCAAAATTGAATCTTTATCATATGGGAAGATCCCACTTTTTCAAAAACCACTCAAACAAGCTCAACTTTCAAAACCCAAGCATCTGCAGACTCACTAGCACCAATTTAGCCAACCCACCAAAAATCTTTTCAAAATTCCAAACTTGATTTCATGCGGCCATTTCATCAAACAGGTTGCAGACACAAATCATACAAAATCTAAACACTATTGTGAGCAGTGATTCTTGCCTAACTGGTTCCCTCTCTGGGCACCACTAGCCTTAGTAGATCATCTAACAACCTAAACTAACCCTTAGCATCACTGTAAGCTTGGCATTGCCATCAAAGGTGAACAGCCGAGCAAACCCATGTCACCCCCATGTCGACAGCAAGCTAGGAAGAGAAGCAAGCCTAGCCAGCATGTCTGGGAGGCAGCCCACCGTCCATCGCCACTCCCTGTCCCAGCCGCGAGCGTTTCCAAGCCCTAGACCACACGCACGACCCATGCCAACCTCGCCGCCATGCCGAGCGTGCACCAGAGCGCCACCCTCGACCAGTGCCCACAGACCGCGCGCCGCCCTCACCGCGTGCACACACGATCACCACCGACCTAGGAGACCACCAAACATCCTAGTTCGTTGCCCCGTGCCGCACAGCCACCGCTCGCCGTCGAAGACGCCGCCTCTGCCGCGCAGAGCACCGTCGCGTTCCGACCAAGCCGCACCACCCCACGCCTCAAAACCATGTCGTTGAGCATCGCTAGGGGACACCGCACCGCCCCCTACCTTCGCCCATGCCAATATCCGCCTGTAACATCGCCCCCGACAAGCTCACCGTGCGCCCCGTCGGTCCCCTCGCTCTACTATAAATAGAGGCCACCCCCAGTCGATTTCTTCACACCATCTCACTCCCCTCTCCTCACTGATCATACCACACCGTTCTCGGAGCAAGGCGAGCACCACCTCGCTGGAATTTCACCGGAGCCCGCCGCCTCTAGAGAAGAAGGCGCCATCGATTTCGTCCACCCCAGGAGCTGCCGCGATCACCCCTGAGTTCGCCGTCGTCGACTTCGTCGTTCGCCCGCCTCGCCAACCCTCGCCTACAACCCGGTGATCCCCCAACACCCCTCACTGGCCGCGCTAGGTTTCTTTCTCGCCGGCGTTGCCCAACGTCGACGATGACTCTCATCCGTTGGATTAGAATCAGAACGAACGACCCATGTTGCCCCATACCGCTTCGCCCCTCCTTGTCTCACTGACGAGTGGGGACGCCCACTTACGTAGCCCGCGGGAGCACTGCACTTAGCTGGCTGGCCCGTTAACTTTTCCCGCGCAGCCCAGTTATTTGAATTATACCTTTTTCATTTTGTTTCAAACTCACTTCTGTACTCAACTTCAAAAATCAACCCAAATCGATTCAGTGCATCAAATGGAATGAAACTAATTTTGTTAGAAAGGTCTAAGAATGCTGAATCCAAGCCCGTTGGATTCAAGTCATTTGGATCTATAGATCACCCATGGTAAAAATAACAAGGCAGAAGCTTTTATGCATTCAAACATTTTTCAAATTTAAACTATAATAGCTTTTGAGTTGATTCCAACTCTCAAAAATCACATTTAACCATACCTTTCAGAATATATAAAAATATATAGGTTTACTTGCAGAAATAATGTTCAAGTAATAAAAGAATGCCCATAGTCATTTCTAGTCACTTTATTTAATTAAAATAAAAAAAGTAAAACCTTATTAAATTGTGACACCACTTTAAATCATATTCCCATGGACTAAAATATGTGGTGATGAAATGTGTTAACATGATCCCATGTTTGGTTTGGAGAATATTAAATCTTAAGTAGTTTTTCAATGAGTAGAAATTACTTTTATAAAAATAAAAGGAATTAAACCAAGCTTTAATCTTGTAATGTTAGAGATGATGCTAGATCATCTATAGGACCCTTGTGTGTGATGATTGCAAGTAGTTAAGTATTGTTTGGTGATTGTGTACCTCGTATTTATTCCTAGACGCTAGTACCGACCAAGGATACGAGGAGAAAGGAGGATACTACGAAGAAGAAGCCGAGGAGAACTTCAACCACTGCTCTGCAAAAGGCAGGCCAATACTTGCAAGCTAACACTTGCAATTTAGCCACCTTATACTGATATTGTGGAAGCTAATACTTGCTTGTTACCATGACCACTATATGCCTTAAGTATATGTGATCCTATCCCCTTGATAAACCAATCCTAGTTTTACTTGCAAGCTCCTTACTTTATTTATTTATCAAAGCTCTTACCTAGATTCTTCCTAAGTGAATGGTAGATACTAGAAAGATATGACTAGGTTGCATAAAGAGCATAAAATTTGGCCTAAGCTAGATAATCTTGATGTCATCTTAAGGCATGAGATTGAACTTAGTTGGAACTTCACTAGTTTACCACCCCTCATTATTGCTTACCCCCACCTATAGATGCTAGTGCTAAGCATAAAACTTGATCAACTTTAGATGGGAATACTTGGTGGAAAAATGGTTATGAAAACCTTGGAATGATCGATCATTCTATTGAAATGTTTTGGACATGTGTTCCCAACACCTGATGATTTTGGTGATGAAAATGTTGAGGCATGAGCCTTAGCCCTTTATAAAACTGATGGTTGTCTGGATGCGATACCATTCCAATTTTATCGTACAACCACAATACCCGAAGATTGGGTAGGGATTGACTAGAAACTTATATACCTTAGTATTAGTTACCTCATGGCCAAGGTATGAGCTGAGGCTACTTTGTGAAGATTGTCCACCTGGGCAGTACCCAAGATGACAGTTGGTCATGGTTGGGAGGCCAAACTCACAGGAGAGGTGCTTATACTAGGGAGTGTAATTGAAAGGTTAGGATTGATTATCCGCATACTGAGTATGGTGAATTCAGGATTTGTTCCTGATGGATGTATCGAATGTTGTGGTGAAAGTGTACAATCTCTGCAGAGTGCCAAACTATTCGAATAGCCGCGTCCGCGGTTATGGACAGTTGGAGTGGCCATACTGTTCCCCCGTCAGACTTTTCAAAACGACTTGTGAAATGAATTGAGACTTTGACTTGACCACAACAGGGTTGTGATATGAAATACAAGTTCCCACTTAGGTGTTATAAAACTTTCAACTAGCATTCTTTGCTTCTAAAACTTAGTAGAGATAAATCTGGCTTTTGCAAAACAACCCTAGAGCCTAGTGTCCTATTATCCAAAAACCCCTTTACCTGTTAGTATTAGTTTGCGAGTACTTAAAGAGTACTCATGGCTTTGTCCCTGGCTATTCCCATGGCCAGACTATGAAGAGGAGTACCATGAGGATGGACCTAGGAAGGTTACGACAACTAGGATCATCTCCCATCGTCAGCATTGCCTGTGACCCCGAAGATGGAGCTTCGCCTACGCTACCGTTATTATTACGTATTCCGCTGCTTGATGTTGTATTAAGAACGGGATCATGAGATCTCTATTTGTATAAGAACTTATGTATCGTTTGTAATGGATGATGTACTATGGTATCCAATTCTGTTATGTCTCGCAAAAATCATAATCCTGGGATTGCGACGTATGGCATAACAGGCATCTGGGATTAAAAATCCGGGTGTTGACAGGCACTGTGTTTATGTGAATCCAGATCTAGATCTGTCTGACTATCTCATACACAGTCATATATATATATATCTACTATATACTGTATTGAACTGTTGAGCTCTGTTGCTATTTACTCAGATTGAAGGTGCTGCTGCGGAGGCTGAGGCTGCTGTAGAGGCTAGAAGATTCATCATGCCCCCACCAAAAGCGGATATTGTGTACATGACGAGGAAGCACAAACACAATACCCAGGTTGGCACTGACCTCTCTAAGAAGTGGGTATAATTTGGAAATCGAAAATTTCATATATTATGATTTTCCGTGGTATTGTTATCATCTATACTTATCTTTACGCTCATCAGAAGTTCATAAACATCAAATTTGTTTGATTTTCAGGCAATGATTGTGTCTTATATTATTAGATTTACATGATATTTACATAATTTAACCTTTCAACTTAATTTCATTCACTACAACGCACTAGGTACTCATCCCGTTCTTCTACCGTCTTCTTGTCAAGCTTGTGGATTGAAAGGGTGCCCTGTATGCCCCTCCAAAGGAAGATGGAAGAAAAATGGTGGATGACCACCCTTCGCAAAGGGTACCCATGGTATTAGGTATGGATTCCAAGAGGTTTAGAACGACTTGATGTAATATCTTGTATCTCACTTTTCTTGTTGTTGTCTTACTTGTCTATGAATTTTCTCATGAAGGTTGTCCCTCGTGCCGCTCGCCCCATTATAAACAAGTTGTTCGGAAACGACAAGTTTCTAACTCTGTACACCGAAGACCCAAAAGGCTTGCCGCAACTATATGATGTGGATGTCTCACTGAACATGGCCGGGGTTGGTCCAAGTATGTTCATGAGAATGGTCTAAAGCAGGGGGACGAGGTAGCACTCGATTTTAGCAAGCCTGGGTAGATACTTGCAAGCCACCATACACCTGTAGACCAAAGGGTCAAGAATAGAGGTACTATTAATTAATTTGCTATTGTAATATTCACAACCTCTGAAGACTTTCTTACGACCAAATTTTCTACACCATTGTCTTCTAATCATATCAATCTTACCACTTGTGCAGTCCGCTTCCATAAGGGTGCCAGCATCAAGCCGATGGCACCGGCATCGGATCCAGTTCCTGCTACGACACTTGTTGACCTAAGTAGGAGAAAGAATAGAGATAGTAACTTAATTTTCTTTTATACTTTGAACACTATTTAGGAGTGTAAGAAGTCATTTTGCTTCTACACATCTCATATGCCTCTCTGACCACTCCTGCGGTCCCCTTACCTCCCCCAGAAGGTAACCAACATCAAGCTGCTGGCACATGCACCCGCACAGGCGCATGACCTAGTTCCTGCTCCGACAACTGTTGACCGAAGGAGAAAGATTGGAGGTAGTAGTAACTTAATTTGGTTGTATACTCATCACATCCTCTTATCACTATCTTGTGAGTAATTGTTGGAGTATAAGAGAAATTTTTCTTCCACACATCTCACATGCCTATACCATCCCTGCAGTCAGCTTACCAACCCATAAAACGAAATCTACCATCAAGCTACTGGCGCCAGCGCCAACACCGGTTCTAGATCTTGCACAAGCCCCTCTTCAATTAACTGCATCGGCACCAACTCCTGCACCAGCAGTAGCCCCAACACAGGTAGCAGCACCATCTCCTGCACCAGTCCCTGTTCCTGCACCAGCACCAGCCCTAGCACAAGCTCCAATGCAAGCTCCTTGTCATATCATATTCTAGACATGTGTCATATCAAGGTCGCACCAGATTATGTTTGTGAGAGGCCACAGATAAACTGCTGTCAATGTCTTCTCAAGTTTCAAATGATTTATTTCATTGCTCTTATTAATTATGCATCTAACTCTTGCTTTGACTCATAAATTTCCTAAGAGTGCCACAAAGCAACTCGAGGCCAGTCAAAAGGGCACAATATTCTTCATGATGCAGAGCGAAGGAGTGCTAGTCGAGGGACGCTACACCATTAACTCGACTGATGGGCGCTTGGCAGCTACTTCTAGGTGGACCAAGTTCCGGAAAGCTGCCATACGTACCATTGGAAGAATGGTCAAGGTCGATGTATACCGGTGCCCTGATTGCAGCAGTATGGTCAAGTAGTTCCTAGCTGTTTAGCTCATTGGTCGCGTGCTATCGTAATTAATTATGTGGTTATCTTATCTTCACTCATCATATATGCGTGGTAAAACTGTGATAACCTTTTCCTGGATTAGAGCTATGACTAGTACATACTGGTATGGTATATTTGTATCTATATGATGGTTCCCTATATGAACCAAATATTATTACAATGATTATGTTTCATCTTAATATGTGAGGAGGAGGTTGCACACAAAAGGATAATTGATCATCCGTTTTGCTTGCTCCAGTGATTTGAGCGTGTTTGGAGAAAATGGCAAACTGATTGTTGGCATGGTTTTTAGAGATAAAGTAAGAACTGGCTGGTTCCCTCTGTAGTGCTATTGAATTTTAGTGTATGCATTGCTGGATCAGTCATTTTGAAATGCTGCTGAATTGGTAAAGTGCTGCTGAATATTAACTAGGAATCTGTTGATATTTCCTGTATCTAGTTTTGTACTGCTGAATCATTTAAATTCTAATGAATTTGTGAAAAGTTTTGTCACTGCTGCTGGGCTGCTTGCACTACAGCATTTGCCTATGTTTCATCGGAACCGTTGGTTGTGTTTTGGATAGTGATGAGAGGTAGACAGGGTAAAGATACAACATGATTTCACCAAGTGAAGTTATTGGATACCGGTGCAGTTTTGGCACACGCGATGTGTGTCTCTAGTTCTTTAGATATTTTTACATAAATATATCTGTCAAAACAAAAGAATTATCCCCTTTTCCCATTCCATCGATGAGGTCTGGCTGTTTAATTTCAGTGTATGTATTGCTGAATTAGTCATTTTTAAATGTTGCTGAATTGCTAAAGTATTGTTGAATATGAACTAGGAATCCGTCTATTTTCTATGTCTTATTCTGTACTACTGAATCATTCAAATTCTAGTGAATTTGTGAAAAGTTTTATTGCTGTGCTGGGATATTTGCACTAGAGCTTTTGCCTGTGTTTCATCAAAACCGTTGGTTGTCTTTTGGACAGTGATGAGTGTGATTTCACCAAGTGAAGTCAAAGGATACCAGTTCTGGCGCATGCGGTGTGTGACTCTGGTTCTTTTGATGTTTTTATGTGAATATATCTGTCAAAAGAATTATCGCTTTTTCCTCCTCTGTGGGTGAGGTCTTTGTTCTGAATCCGGCGGATCCACGATAGAATACAGAGTTTACTAACAACGAGATGAAAGCTAGTATTTTTTGATTTCTTTGTTGTAGTGGAAACACACACGGTTATATGTCTGATGTGATGTTTTGAATTTAAATCCTCTATGCTTGACAAATATTTTTTTGGGATTACATTATTTTCTTCTAGCAATAGTGCTTTACAGAGAGGCTGACACGGCAGACCCACTAGCCTGCAGCGTCGCTCTTAATTTTCTTCTAACGATATTTCTTTACGGAGAGGTGACATGAAAGACCCACCAGCCTGCAGCATCCCCCTTAATTTTCTTCGAGAAAAATTTCTATGCGGAGAGGCTGACATGGCGGACCCACCAGCCTGCAGCATCCTTCTTAATTTTCTTCTAGCAATATTTCTTTGCAGAGAGGCTGACATGGTGGACCTACCAGCCTGCAGCATCCCTCTTAATTTTCTCCTAGCAATATTGCTTTCTGGAGAGGCTGACATGATGGACCCACCATCCTGCAGCTTACCTATTTTTCTTCTAGCAAGTATTTCTTTACGGAGAGGCTGACATGGCAAACCCACCAGCCTACAACGTCCCTCTTAATACGAGGATTTCATAAACAGAAGTTAAGTACTTTTACAGAGAGGCTGGCATCAGGGACCCACTAACCAGGACATACCAGATAGGATGACATGTGGGATCCAGCAGGAAGACCATACATGACAACCACATCTAGCTACGTTGCTAAGGTCAAATTAGCAGACGCAGCCGAAAAAAAGTCCATCATGCACACGTTTCATTTACAGAGATATTGACATGTCATTTAAATAAAAGATATTGACATGTGGGACCCACCAGCGAGACCTTATACACGTGGTTACACATCGAGCAATGTTACCAAGTTCCACAGAGGGAGGCGCGAGCGAGAAAAAAGTCCAGCATGTACATGTATCCTCCAATGAGAGGCTAACATGGGGGACCCCCATCCTGTATAAACGGCTGATACATCGAGCAATGTTGCCAAGTACGAAACACGGAGGTGCGAGCATAAAAAATGTCTAGCATACACAGGTTTCTTCTAGTGAGAGGCTGACATGGGGACCCACCAGCCTGTATAAATGGCTGATGCATCGAAACACGGAGGCGCGAGCGAGAAAAAAGTCCAAAATGCACACGTTATTCTAATGAAATGTTGACATGTGGGACCTCGGAGCATGACCAAATGGCATATTCGTAGGGCAACACTATCTAGCTAGATTGGGTAGCGCTAGAGAATGCACGATTCTTCTAATATGAGGTTAGCATATGGAACCCAACAGCCTGAATAAACGGCTGATTGTGACACCCCTGGGATTAAGGCTAGATAAATCCTAGACCACCGTCTGAATCGTAAGCCTAAACTAATCTCGAAAGCATACAGAGAGAAAAACGGTAACACAATAGTGACCCTACGAAACAATTTTTTACAGCAAGCTCATAACTGAGCGAAGAACCAGAATATTACAAGCAGAGGTCACTGACCAAATATATCAAACAACGGAATTAAAATTATGCTATTAATTATAGGAAACTTATAAAATGGTCTAAGAGGCCTGAAGCATAACGATGACGTCCAATCCATAGATCCCAGACTGCCGGCTGGGAACCCCAAGCTACTCATCAATGTCGATGTCGTAAATAACTCTTCTTCTATGGTAACACTTACTCTACCGCAAAAGTATCAACAAAGCAAGGGTGAGTATATGGTGTAATCCCTGAGACTTATTGTTGGTGAAGTTATTTTGCATAAAGCCATCTTTGTGTGTACAACAAGAGGGAGAAGAATCTCGACTAATAAGAATATTTTAAAAGGGGATAAGAGAGCGGTATCTCTAGCTTTGATCATCTTTTTATATCTACCAAATCTTTATCAGCTGAACCGACCAACTAGGATCACCCCCTCTTACCCATGAGGAAGCACCCTTAAGCACACATTGATCTACCAAGTTTTGCGATTAGGTTAAAGTTCTCTACGATATTAGAATTCGTTCCCAAGTCGTCCATAACCGTGGACACGGCTTTTCGAAAAGATTATTACGCTTCAGGGGTGTACAACTTTACCCACACGTACCATCTGATTCTTAATACCAATGTTTTAGCCCTCTTCCTTGGAAGGCCGGCAGAGTGTGGTTGACTACAACGTTTACCTCTCTTTCTCTTAGACCATGAGTCACGCACTGAAGAGATGCCGCTGTAATGGGTTGAGTGTCGAAGCCGGTCCCTAGCGATGTGCGCAGGGTTCAAGATTACGGAGGCCGTGCCTCTCTTGTTCTCGGCCACGCTTACCTACCTATATGAATGCACCTCGTTCGCCTCCTTCAAGAAGAACCAGAATGCGTATGTCGAATGGAAAGCCCAAACTATGTGAATCATGGAATCTACTAGGAATGTTAGTTGGTCGAGGGGGCTCCCAGACCCCCATGTGGGTGTACGCTCGTCATGGTTCTAGAGGCAAGAACTCAGGTCCTAGTGGTGGCAAGTATGGGACTTCAAAAACCAGAACCCACCATGGCCTCCCATAGAAGCCTTAGCATGTTTAATTTCCATCTCTGATCATATCACGTTATCCCGTCAAACTAGGTTCATTTGCAGCTCTGATTCATCAACCGGATGGACCAGTGGTAACAGCTAAGCATGGCTAAGCACAAAAAAAAGTAACAGCTCTAGCAACGCTTCATAAGCCAAACCGTAGTTATGCTAGGAGAAGTGGATCAGGGAATATAGGCTACAAAGGAAACATGCATCAAATAGGATTACTCTATCTATTGATAAAATACTTTAGAATCGCATGCACATGGCAAGAATTGAAATGCTTGAAAACATAGGATTATATCATTTGTGGGGCTTTGCTTGCCTTTGCCAGTTGATACCCAGCTATAGGTATTCAGGTACATCATCTGGACTTGTTCGTCAATAACCTTTGATGTTGTTGATCTCGACTTTCGACGGTGTTGAGCTTGGTCTTGGATCTCTATCTTGACTCCGATATCGTATTTTACTGGTGAAGAACCAAATACCGGAAAGAAAGGGAACAATCAACACATGGCATCGATGCAACGCTCAAACAAGTATGATGATATGACAGGTGAAATTGCATTAAAATTAACCCCTAAGGCATGCTTGACAATTTAATTGGGGTCCCAAGGGGTACAAACCCTAATTCAAGAAAACCTCGGAGGCATATGAGAGGGGTTATATTGTTGTTCTATTTATATTTGTAATGGAAGTTGCTTATAAATGCATGATTATAGCTTAAAGAGGTAGATCTTATTTTTCTTAACATTTTGATATATTATACATATTTTCCTGACTTTTAAATAATTAGTTATGATTTTCTCAATTTTAATTCATTTTAAATCATTTTTAAATCAATTAAACATTTTTAGGTTATATAAGTTATTTTACAACCTGGACCCACATGTCATGTATTTATTCATTTTAGAAAATAATTATGGAAATGATTAAATATCTGACAATGGGGACCCACCTGTCAGCATTTTCGGTTCATAAAACAATTACAGAAATTGGTCAAATAAAAGGAAAAAAGCTTTATGACCTCATGCTGACGTTAACAAATGGAGGTGCTCTCACATCGAGCAAGCCCCCATCGATCTGCTGCACGCGGGGCGTTGTGGGTGGGATGGTTGGAAAGAGGAGGTCGAGGCGGACCTAGTAGTAGCGGCGCCTCCCCTTTATGGTCACCCGAGAACGGGCAACAGCGAGCAACTATGGCGTCCAGTAGCGGTTGCACGACACGGAGGTGACAGAGAGCGGGAAGGAGGAAGAGAGGAGGTGCCTTAGCACTAGAGGCTCACCCAGAAGCCGATGAAGGGGACAGAGAGGCCGGGGGAGGCCGGGGTCACTGGCAATGTCGACGGCGAGTGGCGAATAGAGGTGGAGAAGTTGGGGTCGATGCCAATGATTCAAAGAACCCGCGTCTGATTCCATTGACGATGAGCTCTAGCAAGACGAGCCGGAGCTCCTGGAAACCTTGGTTAGGCGAGGGGTGGCCAGCAACGACGGGGAGAAGCGGCGGATGGAGCTAAGGTTTCGGGGATAAAGGGTAAAACCGCGAGAGAGGGCGAGATAAGATGAGATAGGTATGGGAGGGAGAGCGTGACACAGAGGTTCTTATCCTCCTCCACGCAGGCGGCGGTGCTCATCACAGCATCGGCTAGATCAATGGCAAGGGCGCTGTTAGGAAGCTGCTTCGTCGGCGGCTCGTGGAAGAAGAAAAGACAGAGACGACAAAGGGGTATGGGCCAGCTCAGGCTGCGCTGGGCTGCTGATAGGCCGGGGTCTGCTGCGCCTGAGCGGCAAGAAGGAGAGAGGAGAGAAGCTGGGATGTGGCCCATATTAGATTAGGAGCAGTTTTTATTTGCTGGAAACATTTTCCTTTTTCTGTTTTCTCTTTTTCTTTATATTTTTCAATTGTAATTTGTTTTGATTATTTTCAAAATACCAAAACTTTTTTAAACATTTCAAAATATTGCAGGGGTCCTTGTAAGAATTTGGGATCCATACATTTTATAGTTTTTTCAAAATTCAAAAGACGTTTTGAATACATTTCAAATAGAGAGGGGAAGTTAGGGTTCAGGGTTTTGATTCATTTGTTGCATACATTTTAAATGATGATGATTCTCATGAATGCACAATCAAATCGTAATTACCATTTAGCAAAACTAGGGTTGTTACAATTCTATCCCCCTTAGAAGAATCTCGTCCCAAGATTCCTAGGTAGGAAGATAGAAGGAATAGTGTCACACTATACTTCAATGATCTTCTCGAAGAGGTTGATCCATGCGACCATTATTGAATGAATGAAGCGCTTCATAATGTTTGAGGTGGCTGTTGACAATAAGGAAGAGAGGAAATGACACGGAACCACAAACTGAGTATCTCGTGGTCCACTCATAGATAGATGTGTTACAAACATCTATAGAGCCAACAAACACGAAACACGACAAGGTAATGGAGGAAACAAGAGGAGATGGTTTTCAAGGTGACAAATAACTGGTCTTCAAAAGGATTGAGACCAAGGAACTTCAGAAGAGTTTTGTCTTGAGGGAAGAAATCTTCCATCAGAAAGAACATGATCACAGACTTCGAGAGATAAACCTCTACTAAACAGATTAATAGAGCTTTACATGTGGAAAATATAGATACCAACAAAACCAAGTTGTTGAACTACTTTTGACACAGAAGGGTCACTCTTTCATTCAATGGAATGCCTAGACGGAAAGGTATTTTGATGAAGAGTACTCATAAGAGTCACAAGGAACATGTAACAAGAGGAACTATGGATTACCAAAATCGTATTCACTTTTGTAACATGTCTGCAGATGGTTGAAGGAAGTCTTTATTCATCTAGGACTATCAAAATCTTTGCCAAAGATCTTGATATCACTGTACACCACCAAGATGAATAGTTGAGAAGATTCCTAATTACATGAGTGTGACACTCTGGGATCAGGGCTAAACAAATCCCAGACCTCCGTATGACATAAGCTTGAGCTTGAGGATATCTAGTGAAGAATGGGTAACACATCAGTGACCCTACAACACAAAAATTATTATAGCAAGCTCATAACTGAGCAAAGAACCAAATTATTACAAGCAGAGGTCACCGACCACAAACATCAAACAACGGAAGGAAAATTATGCTATTAAGTATAGCAAACTTAACAAATGGCCTAAGAGACCTTAAGCATAACGATGACGTCCCAGCCCATATATTCCAAGATGTCGGCCAGGAACTCCAAGCTACTCGTCGGTGTCGATGTTGTACGGAACTCTTCTTCAGGGGGGGACACTTAATCTACTACAAAAGTATTAACAAACCAAGGGTGAGTACAGGGTGTACTCCACAAGACTTATGGCTGGTGGAGCTCTTTTGCATAAATCCACCTTTTTTATAAAACAAGAGAGAGAAGAAGCTCATCTAGTTAGATCATTTTTAAAGGGGATAAGAGAGCGACATCTCCAAAGTACTGTTATCATCTTTTGACATCCACCAAGTCATCATCATCTATCAACTAGCATCACCCCCTCATACCCATGAGGAAGCATCCTTAAGCACACGCTGATCTGCCAAGTTTTACGATTAGATTATAGTTATAAATGATTTTAGAATCTGGTCACCAAGCATTCATAACCGTGAACATGGCTTTACAAAAAAAATTAACCCTGCAGGGGTGTACAACTTTACCCACACGTACGAACCTTCTCTTAGTTCCACTTAAGATTAGCCCTCTTCCTTGAAGGCCGGCACAGCGTGGTTAGACATGACCTTTACCTTTCTTTCACCGAGACCATCAGTCATGCCCTAAGGATGGTTCCGCCGTAAAGGGTCAAATACCAAAGCCGGTCCCTAGAGATGTGAGGCATGGTTGCTTTACCAGGGCTCTATCTACTCCAAGCAACCAGGTCCACGCTTCCCTACCAGTTATGAATGCACCTCCTTCACCGTGTTCGAGAAGATCCAGAATGCATGTCGAATGGAATGCTCAAACTATGTGACTCATGGAATTTACTTGGCAAGTTAACCAGGCGAGGGGTTCCCAAGCCCCGTGTGGCAGTATGCTCATCTCGGTTCCAAAGTAAGAACTCGGTTCCTAGTGGTGGCAAGCATGGTACTACAAAAACCACATCCCACCATGGCCTTCCATACAAGCCTTAGCATGTTTAACTTTATATGACCTCATCAGTATATCTCGATCTCCTATCATACTAGATTCTCTGCATCCTATACATCATTTGGATGAAGTAGCACTGACACCTATGCATGGCTAAGCAGGACACGGATATAAGCTCTAGCAGTGCACACAAGCCAAACCCAGTTATGCTAGGAGCAGTGGATCAGGTAATATAAGCTCAAAGGAAGTAATGCAACAAATAGGATACTCTATTTATCGATAAAATACCATAGTAGAATCGTATGCATCATGGCAATAATTGAAATGCTATGAAAATTATAGGATTATATCATGGTGGGGTATGCTTGCCTTTGCCCGTTGATAACCAATAAGGAGATCTTCAGACACCTGGTACTTGACTTGGTTACAGTTGGTCAAGTATTGTTCTTTGATCTTTGACGGCATTGACCTCGGTCTTCGATATCGATATCGTATTCTACCCGGAAGAAGCAAACACCGAAAAGAAAGGGAAACAATCAATACATCGCATCGATGCAATTATCAAGCAACGATGATGATATGACAAGTTAAATTATATTGAAAAGTAAACCTAAGGCATGCTCTGTAATTTAATCGGGGTTCCGAGGGGTGCAAACCCTAACTCGGGGAAACTCAGGAATCACCTATGAGGGGTTACTATGTTGTTCTAATTAAACTTGTCATGTAAGTTGCTTAACAATGCATGATTATAGACTAAATAGGTAGGTCTCATTTTTCTTAACATTTTGATATATTATTTATATTTTTATGAATTATAGATAATATGTTATTGAATTCACAAGATTATATTAATTTCTGAAATTATTTAAAACAATTTATATACTTTTTACACCTGGGCAGAGGCTACCGACAACAGCTGACAAATGGTCCCTAGGCCACCTCAGCTGCCACACGGACGAGTGGGACTAGCAACAGGTTGACCGGGTCTAACCCACGCCCGATGATGTCAAAATGATGTCACAATGACGTCAGCCGGCAGGGCTTTCCCTAGATCGACGGTGGTGGCGGCGTTTTTGGCTGAGCGGGGATGCACTATTGCTATGGATCGAAGCTGTGCATCACGACAAGACTAACTATGGTGGCAACACCGGTTTTGGTTCACCGGAGCAAGGTCCACGGCGGCGACTAGCGGCGCACACGAAGGTGACCGATAAGTAGCGAACTGGGGAGGGAGAGGGCAACGAGATGGCCCGGGAGGACCGGTGGATTACCCTTGAAGAGTGTATGGCCTCGGGGAGGATGGTGGCAGCATCAATGGCGACGACGAGTGGAGTTGGTGCCAGAGAAGAAGGGCTTGATTCCAGCCAGAGAGGGCATCCCATCAAGCGATATTCGATGGAGAGGTTCCTGGCAACGATACGGAGCTCCAGAGCTTCATGGCAGGGCTCAGATGGCCTCTAGAGGCGACGCACCGGAGCACCTGGGGACTAGGGTTTGGACTCACAAGGGGAAAGAGAGAGAGAGGTTATCCGAGAGGGAGAGAGAGGATAAGGACGAGAGGGGAGGTCACGACGCTCTTATCCTTCCCTGGAGCTCGACGGATAGCAGCGAGGAAGCGGTGGAGATCGATGGCGCTAGCAACGACATGCAGCATCTTACACTAGGGAGGAAGACGACGAAGACGGAGGCGAAGCGGTACGTGGCCCGGGGTGGGCTGGCTTGGGCCGTGGTGTGGCGTGCGCGAGCGACGGAATGGGAGAGGAGATGGATGGACTGGCCTGGGCTGTTGCTCTGTTTTTTTAGCAATACCTTTTTCTTTTTTCTGTTTTGATTTCAACTTTGGCAATTTCATTTGAAATCTGTTTTGGTAAATTTCAGAAATACTAGATGCTTTTATAGAATATATGAAAACACTAAGAGGACCTTGTAATCCATTTGGGCTCCAAACATTTGGACTTGTCATGTATTTTCAAAACCTCAATTTTGAATGCTTTTCAAATAATGGGATAGAGTAGGGTTTAGGGTTTTGCATTATTTTCTTTAATGCACCATTTAATACATGATGCTCATGAGTGCACAAACAAACCCTAATTATATATTAGCTAAAAATGGGGTGTTATAGCTCTATCCCCCTTACGACAATCTCGACCCGAGATTCCAAAGGTAGGAAGTGAGACATAGAGATATAGAAACAGAGTCACTCCAAGGATAAGAGGGAAACACACTAAACAACACACCGAGTATCTCATGGTCAACTCATGGAGGAGTGTTCAGAAACAACTCTGAGACGATGACATGAGACACACCAAGGTAATAGAGGAAACAAGAGGAGAAGGTTTCAAATTGTTAGATATATGGTCTTCATAAGGATTGACACCATGGAGCTTGCAGAAGAGGTTAAACTTTTGAGGAGGAAAGCTTATAACAGAAAGAACATGACCACAGACTTCGAGAAATGAACCTCTACTAAACGGCTTAAGTAGAGATTTCGGTTTGCAAAGATATGGATCAACAAAACAAAGTTGTTGAACTACTTTTGAAATAGAAGGGTCACTCTTTTATCCAACAGAAGGCCAAGACAGATAGGTGTTTTGGTGGAGAGGACTCGTAAGAGTCACAAGGAACATGTAGCAAGAGAAACTTCTGAGTACCAAAATCAAAGTCACTCTTAAAACATGGTTGGGAAAACGAAGGAAACTCTTTATTCACCTAGGTTTATGGAAATCTTTGCCAAAGATTATGATATAAATTTACACCACTAGACAGATAAGTAAGAAGATTCCTGATGACACGAGAAGAAACAAACTTCATTATCATACTTCAATTACTTGGCATAACCATACGCTTTCCAACATAAAGGTTCCGGAGGATCGACTGGGAGACATTTAGCAGCTCTACTTTAAATGTTCTCCTTGATGTTAGATACACGAGACATCAAGTAAAAGGTCATACTTCGGATACAAAGGAAACCATAAGAACAACTCCTATAATAAATCATAGAAGAAGCCTCAAGAAGGGTGGTTGTTATTGCTGAATCAAGGAAATATGGCAATAGGTCTTTCTGGCTAGGTGTCTGAACCATTACATCTATCTCGCCATATTTACAAACATACCTATGTCAAAACCTTGAGAAACACCAACCATTATTGATGCTTGAGATTCATCTTTGGTTAAGTGAAATGATACTTCAGACTTATCATGTCCAAATAGAAAATGTGTAACATTTACTACCAAGGTAAAGTTACTAGATTCTCAAGACATGGACTATAGTGTGAAGCTCCAAAAGACTGCTAGATTCCTAGACCCATGTACTTAGCAACTTATCGAGAGACAACTGCGCCTACATTGGGGTACTTGCAATAAAATACAAATGTATGCTTAAAGTATAGAAAGATAACTCTACTCGAATCCACGGCGACATCTTTCGACATTTGCATGTGAATCAGAGAAGGTTACTTCTAACATCTAGAACACATACTTCGAGTTAACATGAAGATGGTTCTCAAAAGTTTCCAACATTAATGCCAACTATTCCATATGAATCCAATCTAACATGGAAAAAGATAAGGATGTCATCGATGGACTCAATAAAAAACTTATCAAGACACTACATTAAGATGGACTCATATGTCGTATGAACAAAACATAACTATTGGTCAGACCAAAGACATGACGATGTACTCAAGTGAAACATCACGAGTAACAACACCATCAAGACAGTCCTTGGAAATGAGTTTGATTTGACGATTGCCCAAATCAAATCAAAGACGGGGGAAGATAATATATCCATAAAGGAGATACTATCTTTCTTCAGCACGAGCAGAACTAGACATCCCTTTAATAAGGAACTAGGTCGGATAGTACTCTTGTCTTACAACTCTCCAAGTTGTTGCTTAAACTCAACCAACTAGTTCAGGGATATCTAGTACAAATCCTTGGAGAAAAGACACTAAAAGAGGACCCCCTCTACAGCAACACATTTATATGTATCTAAATGTCCATATAGGCGTTGCTAGCGCATTTACCAACGACTTAGGATGCGTTGAGGCTTTGGTCATTGCAGGGGAACAATGCAATGCATATAGATCTATTGGTAATCAATGATACAAGCATTGCAAAATAGCTATGTAGTTCAATCAATAGTTGTATGCGTTGGTAGATAAATCCAGCAAAAATTGAATTTCTATTTTAATATTATTTCGTAGCCTAGATGGTTTGATCAATTTGCAAGATGGGTAGGTTTATTTTTTCTCGGCGAGTGACATATTTTATATCAGACATACAAAAAGTGAACATAGGTTAGGGAAGACATAAACAACACACAAAACTCGTCAAATATGAACAAAGAAATGAATACTTGTTATTAAAATCAGCATCCATACAATTTACAATCTGGCATCACCATCTAATTATCTATGAAGTCTTGTATGTATTCGTTCAAATATTTTGCCTAGCATCTTCAGATCTGATATCCAAATATAGCATGCCTTGCTGACCTATGGGACCTACAAGAACAAAATTTTATTTTCAGTATCATAGTGGCAAAAGGTAGTGTGAAGCGTACAGTTAATTTTACTATGTAAATATGGTATACTGACCTTGGTGGCATGCAAAGCTAAGTTAGCATGCAAGACATCTTTGCTAGATCATCAGACCTACAAGTCATTGTGGTTACAACACATATTGATATGCAAACATAAATCTGGATAAAGAAATAGCCACAACGGGATCCGAAAGAATCCGTCAACCAAAGGACAAAAATCTTTAATTAACTAGATTGTCCATCTAAGAACATATCAAAATTATTAATCTGTGTAATAGACAATTTTTCAATCGCAATATTGCAAACCTAGATATTTAAACTAAGAGGCATCAATAGATTTTTTTTTGCAAATATTGTTTGAAATATGGGAACTAAATCTAGGAGGAATCTAACATGCTTTCAAGCTTCTTGAGATCAGCGTATATACCAAATCTCACTTTTATTACTAACTTATTTTATCTACTAAAATACTGAGAACTCTAACGCAACAGTAATAGCCAATACATGATGATAACTCATGGGCAATAGTCCTAATGACTCATGCCAAGCTAGAACTTGGTTAGTAACATACCTGTATTCTGCTAATGATCCTTGTCCATTCTCTCGTTAATTACCAACCACATCCTCCTCCTGCACATTGAATCTCTCCCAGCTACGACCGCATCAGCTCTGCCTCTTGTCACTAGCAAATTCTGCCACCAAATATTACTTTCTATATTCATGTGAGTGAAGCGCCACTACAAAACAAAATCCTACTTCTATATGATTACTCCTGCATTTTTCTGTACAAATCTTGTGGATGAAACGAGGCCTGATAGGGAAGAAGAAAATGGAATTATTCGAACCTCTGCCATGCCTTGCTCCCTGCTCCCATACTCACAAAACAAAAATTATCAGATTAAATAACAACATTCCAAAGCAGGGTCTAATCACTACACTCAAAATTGGGATAAAATGAATGAAACGCCTAAGCATATTACAATTACACACTAATAAAATTATTAAGACAAAATAATTAGGGAAGGATAATTGGGTCTAATCATCAAATACTAAGAAATATGCACAATAATAAAATGAATCATCCATAGGAGAGAGAGCGCAGGGTCATTGCCAAATTGGCGGTGGTGTCTTTGATTACTACACATCGCCTCACCCAAATTGTCGCATGCAGACACCAAAATGCTCCCTGCCCAGCACTATAAAGTGGATAGCACGAGTTATGAGGTTGGTGAGGAGGCATATAAAAAGGGGATTTTAGATCGGAGCTGTACTAAATCCATCTTGGCTGCACTGGGGATCTCGTGGTGCACGAATGCAAAGCCATGATTAAATCAACCCTTCAAAACGTCCTCGCTCCCCTTCCTAGCAATAGGAGGTATCAGCATGAGTTGCTTCGCCGGCGATGGAGGCCATGCCCAGCAAGGGCCAATCGGTGCCCAGGGGAAGAGATTGAGGCGGCTAGGTTTGGGGGAGGCAGTTGCATGCGATCGTTTTTTATAGGTGAGTAAGGTGTGTGCACACGGCATCATGTGTGATGGTGGGTTAAGTACGTGAGTGGTACTTAGTGGGCTAGGCCCATATTTACTTTTTACTGGTTGATATTATACTGGATGTGCTTAGTGGGGAAGTATGTATATTGGACAATGGATAAGAGTGCAACGCATACATGTGTATCTATGTTCAGGGGCGAAGACAGAAAAAAATGGCCGGGGTCAATATTCTACACAAACAAATATAATTTTTTTGTATCGCACAACGTACCACCGATATCTATATATATGCGCATATCTCTCAAAGCTGATCCACAACTAGTATATTAATGAAGAATTCTAATGTATATCATATATAAAACAAACAACATTTGTCGATGCATCACAAAGGAATAAAGTCGGATTACAAAAGAAATTACCTCTCTATTTTTTTTGACCTCTACGGTCTCTCATCTTGAGAAAGCGGTCTATCACAACTTTACGTGGAGTCGAATATAGAAGTCTTTGCTCCAAAAAGCAAATGATGCAATGATTCATGAAATCATCACCAATGCGATTACGTAGCACTGTCTTCACTATTTTCATCGCTGAAAACACCTCTCGACAGATGCAGTGGCAACAAGCAGAACTAGCACTAGCTTGAGCAGTTGATATACCAAAGGAAATGCCAAACTCTTGGTCGTACTGATCATCAGCTTAGCCAGTTCAGAAATAGTTTTCAAACCAGAAAATCTTTCATCTGCTCGTACATTATCAATGAATAATGGAAGTTCATGGGCAAGATCTTTCAATTGGATATAATCAAAATCATCTGGATATGACTTAGCCAAATCCACTAAGGTCTCAACTTTGAAAGCATCAAAGGAATCCTTGGGACTAAATGCAGCCATCTGGGTAAGGAGAGTTGAGTTTACCTCAGTAAAACGATCATTAAACTCTCCAAGCTGCAAGTCAATAACAGGGTTCAAGCAATGAAATTTGTAGTGCTCGTAGTTGGTGCGGTTGGTCTTCTTCCTTGGTTTATGTCGGTCTATATACTGGTCTTCCATATCCATCTTCAGAATACCATACTCCACACAAAACGAGTGACTTTTTTCCAATAAAGAGTCCCAGCCATCATCTCTAATTTGCTGAAATTTTTTCTTTGTTAACTTCACCTCGTGCATAGCCTCCAAGATGTCCTTATCTTTCCTCTGTAAATATAGATACAAAGCATTTGCATGTCCTAAGATAGCAACATCAATTGTAGATGAAATACGAAGTCAAAATCATTGACATAATCTAAGAGACCACGAGCTTGGCGTTTCTTCGCATCACTTGGTCCATCTTTCTCAACATATTTAAGCACATCAATAACATTTGGGAACAAGTTACTTATGCTCAAAAGAGTTTTATAGTGAGATCCCCAACGAGTGTCTCCGGCTCTTTGATGTGATTGCTCTTGATTTAATCCCGTGCCAGTGCTAAGTTTTCCACATCCAATGGCTTTCTTCGCTCTCTCCTGTTGGCTTTCTCTTATCATATCTTTTCGCTTACAAGAAGCTCCGGCCACATTCATCAGAAGAGATACCATGTCAAAAAAGTCGCTAACATCATCATTCTTTTTAGCTACTGCCACAATGACTAACTGAAGCTGATGAGCAAAGCAGTGGACATAATATGCTGAGTTGTTCTCCCTCATTATGAGATCTCTCAAGCCATTGAACTCACCTCTCATGTTGCTCGCACCGTCGTAACCTTGGCCTCGAACTTGTTTCATGCTCAATCAATACTTATCAAACAAGTAATCAATATTGGATTTGAGACATAAAGAAGATGTCTCATTCACATGGACAACACCAATAAGTCTCTCTTTTATTGCTCCAAACTTGTCAACATACCGCAGAACTACCGCCATTTGTTCTTTGTCAGAAACATTAGCAGACTCATCAACCAACAAACAGAACACACCTCCTCCAATTTCATCAACAATAGATTTAACTATGATCTGCACACAAAAAATAGTTTTATTACCATAAGAACTCACGTCATTTGTAAGATGTAAATAATAAAACAAAGTAAATGGCAAAAGCAATAAATTATTACCTCAGCATAACATTCAGCAATGTCCCTTTGAATTTCTGGAGCAACCATTTGGTTATTTTTAGGAGTATCGATCAACACAATCCTCTTTGTGTTCTCATTTTGCTCTGCCAAAGTGTGTGCCAACTCTCGAAGTTTCCTTTGTTCTTAGACTCTTTAGATTCATCGTGGCCACGAAATGCTAAACCTTGATGTAGTAAGTACCGGGCAGCGGTTATGGAATTATTCAACCGGATCATATAATCCTCTTGAGTGACTTTACTTTGTTTGTCTAGAGCAACAACAACTGACTGGTCATGTTTTAGCAAATCATTACATCTTTTGACTGCCGTGTTATGAAAACTATTAGGAGATTTGCCCACATGGACTTTCAGTCGTTCACCCTTGTTCCAATAATTAAAACCCTCCACTACAAATGCATCATTCCCCCCTTGGCCTTCAATACAAACTCTAAATAAGTATCAATATAAGCAAAATGCAGCATCCTTCTTCACACTGTACTCTATCCAGTCATATTTTCCATACCATTTACGACTAAACCGGCGTTGGAGATCTCCTATGCTTCTCTATGGATACTTAAAACCAGGTTGTGGCCTAAACGGACCTCTAACCAAATATTTCCGTCTTATCTCATCTTGTAGCTTTGGCCCTATATATTCCGTTATCCTCTTTCTATCTGCCGGGTCATATGGAAGCTCATTCAAATTAAGTGTTACCTCTCTTGCAGTCGGAGGAACCGGCAATGGGCAGGGACGTGTACTACGACTAGCGTCAGATGGACCTTCATGATCAGGATCATTGGTTGTGGGTGGTGGCGATTTCCTTTTTAAATTCAAGAAACTCTCCATAAATTTTCTACTGCCTGCAAAATTAGTAAGAGAAAATTAAACAAATAATACGTATGAGTTATAATCGCTCTATATAGAAATAAGTGTTTTACATTTGTCTAGATTCGGATGTATCTAGACATCCGTCCAGAAATAAGTGACTTGTATTGTTTAGATTCGAATGTATCTATATACTAAAACATGGCTAGATATATACAAATTTAGACAAATACAAGTCACTTATTTCTGGACTGAGGGAGTACATGTTATAAATTATAGTATAATGTGCTTGTTTGATTACCTGACATTGTGCTAGATTGTTGAGGCGATTGAGCCTAAATTGGATTCTCTAATCCACGTGATCAATGTCTGATTAATTAATCAATACCTACCAAGACCTTCAAGCAATTAAAAGATCAACAAATAAGAAACCGTAAGATAGTTCGAGAACTAAAAAACAAGAATAATCGAAATCAAGTTTCTGTTAGATGCATCGACCAGTTTTAATGATATTTACTGATTTTGCAGAAGAGATTGTTGCTTTTCTGAGCGATCTGGGAGTGGTGAGTCGATGGATCGTCAAAGGGAGGCAGTGCCCAGTGCCGGCGAGGCGGCGATCGAGCCGAAAAAGGTAGCGGCAGCCGTCGGCACCGTGGCGCGGACGGGTGAAGCCCCAATCACGAAAGCAGGAACATACGCGACCAAGATCCAGTCCGGAACGTGTGAGCGATACGCTCCATAGGTCCTCAACACACACGTATCGATATTCCTATGGGCTTCCAAAAGCAGTGAATTGGGCCTGGACGTGCACACGTGGTTGTACTCTAATTAGCTGGGTTCAAAATCAGCTTTCAACGGGGTCATTTTGGTGTACTGGTATATATGTACAAGAGACTATGCCAAAGTAGATGGGGTCAATTGACCCCAAAATTATACTGTTGCTCCGCCCCTGTCTATGTTACAATTTTCGAGCGCATACTTAATTCGTTGCTAAGTATGCGTTATTGTATGGGGTGTCTTCTTGTAGTGAGAGCAGTTCACAGAACTTGCTTGCTCAAGTACTTGACATCATGGTCATGTGACAACATGGAAATATTTCCAGAAGACATCTAGAATATCACGAACCACCGATATGTCACTTAGTTCGAGAGGAAACTTGCTTTACAAGGCAAGAGGGCATAGTCTCATAGTTTCGGCACAATCCTAACTCTTTGACCGAAGAGGGTGTACCATAGTGACGGACTTTGTAGCATAATCATTCTTCGCTTAGTGATAGCGTTAACCAATCACGCTAAGAATGACAAAAATATCCTTAGAGATCAAAACAATAATAATTGCTAAGAATCTTAGATGGCCACATTATTACGCACCTGCATCACTTACGAGCACAGAAGCTCAAGGAAGGGTGGATAAAGATGTGTGGTAGTATCAATTCTTTAAGAGGTCATGAAACTCTCAGCACAACCTCTTAGTATAAAAGGGTGTGACACTTTAAGGTAGAACAGACAGAAGCTAAGCAATGCTTCTTGATCTGCGGAATACAACACTTTGACCTGGTTCTGGATATGACGAGGTACTGGAGTTTGTTTCTCCTGACATCCCAAAATGGTTTTTCATGACGTACCACATGAGTATCTTGCATCGGAAGACACCGATGCGGATTACTACTTGGCTACCAACTAGTAGACAAATGTCGAAAAACAACAAAGGAGGAAGACCATGATCACGATAGAATCCCAAGACGTGGATGCATAGATTATCAATCTTCCAAAAACCAATTCATAGAAAGGAAAGGGTGGCAGAGTCATGAGTATAGATGCGATACCCTCGAGGAGTACTGTTGTCATGACCTAATTGGTTCCATTAAAGAACATTTGCCATATCTAGTGGTAGGTAAGTCCTTTATTGTCACAATTCAACCGCGACAAAGACCACAATCTTGAAGGCTAGAATTGTAAAACCATCCATCCTGAGGTAACGTGTGAACATTAGCAACAGGGGTCAAAGGAGTGGATCTTGGATTAAAGGCCAGCTTCATGTACAAGATTCACAACAGCAGAATCCAGCACAATCGGGGATCTTAGGTTCAAGTCCAAGGGTTAAAACCCAAAGAAAGGAGAAACCACTACTTGAGTGACATAGAGTACATTGCAAGATGGTAACCACAAGGTACCTTCCAAAAGAAGATACAAATTTAGAAGTACCCAAACAAGTGAAAAGGAGGCACACGAGGCGACAGGAAACCTCGAAGCCTAGAGTAGATCATTGTGGATCCTACAATACAATATTGTGGGTCCAAAACATAGAGAGATCATTATAGAAAGGAATCTCTCACATGAACAAGAGCAAAAGGGTAACAAGGAATTCACAACACACACAACTCTGGAGAGCTAAACACTAGGTCCACTGGCTTATAAACAACGTGCCAAGAAGGCACCTAAGATTTGAAAGACTGGAATAGATATCAAAACTTTTCCAAAGTCAATACCAAATAAGATAACCCAGTGTTAGAGTGAAACTGGATAAGGAGAAAAAGAAGCATACTAGAGTTTTCATAAATACTTTCCAGCTTTCAAAATAGTTTTCACAAACACTAGACTCAACATTGACCAATAGCAAGGTTTTCCTACGGTCGGCACTACTCTTATACCAAAACCTATGACACCCCCGAGATCAGGGCTAAACAAATCCCAGACCTTTGTCTAAAATAATCTTATCCTTGAGCTTGAGGATATCCATTGAAGAATCGGTAACACATCAGTGACCCTACAACACAAAAATTATTATAGCAAGCTCATAACTGAGCAAAGAACCAAATTATTACAAGCAGAGGTCACTGACCACAAACATCAAACAACAGAAGGAAAATTATGCTATTAAGTATAGAAAACTTAAGACATGGCCTAAGAGGCATGAAGCATAACGATGATGTCCCAGCCCATAGATTCCAGGCTACCGGCCGAGAACCCCAAGCTACTCGTCGGTGTCGATATCGTATGGAACTCGTCTTCAGGGGAACTCTTACTCTGCTACAAAAGTATCAACAAAGAAAGGGTGAGTACATGGTGTACTCCGCAAGAATTATGGCTGGTGGAGCTATTTTGCATAAATCCATCTTTGTTTATAAAACAAGAGAGAGAAGAAGTTCGTCTAGTCAGAGCATTTTAAAGGGGATAAGAGAGCGACATCTCCAATGTATTGATCATCATCTTTTGATATCCACCAAGTCATCATCATCTATCAACTAGGATCACCCCCTCATACCCATGAGGAAGAATCCTTAAGCACACGTTGATCTTCCATGTTTTAAGATTAGGTTATAGTTATCTATGATCTTAGAATCTGGTCACCAAGCGTTCATAACCGTGAGCACGGCTTTTCAAAAAGATTTAACCCTACAGCGGTGTACAAATTTACTGACACGTACTAACCTTATCTTAGTGCCACTTAAGATTAGCCCTCTTCCTTGGAAGGCCGGCAGAGGGTGGTTAAACACGACCTTTACCTTGCTTTTGCCGAGACCATGAGTCAAATCCCGAAGCTGGTCCCTATAGATGTGAGGCGAGGTTGGTTTACTACGGGCGCTATCTACCCCAAGCAACCCGGTCAACGCTTCCCTACCTGTTATGAATGCACCTCCTTCACAGCCTTCGACAATATACAGAATGTATATCGAATGGAACGCTCGAACTATTTGACACATGGAATCTACTAGGAAAGTGAATCAGGTGAGGAGTTCCCAAGCCCCGTGTGGCTGTACGCTCATCTCGGTTCCAAAGGCAAGAACTCTGTTCCTGGTGGTGGCGAGCATGGGACTACAAAAACCACATCCACCATGGCCTCCCATACAAGATTAGCATGTTTAACCTTATATCACCTCATTAGTATATCTTGATCTCCTATCATACTAGATTCTCTGCATCCGATACATCATCTGGATGAAGCAGCACTGACACCTATGCATGGCTAAGCAGGACACAAATATAAGCTCCAGCAGTTCACACAAGCCAAACCTAGTTATGCTAGGAGCAATGGATCGGGTAATATAAGCTCAAAGGAAGTAATGCAACAAATAGGATACTCTATCTATCGATAAAAGACCATAGTAGAATCGTATGCATCATGCCAAGAATTGAAATGCTTTCAAAATTATAGGATTATACCACAGTGGGGCTATACTTGCCTTTTCCCGTTGATAACCAATAAGCAGATCTTCAGACACCTAGTACTTCACTTGGTTAAAGTTGGTCAAGTATTGTTCTTCGATCTTCGACGGCATTGACCTCGGTCTTCAATCTCGATATCGATATCGCATTCTACCGGGAAGAAGCAAACACCATAAAGAAAGGGAAACAATCAATACATGGCATCGATGCAATGCTCAAGCAAGGATGATGATATGAAAAGTTAAATTACGTTGAAAAGTAACCCTAAGGCATGCTATAAAATTTAATCGGGGTTCCGAGGGGTGCAAACCCTAACTTGGGGAAAATCAGGAATCACCTGTGAGGGATTACTATGTTTTTCTAATTAAACTTGTCATGTAAGGTTCTTAACAATGCATGATTATAGACTAAATAGGTAGATCTCATTTTCTGAACATTTTGATATATTATTTGTATTTTTATGAATTATAGATAATAAGTTATTGAATTCACAAGATTATATTAATTTCTGAAATTTTTAAAACAATTTATATACTTTTTACACCCGGGCAGAGGCTACCCATAGCAGCTGACAGATGGGCCCTAGGCCACCTCAGCTGCCACACGGGCGAGTGGGACCAGCAGCCGGTTGACCGGGTCTGACCGGCGCCCGATGACATGAGGACGATGTCACGATGACGTCAGCTGGCGGGGGCTCTCCCAGATCAATGGCGATGGCGGCGTTGTGGGGCGAGCGGGGATGCGCTATTGCTATGAATCGAAGCAGTGCATCACAGGGAGAGTAACTATGGTGACAACACCAGTTTTTGGTCATCAGAGCAAGGTCCACGACAACGAATGGAGGCGCACAACGACGGTGATCGACAAGGGAGCGAACCGGGGAAGGAGGGGGCAACAAGATGGCCCAGGAGGACCGTCGTATTACCCTTGAAGCGTGTATGGCCTCAGGGAGGACAGAGGAGGACTAGGGTTTGGACTCATGAGGGGAAAGAGAGAGAGAGAGAGTGAGAGGTTATCCGAGAGGGAGAGAGAGGATAAGGAGAGGGGAGGTCGCAGCGCTCTTATTCTTCCCTGGATCTCCATAGACATCGGCGAGGAAGCGGTGGATATCGACGGCGCCAGCGACGACAGGCAGCATCTTTCATTATGGAGGAAGACGACGAAGACGGAGGCGAAGCAGTACTGGGCCAAGGGTGGGCTGGCTTGGCCCTCGGCTGGGCCACGGTGTGGCACGCACGAGCGATGGAAAGGGAGAGGAGAGGGATGGAACGGCCTGGGTTGCTGCTCTATTTTTTTAGCAATTCCTTTTTATTTTTCTTTTTTCATTTCTCCTTTGGCAATTTCATTTGAAATCTGTTGTGGTAAATTTCAAAAATACAAGAGGCTTTTATAGAATATATGAAAGCACTAAGAGGCCCTTGTAATCCATTTGGGCACCAAACATTTGGATTTGTCAAATATTTTCAAAACCAGAATTTTGAATGCTTTTCAAATAGAGGGAGAGAGTAGGGTTTAGGGTTTTGCATTATTTTCTTTAATTCACCATTTAAGACATGATGCTCATGAATGCACAAATAAACCCTATTTATATATTAGCTAAAACTGGGGTGTTACAACGAGAAGAAAGAAACTTCATTCTCAGACTCCAAGTAGTTGGCATACAACCAAATGCTTACCAACATAAAAGGATCTGGAGGAGCAACCGAGATACATTTAGCAACCCTACTTTAAATGTTCTCCTTGATGTTTGAAACACCAATATCAAACTTTTAACAAGCCTTCAATCAGTCATCAAGTAAAGGTCAGACTTCGGATACAAAGGAAACCATAAGCACAACTCCTACAATAAGTCATAGAAGATGCCTCATGAAGAGTGGTTGTTTTTGCTGATGAAAAGAATATGACAAAAGGTCTTTTCGGCTAAGTGTGTCAACCTCTACATCAATCTTTCCAGATTTCCAAAGAGACCTATGTCAAAATCTTGGGGAATACCAACCATCTTGTTTGCTTGAGATTCAGATTTGGTTAGGTGGAGAGATACTTCAGACTCATCATGTCCGATTAGAAAGGGTGCAACATTTACAAAGAGGTGATACGTCCAAAACGTATCTACTTTCCCAAACACTTTTGCTATTGTTTATCCTCTAATTTGTGTGATTTGGATACAACTAACACGGACTGACGATGTTTTCTACAGAAATGCTTCGGTGTCTTGTTTTTGTCCAAAAAATCAACTTTCAGGAAAAATCCCGTAAAATATCGCAAAACTCCTATTTTACTAGAAGACTCACAGAGCCAGAAGACAAGACGGAGGAGGGCCATGAGGGGCCCACACCCCTTGGCCGCACAGGCCAGGCCAGGCCACGCCTGGGGTGGTGAGGCCACCTCAGGCACCCCCTCGGTATCCCTCTTTGCCTACATAAATCCTTCTGACCTAAAAATAGAGGGGGGTTCGACATTTTTCTAGAGGGAGTTCCGTTGCGCCACCACCATCAAAAACTCCATTCTGGCACCCTGCCGGGACAAGGAATTGGAGGAGATCATCGACATCATCATCACCGATGCCTCTCCCTCAACCATCCATGTTTCTCCCATCCATGAGTGATTAATCCCCCGGTGTGGGCTATAGGGATGGTAGGAATTGGATAAGTTCTATCATGTAATCGAATAAGATTATTAGGGCATGGTGCCTAGTATCTTTGTTAGTGCTTTTTGACATTCTTGCAACTTGTTGTGCTTAATGCTTGTCACTAGGGCCCGAGTTCCATGATGTTAGATCTGAACGTGTTATTAATTCATGACGATAGTATTTTTTGTGATCTTAGATGCAAGTTGTTTACACATATTATTTTCCGAAACCAAAGGCCCTGAAGTGACAGAAATTGGGACATCCGGAGGGGATGGCTATGATATGAGGATCACATGTATTCACGGAGTGTTAATTCTTTTCCCCGGTACTCTATTAAAAGGAGTACCTCAATTGCCAATAGATTCCCTTGAGGCCCCGCTACAACGGGCTGGCAGAACAAAAGATGTTGTGCAAGTTCTCATTGCGAGCACGTATGACTATATATGGAACACATGCCTATGATTGTTTAATACTTGGATGCTTTATCTTATTTATCTGCAAATGCCCTAGATCTTGATATTACATGAATAGTCTTATCCATGCAACGCCCGTCCATCCATCCTATGCCTACCGCACTCAAATCCTGCTGTTTACTACTATTGTTACCACTGTCTTTATTTTACTGCTACTGGTACTTTACTATTGCTACTACAAAACTATTGCTACTGATAAACTACTGTGACCAAGACTAATTTCAGGTGCAGCTGAATTGACAAATCAGTTGTTAAGGCTTATAAGTATTCTTTGCCTCCCCTTGTGTGAAATCAATAAATTGGGTTATAGTACCCTCTAAGACTATTGCGATCCCCTATACTTGTTGGTCATCAAGACTATTTTCTAGCGCCGTTGCCGGGGGCATAGCTTTGTGTGTAAGTTCACTTGGATTTATTATTATTCGCTTCTATCCATTCATAATGGGGAAAACTCGTGATGGAAAATTTCCTATATTACCATCCACTACAATAAGAGGTACGGTTCTAAACACCTCTGTTGCTCTTGATTCACCATATGTTATGAGTAATCTTGTTACACCACCACCACGTACACCTGCTACACACACTACTACTACTGCTGAATCTGAAATTGTTTCTGATGTTCATGATGTTACTTCTACTGTGCTTGATGAGAATGGTTCATTAGGTCCTTTCCTAGATGCTACAATTGCTAGAACTATATTGAGAAACACTGAAACTCCTAGTGAAGACACTATTACGCCTGGTAGCTCACCTGAGTCTAGAGAGAGTTATGATATTAATGATGGTTACATTGAAATGACTGATGAATTTATTAAAGAATATCGAAACACATGTGGTGCTAGTGCTCTTAAGAGTCTTCTTGAGAAACGTACTATTATACCTAAATTGTTCCCTGATGCTAAGTTTGCCACATATCCCATAGACATTAAAATAAAGATTATGATTTCTATCATGATTTATCCTATATAAACATTGTTGAGAAAGAATCTTTGTGTGGGACTAAGAATGAAAGGGCTGTGGCACATATGACTGAGCTTTCTACTATGAGTGCCTTATTTTCTGATGATGTTAAGATGCGCACCTACTTTTTTGCCAAAATTTTCCCTTTTTCACTAAAAGGGGAAGCTAAAGCTTGGTTTAACAATTTACCTCCTGGATCCATTGATAGCCCTGATTGCTACTTTCTTTCAGAAATATTTCCCTCCTAGTGCTTGACATGCTGTTTTGCAGAATTTTTTTGATTTTAAACAGGGAGAAGAGGAGAAATTTCCTGAGTCATGGACAAGGTTCCGTGCCTTGATTCATGCACATCCTAGATGTCCATTACCTAAAAATGAGCTTCTTGATATATATTATAATGGACTAACTGATGAATCTAGGACATACCTAGATAGCTTTGTTGATTGTGTTTTCAGGAAAAGAACTCCCGCAGAAGCTGAGGAATTAATGGCTAAAATAAGCAAGAATTATGATGATTGGACTAAAACTGAGCCAATTACACCTAAACCAATTGTGCCTGAACCGATACCAATACCAACACCAAAGAAGAGACGACTGATTCAATTAAATGATGAAACAGGCTAAGAAATGTCTTAAGGAGAAGGGTATTAGATCTGAAGATGTGAAGAATTTACCTCCTATAGAAGAATTATGTAAGCCAATTTCCCACTCATCTACTATTGAGATACACTCTCTCCAACATTTTGATGAAGGTGATATTCCTTATGGTAAACATCCTGATCAATGCTTAGAGGAACTTGATACTTTTATTGTTAAACAAGGTAATTTTAATAAACAAGTTCCGAATCATTTATTGGAAAACTCTAGATCTAATAATGAGTTGAAATATATTGTGGAAAGAACTTCTAATGATGTTAAAATGCTTGTTAAACATTTCCAAATGGTTCAAACTCAAATTGATCAACTTGCTAAAGTACAAAAAGATATGCTAGTTAATGCTTCTGGAGATAAACATGCTTATGGAATTAGAACTAGGAGTGGTGCTGCCACTCAGGATCCTCTATATCCTGAGGGGCATCATAAAAGAATTGAGGAAGATTCTCAACAAACTGAAAATATTGGTACTTCTTCTAAGAGAAAGAAAAAGAAACATAAAACAGTTGAGGAACCTTTTGAACCTGCTATAGATCCTAATAGTATATATGTCTCTGATGCTGAAACTGAAAGTGGTAATGATAAAAATGATGCTCCTGATAAGGATGAAATTGAAGAGGAACCTGAGAAGCACACTAAGAACACTAATTACACTAAGTAAGATTTTATTGCTAATAAACATGGTAGTGAAAGAGAACCTTGGGTGCAAAAACCAATGCCTTTTCCTAATAAGAAACACAATTCAAAGGAGGAAGAACACTATAACAAGTTTTGTGAGTGGATGAAACGTTTATTTTTGCAAATTCCTTTGACTGATGCTATTAAGCTGCCTCCTTATTCAAAGTATATGAAGGATATTGTCTCTAATAAAAGAAAGATTCCTAATGAGGAAATTTCTACTTTGCTTGCTAACTATTCCTTCAATGGTTAGGTTCCAAAGAAACTTGGAGATCCAGGTATTCCAACTATTCCTTTCTCTATTAAAAATAATTATGTTAGAACTGCTTGTGTGATTTGGGAGCTGGAGTTAGTGTTATGCCTTCTTCTCTCTACAAGAGACTTTAACTAGAAAAATTGATACCAATTGATATATGTTTGCAAATGGCTGATAAGTCTAATACTATGCTTGTTGGTATATGTGAGGATGTTCCTGTTCAAGTGGCTGATAATTTCTTGGTATTAATTGATTTTGTTGTGCTTGAGATGCCTAAAGATGATAATATGTCTATTATTCCTGGGAGACATTTTCTCAATGCTCCAGGTGCTGTCATCAATTGTAATCAAGGAAAAGTAACATTTCATATTAATGAAGAAGAGCATACTATCTATTTACCCAAGAAGATTGATAAGAGTTATGGCCTAAATTCAGTTGAAAATTTTGAGGGCATTAGAGCTGGAGAAATATATTGTCCCATTCCACAAGAAAGTTTTGAAACTATTATGATTGGGACTATTGCTATGAAGATTGAGGTAACATAATCATTTTTTGAAATGCAAAGTTTTGTTTTATATAAAATTGTTTTGGTAACAAGACTTGATCAACCTTGTTAACAAAGGAATTTTAATGGACAAATCAATGCTTTCACAATGATTATCCTTGCTCACCTTTATTTTTCTCCATTCCAATATTTGCTCTTTGTTTTGTTCATCTTTTTTGTTAGTTGCTTGCTTTTTAGAGTGTCTTAGAACTTCTGTAGTTTTAGTTTGGTTTGCTTTTGTGTCTTTCAAAAATCTTTTTCTGCCAGAAAATCAATTTTCATAGCCTGGAAATTGGCCAAAAATAAAGTTTTTCGAAAAATTCCGGAAAATTCATATTAAATTTTTCCTCGAAAAAAGGGGCAGAGGGGCACCTGGAGTGACCAAGGGGGACCCACCTGGCCTGCACACCCCCTAGTGGCGCGGCCAGCCCTAGGGCATGCCTGGCCAAGGTGTGGTCCACCCCTGGCCCTCCACCTTGCCTCCTTCCAGCCACTTCTTTCTCTCTCCCGAAAAACACCGGAAAACTTCTAAAAGCTCGAGTTCTTGATGTTCTTGCTCCCAATTTTCGATTTCCTTGCTCAGCCCATCTTTGCGGATGATTTTTGGAGGGATTGCTCTCCGGTATGTGCCTCCTCCGCTTGTCCAATTAGATTTTTGATTGGTGGATTGTATCTTGAGTATTTTTCTACTGTAGGTGATAGGTCTTGTGAGTTTGCATGCTCGTTCTATGCTTAGAGATTTCATTTTGATGCATGTTTAGCCCTCTAGCAAGTTCCTATAGTAGTTCCCCTTCACTTATTAGCTTGGAAATCACTTTGTTTGGTGTTTTTCTAAAAGTTTCAGAAAAGAATATGAGTGACTACCAGCTGAATCAACATGAATTAAGGGTACCAGAGATTATGAAAGTCCGCGGCGAGGAGGAAGTTTTCTCTTCCATTTATCCATGCCCAGAATTCATGAGAGCTGCAGGGATATTTCATGATTTCCAAACTCTAATTTCTAATGCAGGGTTGGAGCATTTTGCTGGAGAAGAACCTTACCAATATTTGAAACTAACTATGTATGTGGTGCAGGATTTTCGATTTAGTTGGTCTTTTCCTAACCCCATGGTTCTCTACAAAATTTACAATATAGCTGTCAACCTCCCTTTTTATGATTTTTGTGCAACAATCAGAGTGCCACACTGGGGTTCATGTGATAAGATTAGAGAGAGGCCTACGCCACTCATGGACTTATGTGTGGAGATTTACCAAGGATGCAGCTTCTCAAAGGAGAGTGGTAAAATTTGGAATATTCATCTCCCATATATTTGTTATTTTGCCTATTTCATTGCCAAGTGTGTTCTTGCTAGGAAGACTGCTAGTTAGTTATCTTCATTTGATCTAGCTTTTATCTCAGCTGCTTTGAAAAGGGATAGAACTTATAACTTGGGTGCTTTGATATCCTTCCATCTTGCTGCTAACCATGAGAAAGGTGGAATTTGTGGAGGCATCATTGCCTCTCGCTTGCTAGCTTTGCATGGTTTAGCACCTCATCATTCAGACTTTCAGTTTCCCATAGATAGGCTAGATCTTGATTCCATGGTATAGCATAAATTTGTTTCTTCTTGTGCTAGTTTGAGCGAGTTACCTTATGAAATAACCTTTGTCAAGAGTGGTTGGAGAGTGGGTAAGTCTGATAAAGTAGTCCCTTTTCCTGCACCTGCTTTCTTTAACTCTGATACCATGGAGGAGATCTCCCATCAAGAGGAGAACTTGACACATACATGGAGGAGATCTCCCATCAAGAGGAGAATATTGGAGAGGATGCCGAAGATAATTCGGTTCAGTCCTCCAACATGGGGGAGTCTTCATACTGATTATGATCATTCCTACGATGATCCACCGGCTTGGGGTTACTACCCGTGTTTTGATTGATCCCCACTTAGGCCAAAAGCCTAATCTTGGGAGGAGGTATACCGACATTACACTCATCTACATATCATGTTCGTCAGCACTTTGTATATCCATGTTTTTCTTTCTTTTTCATTTTTTGTTTATGTTTTCCAAAACACAAAAGGACCAAAAATATTTTCGTTGTTTCTCTTTGTTTGTTTCTTTGTCTTTTAGCTTTTGTTTGCTTTTATTTCTTTTGGCTTTGGTTTGTTATAAAAAAAAGATTGTATTTTGTTTGCTATTGCTTTTAGTGCTTGCTTTAAAAAATCGAAAACCCAAAAATATTTGTTGTTCTTCTTTGGTTTTGTTAAGTTCGGTGCAGTGTTCAGCATCCTCAGTGACTCCTTTGGAGTTTTTTTTCATGTTATTATTCAAGCTACACGAGTGAAAGGCAATAATGATGATTTATGACAACACGAGGTGTGGTAAGAGGCTGGTAATGAGCTCTATTTGTCTTTATTTTTGTACATACACTCATCATTGTGGGCATGCTTAGTCTGTTCATGTAAGGTGTATGTTATTTAATGGATGCTTAGTAGTTCTTGCTCTCTTATGATTAGGTCCAACATACTAATAGTTTGTATCATGCCATATGAATGTTTACTTGCATTGTTCTATTCATAACTTGGTATGACATTGTCGTATCCTCCTCTGAATGTTTCATTTGAATCGACTTGGCACATGCTCGCGCATGCATATGACTGAACAAAAGTCAGTTAAGCCTCGATGATTTATTTTGCCTTAGAGTTTTTGTATCACTTTTATGCCATTATTAATTTTTTTTGTTGTAAGCATGATTATGACAGTCATTGCTCTCTTGTTTGTCACTCCCTTTCTATTGCTAGCCTTCACTTGCACCGAGTATGAGCTCTACTCGTGTTTCCAACTCCCCAAAACCAAAATTTTCAACAAGTGTCCACCATATCTACCTATTAGCATCATTTCTATTCCGTGCATATTAATTATGCCTTGTTTTCTTCAAAATAAAATGTTTGCTTGTTTTGATAAATTTAGTTAGTAAAGCTCTCACGAACTTGATGGCACAGTTAATTTCTTGCACTTAATAAACCTAAACCATTGTGACTGTCCATGAAATTTATATGCTTGCAAATTATAGGCTGGGAGTTAGCAGAACTGTGTTGTCACGGGGAACGCTTTCAACACCTGTAAAAATTATCCTGTTGATATCATGCTCTTTTGTTTATGGATGTCGGCGGTGTGAAATAAAAGGGGAGCTTGTAAGTCCTTGGAGTTATGTATATGTGTTAGAGAAACGCATGGGCCGGTAGCATAAGCCATGCCTAATCATGGTGGAAACTTGCAGCATCACCATAGTGAGCAATCTATGAAGCATTCTTCTTATAAAAAAGAGAGAGATAAAAAAAGAGAATAGAAAAAAAACAGAGAAAGAGGAAATAAGAGAAAAAAGCACCATTTTCCCATGGTAAATTAGAAGATTGCTGAGATGCTCACTGTCTGTTGCCTTGTCATTTTGACATGGGATAGCTCCTGAGTCATGGTGCAAGGGGTACCCCGTTGGCGGTTCTCTATGATATGCATGTACTTACAATGACAAGAACTTACCGGTAACTAAAGTTGAGTAGCATGAGGAACGACCCTCGTACTCAAGGGCCATGAGATTTCCTGTTTATGGTTTGTCAAGCATATAACTCATATTAGACCTCACTTTAAACTTAACCATCTAAAGATGCCTATGATATGGGCAATGAGAGCTCAAAGCTAATGAGTACCATACTTTCAGCATTTGGAAGCCTTTCAAACCTTTCAGAACCATTTCACTTCTTCTGTTGAGTCACCACTTATTCTATGAGCACCTTCTTGAGAGCATAGTTGTCATTCTTAGTGTAATGTGCTTGTCTCAAAACTTGGTTAATTATGACATAACTTTGATGCTTGTATCTTTGATATCTTTACTTCTAGTCTTCACTTGAACTTTAGAGGTGCCTTGGCATTTATGTTTTGCTCCACAATCAAAGGAAAGCGAGATACCACTTGATCATACCTTCTTATGAACATTGCAATGTTGCTTATGCTTATGTTACATGCTACTTATTATTATTGTGTTGGAATCTCTTCATAACTTGCATGACTATTGAGTAGACTTAGTTGCATACTCCTTATTATGAATTGTCTAAGTATTGATCATATGCTGAGAATATATACATTATATGAAGCAAATGTGTTTGTGAAAGTTTCTTTTATCGCACTCAGTTTTCAACTGAATTGCTTGAGGACAAGCAATAAGCTAAGCTTGGGGGGAGTTGATACGTCCAAAACATATCTACTTTCCCGAACACTTTTGTTATTGTTTCTCCTCTAATTTGTGTGATTTGGATACAACTAAAACGGGCTGACGCTGTTTTCAGCAGAATTGCTTTAGTGTCTTGTTTTTGTGGAGAAAATCAACTTTCAGGAAAAAAAATCCCGGAAAATATCACAAAACTCCTATTTTACCAGAAGACTCACGGATCTTGAAGACGAGACGGAGGAGGGCCATGAGGGGCCCACACCGCCTGGTCGCGCGGGCCAGGCCAGGCCGCGCCTGTGGGTGGTGAGGCCACCTCAATCACCCCGTCCGTCTCCCTCTTTGCCTACATAAATCCTTCTTACCTAAAAACAGAGGGGAGTTTAACGTCTTTCCAGAGAGAGTTCTGCTTCACCGCCACCACCAGAAACCCCGATTTGGAGTCAGAAACTCTGTTCTGGCACCCTGCACGGACGGAGAATTAGAGGAGATCATGGCCATCATAATCACCGACGCCTCTCCATCAACCATCCATGTTTCCTCCATCCATGAGTGAGTAATCCCCCGTTGTATGCTATGGGGATGGTAGGGATTGGATGAGTTCTATCATGTTATCAAATAAGTTTGTTAGGGCATGGTGCCTACTATCTTTGTTAGTTCTTTTTGACATTGTTGCAACTTGTTGTGCTTCATGGTTGTCACTAGGGCCCGAGTGCCATGATCTCAGATCTGAACGTGTTACTGATTCATGATGATAGTATCTGCAAGTTGTTTGTGATCTTATCTGCAAGTTGTTTACACATATTATTGTCCGAAACCAAAGGCCCCGAAGTGACAGAAATTGGGACAGCTAGAGGGGATGGTTGTGATATGAGGATCACATGTGTTCACGGAGTTGTTAATGGTTTTCTCTGTTACTCTATTAAAAGGAGTACCTTAATTGCAAATATATTCCCTTGAGGCCCCGCTGCAACGGGCTGACGGGACAAAAGATATTGTGCAAGTTCTCATTGCGAGCACGTATGACTATATATGGAACACATGGCTATGATTGTTTAGTACTTGGATGCTTTATCTTATTTATCTGCAAATGCCCTAGATCTTGATATTACATGAATATTCTTATCCATGCAACGCCCGTCCATCCATCCCTATGCCTACCACACTAAAATCCTGTTGTTTGCTACTATTGTTACTACTGCCTTTATTTTACTACTACTGCTACTTTGCTATACTAAAAAACTATTGCTACTAATAAACTAGTGTGAGCAAGACTATTTCCAGGTGCAGCTGAATTGACAACTCAGTTGTTAAGGCTTATAAGTATTCTTTGGCTCCCCTTGTGTCGAATCAATAAATTGGGTTACACTACCCTCGAAGACTATTGCGATCCCCTATACTTGTGGGTCATCAAGAGGTAAAGTCACTGGGTTCTCAAGACATGGACTTCAATGTCAAGCTCCAAAAGAATGAGCTAGATTGCAAATTGCATGTATTATCAAGTTATCCGAGGACAATTGCACCTACACGAGTTGTTTTCAATGATCACAATTGAATCCTTGTGAGGAAATATTTAGGAGGATATCGAAGTTTTGTTGGACTTCTTATCTTTCGTGAACAAATCAATCAGTGGCTTGGTGTGCTTGGAGGATATTCTCGATATGTGAAGGTATCAACCTACCATATGAAGAATACCTTGCACATGCATGACTATCTTGAAATGATTTCCCGAGGAAACAAAGACAACTCTACTCAAATCCACGACTAACATATTTCAATATTTGCACGTGAATCGAAGAAGGTTACTTCTAACATCCAGAACACATACTTCGAGACAACATGAAGATGGTTCTCAAAAGTTTCCCATATTAATGACAATTGCTCCACATGAATATTTTCTAGCATGGAGAAGGTAAGGATGTCATTGATGGGCTCAATAACAAACTTATCTATACACTCCAAGAAGACGGACTGACATGTTGTATGAACAAGGTATAGACATTGGTCAGACCCAAGATCATGAAGATGTACTTAGGTGAGACATCACAAGTAGATACACCATTAAGATTGTCTTTGGAACTGAGTTTGATTTGACGATAGCCCAAATCATATCAAAGGAAGGGAGATAACATATCCATAAAAGACGTACTATCCTTCTTTAACACGAACACAACTAGACATACCTTTAAGGAGGAACAAAGTTGGATAGAACTTTCGTCTTACAACTCTCCAAGTTGTTGTTTAAGCTCAACCAACTAGCTCAGGGGTATCTAGTATAGATCCTTGGAGAAAGAGAAGTTCAGAGAACTTGCTTGCTCAAGAACTTGAAAACACGGACATGTGGAAACATGGCGATACTTCTAGCAAGACGTCCAGAATATCACAGACCACTGATGTGTCAAAGCTCGTGAGGAAACTTTCTTGGTAAGGCAAGACGACATAGTCACAGAGTTTTGGCACAAGCCTAACTCTTCGACCGAAGATAGTGCACTAGAATAGCGGACTTGGTAGCACAATCATCCGTTTCTTAGTGATAGGGTTAACCAATCACGCTAAGAATGACACGATGTTGTTAAAGTTCAAAACAATAAGAATTGCTAAGAATCTTAGATGACCACATCATTATGCACACGCAACATTCCTGAGCGCAAAAGCTCAGAGGAAGGGTGGGTAAAATGTGTAAGAGCATCACTTCATTAAGAGGATCATGAGACTCGGCACGACCTCTTAGTATAGAAAGGGTGTGATACTTTATGGTAGAACAGAGCATAAGATAAACATTGACTCTTGATATGTGGATTACAACACTTTGACCTGGTCTTAGAATTGACGAGGTACTGGAGTTTGCTTCTCCTGACATCCTGAAATGGTTTTTCATGATGGACCATAAGAGTATCTTTCATTGGAAGATACCAGTGCATTTACTACTTGGCTACCAATTGGTAAACAAAGGTTGGAAAATAAGAAGGGTAAAGAACATGCTCAGGTTAGAATCCTGAGATGTGGATGCATAAGTCAAGAACCTTCCTAAAACCAATGCATAGAAAAGGGAGGTGTGGTAGAGTCACGAGCACAGATGTGAGACTCTCGAGGACTACCCTTGTCGTGATATATTTGGTTCTAGTAAAGAACATCTGCCATAGCATGTGGTAGGGGAAGACCATAATTGTGGCAACTCAATCACGATAATAACCATAAACTTGAAGGATATACTAGAAGGTATTAGCCATCCTGGGGTAATGTTTGAACATTAACAACAGAGATCAACAAAATGGATATTGGGTTAAAGGTCACCTTCATCTATAAGATTCATAGCACCAGAATCCGGCACAATCGGGGATCCTAGGTTCAAGTCCTAGGGTTAAAACCCAGAGAAAGAAGTAACTACTACTTGAGTGACATAGCGTACACTGCAAGAGAGTAACCAAAAGTAGCTTCCAAAAGAAGATACAACTTTTGAAGTACCCAAACAAATAAAAAGGAGGCACACGAGGCGAAAGAAAACTTCGAGGCCTAGAATAGAACACTGTGGGATCATGAACATAATGTTGTGGGCCCAAAAGACAAAGAGGTCATTGGAAAGGAATCACTCATATGAATAAGAGCAAAGGGTGACAAGGAATTCACAACACACATGAATCTAGAGAACTTATCACTAAATCAACTGGTTGAGAAACTTCATGCCAAAAAGGCAGCTACGTTTTGAAAGACTGGACGATATAGAAAAACTTTTCCAAATAAACATAAGCTAAGATGACCCAGAGTTCGAGCAAAACTGGATAAGGAGTAAAAGAAGCATATCAGAGTTTTCGCAAATAATTTTCATCATTGAAAATAGTTTTCACAAGCACTAGACTCAACATCGACCAATAGAAAGGGTTTCCTATAGTCGGTACTGCTCTGATACCAAAACCTGTGACACCCCCGGGATTAAGGCTAGACAAATCCCAGACCACCGTCTGAACATAAGCCTAAGATAAACTCGAAGGCGTACAGAGAGAAAATAGGTAACACGATAGTGACCCTACGACACAATTTTTTTACAGCAAGCTCATAACTGAGCAAAGAACCAGAATATTACAAGTAGAGGTCACTGACCACAAACATCAAACAACAAAAGGCAAATTATGCTATTAAGTATAGCAAACTTAAAAATGGCCTAAGAGGCCTGAAGCATAACGATGACGTCCAATCCATAGATCCCAGACTGCTAGCTAGGAACCCCAAGCTACTTGTCAATGTCGATGACATAAAGAACTCATCTTCTATGGTAACACTTACTCTGCTGAAAAAGTATCAATGAAGCAAGGCTGAGTACAGGGTGTACTCCGCAAGACATATGGCTGGTGGAGTTATTTTGCATAAAGCCATATTTGTTTGTAAAACACGAGGGAGAAGAATATCGACTAATCAGAATATTTTAAAATGGGATAAGTGAGCAGTATCTCTAGCTTTGATCATCTTTTTATATCCACCAAATGTTTCATCTTTTGATTACCCCCTCGTACCCATGAGGAAGCATCCTTAACCACACATTGATCTACCAAGTTTTATGATTAGGTTAAAGTTCTCTATGATCTTAGAATCCATTCCCAAGTCATCCATAACCATGGACACGGCTTTTCGAAAAGATTATTACCCTGTAGGGGTGTACAACTTTACCCACATGTATCTACCGATTCTTAATTCCAACGTTTTAGCCCTGTTCCTTGGAAGGCTAGCAGAGAGTGGTTGACCACAACCTTTACCTTGCTCTTGCCGATATCATGAGTCACACACTAAGGAGATGCCGATGTAACGGCTCGAGTCCCAAAGCTGGTCCTAGCGATGTGCACTGGGTTCAAGATTACGGATGCCGTGCCTCTATTATTCCTGGACACGCTTACCTACCTGTACGAATGCAGCTCCTTCACCTCCTTTGAGAAGAACCAAAATGCGTATTTCGAATGGAAAGCCTGAACTATGTGACTCATGGAATCTACTAGGAAAGTTAGTTGGTTGAAGGGGTTACCAGGCCCCCGTGTGGCTGTACGCTCGTCTTGGTTCAAGAGGAAAGAACTCAGGTCCTAGTAGTGGCAAGTATGGGACTGCAAAAACCAAAACCCACCATGGCCTCCCATACAAGCCTTAGCATGTTTAGTTTCCATCTATGATTATATCGCGTTATCCTGTCAAACTAGGTTCATTTGCAGCTCTGATTCATCGACCGGATGGACTAGTGGTAACAGCTAAGCATGGCTAAGCACAACAAATGTAATGGCTCTAGCAACGCTTCACAAGCCAAACCCTAGTTATGCTCGGAGAAGTGGATCAGGGAATATAGGCTACAAAGGAAACATGCATCAAATAGGATTAATCTATCAATCGATAAAAGACTTTAGAATCGCATGCACATGGCAGGAATTGAAATGCTTGAAAAAATAGGATTATATCATGTGTGGGGCTTCGCTTTCCGTTGCCAGTTGATACCCAGCTATAGGTATGTAGGTACATTATCTGGACTTGGTCGTCGATAACCTTCGATGTTGTTGATCTCGAACTTTGATGGTGTTAACCTCGGTCTTCGATCTCGATCTTGATTCCGATATCGTATTTTACCATTGAAGAACCAAATACTAGAAAGAAAGGGAACAATCAACACATGGCATTGATGCAATGCTCAAACAAGTATGATGATATGACAGGTGAAATTGCGCTGAAATAAACCCCTAAGGCATGCTTGACAATTTAATCGGGGTCCCGAGGGTTACAAACCCTAATTCGGGAAAACCTCAGAGGCATATGAGAGGGGTTATATTGTTGTTCTAAAAATATAAGAGGGGATTTTCTAAACATTTTGATATATTATACATATTTTTCTGACTTTCAAATAATTAGTTATGATTTTTCTCAATTTTATTTCATTTTAAATCATTTTTAAAACAATTAAACATTTTTACGTTATATAAATTATTTTACAACCTAGACCCACGTGTCATGTATTTATTCATTTCAGAAAACAATTATGGCAATGATTAAATATTTGATAATAGGGATCCACCTGTCATCATTTTCGATTAATAAAACAAATACAGAAATTGGGTAAAAAAGGAAAAGGCTTTATGACCTCATGCTGACATCAACATGATGTCAGCAATGGAGGTGCTCTCAGATCGATCAAGCCCCCATCGATCTGTTGCACACGGGGCCTCGTGGGTGGGATGGTTGGAAAGAGGAGGTCGAGGCGGACCTAGTAGTAGCGGCGTCGGCCCTTTTTGGTCACCGAAGAACGGGCAACGACGAGCAACCGCGGTGGCTAGTGGCGGTTGCATGACACGGAGGCGACCGAGAGCAGGAGGGAGGAATAGAGGAGGTGCCTGAGCAACAGAGGCTGACCAGGAAGCCAATGAAGGGGTCAAAGAGGCCGAGGGAGGTCGGGGTCGCCGGCAATGTCGAAGGCGATCGAAGGAAAGAGATGGAGAAGTTGGGGTCGATGCCGATGATTCAAAGCACCCGCGGCCAATTCCTTCGACGAGGAGCACCAACAAGACGAGGCGAAGCTCCTAGAAATCTTGGTTGGGAGAGGGGTGGAAAGAAACGACAGGGAGAAGCGGCGACCGGAGCTAGGGTTTCGGGGCTGAAGGAGAAAACCGCGAGAGAGGGCGAGAGAAGATTAGGTATGTATGGGGAGTTAGAGCATGACACAACGGTTCTTCTCCTCCTCCACAGCAAGGTGCATCCAGCGTCACAAGAAAAAGTAGATCTAACAAAATGCTTACTGGCGTCGTGGATCAGGGAAGAAGAAAAGACAGAGACAATAAAGGGGTATGGGCCCGCTCGGGCTGCGCTGGGCTGCTGCTGGGCCGGGGTCTGCTGCGCATGATCGGCGGGAAGGAGATAGGAGAGAACCTGGGCTACGGCCCATATTAGATTAGGAGCTGTTTTATTTCCTGAAAACATTTTCCTTTTTCTGTTTTCTCCTTTTGTTTGTATATTTCAATTGTAATCTGTTTTGATTATTTTCAAAATAAAAAACTATTATAAACATTTCAAAATATTGCAGGGGACCTTGTAACAATTTGGGCTCCTTACATTTTATAGTTTTTTCAAAATTCAAAAGCCGTTTTGAATACATTTCAAATAGAGAGGGGAAGTTAGGGTTCAAGGTATTGATTGATTCATTGCATTCATTTTAAATGATGATGATGCTCATGAATGGACAATAAAATCCTAATTAACATTTAGCAAAACTAGTGTTGTTACACTGATGTAGCTAACAACACTATCAAGCTAACACGGAGGCGCGACCGAGGGAAAAAATTCCATCATACACACGTTTATTCTAATGGTAGTATGACCTGTGGGGCCCAGGTGCGTGATTATGCATCTGGTAGCGCTATCAAGTTCGAAATAGGGTAGCGCAATAGAGGGGAAAAAATCCATCATACACAGATTTCTTCTAATGAGAGAATGACATGTGGGTCCAGATGCATGATTAAACGGTAGCACAATCAAGTTCGAAACAGGGTAGCTGGAGCGAAAGACAAAATTCCATCATACACACGATTCTTCTAACGAGAGGCTGGCATGTGGGATCCAGCATCGTGATTAACGTTAGATAGTTTGAGCAATGTTATCATGTTCAAATCAGGGAGCCACGAGACATGGATATTTTTATCATCACACGTTTCTTCTGATGAGATGATGACATGTGGGGCCCAGCTGCATGATTAAACTGTAGATGCATCTAGCGACGCTATCAAGTTCGGAACATGGAAAGAAAAAAAATTCCATCATACACACAATTCTTCTAATGAGAGGCTGGCATGTGGGACCCATCATCGTGATTAACGGTAGATAGTTTGAGCAACGTTATCGTGTTCAAATCAGGGAGGCATGAGCCATGAGAGTTCTTTTATCATGCACACATTTCTTCTGATGATAGAATGACATGTGGGGCCCAGCTCCATGATTAAACTGTAGATGCATCTAGCGACGCTATCAAGTTCGAAACATGGAAAGAAAAAAAATTCCATCATACACACTATTCCGCTAATGTGAAGCAGACATGCGGGACCCAACAGCTTGACTAAACGGAAGAGGCATCGAACAACATTATCGAGTTCAAATCAGGGAGGCGCGACCAAAAAGTTTGGTCCGCTATAGTCACTAACGTCCGGGACCCACATGCAAAAAAATACTTCGGCGAGTCAACATCTCGTGAGGAAGTTGAAATCTTACTTCTGCCACGTGCCTGTCGAGCTTCCTCCGTGTTTTTAGCGGTTTCGTCATAGTAGAGGGGCGCGAACCAGAAAAAAAAGTTTTGCAATGGCCACGGTCGAGTCGAGATTTTCGTCGCGGAAGAGGCGCCTTATAAGACGACCGATAGGCCGAGTCGTTGCGGAAGGAAACATTTCTTGTAGTGATTTCTCCTTCCTTTCCGACCATCCCATGGTCAAAACATGTATCCTTTCGGACCATCCCATGGTCAACACATTTCTAAAGCCTTTGCTTTTCTAAAGTCCTTTTTGGAATAAAAACCAACACCACTCTATAGCAACCTTCCCAACCGTCCATAAACATGGACACGGCTATTCGAATAGATTTTCACTCTGCATAGGTTGTACACTTTACCCACATTATCCGGTTATCCTGCCCTGATCACCTACGGATCATGGGTCGAATAACAGATCAAGACTATCCGGATGCCACTCTATTATAGTCCCTACAATATCACTTGTTCCCCTCAACAGCAGGACATCAGGGTCCACGGACCAACCAGAGTGCCTTTTGACTCCTTGAGAAGGGGAAATTTCAATGAGAGGCTCATATTATCGCCAGACTACTCTCGACGGCAGTTCACACTTCCTCCAGGTGACTGTCCCACAGTTGACCCTTTCTATAAAGGAAAGACGACATTCGAGGGATGTGATCCCTTACAAGTAGTCATGAGAATTCCCATACCTGAGTAGCAAACTTCAAGTCTAGCCTTGTCCCATTCTAGAGTAATGTGGTTTCACATGTTAATTCTTCCAGCAAAACTGCAAAGAACCGGATGCTTTTTTGTAATCATTTTCCTCCTTCGTTCCACTATCATTTGAAAACCAAAACCTTTTTTTCCTTTTTCAACTCCTCTTGGTAGGTCAAACCTTACCAAAGGTTTTATCATAAAACTTTTTGTAATACTTTTAGGGGTCTTCCTATCCTATAGTTTTGCTTCGACAAAAACAGGGTCTCCAAAGGGTTATGGTGTTATACACTATGTACCATACTAGGGGAAAGTAGGTGTCATCAAGGGGTTGTACCTAGTGGTACTAAAGGGGGAATGGTTTGGAGGATCCAAACATTCCCACATCTAAAACATAGAATAGTAAAGCAATGCAATTTGCAATAAATAAGTAGATAAAATATGTATAAGTAAAATAATAGGACAAGGGCTTATGAGTAAGAAGGTCTCTGGCCTAATGATCAAGAATATGGCAATATATCCATAGACTACATCCACTTAGAATAACATGATAACCAAAGTAACAACCATCTTCGTCGGTCTTCGATATAATCGCAACTCGCTAGGTATCATAAATGCAAGCAACAAAGGTTCAATCAACACAAGGCATACAAGGACCAATACAGTATATCAAACATACATATAACACGTTACTCACTTCAGTAGGTTTTGATAGATTGAGTTCAAAGCAAATGGAATTACTTTGGTAGTATTAGTGGAACTCTTTATATTTGTCAAATACCACTTAATAAAGGGGTTTCGAACTAAGGCTTGGGTCTGGATGATATCAATGTACAAAAATGATATCAATAGATATGTATTGAAATAACAGGGCCAAAAAAGTGGTTTCATGATTTTATGAACTTTCCTTATATAGTTATGATTAATCTAGTGGATATATCACTAGTTTGGGTGAATAAATCACTAGAAAAGATCTGTGGCCCAAATAAATTTGTCCTCAAAGTACATTGTATATATTTCAGTTTATGATTTTTGAGAGTTGCAAACACCTCAAAATAAGTACAAGAATGCCATTGTGAAAATCCCAAAGTCAGTTGTGTAGTCAATTTGTATTTTTAAGCAGATTTAGTATACAAGTTTAATTAGTATGAGAGCAAGAACAATTGATAGGTATTACAAATACCTTACAAAAGAAATTTGAATCAGCATATTTGGACTTGTCAAGCTACTGAAATGATTTATCTAATGGGAATACCACAAGCAGAAGTTATTAATTCACTAAAAATCTTCAGAAGCTCATAAATTCTTGAGCTCCTTACTTTTGATAGATCTGGATATAACACATCACCGAGAGTTGGAATGAGGTCAATTAAACTCATGGTTTGGCCAAGGGATTTTCCAGAAGTCAAAAATGATCCATTTTTTGTCATTTTTACTACGGGAAGAAAAGTAGCTCCACTTGGCATGGGACCAATGCCACAAGACATGTACTTCCTTTACCTACCAGAAGAAATTGGGTTCACTCAATTTGGATCTACAGAACTCACTGAGTGATTTATTGTTGGTAAAAGACACATTTTTGTAGATTAAATGCCAATAATTAAAGAGAATTAGGTAACGGAGTAGTTTTGCATGTTTGGAAAAACATGCGGGAACAAGTAAGGATCTGGATCTGGTAATTTTCATACATTTTGCATTTTAATTTCAATTTTAGACTAGTAGGGATATTTGCAGATCTAGTATTCAAAAAATTAAAAGGAAAATTGCACAGAGGAGCAGCAGGCCGGATCTTAGACCCGGTTGGGTCAAGGTGCGGAAATGAGGCCCGTCTGGCGACGCAGCGTGCCGAGCGCCGGAATTCAAATCTTGGCCCATGGGGCCCAGCTGTCAGCCACCACTAGTTGCAAAGGGGTACGTGGCTATCTGGGCCGTCGGATCAAGAAGCAATCCACGACCCCAGGTCTTCTTCCTAGATTAGAAGGGATCGGCCGTGTGGGAACACTAGGGGCGGCGGAAATGGCCGAAGAGCTTACTAGAGTCGGGGAGGGAAACTGGAGACGGCCTGGGGCGACGAGGTCAACGATGGTGATCTTGGGGAGGGGTGGCATCGTCCTGCTCCACAACAGGAAGATGGTCGCCCTAGGACCGCCGAGAAGAGCATAGGTGGAGCCTTGGAGGTAGAGCATGCGAGACATGTCCAGAGCAAAAAGGGAGGGGCGTTAGATGCATCAGGGTGAGGCGGTTTTGAGGGGATGACATGCAGATGGAGAAACTCAGGGGAGAAGCCACCATTCTCGATTTTTTGATGTGGCCGAGAGGCCTTCTTGCTTCTCTCCTGTGTACGATAGAGAAGGGGAGGATAAGTGCATCTCGGGGAAGGATTTGGGGAGTGGTGGGGTGGAAAAGAGGGGGCAAAGGCGTGCAGGGAGGGCCTCTGGCCTAATTATTTTGGGAGTAGGTGGTCCATGGTGGGCATGGTGTAGGAGGATCTTAGGGAGAGGGTGTTGTCTAGGCATTGTGTAGGGGTTGCGGTGGAGAAGTCTTCGGTGGGGCTCTGGTCGAGAAGGCGACATAGAGAGAGTGGTTGTTGCAGCAAGGGTAGTAAATGGAAAGGATTTTCTTTTCCCCCACTTTTTCTTCTTCTCCAAACATAAAAGACAAAGAGGGCATAGCTACTACAGGGCTAGGGATATAGTGCTAGTCGACTAGAGGTGATGTACTGGTGCTATGGTGATCAATGGTGGGGGTTTGGGGTTTGAATTGGTGTTTGCTCAATATTTTATCAAAATAGCACATTTAGCCGTAGACATGATCAGGAGAGGAACTTTCAAAACATGGTCTTGGCAAGATGGGGAAATGATGCTGGTATCTATACAAGGCAAGATGTACCTAGGAGAATTATTTGAGATTTTTCAGATGATTTTTGGTGCATTTAATATCAATTATTCAAAAACTACTGAATATGTTTATTAGATTTATTTGAGATTTCTTAATTGTTAAATAGTGGTTTTTGGTTTAAGATGGTCCCAAATAAGAATTTACACATTGGAGATTTTTTCTTGGATTTATTGAAGAGTAAAACTATTTATAACATTTATTATTCCATTTCTTCCATGTAAGAAAATGGGCAAAAAAGAAATATCAAAACTCTTCAAAAATAAAAAATTTAAGTGGGAAGATGGTATATGACATATAGGCCTCAAATGTACCTTGATTTGGCAATGTACTTTGGAGAAAAACCAACTTTTCTTTATAAGAGAAGTTTTGAGAATTTGGCCAAGGAGGGGACTTAAATGGTTTTAGGGGCCAAATAATTATGAAATTTATTTGGTAAATTCTTACATCCAAGGTATATGATGTCAACTTGATGTATACATAATTAGCAACCTTGGGTTTGGCATATGGATTTTTTTTGACGGAAAACATGGATTTGAGTATCTAGGGCACTAATGTTTCTATACCACTTAAACTTGGTTGGATTAGGGAGCTCAGAGTTCACCTTGATGCAAGGTATATATGTATGTATAAACTAAGTTATGTAGATTCTCATTGTACCAAGAGTTGGGCTTGATTGTATTTGATGTGTTCTAGAAGTGATGGTAAACTTGGTTGAAAATAAGGCTGCCAAAGGAGATTATCATTTTGCCTCAAAAACCATGTGGATTTAAGAAGAAGAAAGATCCAATGTAATCAAGGAAAGTGTGGATTGATATAACATGGTTAACATAGATGTACCATGCAAAGAGTTTATCAAAGGAATATAACATGGGGAAGTGAGCTTCTGTCAAAAGAGGCATGTTGACTAGATTTGTAGAAAAGATTATTATCTTGCCTGGAAAACCATCAAGAACAAGCGGGTCAAAGGATGATTTTGCGAAGGGAAAGAGTGGGCTTTTATAGTCCATAATATGGTCTACAAGAGGGTCCAATTGCATTTCCAAGAAGATACAACGGTTGAGGAAAGGTAGGGACCCAAAGATGTGATATTGATAATAGTTCCAGACTTAGCCATTTGGCAGATTTAGGGTTTTAGACTAGATTACAAAAGGAGATGATTTTGAGAGGATTCTAGGTTCCAAACTCATCCTAAAGAAGGTATTGTTGAGGTGTTGCTTGAGTATAAAGGAACCATGCTTAGATTTTGTCTTGATTGAGTTGGAAACTAACATAAGGGATTTACCCTAGATTGATCTCGTTAAGAGGTGAGGTGGTCACTCTAGTGACTAGATATCAAATCAAGCTTAGGGGACTTTCTTAGGATTTGTATTCTTGATTTAGCTTGCTTCTATAGGATGAGATCCTAGGGTGTCTCATGCTACTTCCTAGGTAAACAAGTCAGTTAGTAGATCAAGGAAATTCCTCAAACAATAGATCCAGGAAATTCATCTTAACAACTTCTAAAGATGCTACTGAATTTACTATCAAGCCTAGATTTAGGTAGGGATGGGTATTTTGAAAGGTTGTGTTTTTGAAAGAAGATGAGAGCATGTTGGTACTTCTACCAGGAGTACAGTTCAAAAGGTTTTATAAAAAGGATTTGGGAAAACTAGAGGTAAGGGTAGTTGAAAGTTCTGTCTTAAAACCGTAAGGAGATTATATCATATAGATCTCCATTGTTTTGTTAAATAGAAGCTATGAAATAATTGTTGTAAAAAGGACATCTTGTCTCAGGTTTTTAAATGCCAAAACATTTCAGAATATGTAAGATGAACCAAGACAGTTTTGTAAAATATCTTTTAACAACTAGGGGTTGAGGTAAGGAGTATGTCATCTTATGCATCATAATGCATAAGCACAAACAAACATGCAAGCAAACATTACATCATTATGCAAGAAAAACTTTTTGTTCCCCTAATTTTTGCATTCTAGGCAATAACAAATCAGGATTACTGAATTTGGGATGTTAAGACCTTTCCCCCTTAAAGGAATCTCGTACCGAGATTCAGGAGAGTGGAGTTAGGGGATTTTGATTCTAGTATTATCATGGATCACTATTGTACTAACTTATGGGCTTCATCTTAGAAAGTGGTCACTCTATTGGGATATTTGAACTTCAGTCTTCTTGGAAGATCAAAGAGTTGGGCGGTCTTCAGACTTGGTTGCGATAGATGTCTTCTTTTCCTTTTGGACATGATCTCTCAAGGGCTTAGGCTGGGTGATCTTTCTCTGATGGGAACTTCATGAAGTACACTTTTGAGGATATATTCTTCATACTGATGTCTTCTTTTTTAGGACCCATGGTGTTTTCCTTAGGGGCTTATCATAGCTTATTGAACTCGTAGGGTCAAAAGTCTGAGGGTGCTTCTAGCAGCGGGTTACTCTATTTTTGTGGAAAAGACATAATATTTTCCCCTTAGGGTTAAACTAGGGTAATTTATGGATATCGGAGTTCTTTCTTGAGTTATGATGACGAGTTGGGAGGGTATAGTTTGTTGTTGATGCAACCTCGCCAATCTTGCGATTTCTGAGTGCCTCCTTATTAGACTTCATCCGGATCTACCACTTCAGGGCTTGTCGGTGAATGGCATCAAAGTTTTAGAGGTGTGTTAGGGTGTAGGGTAATCTGTTTGAGTGGGAAAGACACGTTATTTCCCCCTAAAAGCGACATTAAAGGAGGTTAGATAAGAAGCAAACCTTCTTTCTTGGAGTTGTATGATGGACATCGAAATATTCCACCTTGTGGGTTGAAAACATTAGATGACTTCTGTAAACTCTATTCTACAAAGCTCACATATTAATTTTATTCCTATATTAGCCTAAGTGGGCAGCTAAAAATTGGGGATCCGCTAAACGGGTTATATCTAAAGGGATGAGTGAATAGATGGTACTTCCGGTGGGTCATCATCAGAAATGACGGAGGACGGGCTTCGCAACGTCTTTAGAAAATCTTGACTCTTTGGGTTGTTTCATACTTATCATAGAGAAGTCATGTCGACTTTAAGTATTCTTGTCGTCCTGAGCTTCTTGCATACTAGAGAAGTTCAGTAGACACCTGTAGATTTTGGCCGATGTGTGTCTTCGGCAGTTTTGAATACTCTCATGCCCATGATTGGAGAAGGTTATTGGCTTGAGATCTTCCTGAAGTATCCTCCAGGATGTGGTCTTCTAGAATTGAGATGAAAGACGCAGTCTTTCCACCTTAGAGCTTTAATATGTTTCTTACGGGATGATTCATATACTTCTCCTTATAGTGTTGGCGTGATACTCGAGGAAGGCGGTATTTTCCCTAGGTCTCGAGAAGTTAGTTTGGTGAGGTATGCCATCCTGCAAATGAGAATACTTAAAGTGGTTCTAACTTGCCGGTTGTGACACCCCCGAGATCAGGGCTAAACAAATCCCAGACCTCCATCTGACATAAGTTTAACCTAGAGCTCGAGAATATCCAATGAAGAATCGGTAACACAACAGTGACCCTACGACACAAAAATTATTACAGCAAGCTCATAACTGAGCAGAGAACCAAATTATTACAAGCAGAGGTCACTGACCACAAACATCAAACAACGGAAGCCAAATTATGCTATTAAGTATAGCAAACTTAACAAATGGCCTAAGAGGCCTCAAGCATAACGATGTGGTCCCAGCCCATAGATTCCAGGATGCCGACCGGGAACTCCAAGCTACTCGCAGATGTCGATGTAGTACCAAACTGATCTTCAGGGACCACTTACTCTGCCAAAAATATCAACAAAGCAAGGGTGAGTACAGGGTGTACTCGGCAAGAATTATGGCTGGTGGAGTTGTTTTGCATGAATCCATCTTTGTTTATAAAACAAGAGAGAGAAGAAACTCGTCTAGTTAGAGTACTTTAAAAGGGGATAAGCGAGCGACATCTCGGAATTATTGATCACCATTTTTGATATCCACCAAATCATCATCATCTGAACCCTAACTAGGATCACCCCCTTGTACCCATGAGGAAGCATCCTTAAGCACGCGTTGATCTGCCAAGTTTTACGATTAGGTTAAAGTTCTCTATGATCTTAGAATCTGGTCACCAAGCATTCATAAACGGTAACACGACTTTTCGAAAAGATTTAACCCTACAGGGGTGTACAAATTTACCCACACGTACCAACCGACTCTTAATGTCAAGCTATTAGCCCTCTTCCTTGGAAGGCTAGCAGAGGGTGGTTGGCCACGACCTTTACCTTGCTTTCGCCGAGACCATGAGTCACGCTCTAAGGATGGTTCCGCCATAACAGGTCAAGTCCTGAATCCGGTCCCCAGAGATGTGAGGCAAGGTTGGTTCACCATGGGCTCAATCAACCCCAAGCAACCCCGGCCACGCTTACCTACTGATACGTCGAAAACGTATCTATAATTTTTGATGCTCCATTCTTGTTAGTATCTACTTTGCTTTGCTTTGTCTACACTTTGAGGTGCATTTTACATGTTTTCTGGTACTAACCTACTAACAAGTTGCAATAGTGCCAGATGCCTTTTTTCTGCTGTTTTTGGTTTCACAAAAGTTAGTAAAGAAATATTCTTGGAATTGCATGAGACAAACATCAAAGTCAATCACTTTTTCGTGGGGAACAAGAAGTCAAGAGGGGAGCCGAAGAGGCTGGCCAGGTCGGCCAGACCCACCCTAGGCGTGGGTGGGCCCTGCCCCACGCCTGGGAGGGGTGTGGGGCCCTTGGCCGCCGCCTCGGCCTCCCCCTTCACCTATAAGAAGCCCCTGATGCAGAAACCCTAAGCACCCAATCAAATATCCACGAAATAGTCTGGAGCCGCCGCCACCATTGTCCCTAGATCGGGGGGGGGGGGGGGTCTGAAGCTCTTCCCGGCACCCTGCCGGAGGAGAGGTCATCCCGGAGGCCTTCTCTCCGGTATGATGCATGAGTAGTTCCACCTTGGACTATGGGTCCATGTAGTAGCTAGATGGTTGTATTTCCTCCTTTGTGCTTTCATGTATAGATCTTGTGAGATGCATTCATGATCAAGATCTAATCTATTTGTAATCATGCATGTTGTGTTTGCGGGGATCCAATGGATATTGAGATTATTATGTTGGTTTGATTAATGGTTTTGTATTTATGATTCTATCATGTCTGTGTTGTTTGTGATCTTGCATGCTCTCCGTTGTTAGTAGCTATCTTGGCCAAGTAGTTGCTAGTGACTCCAAGAGGGGGTATTTATGCTCGATAGTGGGTTCACGCCTCTAGTTTCCAAGGGAAGTGACAGTAATCTCTTCGGTTGTAGATGTGCTATTGCTACTAGGTAGAACACAATGGTCTCCTGTTCATGGAACATGCGGACTGTTTACCTTACACACTTTGCTTAAAGCAGTTGTCTATTGCTTGCAACTTAATACTGGAGGGGGTTCGGATGATAACCTGAAGGTGGACTTCTAGTCATAGATGCAGTTGGATGGAGGTCTATGTATCTTGTTGTATTGCCCAATCGAATCTCATAGGATCTTTCTGAATAGTAATTGCATTGTTATGCCTTGATCAGTTCCTGTCAATTGCCCTTCTATAATTTGTTTACCCTTCATGCCATGTTGTTTATCTAAGGAGAGTACCTCTAGTGAACTATGGACCCCGGTCCAACCTTTACCATTGACACATCTTCCACTGTTACTTGTTTACTTGCTGCAAACTATTACCTTCCACACCATACGTTTAATCCTTTATTACAGCAAACTGGTGAGCTTGACAACCTCACTGATTCGTTGGGGCACAGTCTTGAGTTTGTGTTGTGCAAGTCTCCGCGTTGCTTGTAACACCTGTGTGACGTTTCCTTCCTCCTTCTGGTTCGATAACCTCAGTCTCAACTAAGGGAAAACTTGATTCTTGCTCTTCACACCCTACGCTTGGGCTTCCCAACAAAGTGCTACGTCGGGCATCATCAAGGCTTTTCTTGCGCCATTGCCGGGGAGGCTAAGGACGTTTTCACAAGGGGAGTCCTTCACTTCCATTCTCTTTACTTTGTTTTTTAGTTTGGTTTGTTTCTTTTTCTTGGTTTTGTTTGCCTCTTTCCAAAACCCCCAAAAAAATAGTCTAGTTCGGTTTGCTTTCGTTATTCAAAAACACAAAAAATTAGTTCCTACTGTAGTTGCCACCTTGCTCTAGCTCACCATGTTGCTCCCCAAGTTCGCCCTGAAAGATTCTGCAATAGGTAGTGGCTCAATAATTGGGAAAGATAATATTGAAGAATTTTTTAATTATGTTAGCAAGCATGAGGATATTGAGGATAAATCTATAGCAGAGCTTGCTCCTAATTATGAGATTTCTGCAGCTTCTTTAGTTCATATGTTGGAGGCTAGGTTCATTAGACTTAACCCCTTCATACAATTTTTGTTCCTAAAACTAAAAGAAGAGAAGAATGCTGAAAAGAGGGAATTCATCCTTGAAACTTCATCAAAAGAATTCCATGATGTTAATAGGGAAGCCAAAAAGGTCTTTGAGTGTTTCAATATGCTAGGCTCAAGTGTAGATGTTGTGGGTATTTCTGATAAAACTAAGCCTAGGGAAGAATTTAAGATACCCATACCCTTTAAGCTTGTTGGAATGCATGAAGCCTTTGAAAAGAATTTTTATTGGATTGCTCCTGAAAACCTTTTTGATGAAAGTAGTAGGCCAAAGAGAGATGAGAAGGGATCCTCCAAAACCCATTTGGATGAGATACCTTTCATAGTTGAAGATTTTGCAAGTATGGATGTTAATGCTTCTTCATTTGAAAATACTTGATTCTTCTTGCTTCTTGTGCCTAACTTAAAGGCGTTAAAGAAAAGTACTTGTTAGGAGATAAACCAAGAGTTTCCTTGAGTCTTGGAAGTTATTAATTCAGTAATGACCTCTCCTTATCCTTTTTGTTTGCTTTTTGTGCCAGGAATGAACTCTAATGAGAGGGAAGTAAGATTTGGGGATTGCTGTCCCGAAACAGATTTCTATCCTCTACCAAAAAATTCGTGAGGAGTGTCTGTAACTCGGATTGATCTCAAAATTTACGAATAAATCTCCCAGTATGTTAGCTAACTTTTGTTAGTTCAACACTTTTTGATTTGAGCAACATAAGATGTTCAAAAAAATCGGTTACTACCCGCTAGTCTATTTTGATAGATTTCTGCCATTATTTCCATTTGCTTCTTATTGATTCCTTTTTGAGTTCTATTTAGGTGAATTGAGCTTTTTGAAGGAGCTACCACAGTAGCTTGTGTTTTAGTAAAAAGCCTTGCTGTTCCAAAGCTTTCCCAGAGGTCTAATATCTTTTAAATACACCGATGTTGCTAATGAGGAGAGAAAACATGAGTTTATTTCTGAATTGCATGAGCTCTTCCTTAATTGGGATGGTTTGGCTTTGATAGGAGGATATTTCAATCTAGTTAGATCTACTGAACATAAAAGTAATGGTAATGTAGACTTTAGATGGATAAACAAGTTTAATGCCTAGGTTGAACTCTGGGATTTGATGGAGATTGGGCTCTCTGGTAGATCCTTTACCTGGGGGAACAATCAGGAGGATCTGATCATGAGTAGGATTGATAGGGTATTTTGTTCCACTAGTTTTGATGCTATTTTTCCTTTAACTAGTGCATGGGATTTACCTATAATTGGTAGTGATCACACCCCCATTGTCTGGGACTCGGGAGAAGGTCAGATGATTAGGAGTAGGAGATTTAGATTTGAAAAATGGTGGATTAGTAGACTAGATTTAAAGATATTGTGATTAAATCCTGGTCTCTTAAAGTAAATAGCTCTAATATTCTAGAGAGCTGGCAAGGTAAGGTTAGGTTATTTAGAAAACTTGCCAAGGGATGGAATATTATTATTGAGGCTGCTCTCATGAGAGATAGGAAAGCTCTCATGGATGAGTATGATTCTTTAGTTATTAAGGCTGGGACTTGCATTCTTTCTAATGAGGAGAAGGAGAGGTTGGATTTTATCCTTCGGGAATTAAATTATTTTTGGGATTTAGAAGAGATTAAAGCTAGACAGAGATCTAGAGACAGGAACATTCTAGAGGGGGATAGAAATACTGCTTATTTTCATGCTGTATCTAACCAAAGTAGAAGGAAGAAACTTATTCACATTCTTGATGGCCCTGATGGTCCTGTTTCTGAGATTGATGACATGATTAAAGTAGCTTCGGATTATTATAAGGATCTGTTTAGAAAAGAATATAGACCTGACATTCGTTTATGTCATGATTTGTTTAGTGCAGATGAGAAAATTAGTTTTGAGGAGAACCAAGTTCTTAATGCTCCTTTTTCTGAAGAAGAGATTAGAACTACTGTTTTTAGTTCTTATGGGGAAGGAGCTCCTGGCCCTGATGGCTTGTCCTTCCTTTTCTATCAAACCTACTAGGATATTATCAAGAGTGATTTGTTGCTTATGTTTGAAGCCTGGTTTATTGATAGGTTAGATATTTTTAGACTTAATTTTGCTACGATCACTCTCATTCCTAAAGAAAATAATTCTAGATCTATGAAGAAATTTAGACCTATTAGTTTACTAAATTGCTCTTTTAAATTTTTTACTAAGGTTCTTACTAATAGACTTGCTCGTGTGTTTGATAGGATCATCTCTAGTAATCAATCTGCTTTTATCCGGGTTAGATTTATTCTAGAGAGTGTGGTCACTGCCCATGAGGTTATCCATGAGGTTCATAGGAAGAAAAAAATAAAGGGCTAGTGTTTAAAATTGACTATGAAATATCTTATGATAGAGTTAATTTAGATTTCCTTTTTGAAATCTTAGAATTAAAGGGTTTTGATCCTTTTTTTGTTAGGCTGATTAAGCAGATTTCTCAGGGAGGGTCAATTGCGGTGGAAGTTAATGATGTGGAGAGTGATTTTTTCCTCACTAGTAGAGGTCTGAGACAAGGGGATCCCATTGCCCCCCTCCTGTTTAACATCATGATTGATGTGTTTGCTAAGATGCTTGGTAGAGGAACTAGAACAACGGTCATTAGAGGTCTCTGTACTGATCTTGTGCCTGGAGGTGTAGTCTGTTTATAGTATGCAGATGATACTTTACTTTTTCTACAGAATAATATTAGAATTGCTGTTAATCTTAAGTGGATTCTTACTTGTTTTGAGCAGATCTCTAGGATCAAAATCAACTATTCTAAGTGTGAACTCATTCCTATTAATCTTGGGCCTGATGAGTGTCAACCTTTCATTGATATTTTCCAATGTTCTTTAGTAAAATTCCCTGTAAATTATTTAGGTATCCCTCTTCATTTTGACAAAATCAGGAGAGAGGATTTGCAACCATTAATTGAGAGCATTCTGCATAGGATAACTGGATGGAGTGGCAAGCTTCTTTCTTATGCTGCTAAGAGGTGCTTATCCAGGCTTGCTTATCTAGTATTCCTATCTACTTACTTTCCTTTTTCAAATTACCTAAGTGGGATCTAAACATATTAGACTCGCACTTGGCTAATTTTTTCTGGAATGATGAGGAAGGAAATCACAAAATTCACTTGGCCAATTGGGCCTCAGTCTGCATGAGGAGAGAGTTTGGGGGGATGGGTATTCCTAACCTTAAGGATCTTAATCTGTGCTTACTAGGGTCTTGGGTTAAAATATATATTAATGGGGAGGGGACCCTTTGGAGAAAAGTGATAGATGCTAAATACAACACTAGCTCTCCTAATATTCTTTGCTCTAGAGATATTCACCCATCTACCTTTTGGAAAGGGGTTATGTGGGCTTCTAGAGCTGTTTCTTTAGGGTATAAATGGAAACTTGGTAATGGTAGGAAAATCAGATTCTGGGAGAATATTTGGTTTGGTAACTCTCGTTTAGCTACCCAGTTCTGGGATTTATATTTGATCTCTAATCAGCAAACTAAAACCATAGCTGATCTGTGGGATGGTTCCCAGCTCAGGTGTGATTTTAGAAGAATTTTCTCTGATGAGATGATGGTTCAGTGGTTAGATCTTATTAACATTGCTAATACTATCATTCTGGATGATTCAGCTGACCAACTGGTTTAGCAGTATGAAACTTCTGGTGTTTATTCCTCTAAATCCATGTATGTTGTGGTCAATTTTAGAGGGGTGTCTCCAGTTTTTCTACCTCCTATTTGGTCTTTGAAAATTCCACCTAGGATTCAGATTTTTCTGTGGTTGCTCTCCCAAAACAAAATCTTGACTAGAGATAATTTGAGAGCTAGAGGTATTCCTCAACCACTAGATTGTAATCTGTGCTCTGAGTTTGAATCTGTGAATCACCTTTTCTTTGAATGCATTGTTTCTAGAGTTCTGTGGGTGATGTTTTTGAGGTTTTTGGTATCACAGTAGATAATTTCTTCTCTGTTGCTTCTAAATGGATTGCTAATAACAGATATATGCATTTTAATACTTTATCTTCGGAAATTTTCTAGGGCATCTAGAATAATAGAAATAGTTTAGTTTTTAAGTCTTGTTCTTGGGTTAATATGAAGCAGGTGTGGCGTCTGGTCCTCCTTTACCTTCGGAACTGGAAGGTTTGTTTCAAGGATTTGGAGGGGGGAAAGTTGGAGATGTTCATGAATAGACCGATCCACAACCTAAGAGTGCCCATGGGGCTCCCGGCGAACTGAGGTGCACTGGTTTTGAGTGGGTTTCCACTTGGAAGACTAGTGCTACCTCAAAGCATGCTGGGCGCGCAACTCTGGAGTATATGAAGGCTCATCCCGAATAAGAAGACTCGGTTCACGTGGTGTTGGGTTGATCGGCCTCACCCTGCTCCTTACCTGGTTGTGGTTTAAGTTTGTTCCTCCTCCGGCTTAGTCTGTAGTTTTCGGACTGTGTTTTGAGCGTTTTGTATTAAGATTCTTTAGCTTTCTGTTTTTCGTCCTGGGTGTGTGTCGGTACTTGGTGTGGTCTCGGTTTTTAATAAAATGGGGCCGAGGGAGCGATCCCTTTTCATCTAAAAAAACTATTGTGTGAAGTTTTGTATGAAGGAAAAATTTCAGTTGTAGAGAGAGAATGATGCAATGAGATGAAGAATGGACAAAAGCTCAAGCTTGGGGATGCCACCATGGTGTCACCCCAAGAAATATCCAAGAGGTACAAGTGTTAAAGCTTTGGGATGCCCAAGGCATCCCCTTCTTCATCAATAAAAATCTCAGGTCTATCTAGACACTTCTTTTTATTGTTTCATGCATAGTTGTGTTGTTCTTGGAGCGTCTTAGTTTTCGTTTACTTTGCTTAGGTTGTTTAGTTTTCTTTAATAAAGTAGTTTGGACCACCGTTCTCGCTGTGTTGTTTTGCAAATAAGTTTTCTTGGTGTTGGAAAGGAGTAGTAAGTTCTTGCTTGAAGTGCAAGAGGAGCTTGAATTGACTGTGAATTAGACTTTAGCATAACATGCTAGGTGTTGTATTGACCTTATGCTTAGTGATTATTGCTGTAGTATTTCTTGTTCCAAACAATTGGGATTTCTTATTGTGCCTTGAAGAAAATTATGCGTTGTTTTAGCATGCAAAAGCATTGTATTGTGGTATTCTCCTTTGATGCTTTGCTTGGGTTGAGTTGGCACATGATCATACCATGTTATGACTATGACAAGTCACCATTAGCCTCTATGATCATTTAGTCCTTGACTTGTAGTACCACTCTTTGCGTTGATTAGTATGCTTTGTTGCGCTGCATGATTATGGTCATTATTGCTCTCTTAGTTGGTTGCTCCCAGTCTTTTGCTAGCATCCACTTGTATCAGTAAGTTCTACTCATGCTTCCAACTCCCAAGAAACCAAGTTATTCCAAAATGTCCACTATAAACTCCTATGCATGGTGTGTTACACCATTCCAAGTATATTCTTCTTTTCAACTATCGTCCAATTAAAAACTATTTTGTTATGTCAAACTTAGTGATTAAAGCCCTCACGAACTTGATGGCACACTTTATATTCTTTTGCCCTAATAAACTTGAATCATTGTGGCATCTTTGTTGTATATGCTTGCACTTATACGTTGGAATTAATAGAACCGTGTTGTCACGGGGAACGTTTTCAACATTGCACTTGTACTTTGTACTCAGTTGATATCATGTTCTTTTGTCTATGGATGTCACCGGTGTGAAATAAAGAAGGAACTTGTAAGTCCATGGAGTTTGTATCACGCCTGGGCCGTTAGCCTAAGCCATGCCTAATCATGGTGGAAACTTGCAGCATCACCATAGTGACATCTATGAAGCATTCTTCTTATAAAAAAAGAGACACATTGAGAAAAGAGGAAAGAGAGAAAAAAGCACCATATTCCCATGGTACATAAGAAGATTGCTGAGATGCTCATTGTCTGCTTTCCTTGTCATTTTGGTTATTGGAAAGATCATGTACCATGTGCAAGGGGTACCCCGTTGACGGTTCTCAATGATATGCAAATACTTACAATGACAAGAACTTACCTGGGCCCAAACTTGAGTATGCATGATGTGTGCCCCTCGTATTAAAGGGACTTGAGATTGCCAACTTATACTTCGTCAAGCATATACTCCATCTTTGCCACTTCAACCTTAATCACTTCAAGATGCTTATGATAGGGGCAATGAGGGTTAAAAGCTAACAAGTACCATAATTCTGGAAGCTCTTTTTGAAACTTGTAATCCCTGCTTCCTTTACAAAAAGGCCTTTCTTCCACCATTATTGAGTCTCCACCTTCTACTTTTAGGCACCATTAAGAGATTATAGTTGTCATTTTGTGTGCAGTGTTCCAAAGCTTATTGATTTATGCATATTGTGATATTATTTGTTCTTGTGCTATTTGTTTCTAGTCACCCTTGTGAACTTTGAAGGTGTCCTATGCATCTATTTGCTAATCTATGAGGGACAAGCTGAATGCCACTATGCTATGTTATCTATATGTGAAACAAACAAACATTTTTCAATGCATGTTATTCATGATCTTTATTTGTAGCCTTTCATGTTGCATGCATAGTTACTATGTCCTATTGTTAGAACTCCATCTTTCATGCACATGTTTAGAGTTCTTTGATCCTAGCTTTCAATGCTTGCAAATGGTTGGAGCTTTATTGTGAGGGTGCATGTAACCTCAAAAATTATTCTTTTTATCACTTACCTACTCGAGGACGAGCAGGAGTTAAGCTTGGGGATGTTGATACGTTGTAAACGTATCTATAATTTTTGATGCTCCATGCTTGTTAGTATCTACTTTGCTTTGTTTTGTCTACACTTTGAGGTGCTTTTTACATGTTTTCTGGTACTAACCTACTAACAAGTTGCAACAGTGCCAAATGCCCGTTTTCTGCTGTTTTTGGTTTCAGAAAAGTTAGTAAAGAAATATTCTCAGAATTGGACAGGAGAAACGTCAAAGTTAATTACTTTCCGCGGGGAACAAGAAGCCCAGAGGGGAGCCGGAGAGGCCGGCCAGGGTGGCCAGACCCACCCTAGGCGCGGGTGGGCCCTGCCCCGCTCCTAGGAGGGGTGTGGGGACCCTGGACGCCGCCTAGGCCTCCCCCTTGGCCTATAAGAAGCCCCTGATGCAGAAACCCTAAGCACCCGATCAAATCTCCATGAAACCATCTATAGCCGCCGCCACCGTCATCCCTAAATCAGGGGGGATCTGAAGTTCTTCCCGGCACCCTGCCGGAGGGGAGATCATCCTGGAGGCCTTGTCTCCGGTATGATGCATGAGTAGTTCCACCTTGGACTATGGGTCCATGTAGTAGCTAGATGATTGTATCTCCTCCTTTGTGCTTTCATGTATAGATCTTGTGAGATCCATTCATGATCAAGATCTAATCTATTTGTAATCATGCATGTTGTGTTTGTAGGGATCCGATGGATATTGAGATTATTATGTTGGTTTGATTAATGGTTTTGTCTTTATGATTCTATCATGCCTGTGTTGTTTGTGAACTTGCATGCTCTCGGTTGTTAGTAGCTATCTTGGCCAAGTAGTTGCTAGTGACTCCAAGAGGGGGTATTCATGCTCGATAGTGGGTTCATGCCTCTAGTTTCCACGTGAAGTGACAATAATATCTTCGGTTGTAGATGTGCTGTTTCTACTAGGGAGAAAACAACGGTCTCTTGTTCACGGAACATGTGGACTGTTTACTTTACACACTTTGCTTAAAGCAGTTCTCTGTTTCTTGCAACTTAATACTGGAGGGGGTTCGGATGATAACCTGAAGGTGGACTTCTAGTCATAGATGCAGTTGGATGGCGGTCCATGTATCTTGTTGTATTGCCCAATCGAATCTCATAGCATCTTTCTGACTAGTAATTGCATTGTTATTCCTTGCTCGCCTCACGCCAATTGCCACTTTAATTTTTACCCTTCATGCCATGTTGTTTATCTAAGGAGAGCACCTCTAGTGAACTATGGACCCCGGTCCAATCTTTACCATTGATACATCTTCCACTGTTACTTGTTTACTTGCTGCAAACCATTACCTTCCACACCATATGTTTAATCCTTTTTTACAGCAAACCAGTGAGCTTGACAATCTCACCGATTCGTTGGGGCAAAGTCTTGAGTTTGTGTTGTGCAGGTCTCAGTGTTGCTTGCAACACATGTGTGACGTTTCCTTCCTGCTTCTGGTTCGATAACCTCGGTCTCAACTGAGGGAAAACTTGATGCCTGCTCTTTACACCCTACGCTCGGGGTTACCAACGAAGTGCTACGTCGAGCATCATCACCTACCTGTTATGATGCACCTTTCACCCGCCAAATCTTTCAAAAGTTTTTCAATGCGTATGTCGAATGGAACGCGTGAACTAGGTGGCTCATGGTATCTACAAGGCACGTTAATCAGGCGAGGGGTTCCCAATCCCTGTGTGGCTGTACGCTCCTCTCGGTTCCAAAGGCAAGAACTCAGGTCCTAGTTGTGGCGAGCATGGGACTAGAAAAACCTCATCCCACCGTGGCCTCCCATACTAGCCTTAGCATGTTTAATCTCATATCAACTCTAATCTCATATCATCACGTTCTCCTACCATACTAGATTCTCTGCATTAGATACATCATCTGGATGGACCAGACTCAAAATCTATGCATGGCTAAGCAGGACACAGATATAAGCTCTAGCAATACACACAAGCCAAACCTAGTTATGCTAGGAGAAGTGGATCAGGTAATATGATCTCAAAGGGAGTAATGCAATAGATAGGATACTCTATATATCGATAAAAGACCACTGTAGAATAGTATGCATCATGGCAAGAATTGAAATGCTTTCGAAATCATAGGGGGCTATGGTTGCCTTTTCCTGGTGATATCCAATAAGAAGGTCTTCGGAAGCCTTGTACTTGACTTGGTTACAGTTGGTCAAGTATTGTTCTTCGGGATTCGATCTTTGAGGGTGTTGATCTCAGGCTTCAATCTCGATCTCGATATCGTATTCTACCGGGAAGAACCAAACACTAGAAAGAGAGGGAAACAATCAACACATGGCATCGATGCAATGCTCAAGCAAGGATGATGATATTACAATTTAAATTGTATTGAAAATGTAACCCTAAAGCATGCCCGACAGTTTAATAGGGGCTCCGAGGGTACAAACCCTAACTCGGATAAACTCCATATGTATATGAGAGGGGTTGGTTTGTTCTTCTAATTAAACTTATCATGTAGTTTTTGATCAATGCATGATTATAGCTTGAATAGCTAGATCTCATTTTTCTGAACATTTTGATATATTATTTGTATTCTTCTGAGTTAATATGAATTACTTATTGATTTTACAAGTTTTAAATCATTTACTAGAATTATTAAACCATTTTAAATTGATTTACTGCAGCGTGGTGTTATTTTCACTGGGCCTAAGTCTAACCAGAGAGGCTGACGAATGGGCCCATAGCCACATCAGTAGCCACGTGGGCACACGGGACCCGCGACCGCTTTGACTGGGTCTGACCGTGCCTCGCTGACGTTGTTGTGACGTTGGCCTGATGTCAGCGGACGGTGGCCATCCCAGGTCGTGCACGGGCCGGTCGCAGCAGGGCGCGCGAGGCTCAGTAATGTAGCGTGTTCGTCGTAGGGGATCAGGGGGAGCACAAAACTGGCGGCGCGGCTCCATTTGGGTCCCCGGAGCGACGTCTGCAACGGCGCCCAACAGTGGTGAGTGGAAGCTAACGACACATGCATGAACTTCAGCGGGAGGGGAAGGAAGGAGGCATGCAGGAGATTCACTTGCTTACCCTCGACATGTATATAGCCTCGGTGAGGACAGAGGAGGTCGGCATCAACGTCAATGGAGGCGGCGGCGCTCATCGGGCTTGAGGAAGACAGGGGTCGCGAGGCTCGATTTCGATCGCTTGCAGTCGATTCCTTCCGGGAGTTTGACGAGGTGAGCACGACGGTTCTCCTGGGCATCTCGGCGTGGCTTGGGGAGGTCTAGAGCGACGATGACGTCTGGCTACTGGGTGGCTAGGGTTCAGCCAGAGCAGGAACGCGAAGGAGAGAGCTAGGGAGAGGGAAAGAGGATGAGGATGGAGTAGGCGCCAACGCGGGGTCTTATCCACTCTCCAATCAGCGATGAACGACGGAAGAGAAGCGGCACGGAAGGACGGCATCGGCGCTGCCACGGAGGAGCTTCTCCTTCTGTCGGCATGGAAGAAGAAAGGAGAGAAACGACAAAGGGGTACAACAGGCATGGGCCGGTCTGGGCCGCGGCTAGGCCGGCTGCGGTTGCACAGGTAGCAAATAGGAGAGAAGGAATCTGGGCCCGCTACGCTGCAATTGTTGTTCTCTATTTTTTTATTTGCAACCTCTTTTCTTTTCATATTTTGTATTTCTGTTTGTATTTTCAATTTGGAAGGGTCGCTACTTCTGTTTAAGGCCCCTTAGGACCTTTGCTAAGTTTGTTGTTTAGAACAACTTGTTTGCTTTCGTTGTTTCTTGTAATGATGGGTCTGTGACCCCTGGCTTGTAATACTGGTTTGTAACTCTCTTATGAGTTTACCTTATTAATGTATGGTTTGTATGTTCTGTAATGTTACCGATCTTTCCCTGCGCGCTTCGGAATTTAGGTAGGCTTATATCAGATAAGGATCTAGTATTTGTCTAGCCCTGATCCCGGGTCGTGACAGATTTTGGTATAAGAGCAGGACTGCCCGTATGAAACCCTTCTAGCTGGTCGATGTTGACTCTAGAGTTTGAGAAAACTACTTGAAAGCTAAAAACTGTTTGCAAAACTCTGAATAGGACTCTTTTTACTCCTTATCCAAGGTTGTTCTATTGCTAAGTTAACTTACCTTGTTTGCTTTGCAAAGTTTTCACTTCTCGTCTATCATTTCAAACCTTTAGGATATACAGGTTTGGGTTGTTTTTCCTTAGTACTCCGTACTTGGTTCCAAGGCTCAGAGTTTCCAAGATATATCTGTGCAACTAAAGCATTGTTTTTAACTTTGCTAAGGATGCCTCCAATCCCGCTCTCTATTCTTTTGTGACTTGTTGGTATCATATCATGCTTGCATTCCATTGTTATGGTTTGTATCTAAGTTGGTAGCGTATACGTTTCGTATGCTTATTCTACTGCCATACTTAATGCATTGATATAATTTTCATCCACATGTTCACCTCTACCATGATCTTTTGATATGGTTTTTGCCATCCTCTGTTGTACCCTTTTGGTGAATCCATTCTCATGGTTTCTGTTTTCTCCTCAGGATGTCGTCTGGTACCCGTGGTTCTGTTGGTCGTCGAGCAAACAACAATGCTGATTAGGACCTTCCTCCACCTCCCACGATGGCCGAGGTTCTCAACAACATTGAGACCAACCGTCTGAGGAATGAACGCCTTCTAGAGCGTGTGGCACGGAACACTGAACATCGTCCTGACGACTGTGTCACACTTGGAGATTCCATCCGCTCTTTTCCTCCAATCTTCACCCACTCCAAGGAGCCCCTTGAAGCTGATGATTGGCTCAGCACCATAGAGCACAAGTTCAGTGCTCTTCGTGTTCGTCCCGCTGACCGTGTCAACTTCGCCACCTATCAACTGGAAGGAGAGGCTAGTGTTTGGTGGGAAGGTTTTCCGAATCTGCAAGCTCAAGGACATGTTGTTACTTAGGAGGAGTTTGTTGTAGCATTCCGTGCCTCTTACATCCCTAAGCCCGTCATGTATCTCAAAAGGAGGGAGTTTCTGGATCTGACTCAGGGACGCAAGGATATTTTTTTTTGAATATTTACTGTAGGGGAGTCCCCCACAGCCCTTTATTTAAAGAAAGAGTCAAAAGTATTATGTACAAACTAAAAAGTTAAAGAAAAAAAAGAAAAAAAAGGACTATACAAAAGTTACAGTAGAGTATCTATCCAAGATATCAGCTCTGGAATGGTCTTCTTTTTAACTCTGTATTTTAAGAGTGAGACATCAGTGATAAACCCAGATTTCCAAGAGGCAAATGAAGGTCTTATTCCTTTGAAAATCTTGTCATTTCTCTGTTTCCAAATATTCCAGCAGGCAAGTATAGCAACCTCAATGAAGCATGGACCCTTCAAATTCTGCTTCGCATGTTTCAGTATTTCTGGCCCAGACCCTGACCCCCAGGCTACTTGCAGATATGTCCAAATCCTTATACTAAAATTACACTCGAAAAAGAGATGTGACTAGTCTTCAAGAGTATGACAAGGACAAAGAACGCATGCATGATTGTCTGAAACATTCCAATGTCTTCTGAGTAGCATGTCTTTAGTATTAATGCGATCATGAATTATAAGCCAAGCAAAAAACTTGTGCTTGGAAGTACATTTGCTTTTCCAGATCCATTGGGAGGGGAAGTGATTTGATATGTGTTGAAAGTACATCTTGTATGTGGCACTGACAGAATAATCACCTATGCTTGAATATATAGTTTTCCATTCATCATGCTTACTTTGATGGAGGGTGACATCAGCTAGTTGCAATTGTAATTGTTGTAACTCAGAATTAGCTTCAGCAGAAATTGGCAGGTGAAAAGCTTCTGACATCTGTGTAATTGAAATTGCTTGCCAAACAGAGCAATCTTTATCAAGCACATGTGAGAATAAATGTGGATAAGTTAAATTGAGGGGTTTGTTGTTCCAATTATCCATCCAAAACAATGCTGTGTCTCCTATTCCTACAGAACATTTAGAAATTGAGAGATATTCCTCATGTAATCTCATAATATGACGCCACCAAAAAGATCCACAGACAGTAACTGTATGAGGAACCCTTTCATGATAGTATGTGCTCCAGATTAGGTTGACCCAAGGCAGATCAACTTTATTATAAAATTTATGAAGGTGCTTCATAAGCAGGCACCTATTTTGAATTTCCAGATCTATGATGCCTAAACCCCCCTTATCTTTTGGTTTGCAAACCATCTCCCAGGAAGCCATAGAATGTGCCTTATCATCATCCTTACTCTTCCTCCATAGACAATGCCTTCTTGCTCTGTTTAAGACTTCTATTATTCCTTTTGGAATACTCAAAGAACTTATGTAGTGCAATGGCAATGAAGATAACATAGAATTCACCAAAATAAGTATGTCTCCATAAGATAAGAATGAGGCCGAGGCAGTCAGTCTTCTTTCCACTCTATCAGTAAAAGGTGAGAGATCTTTAATTGTTGGTTTTGTAATCCCCATGGGCAGACCCAGATAAGTGAAAGGCATCTTTGCAGTAACACAACCAATTTCAAAAGCAAGTGAGGCAGCCTCCTCATGGCTTATATTTATGGGCACCAAAGAAGATTTATGAAAATTAACTTTTAAACCAGTGAAAGCTGTATAATCTTCAAGGATGTGTCTCGGAGTATGTAATTGTTGTGGGTCATCTTGCATGATGATAATAGTGTCATCAGCATATTGCGCTACAGGGAAATTATTATTGCCTCTATTTGGGATTGGTGGAACCAATCTTCCTTCACTGAATGCCTTGTTTATAAAGCTCTAAAGCAAGTCTCCCCCAAGAACATATAACAATGGGGAAAGAGGATCACCTTGCCTAACACCACGCTTACAAATAAAATTTCTTCCAGGAACCCCATTCAGTAAAATAGCTGAGGAGCCAGATGCCAAGATTTCTTTAACCCAACCAATATAAACTTCATCAAAGCCCTTATATTTCAGAATTCTGAGAATTGCTTCTTGTTCAATTGTGTCAAATGCCTTTTCAAAATCCAATTTTATTACCACAGTCTGTTTCTTTGAGGCATGACATTGATGTAAGTACTCAAAGGTCCAACCCAAACAATCTTGTATTGTTCTGCATTTGATGAAACCATATTGGTTTTCATGAATACACCTTTTTATTTGCTTCTGCAACCTATTTGCCGCCAATTTTGTTAGAAACTTTAGACAGGTGTTTGTAAGAGAGATAGGTCTGAAATCATTGACAGTCTCAGGAGAATTTTTCTTGGGAACCAAAGTAATGAAGGATCCATTAATACTTGTAAGAGGAGTTAATCCCTTGTGAAAATCATGACATAATTTAATAAAATCATCCTTAATGATATGCCAACACTTTTTAACAAACATCCCATTGAAACCATCAGGCCCAGGAGCTTTATCAGTCTTCATATGTTTAACAACATCTTCAATTTCATTTGTGGTAAACTCCTCAGAAAGACATTCAAGATCATCAACTTTTGAGATAAAGTCAGATAAGTCTGGCCTGTATTCAGTAGGGAAAGAAACCCCCATTCTGTTTTTATAACACTTCCATAAAGCCTATGCCTTATCTTTATGCTGCACCAGAGTATTTCCCTCTTCATCCATAATTTGATTTATAACATTATGCCTGTATCTTTCAGTAGCTTTAGCATGAAAATATTTAGTATTTTCCCCTCCAAATTTGACCCATCTTATTGTACATCTGTTTTTCCAATAAGTAGACTGTGTTTTGAGCATCTTCTTTAGGTGCAATTTAACAATATTCCTGAAATTAAACTCAGGTATGCTCAAAGTTCTCCTATCCTCGATATCATCCAGCTCAAAAATGACTTTATTACACTTGTCAATCAGAAGTTTGATGTGCGAAAGTTTTTTCCCCCATCGTTTCAAAGCATATCTTAAGTTTTTGAACTTTGCAGTAATGATATTTGCAATAGATCCCTGCTTCACTGGTTGTTTCCAAGCATTTTCCACTACTTGGAAGAACCCAGGCTGCTCAATCCAAATATTTTCAAATCTGAAATTTTTTGCTCTAGGGATTGAAGTGGAAATACTGACCACACATGGTACATGATCAGAAGTTGACTTTGATAAAGGGTTGACCAATGTGTTGGGGTATTTTAAAGTCTAGTCAGGAGTTGTAAAAAACAAATCCAATTGCTCTAACAGGGGGTTTGCTTGCATATTTGACCAAGTAAAATTTCTTCCTTTTAAAGGCAGTTCCAGTAGACCAAGGTGGCTAATAATGCTGTTAAAAAGGAAGATGTCATTGAGATCAGCCCCATCCTTATTTCTATTATCCAAAGACCTAATGAAATTAAAGTCTCCCAAGAGCAGCCAGTCCTCATGATTTGGGATATTTAAATCATATAACCATTGCACAAAAAGATCTCTCTGCAGTCCTCTACAAGGTCCATAGACATTAACAAGTGCCCAAGTATCAGAGTTATGAGTTGAGGCAAACTTGATTTTTATTGCTGAGACAGTTGTTTCCATTAATGATCCAATAAAAACAGAGCTATTCCATAAAACTATTAATCCACCCGAAGCACCAACAGAGGGAGCAAACACAAACTGATCAAATATTTTTGGGCAGAAAGTTCTAATAAAAGAATGATCAAAATCTTCACATTTTGTCTCCTGAAGACAAATCACTGAGCAGTGACTTTCATTGATTTTATTATAAACAGCCAATCTTTTATCTTTATCATTGAGACCTCTGACATTCCAACAAAGTATCATCCAATCATGGTTTAAAGTATAAGAATTATCCATGGAAAAACATTTTCAAAAGTCAACCATCTGGCATGCACAACAGACCAGAGACAATCAAGGAGCACCAACTTTAAGTAGTAAATATAGACTGCCATAGATATTGGTTCCTCAACCAAGCCAAATAACTGTGACACCAGTATACCACTTGAACAGAAACAGTGCAATATTACAGGGAACAAAGTTATGCATAACTAAGAACTCAAACACTAGACCATACGGATAAAAGTGACCATCACTCATCATTGGGAACCTTCTTAGACTTGTTGGAAGAAGGACCAGCCATAAGCTTGTCCAGAGAAAGCTCTTCAGAGGGAATCTCCTGTTCTTGACCTGCCCTTTGAAGAACAGGAATTGGGATAAAGAGCTCAGTTGGGTTTTCTATAGTCTTGGCAGATCTGGCTTTCTTTTTTGTCCTTGATGTTTCAGCTGTCGAACGGGTTTTGAAACCAGCATCCCTATTGGCTGTTCTGGCACTTCTCCTGACTGGAGTAGACATTATCTGAGTATCATCCGTTCCTACAAAAAGAGGCTTGGTTTGTACATGCTTCATAGCCTTTGTAGCACTTCTTGTTACTCTAACTGACTGACCAATGCATTCATTCTTCTTACCCCTGGTATCACTGAGTGCAGAAGCTGAAAAAACCATGGGGGTCACCTGCTGGTAATTGGTGTTGACAGAAGTGAGTCTAGTAGTGGCTGGTCTTGTTTTTATAATTTTCTTGTGGCCATTTTTCTCATGATCCCAAATAACAGAGAATCCACAAAGGTTATTGAAAGCAGTATGCCAATCTCTTTTTGCCAACAGAGAAATAAAAGTTTGGTCAACTGATAAGCTAGAAGGAATAACCTGTTACTGATTATTGGGATCATACACTGCAGTAGCTTATCAATTTGTAGGCTGGGTGGGATCACAGGACCATAAGAAGATGGCAGTAGCATGCTCTCCACATGAACAATTCTAACATGATTAATTATCAACTGATTTTGTGGCATCATATTAATATTATTGAAAGACCCCCTGAATCACCAGATCCATCAGTAATAATGGAGTCATCAACTTGCTCAACTTCTTGCTCCTGCTCTGCAACAAAATTTTGTGCCTGGTGCTGCATCTCATCCTGCATTTTTCCCTGCATATCATGTTGGTCAGGCTGGAAATTCTCTCCATGGTCATGTTGCCCTTGCTCATGATTCTGGTCCCAACCAATTTCAGGATATTGTGGGCCTACAAAGTTGAGATTATTCATATGCATCTGGCCAGGCAAAGGATGGGGATTACCATCCAAAGGCATTTGGTCCTCATCATTAGGCAAAGCATCAGCAAAATGTGTTATCAAAATATAACAGGCTGCAGTCCATCCTTCCCTCACTCCACCAACTGTAGCATAATTGCCAAAAACAACATCCCTGGGAACTTTGGTAATAGCAGGGTAGGAAGCATAAACTAGAGTTCTTTCAAGTACATTGGGGTCTTAGTGCCAATGCAGAAATTTGCCAAAAGTTCCAATTGCATTAGCAATGTCATAATCATTCCTATAATCCAGGGGCAAACCAAGAAACCCAGTACTAAACCCTACCTCAACCCTGTGATTCTGCCTATCATCATGTGCTAAAAACCGAACAAAAGTATCATTCTGAAGCTGATACGGAGGATGATCAATCAGAGCCGATCTGGCCGCCTGGTTACGAAGAACAAAAAGACCAACTCCAAACAGACATGGCTGGACATCATCGACAGGCCGATGTAACTGATGAACAATAAAATCCCTAACCTGCTGCCTCTAGAAAGCTCCATGTTGCTGCGGAGGTGGTGGCATGAGCTCAGCAATGCAGATGTGATCATACCGACGTGGCGGCACCACCGAGGGAGTGTAGAAGGTTCGCGGTAATCTTGTAGGCCCCCCATCAATAATCTGATGCCCTTCAGGAATCCACCTTGTCGGATCAAGAGGGAAGTTTGCCATTGTCGCTGGGACAATCTTCAACAACGGATTTGGGGTAGGGTTTGTTTGCAAGAACAATGTGTCTGAAGCGATGCTCGAGGGGTGCAAAGGGGATTGAGAAGCCGAGGAGCTCGGGTACTGTTCAACCTTGTCTGTCTTAGACTCCTTGTCCAAACCGTGGACAGGTAAAGTTTTTTTCTTAGGAATCCAGCACTTTTTTATGTGTCTTATCGGAAACAGGCCCTGCATCGTATATCATTGACACATTGAGACGTGTTATGGTCCATACTTAGACATCTGCCACAATTTAAAATCTTATGAACCATATCATCAATCATTTTTTGAAATTCCACATCTTCATCCATAGTATCAAGATTACCATCAGAATAAAATTCATAAGATTTTGAAGATTCTCCTAGCTCCAGAGAAGTAATGGTTCCAAAATTAATGTTTGACTTGGATCCCTGCAAAGCAGTTGGCAGAATAACACCAGCTTTTTTCCAAATTTGAGGACAATCATATCCTGCTTCCAGAAAACAGAGAGCCTCTTCTTTACTAGAAGGGAATTCATACCCTTCACAAGCGTCATATTATTCAATTGTAGCAAAAGAAAGCTTCTTTTTCACCTGTTGATTACACTGCCCAAATGAAGACCTTCTGATACTGGATACAGTGGGTTTTTTCTTCAGAGCATTTAAAGCCCTATCAGTTCTTTTTTTATTAGGGCTAATCAAAGTCCATTCTTCGTTGCATTCAATTTGCCAGTCATTGAATTCCCTATGCCATAAAGGACCTCCATTGCTCCATAAATGAAAGAAGCATTTAATATGTTGGCAGGAGAAGCTACGTAAAGCATAAACCATGAAACCAACAAACCTAGAAGCCACAGAGAACCTGAAAACCCTATCAGAAAGTTGAGTGACTGCAAGTTCCTGACTCAGTCCACCAATACAAGATTCCAAAGCTTGACTGACAGAGTGATCATCCAATTTAAACTTTGAACGGCCAAAAGACACAACCATCAAAAAGTGATTAGACTTCCCTAATGGATGAACTGTCGAACCAAACTTGTATTTCACATCATTTTTGAAGCCAGATCCAAAAGAGAAATCCAGATCCAGAGATATATGATCCTCCGGAGCCTGCAAAGGGACCTTAGTGTGCCCATACATGGGTCCAGAAAGGCAAGATATGATCGAAATAATGTGTTCTGAGATCTTAACTTGAGATCCAATTTGCAACAAATCTCCACATCCCAAGAATTTCCCTCCTAAAGGGGAACCCTTTGCATTCATCAGAACAAGCCAATCACGAGGATTCCAGAGATGCAACTCACCATCATAAGCCTTCAGACACCCACGATCAATGTCCTTCCTCGTGGTGTAAGAAACCTTCCATCGCCAAGTTGGAGGAATCATTAGGTGGGGGGAATTGCCGAAAAACTATAGGAATGTAGAGGGAGATGGGTTGGAGTATATGATCGGGCTGGAAGGGTGAGATCACCAGAGATCAGGGAGATCGCCGTCGAGTGAGGTTTTAGGGTTTAGGCCGTGTCGCCATCACCTCATGTCTTTGGTGTTGTGAGTTCTTTCTCCAGATCCTCGTCTCAACGATGAATTCTAGTCTTGTTCCTCGACGCAAGGATATTGAAACCTATGGGCGTGAGTTTACTCGCCTGTCTCGCTATGCAACCAGGGATGTGACCAATGATGAAGATAAGCAAGAGCTGTTCCGTAAGGGACTTAACCCTACACTTCGCTATGAGTTGCTGCCCTTAAAGTTCCAGTCTTTCCAGGACTTGCGCAATCAGGCTCTTACTCTGGAGCATGGAAGGAAGGATATGGAAGTCTCTCGGAAGCGTGAAGAAGGAAATTCTCGTGCTTATCCCTCTGGTAAAAAGAAGCGTTGTGTCTTTATTCCATACATCGATGTGCCTCGTGCTCCTTATGCACCCAAGTCCTCTGGCAATTCTTCTCGTTAGCCACAGTCAAATACTGGTGGCGCAAACTATCATCCTCCTGCTGGTTCTCACACTGGCGTTACCTGTTACTCCTATGGTCAGCCTGGTCACTACTCAAGGGAGTGTTCCCAAAGGGCTGTCGGACGCAATGATCAGCAGACAAAGAAGAATGATAACGCTCAAGGTGCCGAACATGGTCGTCTGACCCATGTTACTGTTGAGGAAGCTCAGGAAGATCCACACATCATTCTGGGTACTCTCCGTGTCAGTTCAATTCTAGCAACGGTTTTGTTCGATTCTGGAGCATCGAATACATTCATATCACAAGATTTCGCGCAAATTCATGATATCAACTTTCAAGCTATGGACTCTCCTCTAGTGATTAGAACTCCTGGGTCTCGTTGGCAGACCATCTGGGTTACTCATGGGGTTGAGATAGATATAGCATATCAGAAGTTTCCCACTTCCCTCATTGCACTCAAGTCCACTGACATAGATGTGATTCTGGGCATGGAATGGTTAACCAAGTATCAATCCGTCATTGACTGTGCACTTAGAATAGTTTTTATGACCTCTCCTGCTGGCATAACTGTTAAGTATTGGACTGATGGATCAAAGTCTCCGTCAGCAGTCCTTAAACCTTTCTCAGAGTTGTATGCCATGGATGTCCTACCTACTATCAAGGTCCAAGGTGTCCATGTAGTCTGTGATTTCCCGGATGTCTTTCCTAAAGAGTTGCATGGCATTCCACCTGATCGAAGCGTGGAGTTTGTCATAGAGCTAGTTCCTGGAACTGCTCCTATCTCCAAAAGACCTTATCGCATGCCTCCTCATGAGTTGGTTGAGTTGAAGAGCAACTTGAAGAGTTAGAGGGTATAGGATACATCCAACCTAGCACATCCTCTTGGGGTTGCCCTACCATCTTTGTTAAGAAGCGGGATACAAATATTCCAAGATTGGTGGTTGATTACCGTCCACTCAACGTGGTGACAATCAAGAATAAGTACCCACTTCCCCGGATAAATGACCTCTTTGATCAATTAAGTGGTGCCACTGTATTCTCCAAAATGGACTTAAGATCAGGGTATCATCAAATCAAGATCAGGAAAGAGGATATCCCAAAGACAACATTCACAACTTGTTATGGTCTTTACGAGTATACAGTGATGTCCTTCGGGTTAACCAATACCCCTGCCACATTTATGAGGCTCATGAACTCCGTCTTCATGGAGTATCTCGACAAGTTCGTCGTGGTATACATTTATGACATCCTAATCTATTACAAGACCGAAGAAAAGCATGCTGGACATCTAAGTTTGGTGTTGACTAAACTTCGTGAACATCGTCTCTATGCAAAGGTCTCCAAATGTGAGTTCTGGTTACAAGATCTCATCTTCCTTGGCCATGTTGTGTCTGCAAGTGGAGTTGATGTCATACCAGATAAGGTTCAGACCATTCTAGAATGGAAGTCACCTACTTCAGTCAAGGAAGTCCTAAGTTTTCTTGGAATGGCTGGATATTACCGTCGATTCATCGAGAACTTCACCAAGATAGCCAAGCCTATGACTGATCTTCTTAAGAAAGATAAGAAGTTTGAATGGTCAGAAAAGGCAGAAGAAAGCTTCCAAGCTTTGAAAACTAAGCTAACCACCGCTCCTGTGCTTGTCCTTCCGGACACAAGCAAGGATTTCGTCATCTATTGTGACACTTCTCTCCAAGGGCTCGGTTTTGTGTTGATGCAAGATGGTCATGTAGTGGCCTATGCTTCTCGGCAGTTGAAGCCACATGAGAACAATTATCCAACCCAAGATCTCGAACTCGCTTCTGTTGTTCATGCTCTTAAGCAATGGCGACATTACCTCATCGATAACCGTTGTGAGCTTTACTCGGATCATCAAAGTTTGAAGTATCTCTTTACCCAGCCAGAGCTGAATCTCAGGCAAAGACAATGGTTGGAACTCATCAAATATTATGATTTGGGTCTCAATTATCAACCCGACAAAGCCAATGTCGTTGCTGATGCGCTAAGTCAGAAGTCTTATTGCAACAATATGATGATTTCACAAGCCCAGCCTGCTCTCTACGAGGAAATCAAGCGTCTTAACCTTGAAGTGGTTCCTGTTGGATTCCTTGCTAACCTTGAAATAAAATCTTCTCTGGAGGACCAAATCAAGGAAGCTCAAAATCAAGATAATGAAGTTACCAATATCAAAGAACGTTTTTCAAGCGGTGAAGCTAAATGCTTCTCCGTCAATGATCAAGGTATCCTATACTTCAGTAACCAGCTAGTGGTTCCAAACAGTCAGAAAATCAAAGATCTAATCCTACTAGAAGCTCATGAATCCCCTCTGTCTATCCATCCTGGTGGTACCAAGATGTACCGAGATCTCCATCAAAGATTCTGGTGGAGTGGAATGAAACCAGAAATCGTTTGCTTTGTTGAAGAGTGCGACGTTTGCCATCATGTGAAGGCTGAACACCAAAGGCCTGCTGGACTCTTGCATCCATTAAAAAATCCTAAGTGGAAATGGGATGAAATTGGTATGGATTGTATCACCGGACTCCCAAAGACACAATATGGACATGATGCCATATGGGTAGTTATTGATTGACTATCCAAAGTTGCTCACTTCCTTGCTGTTCGGGAAAGCATTACTGCAAGCCAGTTGGCAGAGCTATATGTATCCCGGATAGTCGTTCTTCATGGTGTTCCCAAGAAGATCATATCTGATCGTGGAAGCTTGTTCACTTCCAAATTCTAGGCTAGTATCCAACAAGCAATGGGAACTCAAGTAGCCTTCACCACATCCTATCATCCTAAAACCGGTTGTCAGACCGAAAGAGTAAATCAAATTCTTGAAGACATGCTCAGATCGAGTGCTCTTTTCCTTTGTAAAGAACTGGGAGAAATGTCTTCCTTTTGAGGAATTCTCTTACAAGAATTCTTGTATGGGAGAACATGTCGAACACCTATGAACTGGACAGAAACCGGAGAAAGACAATTCTTTGGTCCGGACCTGATCCAAGAAGCAGAAGATCATGTTCGCATAATTCGAGAGCGTCTGAAGGCCGCTCAATTCCGTTAGAAGACCAACTACGATTGTCATCATCTTGATGTTCATTATGAACTTGGTGATCAAGTTTACCTCCGGGTCACTCCTCTGAAGGCAAATTGGCTCCTCGCTAGGTTGGCCCCTTTCGCATTCTCTCGAAGCGAGGTGAGCTTGCCTACCAATTGGATCTACTTTCAAATTTTCCATAGGTTCATGATGTCTTTCATGTGTCTCAACTCAAGCGTTCCTTCAAAGATCCCATTCGTGGTGTGGACCATGAAACTTTGGACCTCCAAGATGATCTAACCTACTGAGAATACCCTATTCGTATTCTTGATGAAACCGAGCACAAGACTCGTCGTCAAACAATCATGTTCCTAATAGTTCAATGGTCTCATCACTCTGAGTCAGAAGAAACTTGGGAACGCGAAGATCGTCTTTGATCTAAGTACCCTGCCTTCTTTTCTAAAACCTAGGAATCTCGGGTCAAGATTCTTGTAAGTGGGGTAGAGCTATAACATATCACCTTTTGTGTAATATTAATAAAGACATGTTTAAGCATTGCATGCACGCATAATAGTTGCACTTTGGTTAAATCAAACAAACACAAGCAAAACCATAAATTCTTCCCCTCTCAAAACCATTCAAATGGTTTTGTATTTTGAAAATTATCAAAAAGAATGGAACCCAAATGGTTATAAAGGGTCTCCATGGCATTTTAAATAATTATAAAAGTTTCTGTAATTTGGGAATATTCAAAATAGAGTTGAATTTGAAAATACAAACCGAAATTAGAAAACAGAAAAGAAAAAAGGTTTAACAGAAAAAAATCTAAACCTAACCTAGCTACTCGGCCGAGCCCATCTCTCCTTTACTCCCTCTCTGCCGCCAGTGTAGCGCGCAGCCGGCCCAGCCCGGCCCAGGAGCAGCCCGTCCCCGGCCCCTTACCGCTTCAGCCTTATGTCCCACGTCGTCTTCGTCGACGACGAGCAATTAGCTCGCTGTTGACACCGCCGCCATCCTTTGTCGCCGGCGTGCGCCAGCATTCGTCTCGCGGCCCCTGGTCGTCTATAAACCGCCACTGACGACAGCCGCAGTTCCCGCCATTGATCCGTCGCCGTCCGGCCTCCCCGAGCCTCACCACCAACCCTGTCGTGCTCGCGGTGAGCTCACGGTGCTAACGCACCCCTCCGGTTGACCCCTCCCCTTCTGTTCATTTTAAATCAGAAAAAATACAAATAATATACCAAAATGTTCAGAAAAATGAAACCTATCTAACTAAGCTATAATCATACATTGTCAAACAACTTTGATGGCAAGTTTAATTAGAAGAACCAATTTAACCCCATAGGTGATTTCGATGATCCCCCTGTTTTAGGGTTCGGACATCTCGGACCCCGTTTAAAATGAGCAAGCATGTTCTAGTGTTCATTTCAAAACTATTCAACTTGTCATATCATCCATATTATATGAGCATTGCATATGACATGTGTTGAATGTTGCTTTCTCTTTTCCGGTGACTGGTTCTTGTGAATAGGAACCGAACCTGAAGCTGAAGTCAACACCACCGAAGAACAGTATCAGTCCAACAACGGATAAGGCAAGCGAAGCCCCACTCATACATATGAATCCTATGTTTACAAAGTATTTCATTCTCGCCATATGCATTCAGTTCAACAGTCTTTTATCAATAGGTATAGTAATCCTATCTAATGCATGTTTCCCTTTGTGAACTACATTACCTGATCCACCTCTCCTAGCATAACTATGGTTTGGCTTATGAGCATCGCTAGTGCCACAGTTCAGTCAAGTTTAGCCATGCTTAGTGGTCTGATGCTGAGCATTCATGTGATGCACCGAAGATGCGAATAAATCTAGTATGGGAGAATGTTTTGATGTGATCAGATATGAATGATAAACATGCTAAGGCTTGTATGGGAGGCCACGTGGGTTGTGATTTTTGTAGTCCCATACATGCCACCATTAGGACCTGATGTTCTCGCCTCTTGAACCAAGACGAGCGTATAACCACACGGGGGCCTAGAAACCCGCTCGACCAACTAACTTGCCTAGTAGATTCCATGAGTCACATAGTTCGGATTTCCATTCGACATACGCACCTTGGTTGTTCTTGAATGGAGGTGAAGGAGGTGCATTCATAACACGTAGGTAAGCATGGCCGGGAACAAGAGATGTACGACATCCGTAATCTTGAACCCCGCACACATCATTAGGGACCGTCTTCGGGACTTGACCCGTTACGGCGGCATATCCCTAGTTCGTGACTCATGGTCTAGGAGAAAGCAAGGTAAAGGTCATGCTCATCCACTCTCTGCCGGCCTTCCAAGGAAGAGGGTTGAAAATTAGGCATTAAGAATCGGTTGTTACGTGTGGGTAAAGTTGTGCACCCCTACAGGGTTATTAATCTTTTAGAAAAGCCGTGTCCACGGTTATGGACGACTTGGGAACGGATTCTGTGATTATAGAAAACTATGACCGAATGATAAAACTTGCCAACTAATATGAGATCCGGAGTACTTCCTCGGGGTTGTTTGAGGGGGTAGTCTGGGATGAGAGGTTCAGTTGATGATGGTACTTGGTGGATATCAAAGATGATTCTAAGAGCTAGAGTTGTAGACTTTTTTATCCCCTTTTTAAAATGATCTGACTAGACGAGTTTCTCTCCCTCTTGTTTTGAAAACAAAAGATGGCTTTATGCAAAATAACTCCACTAGCAATAAGTCTTGCGGAGTACACCATGTACTCATCCTTGCTTCGTTGTTGTTTTCTACAGATGAAGATACTCCAACTGAAGGTGGTTTCTACGTCAAAGTCGACGAGTAGTCGGGGTTCCTAGGCAGCAGCCTAGGATCTATGGAAGGGTCGCTACTTCTGTTTAAGGCCCCTTAGGCCCTTAGGCCCTTTGCTAAGTTTGTTGTTTAGAACAACTTGTTTGCTTCCTTTTTTGTTGTAATGATGGGTCTGTGACCCCTGGCTTGTAATACTGGTTTGTAACTATCTTAAGAGTTTACCTCATTAATGTATGGTTTGTATGTTCTGTAATGTTACCGATCTTTCCCTACGCGCTTCGGAATTTAGGTTAGGCTTATATCAGATGAGGATCTGGTATTTGTCTAGCCCTGATCCCGGGTCATGACAGCCGTACTTACTCAGCCTGGTTCTTTCTTTACTCGGAGCTAGCCAAGCTGCGCTACGTTTCATCCCTCGTTACCCTACCGGGGGTTATCCCCCCGACATTAGTCCCCGATGCTGGTGAGGTCTAGTAGTTCAAGATGTTAGGTGTCTCCAGGTTCCTTTTATGTGATTGGAACTTAATTTTTGTCTTTATTTGTCACAATCTTGCACCTTGCCGACTCTATCTGACAGTTTTCGGATCCACTCTTTGACTTCTTGTCTCATTTTTGCCTCGTGCCGAGTCACTTTGGCCAATTCCGAGTCATTTTCGGCGCGCTTCAGTCACTGACAGCTGGTAATCATGGTTACTTGCCTCGAATTTTGTTCCAAGCTCTGGCGGCATAGTGAAGGCTGCGCAGTTATTCCCTGTCATTATGGCAGTCCCATCGGCCTATGTCCCTTGTCCTTCCTTTTGTGACGTGGCATGGGATTTTCCGTGTATTGTTTCCACGTGGCTCCCGCTGATTGGCTTACTCGGTCGGGTACACGGCCACACGCTGGCCGCACGGCACAGAGGGATCCCACGATTGGGGTTTTTACTGCCCTTAAGTAGGGGCGCGGGGGTTACCACTTCCCCCACGCCTGTTCAGTTTTCCCCTGCCTCTTCTTCCTTGCGCCTGCGAAATCAAACCTCCCCCTTTGAGGTTTTTCCTTCCTTCTGTTCTTGCCCTACGATTGCTCCACTAATCTTTCGATTCCACCACGGGTCCCTGTTGTTCCAAACCTCTTCCAACGGCGGAGGAGATTGAGTATGGGAGGATCATGGACGCACGCGATGGTGTAGATGGTGCTGAAGAGCAGGAGGTCCCCGCCGGCGAGCGCGACGACTGGGAGGGCTCCGAGGTCTCCACTGAGGGGGTCGAGTGGCTCCGCTCAACCAGGCGCATCCCGCTGCAGGTGGATTGTCGTCTTCCCGCCGGTGAGATCTCTCCTAAACTCGAAGTCAACGAGTGGGTGTTCTTCCTTTCTCACTTTGAGCGGGGTTTTCCTCTTCCAGTGAGCACCTTCTTTTCCTCATTTCTCTCCACTTTCCATCTACAGACCCATCATCTTCCTGCCAACGCGATTGGCTCCCTCTCTTGCTTTATTTCCGCTTGCGAGGCCTACCTCGGGATTTGGCCTACAGTTCTTCTGTGGGCCAAATATTTTAGCTTTAAGGTTCAAGTTGTTCCACAGCCTGGTGCTCCTCGATCCGAGAAGAGGCCAACTCGGTGCGGTGCCGCTAGCATCACGCCTAGGAGAGACTCCATCTTTCCTCGGGTTACTGGTCTTGATTCTTGCAAGAAATGGCATATGACTTTCTTCTATGTCAAAAACAACGGGTCCACCGATAACATCCGGCTCCCCCCTTTCTCTGATGAGGTCTCGAACAAGAAGTTCTGGCAGCTTGACCCGCATGACCAAGACGCTGCGGTGAACGAGGCCAACGTGATCTTGGAAAGGTTGCTGTCGCTGGATGAGAATTTTCATCTTGCCGACAGGGACCTCATGTGCACCTTCGTCTCACGCCGGGTAAGCCCTATCCAAGCTAGGATCCACAAGATGATCTTAATGAGTGGCTCCCACGATCCCATTCGGCACTCTACGAAGGAGCTCACTCATGACTCCATTGCTCGCCGAGTAAGCTCAATCTTCAAACTGAACTTGGCAGATGATTGGGCTTGGAGCTGCCCTCTGTTTAGCCGGGTCAAGCCTGTCCCCTGGGTAAGTTTTCCGAGTCGTTTTCCTTTCTGAGTCTGCTTTAGCTTTTTTGCCACTCTCAGTCTATTTTTCGTTACTCATTCTGTTTGTCTCTCGCAGAACCTTGTTCACTAGGTTTATGACAGTACTGTCCCTCCTCGCGGTTATAACGAGGATCGCTCCAACTCCAACAAAGTCGAATTCTACCTAGAGTGCTTCATGCCTATCCCGCATGCAACTGCTGCTTCAGCTTCGGGTAAGAGTCAATCTCGCAACCCCTTACAAGATTGGTCTGACGATGATGAGGATGATGATTGTACGAGTTTGGAGATACATGCCTTGTGACCTTAGCCTCCTAACTTATCTGAGTAAGCCTGTTATTTACTTATGCAGCTGGACAGGTACATGACACTCCTCCTCTCGCTGTGGAAGGAGTCGGCAAGATCCCCGTTGCCAAGCCGAAGCGACGCGGGGCCTCTTCCAGCACTCACCCGGCAAAGAAGAGCAAGCCCACTCCCGCTGCTCCTGCTGCTACCACTCTGGCTGAGACTCGCCAAGCCGCTGGGCACCGAGTCACACGCCAAGTAACCCGTGACCCGGTTGTCACTGGGTAAGCTTTCGTGTTACGCTTACATTATAATTTTCCTTCTCATGCATTGCAACTGTTTTCTTATGCGTGTCTTGTTATTTTTCAGTGTTGCCCCTCTATTGGCTAACCAGGCTGCTTCCAGCATCGCCTCACCGCTAAGGCCCGCACCCGCCCTGACTAACTCTACGGTGCAGAACCCCGTCCGAGTCGAGGCTCCCACTGTTGAGGCTCATGCTTCTCAGTGTCAGTCAGACCCGGTGGTGCACCTGGCGAAGGAGACTCAGCCCAGCACCCCTAGCCCTGATCAGGAACAACTTCCTGATCTTGGTTCCAGTGACTCTGGCACCGAGAAACCTTCCGCCACCAGTTCCTCTGGCATCAGCCCTCAAGCTGGTGCGAATGAATAACTTCCTGATCTTGGAGCCAGCAAAACTGCTGAGCCCACTCAGTCGACTCCACTTTCTTCTCCGAATCATCCTGCTCGCTATCTTCTTCTGTCAAAGAGCCAGACCTAGCGTAAGGCTTCTGGTTAGGCTCGCTCTTCATCCGGCAAGACCACCTCCACCAAGCAAACAATGTTGGTTTGCGCTCCGGGTACTGCTCCTCAGATCTGGCCCCTGACGTTGGCAACAATGCTTCCTTGAACGGGCAAAGCGGGCGACTCCGCGGCTGTCGGGTCAGGTGATGGCTCTAAAGTTGTTGCTCTTCACACTAGTGTTGCTGCCACCCGTGGCAACATAGGAACTACCCTGAAAATGGGTCAAGTTCTTACTCGGACACTCAACGGGAAGGGCCTTGGTTCGGCTGAGCCTTATGCTTTGGCGTGGAATGCAGCGGGCGAGCAGGAGGTCAGCACCCACGCTGGCAAAAAACTGAAGTTGGGCCCAAAGGCCTTCTCTGACATGACCCAGCAAGACATCACCTTAATGACTCGCGCGGATGAAGTGAACAAGGTAAATGATCTTTTTACTCTTTCGCGTCAATGAGTATTTCTATTATACATATCACCTAGTCCCCGAGGTTATTACCGAGTGAGGAACTTACTCGGCTGTAAGCTCTATGCAAGAATTGAGCCTTTTATTTCCTTATGGCAAGCTCGCATGTTAGACTTTCGATCCCTAGTCCCCGAGGTTACTGCCGAATGAGAAACTTATTCGGCTGTAAGCTCTCAGTCATAACTTAGCCTTTCATTTCCTTATGCTAAGCTCACATGTTAGACTTTCGATCCCTAGTCCCCGAGGTTACTGCCGAATGATAGACTTATTCGGCTGTAAGCTCTGAGAGAGGAGTTTTTCTTTATTTGTCTGGAAGCTTGATTTATCCATTTATTTACTGTCTTTTTCTCTTTGCAGCTCACACATAATGAGCGCACCAAGGTGCATGCATCTCTCCTTCTGGAGCATCGTAAGCTCGAACTTGCGTATAAAAAGCTGCAGATTGACACCCAAGGACAAGGTGACTTTCTTACTCGCCCTATCTTTATTCGGCGTATCTTACTTTGGTTCATTCTCTTAGTCTTTCGCACTCTTTTCCCACAGCCTCAGCTCAGTCCACCATCGAGACGCTCTACTCGCAGATCAACGAGAAGGAGAGTAAGTTTCCTGCCTTCCTTCATGCCATTTTCTTGCCTTATTAATATGGTAGTTTAAGATATTTCTATTGGTGCTGACGAGTGACTTGTTCCGAATAAGCAGAGAAGCACCAAGCCGAACTCCAAAAGGAGCGAGACGAGGTGACTCGGCTGAAGAAGATGATGGCTGACATGGAGCAGAAACACTTTGACGAGGTGAAGGGGCTGAAGGAAGAGCTTGCCAAGAAAGATGATCAGCACGCCGCCAGCACCGAGAAAACCAGGGAGCTGCTCAAGGAGGCCGAGTCGGCGGTTGAGTCGACGAACTTGGATCTGGATGCACTCCAAGGCAAGGCCAAGGCTTGGCAAACCAGACTCGGCACCATCAACTCTTTTCTCGGTAGTGAGTTCTTACTCATTTTTGCACTGTGCTGTCTTGTTTTTTACTTTTTCATCTTTGTTTGTTGATATTTTCTTTTGTTTGCAGATAATTTCCCCGAAGCGAATTTGTTCGCTATTCGGGCCATGAAGAGAGTGAGAGCTGAGTCTGGTGCTCCACCTGACGGCGAGGTGACCAACGATGAGCATCTCGAAGCACTATGGGAGAGCGTCAAGACCCTCAAATCTTGCGGCATGGACTTTCTCAAATCGGCTATTCATGTGTTTCGCATGATCTGGCCGGATGAAGATTCCCCTGCACTCATCGAGCCACTTGGTGTAAGATTGCTTCATACTAAGGACAGGCTGGATCAGTGGCATGAGTCGGACGACCGAGCTACCGCGGATAAGGCCCTCTTCTTCGTGCTTTCATGGTACGAGGACATCAATCTTGATGTTCTTGCTGGCATAAGAGGAGACGACAAGTGGCAAAATGATCCTGAGTTGATCAAGATACGCCAGGAGCGAGTCTACGCCATGATCGAGTACACAATGGTACACGCTTGGTGCGATGGTCCCAGCTTCCTCGACCTTGGCGACCCACTTGTCGAAGTTGCTGATGAAGAGGGTGCTGACAGCGAGGCCACCGAGTCAGATGATCCCAAAGACTCGGCTACTGACGCCCCTGACTCGGCAAGCGCTCCAAGCGATGCTCCTAGCTCCAAGGATGCCCCTCCAAGTCCTGCTGCTTCTTAGACTGAATACGACAAGTACTTGAACCTTTGATGAGATCCTCGGTATGTCGGGTACAAATGTAATATACATTGCGCTTAAGTTTGATTATGTGCCTTTTGATAAGGCTTTATATATTTTTGTTATGTCATGAGTGTGAATAATTCAAGGGAAAGTCCCCAAGTCTCACCTTTCCTCAACTATGGATCCTGTCTACCTTTTTTGGCATTCGACATTAGAGTCTCAAAGTACTAAGGATATGGTTAGCGGGTATGAAACTTGGATCACTTGGCCGAGGATCATTCAACACACAATACACTATGACTTGTAGTGGGTTAGGCAGAGAGATAGGGTTGACTCACGTTTCTCCTTGTACCTATTCAGCGTTCGTGTTTACTCGTCATGCATCTTTTCCTCTTGCTTGCCATGAAGCCATGTTTTCGGACAACAACATAGTTGAAGAGTTGATTATTTCTGAGGAAACACTACTTGTTCTGAGATAAGCTTCGGGTGTCACGCTAGCCGACATAAAATAATTGAAATGTAAAACATAAGGGGCAGTCCCCGAGTCAGTTTTTTGAGTCATACCATTTTCTTATCAGCACATAGCCGGCATAAGTGTCCGCCGTATGAGATTTCGAGTGATACATGCATTGCTTCTCCTAAGTATAGAAGGGACGAAGCAGTGCCACATTCCATGGCCTTTTGGTCTCATCTCCTAATCTGTCCGGCTTGTTCTTTTGCGCTTCATGAGCATCTATGAGATAATATGAATCATTGTGCAATGCTTTGCTTACAATGAATGGACCTTCCCATGGGGGTGATAATTTATGCATTCCTGCTGTGCGCTGCACTAGACTTAGCACCATATCCCCTTCTCGAAAAACACGAGGTTGAACTTTCCAGCTATGGTAGCGTCAGAGTTTTTGCTGATATATAGCGGATCTGGACAATGCCAGTTCCCTTGCTTCTTCGAGTAAGTCAACTCCATCTTCTCGGTCCTCTTTTACTTCCGCTTCCGAGTATTGCCTTATCCTTGGCGAGTCATACTCTATGTCGGCAGGCAAAACTGCTTCTGCCCCATACACAAGGAAAAACGACATATAGCATGTTGACCGATTCAGAGTTGTTCTTAAACTCCATAGCACTGAGTAAAGTTCCTGTATCCAGCAACCAGGTGATCTCTGGACTGGTTCCATTAAGCGGGGTTTTATCCCTGATAGACCTAGGCCATTAGCTCGTTCAACTTGTCCATTTGATTCGGGATGAGCGACTGACGTTATATCGAGTGTTATTCGGTTTTTTCCACAGAAACGAGCAAAAGCTTCTTCAGCAAAGTTTGTGCCATTATCTGTGATTACACTATGTGGGTAACCATATATTAGGATTATGTCCCTTAAGAATGTGACAGTTGTTTTACTGTCCAATTTCTTGATGGGTTTCATTTCTATCCATTTGGTGAACTTATCAATCATCACCAAAATATGAGTCATGCCTCCCCTTGTTGGTTTGAATGGTCCCACCATATCTAGGCACCATACTGCAAATGGCCAAGTGATTTGTATAGTCTTTAATTTAGACGCTGGTAAATGTGACTTGGATGCATAATGTTGGCAACCACTGCATTTTCTGACTAACTCTTGTGCATGTGCCAATGCGCTTGGCCAGTAAAATCCATGTCGGAAAGCCTTGGCCACCAATGCTCTTGATGATGCATGGTGGCCACATTCCCCTTGATGAATATCTAACAAAATCGCCTTGCCTTTCTCTGAGCTGATGCAACGCTGCAGTACACTCGTCTCGCTTCTCTTGTACAGTTCCTTATTGATTATAGTGTATGCTTTTTCTCTCCTTTCTGTTTGCCTTGCCAATATCTCATCATTCGGCAAAGATCCATCTTTCAAGTAGTTGAATATTGGTTGTTCCCATGTTGGTATTAGCGGCTCCGGGTCTGCTTCACCTTCAATTTCCATTGGGTCCGCCAACATATGTTCTGCCGACATGACCTGAGTAGTCCCCGAGTGTGATTCGGCAACCCCTGACGTGAGCGGGTCAGTCCCTAAGTGAGTTGAAACTGCCCCTGAGTCAATGTCCATTGGCACAACATCTGACTCTTGTGTTGACGGGATGAATATGGATTTGGAATCTGGTGACGGCTTGATCGATGGTTTCCTAAGGTGCTCCAATGATATTCCTGGTGGTATTGCTTGCCGAGATGAACCTAGTTTGGATAGTACATCTGCTGCTTCATTTTCTGCTCTTGGGACATGGTGAAATTCACACCCGTCAAACTATACCGAAATTTGTTGGACATGGAAACGATATAATGCCATGTTTGCGTCCAGCGCGTCCCAATTTCCAGACACTTTTGATCCTTTTGATGCCAATCTCTTTGGCCACTTTCATGCCGTGGAAAGGTGCTTCATACTCGGCAACATTATTGGAAGCAGCAAAATGAATTTGTAGCACATACTTGAGCTGATCCCTCTTTTGTGATGTGAGCACTATCCCGGTGCCCAGACCCATTTTCGTCTTGGACCCGTCAAAATGCATTTTCCAGTAGTTCGGGTTTGGCAGTGGTTGTTCGTACTACATTTCCATCCAATCCACGAAGAAGTCTGCAATGTCTTGAGATTTAATTGCATCTCGCCTATCATACTGTGGAGTATATGGTGCTAGCTCTATGGACCATTTTGCGACTCGGCCAGTGGCATATTTGCTGCCTAATATATCCAAGATAGGTGCCTCGCATATTACCCAGATTGGGTGTTCTTGAAAGTAATGTTTCAGCTTCTTTGCTGCCATATATACCACATATGTCATTTTCTGATAATGCGGGTAATTTTGTTTTGATACAAAGAGCACTTCACTCAAGTAGTATACTGGCCTTTGGACAGATTTGCCCTCCTCTTCGTGTTCAACCGCTATTACTGCACTTACAACTCTGTTGGTTGCGGCGACATAGAGTAACATTGGCTCTTTCGACAGTGCTGATGCTAATATTGGTGTTGTTGCCAACATTTTATTTAATTCATGGAAAGCGCTATCAGCTTGTTGTGCCCATGTGAATTTGTCTGATTTCTTCATCAGTTGATATAGTGGTAGGGCTTTTTCACCCAGCCGACTAATAAACCCGCTCAACGAGGCCAGGCACCCAGTGAACTTCTGGATATCGTTGAGGGTCTTTGGTAATTCCATTCTTTCGATGTCCCTGATCTTTGTCGGGTTAGCCTCAATTCCTCAGTTGGATACAAGAAATCCGAGTAACTTGCCAGCCGGGACACCAAACGTGCATTTTTCCGGGTTAAGTTTCATCCGGAATCTTCTTAAGTTTGTGAATGTTCGACGCAGGTCCTCAATTAGAGTATGAATTTGCTTGGTTTTTATTACCACATCATCGACGTATACTTGAACATTTTTGTCAAATTGATCCTGCAAGCATTTTTGCATGCATCTTTGATATGTTGCACCTGCATTTCTCATTCTGAACGGCATGGTGCGATAGCAATAAGCCCCTTACGGGGTGATAAAAGTGTCTTTATTTTATCATTCGGATTCAGTGGTATCTGATGGAATCCAGAATATGCGTCCACAAATGACAACAACTCACACCCATCAGTAGAATCTATGACAACAACTCGATCCGTGGCAGGGGAAATGGATCTTTTGGACACGCCTTATTGAGGTTCGTGTAATCAATACACATGCGCCATACCACTGCCACGTTCGGGTCATCTTTTTTCTTTTCGACCAAGACTGGATTTGATAACCAATCCGGGTGTAGTACTTCCATGATGAATCCAGCAGCTAAGAGCCTAGAAATCTTGGCAGCTATTACTTTCCTCCTATCTTCGGCGAAGCGGCGGAGGGGTTGCTTCACCGGCTTGGCATCTGGCCTTACATGAAGAGAGTTCTCAGCCAGCTCCCTCAGAACTCCATGAAATTCCTATGTTGACCATGCAAAGATATCCCGATTCTCACGGAGGAAGCTGGTGAGCTCGCTTTCCTATTTGTCAGTGTGGCCAGCCCCAATGGTAATTGTACGCTCTGGGAAAGTGTCATCCACTTGTACCTTCTTAGTTTCTTTGGTAGCTTGAAATGACACATTGCGATGCGGGTTAGTGAGTGCTGACATGGACATTTGTGCTGCTTTGGCCAATGCTGCCAACTCCAACATTTGATGTTTTTCCTGTGCTATGACTAGTGACTCGGCCAGTGAAGATCCGGATGAAGCACAAGCAATGGACCTTTTGTAATCTCCTTCCACTGTAATCACTCCACATGGGCCTGGCAGCTTCATCTTCAAGTAAGCAATGTGAGGAGTAGCCATAAACTTTGCCATAGCTGGCCTGCCGAGTAAGGCATGATACGAGCTGACCAAATCTACTACCTCGAACTCTATAGCTTCAGTGCGACAATTCTCTTTGTTGCCGAATAATACGTCGACCCAGATTTTGCCAATTGGTTCGCAAGACAATCCAGGCACGATACCATGGAAAGTTGTCTTAGTTGGCTCCAGCATGTTCATGGTAATGCCTAACTTGAGCATGGTATCCTTGTACATGATGTTGATGCTACTGCCATCAACGATCAGTACCTTTGAAAATTTCACATTGTTATCCGGGCCATGAACGTTGGATCTAAACTAGAGCATATCCTCCTGGGGTTAGCATGATCTTGGGGTGATCCTTTATGCTCCAAGTTATCTCTTGCTCAGACCAATGCATGTACTTGGGAATTGCCGGCATTATGGCATTCACCTCCATCATCCGTCGCTGCTAACTCTTTTTGTCATTCGGCTCTGTGACGAAGATGACATAGCTCTGGTGATGTTCTGTGTACTCATTCCTTGTTTCGTGGCCGACATGAGCGTCGTCACCTCTGGATTATGCACCTGGTGCACATTTTCTCTTCTCTCTTGATTATGATACCTCGGCTGCCTGTTTTCGTATCTGTTATCTTTTCCATAGCCCGAGCATTTCCTCCTGTGAGTGGTGGAGGGGGAGGTGGTGGTAGCTGCTTACTCGGCGAATCCACTCTATATCCTTTCTGAAACCAAGTGCATTGACTTGTTGTGTGATTTGCTGGCTTACTCGGACTAGGCGTGTGAAATTTACACGGCTGGTCCAGCATTATCTCATAGGTATACTTCTGTCGGTCCTGATATTTCTTCCTTTGTTCATATGGCTTTTTGCCGTCATTCTTTGGCACCCACTGTTGTTGTCCATTGGTCCTTTGATGTTGGCTACTTTCAGCATCTGGATGATCTTGACTCACGGCTGCAACCTGAGTCTAACCATACATGTAGTCCGGCCTTTCGACCCTTCTCTTGCTTCTGTATTCGGATCTTTCCTGGCGCCTTTGCAACCCGGCAGCATCATAGATCTGAGTCTTAGTCATCCCGTCTGCCGACATGAGCAACGGCTGAGTCGGATCTCCTAACGCATATGAATTAGCAATCCTTATTGTTTCTGCCAAACTTGCCGGGATATCCCTCAGTAACCTTTGCCACAGCACACTTCCGTGTCTGCAACCTTGGGTAAACCAAGCGATTGCCTGTGACTCGCTTACCCCTTCACAAGAGTTGCGCATTGTGCACCATCTTGTGAGAAATTCTCTATCTGTCTCATTCGGCCTTTGCTTGCACATTGCTAGTTGTTGTGGGTGATTCGGCCTCTTGTAGGTGCTTGTGAAATTGCTCACAAAAGCGTCTTGGAAATTGATCCAGCTATTAATGCTTCCGGGTGGCAAATTGTTCAGCCATACCCGAGCTGGTCCTTCTAGCATCTGCTGTACATATCGTACTTCCCATCTCAAATTCCCCTATGCGATTTTCACAGCAGTACCATAATCTATGAGCCAATCCTATGGCTTTGTCCTTCCATCATATGTTTTTGTTCCTCTGGCCAACTGGAAATTTGGTATAGGTGGCTCCTTCATGATCCTGCGGCCAAAGCACGGTGGACCCTGTGGACCTTGCGACTCGATCAGTTCTACCATCTTTATTTGATCAAGATTCAGCCTTGCATCATCCGGCTGAAGGTTCCTTCCTCCGAGTCTAGCTCCCATCGCTTGATATGCGTGATCCGGCAATTCATATCCGTTGTTTACCATCGCCGAGTAACCATCATTGTACTTGTTCGCATTTGGGTCAGCAGGCTGTTGTGCTGCTTTTCCCGCACTTTGCTGTCTTCTTTCGGGTTGAGCTGGTGCGTTATTCAGCGCTGGATTTCCTCCTCCTGCCGAGTGAGCTCCACGCCTAGGCTGAGGCGCAAAATCTTGCCTTCCATTGTCATTTCTTTGCCCTGCTTGCCTTTCTCGGCCTGCATTTTCCTGGTTCTCATTTCCTTGGGTATTATTCCTTCTCATTTCCTGTGCATGCACTGGGTTTCCCTGAGCCATTGCTGGGTCATAAGTGATCATCTACTTGTTTCTTCCTGAATCCACACTTTTTTCTTTTCTCTGTCTTGGCGTTGCTCCGTGTGAGGATGTCGTGTGACCTGCTGATCTTGCCGGGACATGAGTTGCCGAGTGAACCAGCTGTGACCTCCTTGCTATACCGGGATTCGCTCTGTAGTATGCTTCATTCAACATGCTAGCTTCTCTTACCAGTTCGTTGACTCGCTCTTATTGCCTTTTCTTTGCTTCTCCCGTCAGATGGGGTAATTCTGCCATTGCTGCTTCTGCGGCTCGCAGGTTAGCTGCTGTTGTGTTGTACGTTGGCCGCATAGCTGTTTCATTGCTGTTCTCTGGTGTTATCTTTGACGTTGCATCCGCCATCTCCTCATTGAGGTTTCTTCCTCTTAACCTTGTTGCATCAAGCCGGGTCTTTGCGCCCTTGACTCGGTTTGCCGAGTTGAGCTCTCGGATTGTGATGTCCACATCTTGCTATAATTGCGCTAATTCCTTGGCTTTCTCTAGGACCTTTATTCTGGCCTCCTCTAACTCGGCTTGCACACGTGCCGGGTCAGTTGCTTGCGCTACTGGCTCTGCCAACTTATCTATCGCATCTTGCAGCTCCTTTGCCCGTTTACTCCTAGCTATGTTTTCTGGCTTTTCCAGCGGTGCCTTTGCAATTCTTACGACCTTTGGTGTCTCCTCATCATTTCATTCCTCAGCATTCTCATTATCATTCATAATTACCTCCATCGAGACGAGTTGGTGAAGCTTTCCAGCGATAGGAACCGCTGGTGGATCCGGCGCCAGGACGACGTGCTCTGGATATGCGCGCTCCACGCGCACGGCGACGTAGACCTGGTGCTCGCCAAACTTGATGAAGTGACTGCCCCTAGGGAAGGGCTTGGTCCTAAAGCACCCCGCGTTGTCTCTGATGAAGTTGAGCGATCCCAACCTCTAGATGAGGCCGGAGTAGACGCGCTCGCCGGTCTTGGCGATGATGTTGCCCGTCTGGATGAAGACTCCATCAAGCACCTTCTTCTGCCCCACGGTGGGCGCCAACTGTCGTGGTGGTGTCAGGGAAGATGCCATGGGTAGGCTTAAGGGGGGATTCTAATGGGTGCTTGTGGTCACTGGGAGGGAGTGCATGGTCTAGCCATGCACGAAGAACAAGATGAACTCTCTACACTTGGGAATTTGATTGATACTAAGGAATTACAAGTGCTCCTTGAGCTGTGTGGACTAGTGTTCTAGGCACTAGTTCTCTACTTGGGCCAACCTCCTCCTACTACAACTATGCCCTCAGCGCTAGCTAGCTTATACCCTTTGGGTTCTAGGGTTTACTGTTTGGATCCTGGTCCCTACAATGCGGGCCGGGTCATGGGCTTGCCCTAAGCATAATGGCCCTGTCCACAAATCTTGACAGCTAACGGTCTTCTGGTACGTTGCCTCCTGTTACTTTTGGCGTCACACAGTAACTTTGTACGCCAGCCCTTGCTTTGGGCGTCACCCGAGTCCTTTTGTGTCACCCGGTGTCGCCCTTCTCCTTTGACCATGCTTTACCATGGTCCCTCCTGAATCTTACTCGGAAAGGTGCCACACGTCCTATATGACCCGGCCCTTTCTCGGGTGACTCGGCTCGTTGGTTCCTGCAAGAATAACAACTTTCTCTTATACGGGCCGACATAGTTCATATGTCGGCCGCACACGATTCTCTCTCCCGGCTGTACTTAGTCGGCCTCGTTCTTTCTTTACTCGTAGCTAGCCAAGATGGGCTACGTTTCACCCCTCGTGACCCTACCGGGGGTTATCCCCCTGACACAATAATAAGCAGTACAGGACAATTTTCAATATGTAACAAGCAATATAACCATATAAAATTATCAGTATGCAACAAGCAGCTGCTAAATAATACAACAAACAAGATAATGCAACTATTATCAGTATGCAATAAGCAATATAACCAATAAACAAATAATATAACCGTATACATCAAACAGCAGAAAATCTAGATGAGTGCTTCCTTGCCTTTAGGCTGTGAGGCCTTTTTCTTACTGCTTTTCTTGGCGGAAAGCTTGAGTCATGGCATGTAGGCTTGTCAGTGGACCTTGGTAGCAGACCTTGTCAACGAGGTGGACAACGAGGTGGCAGACCTTGTATACTAGGTGGACGACAAAGTTCACGGCGAGTAGGGAGACCATGTCAGCGAGTAGGGAGACCTTGAAGGAGAGGGGGCAGACCTTGAAGTAGAGGGGGCATACCTTGATGGCAAGGTGCATAGATAGATGGAAGACCTTGGCGGTGAGGTGGGAGACCTTCTCGACGAGGTGGCATAACTTGTCAGTGAAGTGCATGGCGAGTGGGTGTACCTTGTCGGCGAGGTGCGCGACGAGTGGGCAGACCTTTTCTATGGGAAACTGGTAGGGGAAAGAACCCCCACTTCAGCTTTTTTCATTATTATAAAATCTGGATTACATTATACATAAACATATAGGACTAGGTGTTACAAGGGGAAACTATTACAAAAACTTTGGGTTTAAAAGTAGTAATCCACTAATGAACTTGATTCTGGACCCAGCTATGAACTGGTGGCCATGCTTCTTTTTTATTCTGAATTTTATCCACCTCATTTCTTTTACAAAAACTGCTTTCCAATTAGTGAACTCTGGTGTAACATTTAAAAAATATTATTTCTAAAGATCCATATCCCCGAGGCAGTTAAAATCATTATCTCCATGGGAAAAGGAAGATTTAGCTTGCTTTTTATATCTTGGAAGGCTTAAAAAACAGAGAGTCCTTGATCTCTTTGGGGGAAAATGTAATCTCAGCATTCAACAAAAAATGGGCATGTCCAAAAAAGATGGACCAGTGTTTCTTCTGAGTGGCAGTTCCTAATAGCACAGTTGTAATTAGGTAATGTGCAATTTTTCCTTCTGAGTGGGTAGACCTTGACAAGAAAGTGCACGAAGAGTACATAGACATTGAAGGAGAGGTGCATGGAGAGGTTGTAGACCTTGTCGCTGAGGTTGACGACGAGGTTTCACACCTTCGAGCTTGACATAGAGTGGTGGAGAAACAGTCGAGAAGGTGATGACGGGCTAGGGTTTGGGCTACGGGGACAACTAGTTGTCTATTGGATGGACGGACCGCGGCGTGGTGAGGACGGGCGGATGGCGGCTATTGAAATAGGCGAATGGCAGTGACTGGAGTAGGGGCGGATGTCGGTGAGTCGGGGAGGGGCTTACGGAGGCGAGTCGAGGAGGGGAAGGGAGGAGAGGTGAAGAAAATTGGATCTCGTCCCTTTCAGCGAGGGGATAAGGAGGGTTTCTTACCGATTACCTAAACACCCTCCGGGAAAATCATGCGTGGTGTTGGGACGGAAGGCTTAACAATCTATACAATCTGCAAAAAATCTCTAGACGGGTGTCTCACGGTAGAATTTAATTCCTAGGCGCAAAATTTCAGTGTGCTGTCTCGGCCAAATTATTGTTTGGCGTATCCTGGCCGTCTATTTCATGATGGGTGGCTCAAAAAATTAATCATATATGAAACTAGTTACAAAGGGTACCTTTTGAAAAAATTTAGCAAATACAGAACAAAAAAACAGCAAAAAACTATTATGTATATGTGTGCCAAAATATTGGTATATAGGTGAAATACATCCAAGTTGTGGTATGAAAAATTATTGATCGTAGATCTCCGATGGGCATGGCGGCCCATGTTTTAGGGTTTCGAGGAGCTAGGTCATGACCACAAACATGGCATAGTTTTCTTCAATGTGCCCATATTCCGCACACGCTTGTATCTTATGATGGCAAACAACATTGCTTCATGAAGTTTTTGAAAACAACGAATGGAAAATCCACTTTTCATTTTCCCGGTGCCGAAAAGGCCTTAATTTGTGAAGAAGCCACCAAGGGTGTGATGTGAAAATCCATCACCCCATTTTTTATAAATTCTGGAGGGCATTTAGTGGTCAATTCATAGATTGTATTGAGCTAGAACCTCTTGGCGCAACCCCCGCGATATAAACAAGTTTCCGCCGGTCTAGTTGGGCGAGGGCTAAAATTTAGCATGGAGCTACCTCGTAGCTATCTTGGGAATTTTCCAAAAAATCATTTCCAGGTACAAAACATGGAATTTCTTCAGAGATGCAACAAGAGATTAGCAAGACTAGGCACATAGGGAGGAACCCTAGCATAACTTCACAACGTGATCTTGGTAGAATTTTGAAACCGGCCTCAAAATTCAAAAAAGAATTCAAAAAATGTGAAAACTTCACACATTATCATTTCATGTGCCTACTGGAAGGAAAAAATAATGGACATGACATATGAGGATTGTTCTAAAAAAAGTGTTGACATAAATCACCTACCGCCTTTGAGGATTCATGGCTTTCAAGGAAAATGAGCTAGGTCACGACCACAACCACGGGATAATTTGCTTCAATGCACCCAAATTCCGCACACACTTGTATCTTGTGATGGAAAACAACATGGATTCATGAATTTTTTGAAAAAAACAAACGGAAAATCCATTTTCTCGGTGCCGAAAAGCACTTACTTTTTGAAGCAGCCACCAAGGGTGTGAAGTGAAAATACATCACCCTATTTTTTATAAATACTCGAGGGAATTTAGTGGCCAATTAACATATTGTCTTGAGCTAGAACCTCTTGGTGTAACCCCCGCAATATAAACAAGTTCCCGCTGGTCTAGCTAGAGGGGGGCTAAAATTTAGCCTGGGGCTCCTCGTAGCTATCTCGAGAATTTTCCAAAAATCATTTCTAGGCACAAAACATGGCAGTACTTTAGATATCCAACAAGATATTAGCAAGACCAGGCACATACGTAGGAACCCTAGCATAACTACGCAGCGAGATCTCGGCAGAATTTTGAAACCGACCTCAGAAATTTAAAAACAATTCAAAAAACGTGAAACAATCGCAGATTGCCATTTTATTTTGCCTACTTGAAGGAAAAAATAACAGACATGGCATATGAGGATTGTTCTAAAAAAGTGTTCACAGAAATCACCTACCGCCTTCGAGGATTCATGGATTTCAAGGCAAATGAGCTAGGTCATAATTAAAACTCTGTCTATTATATAAATACGAAGAATTTGATCCAGAGAGATGGTTAGAGATATGAATAAAAATGATTTAATGGAAAATAAATCTAGTGGGATAACAGCTGTATGACACACACACACGGTTTCCCACTCCTCTGTTTTGCATTGACACGTATATGTTTCCCCTGCCCCCTAAAAAATTGTAAACCGTAAAATCGTGCGCTAACTCTGCCCAAACTTCCCCATCATCTCCCGAGAGCATTTAAAGTACCATCGGGCACATCGCCTCCCCAATTCCACTCTCTCCACTCGAAAGAAACCCTTTCAAGAGAAAGATCATCGGCACGACAATGAAGAGAACAAGATCGGTGGTTGGTGAGGAAGTGAACATCGTCGATGAGGAGGAAGTGAAGGTCCTCGTCGAGCAGGAAGCCATGAAGGTCGACGAGGAAGAAGCAGTGGTTGCAGATCCGGTGGTGCAGCGCAGTTCACCTATGATTTCAGCAACGAGAGCAAGGATGAACCCACTAATCCGTTTGCTTACTTCCTTGATTTATATAACCGCAGATCCGTGTCTCTATCTGTTAACCTTAGCTCAATCAACATCTTATCATCTACCTTCTTACATAGCTGGGAAAGGATTCTCTGCATCTACGTTGGCCATGGGTTGTCCATCTACTACAAGAAACAACACACCTCATCTAGACAGCCTACAAATTTTATAGCAATGTCTGCACCATAGGAGACAACCTTCCTAGCAGGAACATGGTTACACTAGCATCTCCAACTAGGATCTAGCTCCTTCCCACCAATCTCTTGATCTATGATGGAAATTGGAAGCTCACCATCGATTCTGTATCATCCCAATTATAGCAACCCTGATTCTTTTGTCAAAAAGGAAAAAATCAGGGGGAACAAAAACTTTTTATTGTTCCATGTTGCAATGTTGGTTTACCTTTTTACTTGTGTGCTTGTGTTCATGCTACTGATTGTGCATTAGACGAGATACTCCTTACCTCAACCAAGTTGATAAAAAATATTTACTCCAAAAGAGAGTTATTGGCTCATCTTTCATATTCTCAAATGTTATGATATTTCTAACCTGAGCCAAGACGACTTTGACATAGACAAATATTTTACTAGTTATATTCACAAAACTATGGAGATGTATCTATTATCTCCTTATGTCTTCAAGACGAGACTCTTAGCTACTCTTACCTCAAGTTAGACTTGATGGTAACTCCAGTAGTATTTGATTTTCTAGTAAGATGAATTGCCTTGATCTACTGATTGCCTTGTTTGCCTAGGAACTAGAGTGAGCTAACCTAGTAGCTCATACGTAGGGATCAAACCAATAGTTGAGATCATCAATCTCAAGCTAAATCTATCCAGAGATCCACAAGTGAATCCTTAATCTACTTAGCTAGATCAATCCCGAGCTAATCCCTTGTATTAGCACCCAACTCATAAAATACCAACTACAAGCATGGATCCCCTCTACCTAGTATATATTTCAATATCATCCACTTTATGATAAGTATAAACCTTTGAACCCTCTAGAATCTTTAACTAGATTCAATCTTTGGTACTCCACCTATTCTAACCCTTGTGCATTCTTGAGGATGTAATCGAACCATCTTGTAGTACATCACTAGTACTACCAAATACCACTCATTCCCTTGGATAAAACCTTCTGGTTCCCACTCATCCATGATAGTTTTGTAGTCAAGATAATAATCTTTTCTACAAATCTAATCATCTTGCCTACTTTGACAGAAGCTCACATCCACATGCTACCACCCCTTGACCAATTCTTTGCATGGTTATGATCTACTAACCATGTTCTATCAAACACTACTTCACTTGTTTCCATTGGAATCTTGTTCATCTTAAACTCTCCTGGTTTATAAGGCATCATGGCAATCCTGCTATGGCTACCTTATTTTCAACAAATTTTGCTATCTATTATAAACCACCTCAAATACATCCAAACCCAAATCTTGCTTCCATGATCATCTATATAACTTTTTCTAGCTATCCATCTATCCCTTGTACCAAGGTGATCTTTGAGCTCCCAAATCCAACCATGTTTAGGTGGCATAAAAATATAAAAACCCTAGATTCCCGAAAAATCTAGTCTCCAATTTCACCATATTCCTTCAAAACTCAAGTTGACAATTATGTATAAATAAAGTTTACATCATCTACCTTGGTTAGGATAATCCCCCAAATAATTCCCATAATTATTTGGATCCTCAAACTACTTAAATTCCACTTTTGGCAAAACCCTAAAATCTTTGTCTATAAAGGCAAATTTGTTTTTCTCCAAAAAACTTTGCCAACTCAATGAACATTTGAGTAATATACATCACACCCTACCTTCCCATCTCAAAAATAAATATTTTGGGGATTCTTTATTATTCCTTTTTGCCCTTTTTCTTAAATGGCAGAAATAAGAAATAATTACTTAAAAATACTTTTCTATCCAAATAAATTCCAATAAAATTATCCAATGTGTTATATGGTATTCAGGACCATATCACATAAACTAACCTTGTCCAATGTACAAATATCAATTTAGCTTCTAGAAACCATTTCTGCACTTTTTGCCTAAATGATCTTAAGTGGATTTTAAATCCTTTGAAAAATCCCAAATAATTCGTGGGATCATGCATTGACCCTATTTCCTCACCTTGACAAATACAAATTATACAACTTCCTTCACAAGCTCCTCTTTGGTAAATTTTGGCAATTCAATCAAACACTAAGCTAAATCACATCCAACCATCACCAAGCTTGGTCAAGCAAGTTTGCACAACACTCACCCACCCCTCTGTTCGTGCCACACTGTATCACCTCCCTCCTTTTTGTCCCATGTGATTATATGAAAGAGAGAGAGGCATATCTTGAAATATGTTGTGAATTAAAGAGGTAGCAGCCACACCACCCTTTCTACCACTCCCTGCTCAAACCCAGTACCCCACAACACCTCTCCATCGCCCCTGAGGCCCTATCCCCGAGCAGTACCTCCTCCATGTCCTCTCCATGTATTATGTCCAACCTAAACCACTCCCATCCTTGTTAAATAGGCTAGAGGCCATCCCTCGCCTCAACTCTTCCCCCATTCCACTCCCTGGATACCAAAGAGGCATCCCACTCCCCCTCCTCTCTCCCTCAGTCTCCCTCGCCATGGAGAAGGAGAAACTCTCTTCTCAGCCTCCCTCGAAAGTTCGAGTTTTCCATCAACTTAGATCTCCCCAAGCTCTCCTTTTTCATTCGATCATGCCTCCCTGTACCTAATCTACCCTCCCGTGCCTTTCCCCTCACTACAGGAACCCTGGAGGCACCGCCACCGGTGAGAAACCGAGTAGGGCTGCCCCTCGAGCATGTCCTCCCCGAGCCTCCTCACTGCATCCCATGCCTCTCTCCACTCCTAGTATTGAAGGTCCTCTCCATGTATTATGTCCAACCTACACCACTCCCATCCTTGTTAAATAGGCTAGAGGCCATCCTGGCCTCTGCATGTCACCCCTAGATCCCCTGGACCTCCTGCCACCTCCCCGATGACATGCAGCCATCCAAGAGGCACTCCCGCGAGCACCCGAGCAAGCATAGCCACGGGATTCACGTGGTCCTCAAACCAGTGTCGACTCCTTCGCTTCCGCACCTTCTCGGAGTCGTCGTGACACGACGCACCTCCTCCGCCACCTCCCCCTGCCCGTCATGGCCCAAAGGGGTTTTGAATCTGGTCGCTTCCAGGCGTTCCCTCAGCTGGTTGGGCCGAATCCGGGCATCGCGGCCCAGTTCTATGTGCCCCGGATCTCCTCCTCCTTTTAGTTTTAATCTTTTTCACATGCCATATAAATATGCAACTAGGATAAATTTAAAAAATTAAAAATACCAGTGATTTCCCAAATCTATTTTTTACCAGGTTTCTGTGTGTTTTTGCTAACATGCACAACAATCCCTTTGCCCAAAATAATAACCATCATTTTCTGGTAAAATAAATGCCAAGGAGTATCTGTTTTCACTAAGTATTTCCTTATAGAAGTTTTGTAAATTCAAATGATTTAAACCTTGTTGGTACTGAAAGGTATTAGTCATACCTTGATTTTCCCCCTGGCCCCTCATAAATAGGCTTCCTAGAATTCCTGTTACAAAAATAAAAATAACTGGACAAATTAGCCCTTAGGATTTTCTATAGGCCCAACCAAAGTGGATACTGACCTAACTCCAACTCACAACACAAAGTAATACAAATAGTCTTCAAACCCCAGAAGAATAAAAATTATTGATCTCTTTTTGAATTTTGGTGAATTAATATCTTCTATGCATGGTTATTTCACACATAAATTCATCACAGTAGTTCTATTCATCCAAAAATGGTGAAACCAATTTCTACATAAAGGTATTCCAAATGGAATTGCATGAAAAGCTCCTCTAGATTAAATATGGTGAAAAAGACAAAATGCTTCCAGTACTTCCTTTGGGAATTTCCTAAGGGCATGCTGGTTAATATTTTAAGTTTATACCAACTCCTGTTGAATCGGTACATCAAATCATACCTAATCATCCAAGGAAATAAATTTTGGAGCTCCAGAAGATTTCTGGCGATTTAATTCCTCAACCTAGAGTTTTATTCACTAGAAAATGCAAATTAAATCAATGGAAATTGATAAAATAGTGAAACCACTTTTGTTGGTTTCATTTTATCAATATCTATCTGATGGTACCATTTTTTATATAATGGTATCACAGAAATTGGCATTGGTCCAAAAACCCTCTCAAAACTAATTTCTACATAATAACTCAATATAGAATTCCTTCAATTATGTCCAAGACCCATTCCAATCTTTCTAAACCTATTCTTCCAAAACCCTACTAAATTTTAGCATGTCTTCCTTGTTTGTTTGTTGTAGTGTTTAATGCTTGTATGCTTTGAATTGATTTGTGTATTGTTTGATTGCATGTATACTCGATAATAGCGATAGTTGAGAATTGTGAGACGCCGACAAGAAGGAAGCATCGAGTTATTATATTATTGTTATTATTGGTATTCTAGTTTTCTAAAGAAGCCAGGGACATCTCGCTAGTCACAAGCAAGCCACCACTCCGAAACTCCTTTATTGCCCTACTACTTTTATCTATGGTTTTGTACCCCGTTTATGAATTTCATGGTTAACTGCATGATTTGCTTCAAATAAAATACTTGAGTAACTTGGCTCCTCCAAGTTATGATGGAGTGTCCATTAGGACATTTACCTTTATTCACACCCACATTTACCTCTTTAGATCGAAGTTAAGATGCTTAGCATCTTCCCTCTTTGGAAACTACGGTTTTTCGATGATAAAACTATTTTGGGTTTTACCCCTCTACAAAGTTTTCAAACTAAAACCCTTGGAAAGAGGCATAATTTCCGAGTGGATGCTTTACTAAAGAAAAAATGAAGAGGAGAAAGAGGAAGATTTGAGCAAAGGAAAGAGAAGGGATGTTCCATGACTTTAACGGAAGAAATTATCTGTGCAACCACACTACCCCAGGAGTTGGTCTTAGCTCATAGTTTGTGGTCATTAGCCGAGGCAGCTTGTAATTGCTAATTGGGAGAAATCCCTTGAATTCCGAATGGGCTCTACAACAGATCTTCGGATTTGAGGCCTGCAGCTTGCTTCGGCAAGAGTGAGCCTGCTACGGTAGGAGTGTCAGTGCAACAATTGGGTCTCCCGCGGACGGTATGCTTAAGGAGTGGAGTAAAATTACTATACATCAATATACAATTTGGGTATGGGATTGTACGGGAGGAAGGACTATGGTGTTGGGCCACATACTCGTTTCCTGAGAAAACAAACCCAAAAGGAAAATCCGCCTTTGCTAGAGATGGACAAATGAAAGGTTAGGTTTGATTATCTGAACCCCCTTCTACCACGTGTAGCGGGCCGTGGTTGCATGTCTATGGATGTATTTCTTCTTGTGGGTAAAGTGCACAAACTCTGCAGAGTCTAATCTATTCAAATAGCCGTGTCCACGATCAAGGACGGTTGGACAGGTCATTGCTAGGAGTACCCTTGAGATGGTTTTGAGAAAATAAGAAGGACGTGACTTGGTCACGAGCTAAGATAAGAATGAATTTGGTTTTGACCAGACATGGTCGAAAATGTCTTAAAAAGGGTTTTTCTCTAAAAACTGTTTTCAAAAAGGTTTTTAACAAGGATATGGAGATATCCAGACTTCCAAAAAGGAGACATGTTTTCAAAACTCTTTTTTTCAATAAAGATTAGAGATGCCATTTTAGGCTTTTCGAAAACAACTATAGTGTAGAGCTACCTTGCCACAGCCAAATATTCATTATTCTTGTTTACCTTATCTTGGTGGTCTTGTGAGTACATTCGAAAGTACTCATGTCTTTGTCCCTGGCTATTTACCTGGCCATATTTTTCACACGATCTAGGAAAGATGAAGATACTGACGTCTATGCGAGCTAGACCATCTTCCCAGTCAGTCGCCTGTAGGTTAAGGCTGACATGGGCTCTGTGTTTGAAGACTTCCGCTATTGATGATTGTAAACACCATAATGGCAATGATGTAAGTTTTTTACTTGTTAATTCATGGATGTTGTGATGATACTCATCGGTTATGCTCACAGTTCACTAATCATGGGAACGTGAAATGCAGGCATAACGGGGATTTTTGGATCATAAATCCGGGGTCCGACAGACTTGGTATCAGAGCCATCCTGATGGTAGGAGACCTTAGTTAGAATGGACGTTAGACATGCCAACCCCTATATCTGAAAACACCGACTTTCAAAAACCACTTTCTAAAAAGCTTTTTGAAAGATTTCTTATCTTATCTTCTCTGACTAAAACTATTTGAAAATGGATTACTCTACATCTCGTCTACTTCAAATGTCCCGTTTTGAAAAACAAAGTCCGACTTGGAGACTATGAAGACGGAGATTCCGAGATGAAGAGAATCAAAGACAAGCAAGCCACGGAAGCTACCAATGACGAAAGACACTACAAGATCACCCTATCAATGGAGTCCTTCATCGCCTTAAGTGAATTAAGTACGGCACCAACGATAACAGAAGGCAATATCGAAGTCAAGACCTTCAGCAATGTATATACTTAGGATAAGCATCCTTAATATAGGATTCCCCTTATTGTGTGTAGTCACCCCTTCGTACCTATGATACACCATGTTTGCTTGTCATATGCTTACATGATGTTTGGAATGTGTTGCTTGTCTGCCTCTGATCACTCGATCCTATTGTATGACTACCTTGTAGGTACATCCCGACATGAACCTTCGTACGGCCATAACCTGAAACCCCTCCTTAGCAGGATGGACACATAAAGAAATCTCCGACAAATCCTATTTGTTCCTTAGTTCTAATCGCCCCCAAAGGGTAACGAACTTATTTAACCCTCTGCCGAAGCAACAGGGAGTTCTCGCAATTACACAAATTCCCCAAGAATCCTGAAAATAAGGAGGCCTGAAGACAAAGAGTCCACTCTGTCATAGTTTCAAAGCAACACAATGAGTTCGAGTTAGGACCACCCCTCTAAAGCTAACATGCCTCCACTCTGACGAAGGACCAAGAAGAAGCATTTCTAACCACAAAAACAACCCCGAGTTAACCCTTATGGCTTTGGTAGGTAACCACCATAGCAAGGTAGTCGCAATAATGCATCACCCGAAGAACTCAATTAAAGTGTCAAGCCAATGCTCCAAGACGAAGGATCTACCCCATCCTCGACGACCCCAAGTAAAGCTCTAAGGTGGAAATACTGTGTCTTTCCACTTAGTTTCCAGAAGGCCGCCTATGAAAAGATACTCCTGGAAGACCTCCAATCCAAGAACCTGCTCCCAGCACCACCTCGAGACTCATCAGAGGAATAGAGAACAGACCCCATCAACAATCTTCAAAAGTCTGCTAGATCCTCCTAGTAATCGCAAAGCTCAGAATGAACATGACAAGACTACCCGATGCCGCCAATATTATTCTCGAAAGAAAGCAACCCAAGTAGCTGAGAATATCTAAAGACGTCGCGAAGTCCCCCTTCTCTGCTATTGCTGCTAACGACCGACCGAAAAAGACCTCCGAATTTGCAAACCCCGAGATGGAGAATGAAGAACTGTCTTTGTACGAGTATTAACCCATCTTTCAGTCACCAACCATGGAAGATCTACCATAAAAGCAGCCATCAGAGAAGGGACGACCCTCACTCCTGGCTGCCAGAGTTTTGAATATTCCTCACACCCCGAGGAACTGAAGTAACCAAAGTGAGTACCCAAACCCAGTACGGCTACAAGATTCAAAGAGCACTCTTGACATAGTCCTTTGTACCTTACCAACTCACTCTTCCAACCTATAGACAGTGTTGGATCATCTTGAAACCTGCTCAGTAAGGCGTCAACTACCCTCGCCGTTGACCGGCGTAAATCTGCTGCATTCTAGATGAACCATGTTAGATGATATGCAAGTATGATGCCCTTCTTTGCGTGTTTTACCAATGATGTTGCATCAGACTCAACCCGGAATGACCTCATCCTATAATACTGATACGTCGAAAATGTATCTATAATTTTTGATGTTCCATGCTTGTTTAGTATCTACTTTGCTTTGCTTTGTCTTATCTTTCAGATATTTTTATATTTTTTCTAGGACTAACTATTAATAAGATGCCACAGTGCCAGTTGCCTGTTTTCTTCTGTTTTTGGTTTCAGAAAAGGCAGAAATCAATATTATCGGAATTGGTCGGGACAAAATCCAAAGTCAATATTTTACCGTGGAGACCACGGAGCCAGAATATGAGACGGAGGGGAGCCACCACGGGGACACACCCCCTGGCCGTGAGGCCAGGCCTGGCCTGTGTCTAGGAGGGTGCGGCCACCCCGGGTGCCCCTGTCTCGCCTCTTCGCATATAAGAAGCCCCCCGATACCAAAACCCTAAGGACCCGATCAATCTTCCACGAAACAATCTGTAGCCGTTGCCACCATCGTCCCTAGATCGGGGGATCTGAAGCCCTTCCCGGCACCCTGCCAGAGGGGAGATCATCCCGGAGGCCTTCTTCATCACCATGCGAGCCTCCGGTATGATGCGTGAGTAGTTCCACCTTGGACTACGGGTCCATGTAGTATCTAGATGGTAGTTCCACCTTTGTGCTACCATGTTTAAATCTTGTGAGCTCTGTTCATGATCCAGATCATCTATTTATAATCATGCATGTTGTGTTTGAGGGGATCCGATGGATATTGAGATTACTATGTCAGATTGATGAATGGTTCTATCTTATTGATTCTATCATGTTTGTGTTGTTTGTGATCTTGCATGCTCTCCGTTTCTAGTAGCTATCTTTGCCAAGTAGATGATAGTGACTCCAAGAGGAAATATGTATGCTCGATAGTGGGTTCATGCCTCTATTTAATCTAGGAAAGTGACAGATATCTCTAACATTGTAGATGTGTTGTTGCTACTAGGGAGAAAACAACGATATCTTGTTCATGGATAAAGTGGATTATTTACCTTACACACTTTTCTTAAAGTAGTTATCCATTGCTTGCAACTTAATACTGGAGGGGGTTCAGATGATAACCTAAAGGTGGATTAATAGTCATAGATGTAGTTGGATGGCGGTATATGTATCTTGTTGTATTGCCCAATCAAATCTCATAGGGTCATGAATGTCTAGTATTGCATTGTTATGCCTTGCTCTCTCCTGTCAATTGCCCTGTTGTAATTTGTTTACCCAGCATGCCATGTTTGTTTATCTTAAGGAGAACACCTCTAGTGAACTATGGACCCGGTCCAATCTTTACCATTGATACATATTCCACTATTACTGTTTACTTTCTGCAAACCACTATTACCTTCCACACCATACAGTTAATCCTTTGTTTTTAGCAAACCGGTGAGATTGACAACCTCACTGTTCGTTGGGGCAAAGTCTTGAGTTTCTGTTGTGAAGATTTCCAAGTTGCTAGCAACACCTTTGGGTCGTTTCCTTCCTCCTACTTGTTCGATAACCTTGGTTTCTATTTGAGGGAAGAATTGCTGATGTGCTCATCATACCTTCCTCTTGGGGTCTCCCAACGAAGCTCTATAGTGATATGAGAGCATCAAGATGTTTTCTGTTACCGTTGCCGGGGAGGCTAAGGAGGGATTCACAAGGGGAGTCCTTCACAACCTTTATATTTACGTTGTTTTTGTTTTGCTTAGTTTCTTTTTCTTTGTTTTGTTTGCCTCTTTTTATCAAAAACTACAAAAAAATTAGTTTCGTTTTGCTTGCCTCTTATCAAAAACACAAAAAAATTAGTTCCAACCCTAGTTGCCACCTTGATCTAGCTCACCATGTTGATCCCCAAGTTTCCCCTAGAAGATCTTTCAATAGGTAGTGGCTCCATAATTGGGAAAGAAAATATTGAAGAATTCTTTAATCATGTTAGAAAACATGAGGATATTAAGGATAGATCCTGTCACATCCCAAATTTTAGATTTGGTTCTGCATATCATTCATATCATCGCATCATACTTTTCCATGCAAAACCGTCGGTTGAAAAGAATCGGCGAAACGCTATTTTCTAAACCCTATTCTATTCTGCTACGAGGCTCCTGCGAGAGGCTTTAGTAGGACTAGCGTTGTCCACCCTTGTAGCCTAGTGGTTTCGCTCAAACCTTGACCCTAGATTGTTCCCCTCGATTTTACAAAACCGTAGGAGCAAGAATCGCTCGATTCGGATCTCGTACGAAAAAGTTATCGCCGTTTCTTTAAAAGATGGAAAAACGGTCCGAATTTCGGGCCGATTTCCGAGTCCTTTTCCAATTCCGCGCGCCGAATTCGCGTAGGACCCCACGAGGGGGCCCCACATAAGAGGCCACCCCGGCCTCGGGATCCGCACCCCGCCCCGCCTCCCTACCCGCGAGCCGCCGCCCCGCCTCGATCGCCGCCTCCACCTCGGGATCGCCGCCGCCTGGGTCCCGCATCGCCGCCGGCTCCGCCGACCCCCGCCACCAGCAGGTACCCGCCGCGGTGCCACCTCCTCTTCCCACCGCCAAGCTGCCGACCCCGCCGCCTGCCGCACCCGCCTCCGCCCCGCAGCGCCTCCGCACCCGCCCTGCAGCGCCGCGCGCGCCTCGCTGCAGCCACCTGCCGCCGCCGCCTACTGCTTCACGCTGCGCTGCGCCGCTTCTTCTGCGCTGCGCCGTCACAGCAGCAGGCTTTGCCGCTGCGCTACGCCGCTGTTGCTTGCCGCTGCGCTGCTGCCAAGACACACACACCGCTGCCGCGCGTGTCGCCTCACGCGTCTTGCGTCGCGCCGTTCGCCCGTGCCGTGCCGCACCGCCGTCGCCGTCGTTTTGACCGCCCCGTACTACGCGCTGATCGTTTCCCCTACCGCGCAGGTAACCGTCGTCGCCGGAACCGATCGCCGCACCGTCCGGAGTTCGTTTCGCCGTTTGTCTCCGGTAAGCCTGCAGCCACCGTTAGATCTCAGATCAGTGGTTCAGATTAGCCGTTGACCGGTCAGACTCAGGCGTTGACTAGTCAGACGCCCAGTTAGCGTCCAGTCAGCAGACGTATTGACCAGTCAACAGACACAGTTGACTGGTTAATTTCGTTAATCGTTTTGGTTGACAGATTTCGGTAAGAACTTGTAAATTGCGTAGAAATTAAACCGCTTGGCCAAAAATTGCAAATAAAATATGTGTAGATTCAGTGAGTCGTGTAGAATCTCGCTGTACCTTTGGTTCAGGCTTTTGCAGCAAGGTTTAGTACAGTTTAATCAAATAGGTTAATGGCCTTTTCAGAGTAATTAATTCATAGAAAAAGATCCGTAGCTCCAAAAATCGCGTATGATATGTCCCTGGGTTCAGTGGAACGAGGGTAATATTATCGTGAATTAAAAGGATAGGCTTACAGTAAAAAATTCTGTAGAAACTGTCTAGTGGCTTTCTGCAGTGTTTTAATTACTCGGGGAGTTTTATAATTCCTTTTTGAGTAATTCCAGTTGGTACTGTTTCTAATCAGCGATGCCTATGCGGTGGATTTTTCCCAAGATTTTAAAAATAGTATACCGCCGGTAGTGAATTATTTGAGTTCTAGCTCTAGTTTTGAACATTACTTTTTGCGTAATAGTTTTCCTTGCGCTAAAACTATTTTCCATGCATGCAATCAGTAGTATTATTGAATAGGATTATGTGGTGCAGCTGTAGCACCAATTCACTTGCCTTGCATAAGTTCATGCATCATATTTGTTGCATATGCTTGTGGATTGTTTATTTATGATTGCAATTGTATCGTGTAGATTGTGACGAGTGCAACGATTGCTCGTGTGTGGATTGTTCTTCTGACCGTTACAACGAATGCAAGTAGATGCTACTTTGTTCATGATATCGTCCTACTATTTTCAATGAATTGTCGTGTATTTTGTAGATGCATGTGTAGGATGATACTATCTCTATGCTATGTCCTATTATGTAGTAGGGCTTTCCTTGTAGATGAACCACCATTGGTAGATGAGCTTAGCCATGCTATGTTGAACGAGGGCTGGGTGACATCATTTAGACTTGTTTCTAAAAGTATTGGTTTGTGAAAACTAAAACAACTTAATCAATGAATCTCCTGGGTGTGATGGTATTGATAATTTTTGGTGGTTTCATCGCAGAAAGACACCCAGGTATCGAGAGAAATTGATTGGCTTCTTTATTGTGTAGCTTATGTGTACAACCATGTGCCAATAACAGAATGGGCGGTTGGTTGGACTTAGTAGGTTGTGGTAACCCGAACCCGCGTATCCAGAGATGTAGAATTTTGGTAGGTTGGACCGGTGCGCGTCGGGATTGGGGTGCTACTTCCCGAACAGTCTCTTCTTGGACTTCTCCCTATCATCACCCAAAATGAGAGTGATGGTACGAGCTGGGCTGGCCAAGTCACATGGGTAAGTGTTCTAACCCCTGCAGGGTGTATAATCTAATCGATTAGCCGTGTCCCCGGTTATGGACAACTGAGTTGCTTGATATTGATTCCATGACATGTTTCTCGCTCATTCTAATTTCATAATTGTTTTAATATTGTTGGGTTAACTTAATTGGGATCTTTTCAAAGAAAATCAAAAACTGTTTATGAAAGTAGGACAAATATATTTGCAAATGCAATCCAGACACAGCTCCACTTGCCAAATATGCATGTAGATGTTAGTACTATTGTCTCCTTTACTAGCTCTACTTGCCATACATTCCATGTATTGACCCTTCGGGGCTGCTACGTTTCATGTTGCAGGTTATTCCGATTCTGAGTAATCGATATAGGCCACGGTACTTCACTCGGCACTTGTTCACTTGTGGGCAATTTGAAGAATGGAGGATTTACTTTATTTATGTTGCTACCTGAATAATTTGAGCTAGCTTTGAGCTAAGCTTTTTATTGTAATAATGGTACTCTGGATCATTGTTATTCATGATACACGGATATTTTGCTATGTTATTCATCTTATTCTATTGTGGGCCAATGAACCGATCCAGGGATTGGCATGTCACATAGAAGCCTCGGTCTTTTCAGAACCGCGGTGTTACAAGATGGTATTAGAGCCTGTGTGTCGACTATAGGATCGTGACCTAGTATTGGATTAGGAAGCCATAGATTTATTAAAGCCTATATTAACTCTGTCTTTCATCTTATGCCTTTCACCCTCGTAAATTCTTACGATATGATATTCTCACACTTTCCTCTTTTACTTGATAGATGGGAGAAGTCAGGACTGAGTATGCCACCATGGAGTCACCAAGACCCTTTGCAAGGCAGTTAGCACAGCTCTCGCAGTCATTGGGATTGTCACTGCCCATGTTCAAGGGAAGAAGGTTGTACACCTATGGATATGGAGAGGATGCATGGGAGATCACTACCTTCATATTCAGAGATGCCGCCTTGCCAAACCCCGTGCACTTGATCTACACCAAGACATACTGCAACTGGGGACTTGGTATCAACTTGGCCATACATGAAGCCCTGTCTCGCCAGTGCCATCAAGTCCGACACCTGCTGCCAGCAGATTCACCCTACCGTGACTATGGAAGGCGTGATGAAGATGGGCACATTGTGGTTACCCCGGGCGACAGGAACAACATGCCGCCCCGTCGGAGGCACATAGAGGACATGGAAAGGGAGAATGGAGCTCTAGCTGAGAAGGTGATGATGATAAAGGAGATTGCAGACTTTACTAGCAATGGTATGGTGGTCCAAAGACAGGAGATTGACACTCTGCATGAAGCTGTGGGAGTTCTGGAGAATGCCCTGATAGCCAGAGATGCAACCATAGCTCATCTTCATGGTACTGTGCAGGAGAATACCCAGAACATACAACAGTTGCAGGGGACCGTCCAGGAAAGGGATCAAACTATTGAAGCTATGACAGCCCAGATTGCCGCTCTCCAAGCGCAGTTGAATCCACCCTCTGATGATGACAATGGAGATGATGGCAACAATGGAGATGATGATGACAGTGGAGACGATGATGATGATGAGGACGAGGATGATGATGATGGAGACGATGATGGTGGAGGAGATGAAGCTGTTGCAGTTGCAGCTGAGAGTGAAGAAGAAGAGGAGGATCCAGAAGAGGTGGAGTTTGAGATCTCAAGTGATGATTCAGGAGAGGTGTACACTCCGCCGCCATGGTTGTACATTGAGCGAGCGTCAACGCATGACCGCAAGGACCTACCGCAACCTCTTCAAGGAGTAGATAGAAGTCCACCAAATAGTCCACGTTAGGCAAATTCGTTAGGATTAGTCTCGATCATTGTGAAGCATAGTTCATGTTAGTTTAAGAGTTATTAGTTGCTTATTTGTGTACTCCAATATCCCAGGATTTATTTGTGCGATTTTTATGAAAGAGTTATGGCAAGTTTGGTTATCATCTGTGTCTTTTTCGCTGCAGTTTTCTGCTGATACAGCAGTACTGTACGATTTTTCATATTTTTCTGCTAACTGGGAAAAATCTGAAAAAAATTGGGCTTATGCGGAACTCTCTGTACTATATGTGCAAAAATCAGCTAATTTTTCTGACGAATTTAAGTCAGGCGGAAAAATTCGCGAACGCTGCTGGACTGTTCTGGCAGATTGCTGTTTTGTTGTTTAGTTGATCAACTGTTTAGTTAACCATTGCCAACTCTTGTAAAACTATTTCAGTAGGTATATACTGCTAGGATAACCCCTGGGATGTTGCTGGATCACTTGTTTGTTGATGTGTTGCTTGCTTGTGATTGTCTGCTATTGTTTATTGTTGATTGATCATATGCATGGGTAGAATCCTATTATCGTAGTTGATTCTTTCTAAACTTACCTCTGCTGAACCGCAGATGCCTCCCCGCCGTCAACCCACTGAGTTGGAGCAGCTCATGGAAGCTCAGGCACAGCTGACCCAAGTGATGACTCAGTTCATGGCAAATCAGAACAACAACAATGGAAACAATCAGCCTCAGGGAGATGCTCTCACCAGATTTCTGAGGCTAAGGCCAGCTAAGTTCTCTACTGCAACGGAACCGATGGTTGCTCTCGACTGGTTGCGTTCAGTCAACAAGGATCTGGTAACTGTTGGATGCACTGATGCTGAGAAGGTGAGGTTTGCCGCTCACCTACTGGAGGGACCAACCGCTTCTTGGTGGGACACATTTCAGATCATCCACCCGCTGGATACCGTGACTTGGGCAATGTTTGAGGAAGGTTTCAGGACCAACCACGTGTCTTCAGGAGTTCTGAGCCTGAAGAGGAAGGAGTTCCGCAACTTGCGCCAAACCAATCGCACCATGGCCGAGTACATTGAGGAGTTCAACAACCTGTCCCGTTATGCACCTAAGGATGTTGACACTGATGCAAAAAGGAGGGAGAGATTCCTGGATGGCCTCAGTGATGAGCTTTCAGTGCAGCTACTGGTGGTTTATTGCCCCACTTTCCAGGAGCTTATGGACAAGGCCAGGATTTTGGAAGGGAAACACAAACAGGTGGAAAACCGCAAGAGAAAGAGCAACAATCACCACTCTAGTTCACACCACAAGTCTCGCACTTCATATGATGGATACTCCAAGCATGGAGGGGGTGACCATGGGAGCCATGACCGCCACCACCATGGAGGCGATGGACATCGTCATGACAACCATAGAAGCAGCCACCACAGCCACAAGGGAGGACACTCTCACCCCTCAGGAGGACACGGTGGACATGACCGCAACCGCGATCACAGCTTTGTGAAGAAGGATCTGAGTGAGGTGACGTGCTTCAAGTGTAAACAGAAGGGACACTATGCTGACAACTGTCCTTAGAGGAAAGGACTGAAGACAAGCAACAACGAGAAGGCCACAGTGAACCACATGAATGTGGAGGAGATTCCAGATGAGCCTGACCTTGTGATTGGTAAGTTCCCAATCAACACTTACCCAGCACTTATACTTTTCGATACTGGTGCATCGCATTCATTCATATCAAGGGCATTTGTGGATAAGTATAAGATACCTACTGAGTCTATGAAAGGGTCTATTAGAGTGAGTTCACCTGGAGGAGATATCGCCAATCATATTGCCCTATGTGATGTGTGTGCCCAGCGACCCGGAGATAAGGGAGTTGATTCTGCAGGAGGCTCATAACTCGCCATACTCCATACATCCGGGCAAGACAAAGATGTATATGGATTTGAAGAGCAGATTTTGGTGGAACAACATGAAGGGAGATATCGCCAAGCATATTGCCCTATGTGATGTGTGTAGCCGAGTAAAGGCGGAACACCGAAGTTAAATACTGCTACAGCCGTTGCCTGTGCCGGATTGGAAGTGGGATAGAGTGGGAATGGACTTTATCACAAGATTGCCCAGGACCAGGTCAGGATATGACTCTATTTGGGTAGTGGTCGACCATTTGACCAAGGTAGCCCACTTTATACCGGTAAAGACGACCTATACGAGTGCAAAGTTGGCCAAGATTTACATGGACAGGATTGTGTGCCTACACGGAGTTCCCAAGAGTATCGTATCTGATAGAGGCACCCCATTTACCTCACACTTCTGGCGCCAGCTGCACGAGTCACTTGGTACTAGATTGGAGTTTAGCACAGCGTTTCACCCACAGACTGATGGACAGACCGAGAGGGTGAATCAGATTTTGGAGGACATGCTGAGAGCTTGCGCCTTGGCTCATGGCTCTAGTTGGGATGAGAATTTGCCGTATGCGGAGTTTTCCTACAACAACAGCTATCAAACCAGCATCAAGACGTCACCGTTCGATGTGTTGTATGGGAAACGGTGCCGAACACCATTGCTATGGGATGGAGTGGGAGAACGCCAGTTGTTTGGGCCTGATTTGATCAAGGATGCTGAGGAGAAGGTCGCCTTGATTAGGGACAGGCTGAAGGTAGCACAATCAAGGCAGAAGAGCTACGCTGACGCCAAGCGCAAGGAAGTGGTGTATGAGATAGGTGATAGAGCATACCTCAGAGTATCGCCACTTCGTGGAATCAAGAGATTTGGAATTAAGGGTAAGCTGGCACCTCAGTTTATTGGACCGTATCGGGTCTTAGCACGCAAAGGAGAAGTTGCTTATCAGTTGGAGTTGCCAGAGGCTCTGTCCGCTGTTCACAATGTGTTCCACGTATCCCAGCTGAAGAAGTGCCATCCGGAGATGGTGGATACACCATTGAGAGATACTGTACCGCTAGAGGAGGTTCATCTTGAAAACGACTTGACCTATGAGGAGAAGCCGGTCAAGATTCTGGAGACAGCGGAGAGGATTACCCGTACCAAGACGATCAGGTTTTGCATGGTGCAGTGGAGCAACCACACCGAAGAGGAAGCCACTTGGGAGTGTGAGGATGACATCCGAGAGGACTACCCACACCTATTTGCTAGCCGCGCCGAATCTCGAGGACGAGATTCATCTTAAGGGGGTTAGTCTTGTCACATCCCAAATTTTAGATTTGGTTCTGCATATCATTCATATCATCGCATCATACTTTTCCATGCAAAACCGTCGGTTGAAAAGAATCGGCGAAACGCTATTTTCTAAACCCTATTCTATTCTGCTACGAGGCTCCTGCGAGAGGCTTTAGTAGGACTAGCGTTGTCCACCCTTGTAGCCTAGTGGTTTCGCTCAAACCTTGACCCTAGATTGTTCCCCTCGATTTTACAAAACCGTAGGAGCAAGAATCGCTCGATTCGGAGCTCGTACGGAAAAGTTATCGCCGTTTCTTTAAAAGTTGGAAAACGGTCCGAATTTCGGGCCGATTTCCGAGTCCTTTTCAATTTCCGCGCGCCGAATTCACGTAGGACCCCACGAGGGGGCCCCACATAAGAGGCCACCCTGGCCTCGGGATCTGCACCCCGCTCCGCCTCCCTACCCGCGAGCCGCCGCCCCGCCTCGATCGCCGCCTCCACCTCGGGATCGCCGCCGCCTGGGTCCCGCCTCGCCGCCGGCTCCGCCGACCCCCGCCGCCAGCAGGTACCCGCCGCGCCGCCGCCTCCTCTTCCCGCCGCCGAGCCGCCGACCCCGCCGCCTGCCGCACCCGCCTCCGCCCCGCAGCGCCCCCGCACCCGCCCTGCAGCGCCGCGCGCGCCTCGCTGCAGCCGCCTGCCGCCGCCGCCTGCTGCTGCGCTTGCGCGCGCCGCTTGCTGCTGCGACGCACACACGCTGCACGCGTGTCGCCTCACGCGTCTTGCGTCGCGCCGTTCGCCCGTGCCGTGCCGCACCGCCGTCGCCGCGGCACGCGCCGTTGCCGTCGTTTTGACGGCCCCGTACTACGCGCTGATCGTTTCCCCTACCGCGCAGGTAACCGTCGTCGCCGGAACCGATCGCCGCACCGTCCGGAGTTCGTTTCGCCGTTTGTCTCCGGTAAGCCTGCAGCCGCCGTTAGATCTCAGATCAGTGGTTCAGATCAGCCGTTGACCGGTCAGACTCAGGCGTTGACTAGTCAGACGCCCAGTCAGCGCCCAGTCAGCAGACGCATTGACCAGTCAACAGACACAGTTGACTGGTTAATTTCGTTAATCGTTTTTGTTGACAGATTTCTGTAGAAACTTGTAAATTGCGTAGAAATTAAATCGCTTGGCCAAAAATTGCAAATAAAATATGTGTAGATTCAGTGAGTCGTGTAGAATCTCGCTGTACCTTTGGTTCAGGCTTTTGCAGCAAGGTTTAGTACATTTTAATCAAATAGGTTAATGGACTTTTCGGAGTAATTAATTCGTAGAAAAAGATCCGTAGCTCCAAAAATCGCGTATGATATGTCCCTGGATTCAGTGGAACGAGGGAAATCTCATCGTGAATTAGAATAATAGGCTTACAGTAAAAACTTCTGCAGAAACTGTCTAGTGGCTTTCTGCAGTGTTTTAATTACTCGGGGAGTTTTATAATTCCTTTTTGAGTAATTCCAGTTGGTACTGTTTCTAATCAGTGATGCCTATGCGGTGGATTTTTCCCAAGATTTTACAAACAGTAAACCGCCGGTAGTAAATTATTTGAGTTCTAGCTCTAGTTTTGAGCATTACTTTTTGCGTAATAGTTTTCCTTGCGCTAAAACTATTTTCCATGGATGCAATCAGTAGTATTATTGAACTGATTATTGAATAGGGTTATGTGGTGCAGCTGTAGCACCAATTCACTTGCCTTGCATACCTTCATGCATCATATTTGTTGCATATGCTTGTGGATTGTTTGTTTATGATTGCAATTGTATCGTGTAGATTGTGACGAGTGCAACGCTTGCTCGTGTGTGTATTGTTCTTCCGACCGCTACAACCAAGGCAAGTAGATGCTACTTTGTTTATGATATCGTCCTACTATTTTCAATGCATTGTCGTGTATTTTGTAGATGCATGTGTAGGATGATACTATCGCTATGCTATGTCCTATTATGTGGTAGGGCTTTCCTTGTAGATGAACCACCATTGGTAGATGAGCTTAGCCATGCTATGTTGAACGAGGGCTGGGTGATATCATTGAGACTTGTTTCTAAAAGTATTGGTTTGTGAAAACTAAAACAACTTAATCAATGAATCTCCTGGGTGTGATGGTATTGATAATTTTTGGTGGTTTCATTTCGGAAAGGCACCCAGGTATCGAGAGAAATTGATTGGCTTCTTTATTGTGTAGCTTACGTGTACAACCATGTGCCAATATGGAATGGGCGGTTGGTTGGACTTAGTAGGTTGTGGTAACCCGAACCCGCGTATCCAGAGATGTAGAATTTTGGTAGGTTGGACCGGTGCGCGTCGGGATTGGGGTGCTACTTCCCGAACAGTCTCTTCTTGGACTTCTCCCTATCATCACCCAAAATGAGAGTGATGGTATGAGCTGGGCTGGCCAAGTCATATGGGTAAAGTGTACTAACCCCTGCAGGGTGTATAATCTAATCGATTAGCCGTGTCCCCGGTTATGGACAACTGAGTTGCTTGATATTGATTCCATGACATGTTTCTCGCTCATTCTAATTTCATAATTGTTTTAATATTGTTGGGTTAACTTAATTGGGATCTTTTCAAAGAAAATCAAAAACTGTTTATGAAAGTAGGACAAATGTATTTGCAAATGCAAGCCAGACACAGCTCCACTTGCCAAATATGCATGTAGATGTTAGTACTATTGTCTCCTTTACTAGCTCTACTTGCCATACATTCCATGTATTGACCCTTCGGGGCTGCTACGTTTCATGTTGCAGGTTATTCCGATTCTGAGTAATCGATATAGGCCACGGTACTCCACTCGGCACTTGTTCACTTGTGGGCAATTTGAAGAATGGAGGATTTACTTTATTTATGTTGCTACCTGAATAATTTGAGCTAGCTTTGAGCTAAGCTTTTATTGTAATAATGGTACTCTGGATCATTGTTATTCATGATACATGGATATTTTGCTATGTTATTCATCTTATTCTATTGTGGGCCAATGAACCGATCCAGGGATTGGCATGTCACATAGAAGCCTCGGTCTTTTCAGAACCGCGGTGTTACAGATCCTTAGCAGAACTTGCTCCTAATTATGAAATTGGTGCAGCTTCTTTAGTTCACATGTTGGAGGATAGGTTTTTTAACCTTAACACCGTTATGCAAATTATGTTTTTTAAACTAAAAGAAGAAGAGGATGTTGAAAAGAGATATTTTATTCTAGAAACTTTGCTAAAAGAGTTCAATGATGTTACTAAGGAAGCCAAAAAGGTCTTTGAACGTTTTAACATGCTATGTTCATGTGTAGATTTTTTGGGTACTTTAGAAAAGTTGGACAAAACCAAACCCAATGGAGAAGAAATTAAGATACCCATACCTTTTAAACTTGTAGGAATGCATGAAGCTTTAGAAAAGAATTTTTATTGGATTGTTGCTGAAAACCCTTTTAACGAAAGTAGTGAACCTAAGAGAGATGAGAAACGATCCTCTAAAACTCATTTTGATGAGATACCTTTCCTAGTTGAAAATTTTTCGAGTATCTTAATGCTTCTTCATTTGAAAATAGTTGATTCTTGCTTCTTGTGCCTAACTTAAAAGCGTTAAAGAAAACTACTTCTTGGGAGCTAACCCAATAGTTTTCTTGAGTATTGGAATTTTTTAATAAATCCTCGAGGTTCTTAGCTAATTTTCGTTAGTTCAACACTTTTTTATTTGAGGAACATAAGGTCTTCAAAAAAATCGGGTTTCACCTGCTGGTCTATTTTGACAGATTTCTGCCATTATTTGCATTTGCTTCTTATTGATTCCTATTTGGGTTCTTTTTGGGAAATTGAGCTTTTTGAGGGAATTGCTACAGTGCTTGTGTTTTTAGTGAAAGTTTTTCTGTTTTGAAACTAAACCCCAAAGGTATATTTTCTTTTGAATACACTAATGTTGCTAATGAAGATTGTGTGAAGTTTTGTATGAAGGAAAATTTCCAGGTGTAGAGGAAGAATGATGTAATGAGATGAAGAATGGACAAAAGCTCAAGCTTGTGGATGCCACCCCGTCTCACCCCAATAAATATTCAATAGGTACAAGCGTCAAATCTTGGGGATGCCCAAGGCATCCCCTTCTTCATCAATAAAAATCTCAGGTCTTTCTAGACACTTCATTTTTATTGTTTCATGCACAATTGTGTTGTTCTTGGAGCGTCTTAGTTTTTGTTTTTGGTTTTTGTTTTCTTATTTTTCTTGAATAAAGTAGTTTGGACCCCCTGTTCTCGTTGTGTTGTTTCAAATAAATTGTTGGTGTTGGAAAGGAGTAGGAAATTCTTGCTTAGTAGTACAAGAGGAGCTTGCTTTGACTGTGACTTAGACTTTAGCATGTCATGCTAGATGTTGTTTTGACCTTATGCTTTGACTGTGATTATTGTCGTATCATGACTTGTTCCAAACAATTAGTATTGCTTAATGTGCCTTGAAAGAATCATGCGTTGTTTTAGCATACAAAAGCATAGTATTATGGTTTTATCCTTTGCTGCTTTGATTGGGTTGACTTGGCACATGATCACACCATGTTATGACTATGAACCAGTCACCATAGGCTCTATGATCAATTAGGTTTTGACTTGTGGTACCACTTTATGATTTGATTAGTAATGTTTTGTCGTCTGCATGATTATTGCCATTATTGCTCTCTTAGTTGGTCACTCCCAGTCTTTTGCTAGCCTCCACTTGTATGAGTAAGCTCTACTCATGCACCCAACTCCCAAGAAAATAAGTTATTCCAAAGTGTCCACTATAAATTCCCATGCATGGTGTGTTAAACCATTCCAAGTATATTCTTGTTTCATCTACCTTCCAATTAAAAATCCACTTTGCTATGTGAAAACTTAGCGATTAAAGCTCTCACAAACTTGATGGCACACTTTATTTCTCTTGCCCCTAAATAAACTCTAACCATTGTGTCATCTATGTTGTATATGCTTGCACTTATACATTGGAATTAGCAGAACTATGCTGTCATGGGGATAGCTTTCAACATTGCACTTGTACATTGTACCCAGTTGATATCATGATCTTTTGTTTATGGATGTCATCGTTGTGAAATGAAAGGGGAGCTTGTAAGTACATGGAGTTATGTGTGTGTGTTAGAGAAATGTCTGGGCCGCTAGCCTAAGCCATGCCTAATCATGGTGGAAACTTGCAGCATCACCATACTGAGCAATCTATGAAGCTTTCTTCTTATAAAAAAGAGCCAAAAAAGCACCATTTTCCCATGGTAAATAAGAAGATTGCTGAGATGCTCATTGTCTACTTGCCTTGTCATTTTGATTATGGGATAGCTCCTGTATCATGTGCAAGGGGTACCCCATTGGAAGTTCTCTATGATACACATGTACTTACTATGACAAGAACTTACTGGTAACTAAACTTGAGTAGCATGATGAGCGTATGACGAGGTTCGCTCTCGTCAATGCCCATTGTTATGGACTTGGGTTTTGGAGAAGATGGGGATGCTGGAGATCACGGAACGGTTAACAAACAAGAAACATGGGACACGAGATTACCTAGGTTCAAGCCCCCGGAGGGAAAACCCTATTCCTACTTGTCTGCTCTTGATTACGGCGGAACCGAAAGTTATAGGGGTGCGCAGATGCAATTTGGCGTGAGGTGTGTATGCGATGGTGGAAGAGATCCTTCTCTCCGTACCCTCCTCGCCTATATAGATAGGCAGGTCCCGAGCTTAGGTCGAGTCGGTAACAGATTAGGGTTAGTACCCTTTGAAATTCTATCTAATCTAGACTTGTACTCCAAGGAGTCGAAAACGTCATGGGCTTGGGCCACCCGAAGTCTTCATGGGCTGCATGTCTTAACGCGGGCCTTCGTTGGACCGGACCAGGTATACCAATGTCGTGTACCCGTGGGGTATATCCATGTAAGTAGCCCTCGAGTGTTCAGTCGAATCGTAAATTCGGCTGAGGACTCTTCAATCTTTCGGGTGAAGTGGAACCTGTTTATTTGAAAGAGAAATGTTCTATTACATAGGGATTGTTGATAAGTGTGCCTGGCTCACCCGTCGGATCAGGGCCAGATAACTTTCATAGGACAAAAGAACATTATCTTCATCAAACTCTAGTCCCTCGACTCGAATTTAGAATGATTGCTGGTGTGATTCGACTAAGGATGTTGTGGATTTACAGGAGTCGAATGCTAGTGATTTTTAAGTGATATACCCAACGCATCCGTAGGGATTTTAATCGTGCCTATTGACACGGAAATTTACTGGCAGAGCGCAGTCAGGTGCGTTACCAGGCCATCAGATGATATCTGTAGGGCTTAGCTTTGCGTCGCAGTCACAGAATCCAAAATTTTATCACCATGGAGGTGTTTCGGGTGGACAAGGAGAATGCTTCTCACTTAGCGTTGGTTTGGGCAAAGTTGCAAAAAAGATTTTGTCGTATTTGATCCAAAGGATCGTAGTCAAAGAATTCATAGGGTGCACGGCCAGCGCTCCCTATTGGAGTATCCCCCGAGTATCTGTTCGAGTTGTAGACTCGAGCAGAGACTTTAGTTCAGTCGTTTTCATCTTAGGTCCAAAGGACACAATTTTTTGGGATGCTCAACCAATCCTCCCTATGGGAGTAGCCCCCGAGTCCATAGTGGAGTCATAGACTCGACGTAGGACTCGAAGATATTTGCGAGGTGTAGTTACCTTAGTCATTTCTCAGGTGTGCGGCCAGCGCTCCTGATAGGAGTAGTCCCCGAGTAGTTTCTCGAGTCGTAGACTCAAGTAAGTACTTGATTGAACAGCCAAAAACTTCCAGCCATTGCTGGCTTGGCCTTGATGATGTCAGTGCTGACGATTGGTGATCTCAACTGTCCACGACAGCAGAGATGATGCAATGAGACGCTTGTGGGTCCCACCGCCTGACTTGAAGTTTACTAGTCACGCGCAGACATGGAGAAAATTACGGCGTCTCCATGGTTTCTAGGCATAGTGGATGGCGTGCTAGCGACGGTTCAGTGTAGTGTTGACACTTGTAGGGTTAGATTTGAGGTGCGCGCTAGGGCTTCTGGATCAACAACTCTTGTGCTTCGTCTTCGTCCTTTTATACCGTGGGTAAACAGTAGTTTTCTTTTACCCTGTGTCATTTTTCCATCTCCATTGCCTCCATTTTCGCCAGCTTCGCTGCCCTTCACTGTGCTCTCGATATTATTCGTTATTTTCCCTCTTCCTTCTTGCGCGCACACCTCCACCATCGCTGCTACAAGATGGGCAAGACCAAGAAGAGCGCTGCTGGAGCTAGGTTGAGCGCTTTAGCCGGCGGCAAGAAGATCGCCACAACAGCCCGTGCCACTGACAGCGGGTGGAAGCGCACGGAGATGCGTGGCGGGAACTTGCGCAAGCTGCGCGATTCTGGGCTGATTCCCCAGAACAAGGAGGACGCCATCCTCCCCGGCGACGAGGTAATACCGCGCCCACCCGAAGGGTTTCGGGTCATGTTTTACGCCTTTATCATCCGTGGTCTCTCTCTCTCTTCCTTTTCACGATTTTCTTCGTGGACTCCTCTTCTTTTATGGGATTCAATTAAATCATTTGTCTCCCAATTCTCTCCACCATATCGTCTGCTTTATCACTCTTTGCGAGTGCTGGCTTGGTATCGAGCCGTACTTTGGCCTCTTCCGGAAGCTCTATTATAGGCAGCTTGGCACTGGCGGAGTCTATCCGCTCGGTGGCTGCATCATCTCCATCTAATCTTCTATCCTCTTCTTCTCTTTTTCCATGTGTGAGTCCATCCAGTATTGGCAGAAGAAATGGTTTTACATCTGCGACGCCAAATTTGACGGACAAGAATATGGTCTTGCTCCTTTCGACTCCGCGCAGAAGATCATCCCAAAGAGGTCGTGGAAGAACCACGTCTTGGAGGGTGAAACGGTGGAGGTGGAGGAGCTCTACCGTCGCGTGGAGGTGCTCCAGATGGTGGCTGGGAAAGAGGTCAATGGTGTGGACATCATCCGCACCTTCCTCAAGCGTTGGGTGCAGCTGCTACAAGCGAGGGCACATCCGATGTTTCTCTATGTTGGCCGCAACGACCCGATGAGGTTCTCATCCGAGGAGTTGTCCAAGGGTGATCTTGATAGAGCCCTTCAGCCTCTATTGAAGAACAAGGTTGATGATGACCTCCCAGGGAAATATTTGACCGCCCCCTTTAGTGCTGCTAATGCAGTTCCTCAGGTGGAGATTTGTGTCCTACGCGTTGTGCTTTTTTCGAGTGCTATTTGCTTGTGATTAGTGTCACTAATCATGCTTTTTTACATGTTTTTTTGCAGGATCTCAAGGTGGCTGGGATGATGCCCCCTCTGCCTGAGAAGTTTCTGGTTGCACTGGACAACGAAGTTGTGGATTCTGAGTCTGAACTTCCCCCGGCGCAGTCACCTACTATGGATGCTCCCGAGGCGAGTGAAGGGCAGACCCGAAAGCGCACCCGGAGCGAGTCTTCGGGTGCGTCTATCCCTCCAACTCCGAGAGGTCCGCCATTCCTCGAGCAGCATGGTGAGGATGATGGTGCGTCGTCTGCACCTTTTCCTGCCGTGCCTCTTTGGGCGGTGGCTCCGCAGCCGCCATCCAAGAAGAAGAAGCAGAAGGCGGCTCCCATCTTCAACTTATCAGACATCGATTCGCAAGTTGCTTTGTCTGGATCTTTTCTTATTGTTTGTCTTTGTGGTCACGATGTGTTGCTAATATGATTGTTGCTTGCAGCAACTCTTCGAAGGAGTCCCTTAGCAGTGACACTCAAGAAGTTATGGCGTAATAGAAGCTGTCGTCTTCTATTCCCCATGTGGTTGCCGACTCTAAGGATGATGGCCCGAACTCCTCTAAGCAAGAAGCCCGTGCGGTCGTGACTCAGAAGGTAGCTCGCAAACCTTCGGAGTCCACACCTAAACACGTAAGTGTTACGTTGCGTACTCCATGGGGGAGCCCCCGGGCCCTTTTCTTTTTGACTTGTTGATCTTTTCGGTTTGAGGGGGGGGGACCTCGAGCCCTTTATTTACTAACTTATGTTCTTGTTTCTTATATAGCCCTTTGTGCATGGCGCCAATCTCCTTATTCAGCAGCATCTAGTGCTGGAGGCTAACCTGCAACAGCTTCAAGGTACATGACTTTTCACCCCGGTTTTTGTTCGTCTGCTCCAAGATTTTTCTTGTATTGATCCTGCATTGTTTCATGTTGCAGATGAAAACAACGATGCGCTACGAAGGCTGAACGCTCTCTGAAAGAGCCTCGGCAAGGCGGAGAAGAGGGAAGCGGATGCTGCTGAAGCCAAGGAGCGCCTGCAGAGGGAGGCTGCCGATCGCGAGCAGCAGCTCGTGGCCGCAGCAGCCGCCCGCGAGAAGGAGATGACTGATAAGCTTATGGCTGCAGCCAAAGCTATTTTTGGTGAGTCTCTTTTTCCTTGTTTGGTTGTTGTGTTCTTTCGACTGCGGCTTGTCCTTTCTCATTCGAGTTTTTCTTCCTTTTTATTCCAGATGCTTCAGGCATCATGTTTGATCGTGATGCGCTAGAGCATGGAGATGCTTTGGGTGATGCTGCTGCGGTCGAAGATCACTGCGCCACCGCTGCTGGCTCCTTGGAGAAAGCCAGGAAAGTGCTTGCGCGCTTCTACAAGGAGGTCGTCCCCAAGGGCGTTGTCCTTGACGATGTCGACGCCCTGGCGGATGCTCTGTCAGAGGAGACCTTGGCAGAATACAAGAGCAAGCAGAAGGGCATTGGCGCCTCTATGGGGTTGGCCATGGCGATGGTGTCCGAAGCGGAGCTGGACTTGCCGCGAATCACGTACTAGATGCCGACGGCCGCGGATGGCTTGGAGGTAGCTTTCGCCCTCTTTGACTCTCGCTGTAAGCGCTATGGGCCTAAGCTCATCGATCTCCTGGCTGACTACGCGGCGAAGCAGCAGCAGAGGTCAAGAGCATGTAGTCTGGCTCCAAGGCCACCCCAGATGTGGGAGCATAGTCCTTTGTAATATAGATGATGTAGTTTCCTCTTTTGCTTCCTTCTGTAACTTTTTGCTGATGAACTAGCCCAACTATGCCACGAGGTGGCTTTATTTATGTATATAAGTTTATCTTTCGAGCTGCTGCCAGAAATGCTTGTGATGTTCATGCTTGATTTATTTGCCTTTAGGGTCCTTCGAGTGAGGTTCCTGTTGTCACTCCGACTGCTCCTGAGCCGCGACCATCTTTGTGTGATGCGTCGCAGTTGGCTTTTCTTTGCGACCATGTTCGCAACTTGGATAAGGACATCCTTAGCATTCGAGGCCACACGGATTTGTGGAAGTCCAAAGCTGAGCGAGCCATGGCCAGGGAGGAGTTCGTGCTTGGGGAGTTGCAGCAGAGGGGGGAGCAACTTCAATGTAAGTCTTTGACAACCGATGTTCTTTTCGGGTGCACGCTATTTGTATGCCATCTTATTCCGTGCTTGGTGCAGATATTAATCTCGTTCTGAGGGAAGAGAAGGAGCGTTTTGCGACTTGGATGAACTTTCTGACGCAACAGGACTTGGAGGCTGGTGGCTTCTTATGGATGGACAGTGATAGGGCCATTGTCCTTGCGACGGTGCAAGATCGCGTGCACCAAGTTCTTCGGGTCCTTAGGCAGGAGAGGACTTCTCTGGTAGCCATTTGGTTCGTCATGTTCCCCTTGGATGGTGCACCTTCCACCTTTTGGGGCCATCTTGCCAAATTTCGGAATATAGGACATGTCAAAGAGTAGGGGCGGCATCAGCTGATTGCTGGGGTGAAGGCTGCCTTGTCACTCGTTCAGGTGCATTGTCGTGATGTAAATCTTGCGGAGGTGGCGACTGGGCCGCCCCTTCCACTACTAGGAAAACGCCTGTTCGTGGCGCACCTGAAAAGGCCATCTGTGGCGCACTAGCAGTGCGCCACGGGCCTCGCGCTACGGCTATCTCCTAGCCGTGGCGCACTACCTGGTGCGCCACGGTTGTATCGAGATAGGCGTGGCGCACATGCCAGTGCGCCACGGAAAGTAGTCCAGGTGCGCCACGCGTATGAAATGATAACCGTGGCGCACTAGGTGCTGTGCGCCACGGATATAAATTTCAAAATTCAAGAAAAAACAGCAGATCTGGATCTCGCTGGTCGCTGCCGGTGGTGCGGTGCAGTCGTGGCCTCGTTGTCGCCTCCTCGTCGTCACCTCGTCGTCGTTGTCGGAACTGCAAGGAGGAGGAGGAGAATAGGAGGAAGAGGAGGAGAAGAAGAGGAGGAGGAGAAGAAGAAGAGGAGGAGGAAGAGGAGGAAGAGGAGGAGAAGAAGAGGAGGAGGAGAAGGATAAGAAGAGGAGGAGGAGAAGAAGAAGAGGAGGGCCGCGTCGTCGTCGGAACTACAAGGAGGAGGAGGAAGAGGAGGAGAAGAAGGAGCCCGCCTGCCGTCGGAACTGCAAGGAGGAGGCCGCCGCCATCACCATCTTCACTGCAAGGAGGAGGAAGAGGAGGAGAAGGAGAAAGAGAAAGAGAAGGAGAAGGAGGAGAAGAAGAAGGAAATGAGAAGGGAGGAAAAGGAAAAGGAGAGAAGGGCAGGGAAGGCGGGCGGGGTGGGGATTCGAAATTTGAATCCCGCCCAAGCTTATCCGTGGCGCACTAGGTGGTGGTGCGCTACGGGTAAGTCGCCCTCTATTTTTTTTTGCAGGAAAAAACGGTCTTTTGACCGTAACTTTTTACTCTTTTCGAATTTTGAAAATCTAAAAAATCACTAAACGACCACATTACCTACCTAAATATGAAAGGATTTAACTTTTTGAAGTGTTTATCATTTTTTTTTATTTTTTGCAAATCCTAAAATGGCGATCCACGGGGGAGGGGGGGGTGGAGTTGGTGTAGGATAGTTAGGCGTAGGGCACTAGGGCAAGGTGCCCTACTACTAAGTTTATACATCCGTGGCGCACATGCCATAGTGCGCCACGGATGTGTCTGGCCGTTTCACAGCAGAGAGGGGCATGCACTTAGGCGTAGCGCACCCCCTCCATGTGCGCCACGGTTGACACTAACAACCATAGCGCACCTACCCTATGTGCGCTACAGATGTTTAGCGTGCGGCCAACAGGGCCCTGGCCCACACATATCTGTGGTGCACTATGGTCATGTGCGCCACGGTTGTTCTAGTTACTAGTAGGGCACTGCCCATAGGTGAGCCACGCCTGTTTTAGTCGTGGGGCACTTCAACCATGTGAGCCACGGATGTGCTGATTACCTATAGCCATTTTCCTAGTAGTGTTCCACCAGATGGCAGTCTATGGGACATGCACACCATGATGAGTGCTTGTATCGAGAAGGCCTACTGTCGCTGTCGATGCCAGGAAAGTGAACAATAACAATGAGAATTCTCTTAGAGAAAGTGATGATCACGATTGGGAGATAACGATCTCTCACAGGACAGACCCGGTAACTGAGTCGACTTCCCCTGGCATCACACTCCTCTTCAACGCCGGTTCTTACGAAAATAAAGCAAGAAGCATGCCAGGCAGTTTCCACTTTCTTACCGGGCGAAGGCAGTGAATGGTTAGCTATTCGAATGGTTGACTTTACTTCGATACTGGCATTCTTCTTTAATGAATTCTATTTCACAAGTGGAATGAGGAGAGCAAGAGGTGAGATCCGATTGCACGTTATGCGGCTGTGGCGCAACATGCTGAGGAGATTGTAGATCTGTTAGAACATTGGGCGAATGTAATGCTCCAAAATAGGTAGATCCTATAAATAAAAAACTTAATGTCAAATTTGTTTTTATTCGAGTGGGATCGTAGCGCCCTTTGTAAAGCGTTATGTGTATATTGGCACGTGATGATTTGTAGTTTGCATGTCCCTTTTGTTAGCCGGATATGGTCAGCTACTCGGGTTGTATGCGTTTGTTTTTAGTCGATGTAGTCATCGGGTGAGGCGTAGCCCCCGAGCATGTTTAGCTAGAAGTAATGTAAATAAAAAGATATTTGGGCCAAGGAACTTAGCTTTTATTCATAATGAATGAGGAAGTAAATTGTTCGGCTGAGTAGGCTTATTGAAAGTAAAGGGCAACTACGGGTAGAAGCGTCGCAGTTGTGCGACGTTCCAGGGGTGGAGTATTCGACTCCTGATGCGACGTCCAAGAGGCGGTAGGCGCCTCCTGGGATGACTTCGATGACGATGTAGGGTCCTTCCCATGGTGACTCGAGCTTTTTGGGACATTCTTGCTTGAGTCACAGGACAAGGTCTCCTTTGACGAAGGACCTTGGGCGCAGCCGGTGGCTGTGGTAGTTGCGAAGGCTCTGCTGGTAGACCGCTAAGCGAGCCGCGGCGATGTCACGTGCCTCGTCGAGTGTGTCGAAGGCATCTTCGAGTGCAACCGATGATTTGGCTTTGCTGTAGGAGACGACCCGTCGGGCCTTGTGGCATACCTTGGCAGGCAGCACGGCTTCGACTCCGTGCACCATGAAGAAGGGCGTGTAGCCGGTTGAGCTGTTTGGTGTTGTACGCAAGCTCCAGAGAACAGAGGGTAGCTCATTTGCCTAGGCTCCCACAAGCCTTTCTAGTGGGCACATCAGGCGCTTTTTGATGTCGTTCCCTATGAGGCCGTTGGCTTTATCGACCTACCCATTGGTCTATGGGTGCACCACTGAGGCGTAGGATATGTTGATGCTGAGGTTCCCGCAGAAGTCTAGAAATTCCTACGAGATGAAGTTCGAGCCGGTGTTCGTGATGATGCTATGAGGCATGCCAAATCTGGTAGACAATGCATTCAAAGAACTTGATGGCAATTTTGCCGCTTTGGTTGGTGACGGGCATGGCCTCGATCCACTTGGTGAATTTGTCGACTGTGACCAGGAGGAAGATGTGGCCTCCTGGCGAGGACTTTGGCAGTTTGCTGATCATGTTGAGGCCCCATTGGGCGAAGCGCCAGGCCAAAGGTATGGGCATAAACTCGGATGCTAGTGCGTGCGGATTGTCTGCGTATCTCTGACAGGCATTACACCTTTGGACGATGTCCTTGGCATCGTTCATGGCGGTTGGCCAATAGAACCCAACTCGTAGAGCTTTGGCGACTAGGGCGCGAATGCCTGCATGGTGGCCGCAGATACCCTCGTGGATGTCCTGAAGGATGATTTTGCCATCACCGATGGTGACACACTATTGTAGCACACCCGAAATGCTGCGCTTGTACAGATCGCCTTTGATTATGGTGAAGGCTTTTGATCGGTTTGATATGCGTCGGGCATCTGTCAGGTCATTGGGCAGGTCATTGTGTATTAGGTACCGAAGGTACGGCTACGTCCATGTCTCTTCAACTGCCATGACCTCCATCAGGCTGACCATCTCGTCCTCGATGTCAAGCTTTTCGGGTCCCTCCTGTCCTTCTGGTGGCGCAGCCCCCGAGTGCTCTGGTTCTTCTGTTGAACCCTTTGGGAATTTTATCTTGATAGAGGGTATGCAGATTTGTTCGAGGAACACACCTGGTGGCACCCCTGCGTAGGTGGAGCCGATGTTGGCGAGTCTATCAGCCTCTTTGTTGCTTTCCCTTCCAACGTGCCGAAGTTCGCAGCCTTCAAACTCTCCTTTGAGTGAGTTGTAGAGCGCGCGGTACGCGATCATGTTGGCGCTGTGAGCGTCACACTCGTTCATCGTCAGCTGGACAACAAGGTTCGAGTCACCGTAGATGATGAGGAGCATTGCGCCGCTGATCTTGTCCATCTTCATGCCGTGGATGAGGGCCTCGTATTCAGCCTTGTTGTTGGACGCGTGAAATTTCACCTGAAGGACGTATTTCATCTTGTCTCCTTGAGGGGACGTCAGTATGACCCCGGCCCCTGCTCTAGGCTCGCGCTTGGAGCTGTCGAAGTGCATTGTCCATGATTGCGTCATGTCCGGAGTGTCCGGTAGCTAGAGTTCCATCCAGTGGACGAGAAAGTCAGGGAGGACCTTAGATTTGATGGACTTGCGCCGCTCATAGACTATGTCTAGAGGAGACAGCTCGATGCCCCACAGGGCTATGCATCCCGTGGCTTCAGGGTTGTTCAGGATGTTGGACAGTGGGGCATCACTGATGACCATGATTTGAGGCTCCTGGAAGTAGTGGCACAGCCGACAAGCCGTCATGAATACGGCGTAGGCGAGCTTCTGGTAGTGAGGGTACCTCTGCTTTGTTGGAGTTAGTACCTCGCTGAGGTAGTATATGGGGCGTTGGCCCGGTGGGTCTTGCCATCTTCAGGTCGTTCGACCACGAGTACGGTTCTTACCACCTGGTGCATTGCTGCAATGTATAGCAGCAAAGGCTCTCGCTCCTTTGGCATGACTAGGACAGGCGAGGTGGAGAGCAGCAGCTTGAGGACCTAAAATGCATCATCTCCTTCGGGTGTCCACTCGAACTTGTCCTCCTTGCGCAGTAGCTACTAAAAGGGTTGGGCCTTCTCGCCCATGCAGCTGATGGATCTTTTCAGTGCCAGAATGCGCCCGGCCAGCTGTTGGACACCTTTGAGGTTCTTCGGCTTCTCCATGGCCATTATGGCCCTGATTTTCTTCGGATTCACCTCAATCCCCCGCTGGGAGATGAAGTAGCCGAGTAGCTGGCCCGATGGGACGCCGAAGGCGCACTTTTCTGGGTTTAGCTTGATCTTGTCGTGATCAAGGTTATCGAACGTCTCCCAGAGATCGTCGATCAGCGTCTTGGCCTCCCTGGTCTTGATTACTATGTTGTCGACATAGACTTGGATGTTGCGATCAATATGGTTTTTTAGGCACGCCTGCATGCACCTCTGATATGTGACACATGCATTCTTCATCCCGAAGGGCATGATGTTGTAGCAGAACACTCCGAATAGCGTAATGAACGCCGTTTTCTCCTGAGCTTCGACCTTCAGCTGAATCTGGTTGTAGCCTAAGTAGGCTTCAAGGAAGGAGAGTTTCTCGCATACGGCAGTCGAATCGATGATTTGATCGATCCGCAGTAAAGGGAAGTGGTCCTTGGGATAGTACTTGTTCAGCGATGTGAAGTCCACGCACATCCGCAAGATGTCAGTGTCCTTTTTGGGCACTAGCACAGTGTTGGCTAGCCACTCGCTCTCCTTGATTTCCCAGATGAAGTCGGCATCGAGCAGTTTGTTGACTTTGATTCCAATCGCTTCAGCTCTTGGTTCGGACAGTCGTCGGATTGCTTGTCTGGCTTTGCGTTAGGGAACACATTGAGTGCGTGCTCGGCGAATTCCCTAGGAACTACTGGCATGTCCGCAGGACACTAGGCAAAAATTTCCCAGCGCCCACGGAGAAATTCGACGAGCGCGCTTTCCTATGCGGAAATGAGGTCATTGGCAATCAACGTCATCTTGGAGGTGTCCGTCGGGTGGACTTGCACCTTCTTTGTGTTGACTGTTATCGTGGGAATGGTCACGGCAGATGCTGCAATCGGCAGCGAGTAGTAGAACGAGGGGCAAGGGCGGCCAGCCATCTGCGGTGCGAGATGAGGGCGGAGACACAGGGTTTTACCAAGGTTCGGCCCCCCGGAGGGTAAAGACCTACTCCTGCTAGATTGTATTACGAAGGTGGTACAATGGGCGAGCTCGGCGGCTAGGCAGCGAGTCGCTTGGGTGTATGATGGAACGTATCTCTACACGCCCCGCAGGGAGGTTTATATAGGCTCACCTCCCCTAGGGTTTACATATCTCAACCGAATCAGTTAAGGCTTCGGTTCTTGTTTAACCTAATCTGACTGGGCCTATCTACTCGCCTGGGCCTTCAGCTTCCAATCGCTTGGATCTACACCAGGCCTTGATTCAGTCGCCGTCTTGCAGGCCCACTCGCCAGTTTCTGGGCCAGTCGGAATCGTCCTGCTGGGTATACCCCGGTAGGCATATCCCCATCAGTAGTCCCCGAGGCCGTCGTCGATTGGGCGTAGGTGGCTGCTGGCAGTCGGAGTATACGGCTTCAGAACAGACATCCAGTCGAATCGTCGGTGGGCTCCTGTATAAAGGAGAAAACTAGTCATCCTGATCGCAGCTTTGGCGAGTCGAGTTGGCGAAACAACATCCGATGATGATCGGGTCGGCGAGCCGAGTGGCTGAAGTTGGACCGTTAGGCATGGTCAAACTAGCCGTCGGGGTTATCCAACGGTAACTTTTGTCGTAATCACCGCGTAGTAACGGCCTCCGGATTTGGCGGGTAAGAACTGCTATATAAGGGGAATGGCAGGCGATCAGAGAACCACCTTCTCGCCATTTTCTCCGATTGCACGCACTCTCGTCTTCCTTCGCATCGCGATCCAGCCGACCCAAAATCTTCCGACCCCCCACAAATCCTTCTGCCATGGCCCTCTCCACCGAGCCTTGGGGTAGATCTAAGTGTCTGGCGCGGTGGCGTCTTCGAGGCCGGGATCCTGCGCGCCGGCTGTTGGCGCATCCCCGCGGCCGTGACCCGAACGATCAAACATGATCCAGGACTCCGAGCCACTGAGGTACTCAGGTATGGCTGGTGGAGAGGTCACGGCAAGGCTGACTTGGCGGGTGATTTTCTTCTGCACCCTATTAGTTGGGCGCCCCTTATGGATCATCAGGGACCCTTTTGGTTGCGGCTATCTGCTCGCACCGTTATTTGGTGCTGGTGCGATCGCTGGATTCGACGGTCCAGCGGGTGGTGGTGGAGGAGCCCCATGGGCGATGTCACCTAGTACGGGTGCGGGACCAAATCCGGGGTTCATGATCTGGCGACGGATTTGGGTGAGACCCTCGCTGAGCTTCTGGAACTCGTGGTAGTCCTTGAGCATGTGGCTGGCCTTCTTGTTTCCGTCTTGTTTGTCGATGTAGAAGTGGATGGTGCAAGGACCAGATAATTTGTCTTATGCCGAAGGCTCGTCGTTGTGGCTGCGACGTTGCCACGTCTGAGTGGGCCGCCCTCCGTCGCGGTAGTCGTCATTATCGTCGTTGCGTTGGTCGGGGTATCCAGCCACGACCATGTTGACTTCGTCGCGATCGTCATAGACGCGGGATCTTCTTTTGCTGCGGCGTTCTCACCTGCGGCCATAGTCGTCCTTGTCATCCGAATGCGTTCGATGGACGGAATCCTCGCCATCTGCCCATTGGTTGGCGATGTCCATGAGGTGGTCGAGCGTCTTGGGCTTGACGCACCAAAGTTCTTCCTTGAAGTCTGCGCGCTTGACACCATCATTGAAGGCGTCGATTGTCCTTTTTTCATAGATATGTGTGGCTGAATTTTTTATATGGGACTATCATAGTATGTACGAGCGGATGGACACACTGGTACGTTGGGTGCAGACTCGCAGTTCCTCGATCGAGGCTGGCCTCTTGATGGTGCGCCTGATGTTGCGGATGAAGCTATATGCTAGCTCCTGCCAGCTTCGGATGGAGCCGGAGGACAGGATACTGAGCCAGATCCTGGATGCGCCTGTTAGCTGTAGCTAAAGGCATTGTAAGGCAGTGTTCCTGTTTCCGGCGTGTAGCTTGACGGATGAAAGGTGGTCACTGAGCCAGCCCTTTGGGTCCTGCGTACCCTCGAACTTCGGAGTTCTGAAGGGATCTTGAATTTTTCGGCATCCGCGTTCGCCAGACGGATATGCTTAAGCATCTGGCTCCGCATAGCTCTCCGTCGTCATCCTCGTCAGATTCAGTTGAACATGCGCATTTAGCACGTGCCTTGTAGATCTTGCACTGGGTGAGATTGTTTCGAGTGTCGTAGTCGCTGCTGCGGCGCCGTGTGCTCTTGCGACGTCGGGGCAGATCGTGCTCGTCCTCCTTGGATGAGGGCGTAGGGCTATAGGTGAATCTGACCACAGCTTTTTTCATTGGCTCCGCAGGAGCTTCGTTGTGGAGCGCAGCTCCAACGAGTCCGAGGCCTGCTAGCGCGGACTTGTGCATGGCACTTTTCAGGCCGCCCACCGGAGGCGGGTGGGACACGAGGTAGGTGGTGGCTGCCATGATCTTAGCCTGTGGTGTTTTTGGCATGACGTTTCATTTTGCGTTCATCGTCATGAAGGATGTGTTGAGGGCCCTGGTGACTTTGCGTCGTGCGGCGGGCTCCATGTGCTCCGTGCGGGAGCGGTGCTTGTTGGCATTGTTGCCGTGCAAACTGGAGCCGCCAGCGTGCGGCAAGCGCAGATTCTGAAGCTGCCTTCTTACGCTTGTCAAGCTCCTCCATCAGCTTCACCAGCCGGTTATGCTCGTCGATGAGGAGGAGGTGGTAGGCCATCAGTAGATCCCATGAAGAATTCATGGGTAGGATGTTGTTGCCTACCACGGCTTCGCGTGCTTGGCGCTAGCCTTCCTCGTTGAGGTTGATCTTGTGGTAGGCGTGAGCGTAGCCTTCGTTGGGCCTGTTAGGCGCATCTCCCCCGTTTCCTCTATTCCCCGCTTGCGGGTTGGGTGCACTCGAACCTGGTGGCAGTTTCATTTTGTTTTGGATGACGATGACGCATAGGTAGCACCCGCGGATTGGATCCCTGTTGCCGCATCTTTCGGATCCGGAACTGTAGGTTCCTTCATCTGAGGGAGGGTCGCATAGATCTGAGTTGCAGCTGCCGCTGTCGTCTGATTTGTCTGTCAGCATCGACGCGTGTTACGCGCCGATAGGTGAGACCCACGAAGCCGTCCTGATGGGTGGTGGTGGTACACGCTTTGGGAGGCGGAGAGTACATGTCTGCCCCACCTGGAAGCAGAAGCTCCCGAACAGCATCTCGAGTCCATTGCCGACGGACTCGAAATCCCTCAGGGTGGCCAGCGAGTGGGCGGTGAAGTCGAAGGGGCTGACGAGGGGGTGACTCTCCGTCGATGAGGAGTTGTAGATCGCTCCAGAAAGAACTGTCACGACCGCACAATCAGAATCCCCAGTTCCCACATATGGTGCTAATTGACGAGTTTCGCTCTCGTCAATGCTCATTGTTATGGACCTGGGTTTTGGAGAAGATAGGGATGCTAGAGATCGCGGAACAGTTAACATACAAGAAACATGGGACACATGATTTACCCAGCTTCAGGCCCCCGGAGGGAAAAACCTATGCCTGCTTGTCTTCTCTTGATTACGGCGGAACCGAAAGTTACAGGGGTGCGCAGATGCAATCTGGCGTGAGGTGTGTATGCGATGGTGGAAGAGATCCATCTCGCCGTAACCTCCTGGCCTTTATATAGATAGGCAGGTCCCGGGATTAGGTCGAGTCGGTTACAAATTAGGGTTAGTACCATTTGAAATTCTATCTAATCTAGACTTGTCCTCCAAGGAGTCGAAAACGTCATGGGCTTGGGCCACCCGAAGTCTTTATGGGCTGCGTGTCTTGACGTGGGCCTTCCTTGGACCAGACCAGGTATACCAATGTCGTGTACCCGTGGGTTATATCCATGTCAGCGGCCCTCATATTCAAGGGACATTAGATTGCCAACTAATACTTTGTCAATCATATACTCCATAGTTTGTTCACTTTAACCTTAATCACTTCAAGATGATTATGATAGGGGCAATGAGAGCTGAAAGCTAACAAGTAACATAATTTTTGGAAGCTCTTTATGAGACTTGAAATCCCTTCATCCCTTTTCTGAAGGGCCTTTCTTCTACCATTATATTGAGTCTCCACCTTCTATCCTTAGGCACAAATTAAGAGAGCATAGTTGCCATTCTTAGTTCTATGTGCATTATGCCAAAACTTATTGATTGATTCATATTTTTGATATCGCTTGCTCATGAACTATTTGTATCTAGTCACTCTGAAGAACTTTGAAGGTGTCCTATGCATTTATTTGCTACTCCATGAGGGACAAGCTGAATGCCAATATGCTATGTTTTCTGTATGTGAAACAAACAAACGTCTCTCAATGCATTGTTATTCATGATCTTTGTTTGTAACCTATCATGTTGCATGCATAGTTACTTTATCTTACTGTTAGAACTTCATCTTTCATGTTCATGTTTAGAGTACTTTGATCCCATCTTTCAATGCTTGCACATGGTTTGATCTTGATTTTGATGGTGCATGTCACCTCAACAATTATTGTTTTTGTCACTGACCTACTCGAGGACGAGCAGGAGTTAAGCTTGGGGATGCTTGATACGTCGAAAACATATCTATAATTTTTTATGTTCCATGCTTGTTTAGTATCTACTTTGCTTTGCTTTGTCTTCTCTTTGAGGTATTTCTATATGTTTTCTCGGACTAACATATTAACAAGATGCCACGGTGCCAGTTGCCTGTTTTCTTCTATTTTTGGTTCCATGCCTATTTTCTGGAAATCAATATTCTCGGAATTGGACGGGACAAAATCCAAAGTCAATATTTTACCGTGGGGAACACGGAGCCATAGTATGAGACGGAGGGGAGCCACAAGGGGGCCAAAACCCCTGGCCGTGCGGCCCGGCTTAGCCCGCGCCTAGGGGAGTGCAGCCACCACGGGTGAACCTGCCTCGCCTCTTCTCCTATAAGAAGCCCCAGATACCAAAACCCTAAGGAACTGATCAATCTTCCACGAAACAGTCTGTAGCTTCCTCCACCATCGTCCCTAGATCGGGGGATCTGAAGCTCTTCCCGGCACCCTGCTGGAGGGGAGATCATCCCGGAGGCCTTCTTCATCACCCTGCCAGCCTCCGATATGATGCATGAGTACTTCCACCTTGGACTACGGGTCCCTGTAGTAGCTAGATGGTTATTTGTCCTCCTTTGTGCTACCATGATTAGATCTTGTGAGCTCCATTCATGATCAAGATCATCTATTTGTGATCATGCATGTTGTGTTTGTGGGGATCCGATGGATATTGAGATTACTATGTCAGATTGATTAATGGTTCTATCTTATTGATTCTATCATGTCTGTGTTGTTTGTGATCTTGCATGCTCGCCGTTTCTAGTAGCTATCTCGGACAAGTAGATGCTAGTGACTCGAAGAGGGAGTATTTATGCTTGATAGTGGGTTCATGCCTCTATTTAATTATGGGAAGTGACAAAAATCTCTAAGGTTGTAGATGTGATGTTTCTACTAGGGAGAAACCAACGATCTCTTGTTCATGGAACAAGTGGATTGTTTACATTACACACTTTGCTTAAAGCAGTTATCCGTTGCTCGAAACTTAATACTTGAGGGGGTTCACGTGAAGGTGGATTACTAGTCATAGATGCAGTTCGATGTTGGTCTATGTATGTTGTTGTATTGCCCAATCAAATCTCATAGGATCATGAATGTCTAGTATTGCATTGTTATGCCTTGCTTTGTCCTGTCAATTGCCCTGCTGTAATTTGTTTACCCAGCATGCCATGTTTGTTTATCTTAAGGAGAACACCTCTAGTGAACTATGGACCCCGGTCCAATATTTACCATTAATACATCTTCCACTGTTACTGTTTACTTTCTGCAAACCACTATTACCTTCCACACCATATAGTTAATCCGTTTTTTCAGCAAACCGATGAGATTCACAACCAAATTGTTTGTTGGGGCAAAGTCTTAAGTTTGTTTTGTGCAGGCTTCCACGTTGCTAGCAACACCTTTGGGTCGTTTCCTTCCTCCTACTGGTTCGATAACCTTGGTTTCTTTCTAAGGGAAGACTTGTTGCTGTGCTCATCATACCTTCCTCTTGGGGTCTCCAAACGAAGCTCTACAGTGATCTGAGCGCATCAAAGACCGCCTCTCTATCTCGTCAATCACAAATGTCATCTTCCAACTCATTTGATCCCTATCTAACCTATAAATAACTATACGGAAGCTAGTTAAACACCCTTCCCGCTATGACTACTACCCCAAGAAGCGATATCGGCGCCTCACATGAACCGATTTATACAAGGCGGCAGAAGATAACCCACTCCAAACGAAAGGTGTAGCATTCTCGCAACAACTCTAGCAAAGAAGATCCGTGATTTCATAAAGAACCCCTAGTGTCTCTCTAAGGGGGAAAGACTGCATCTTTCCTGCCCAAAACCCCATAAAACCCTGGAATCGAACCCTAGTCATCGCTAGGTGGTAACCACCCTCTAAATCAAAATTGTGGACCCTGCCTGAAGGACAATAATTGACACTACTCCAACATCAGAAGGTACTTCGGGGATGTTCTCCATCACAGAATTGACCGTCTAGCCAACACTTCCGGCGTTTCAAGACCAAGAAGGCAGAGAAGCTCACTATCATGGTAAAGGATTGAAGAAGGCTCCACATGTGGTCTTGCCTCAAGAAGGAAGGACCCTTTCGATGCTAACCTACCTAGAATCGTCCTAAGATGAAACTACTGCATCTTTTCCACTTGTTTAATTAAACCAACTGATCAAATCCACTCAGCTCCGACCCGTAGCTGACCACACATGTTTGTTGTAAAACATGTTAGCCTCTAATAATTCCACCGCTAAAATTGTTAAGCGGATGTTATCACCCAACCCTACTCTTCCCTAATCTCGGGACGAGATTATTTTAAGGGGGAAAGGTCTATAACATCCCAATTTCAGCAGCCCTGATTCTTTTGTCAAAAAGGTAAAAATCAGGGGGAACAAAAACTTTTTCTTGTTCCATGTTGCAATTCTTGTTTAATTTTTTACTTGTGTTCTTGTGTTCATGCTACTTATTATGCATTAGATGAGATACTCCTTACCTCAACCCAGTTGATAAAAAATATTTTCTCCAAAAGAGAGGTCTTGGATCATCTTTCATATTCTCAAATGTTCTGATATTTCAAACCTGAGCCAAGATGACTTTGACACAGCACAATATTTTACTAGTTCTATTCACAACACTATGGAGACCTTTCTATTATCTCCTTATGACTTCAAGACAGAACTATCAGCTACTCTTACCTCTAGGTTTTACAAAACCTTTATTCAAAACCTTTTTCATTCTAATATTGGTATAAGTACCAAGAGGTCCTTATCTCACTGCAAAAAACAACCCCTTAAAAATACCCATGCTTACATCAAGTTAGACTAGATGGTAACTCCAGTAGTATCTAATTGTTTAGTAAGATGAATGGCCTTGATCTGTTGATTGCCTTGTTTGCTTAGGAACTAGAGTGAGCTAATATAGTAGCGAATACTTAGGGATCAAACCAATAGTTGAGATCATTAATCTCAAGCTAAATCTATCGAGAGTGCCACAAGTGAATCCTTAATCTACTTAGACAGATAAATCCTGAGCTAATCCCTTGTATTAGCACCCCACTCATCAAATACCAACTACAAGCATGGATCCCCTCTACCTAATATATAATTCAATATCATCCACTTGATGATAAGTATAAACTCATCACCCTCTCTCAATTGATCCCCCTTGCATACTTGTCCAAATCCACAAATCTGCCAAATTTGGCTAAGTCTAGAATCTTTAACTAGATTCAATCTTTGGTACTCCACCTATTCTAACCCTTGTGCATTATTGAGGATATAATTGAACCATCTTGTAGTACATCACAAGTAATATAAACTCCCACTCTTTCCCTTGGATAGAACCTTCTGGTTCACACTCATCCATGATAGTTTTGTAGTCAAGATTATAATCTTTTCTGCAAATATTATCATCTTGCCTACTTTGACAGAAGCTCGCATCCATATGCTACCACCCCTTGACCAATTATTTGCATGGTTATGATCGACTAACCATGGTCCGAATCTGGGCGTTGCGGCCCAGTTCTGTGTGTCCTGGCCCTCCTCCTCCTTTTAGTTTTAATCTTTTTCACAAGCCATTTAAATATGCAACTAGGATAAATTTCAAAACAAAATGAAAAATACTAGTGATTTCTCATATATAATTTTTAACAGGTTTCTTTGTGTTTTTACTATCATGCACAAGAAGCCCTTTGCCCAAAATAATAACCATCATTTTCTGGTAAAATAAATGCCAAGGAGTATCTGTTTTCACTAATAATTTCCATCTGGAAGTTTTGTAAATTCAAATTATGTAAACCTAGTTGGTACTGAAAGGTATTAGTCATACCTTTATTTTCCCCTAGGCCCCACCTAAATAGTCTTCCTAGAATTCCTGTAGCAAAAATTACAATAACTGGACAAATCTGCCCTTAGGATTTTCTATAGGCCCAACCAAAGTGTATACTGACCTAACTCCAACTCACAACACAAAGGAATACAAATATCCTTCAAACACCAGAAGAATAAAATTTATTGAGCTCTTATTGAATTTGTTTAATTAATATCTTCTATGCATTGTTATTTCACACATAAATTCATCACAGTAGTTTTGTTCATCCAAAAATGGTGAAACCAATTTCTACAAAAAGGTATTCCATATACCAAACATGTGTCCTTTGAATCACATAAAAATCTATTGTAGATTAAATAGGGTGAAAAAGATAGAATGCTTCCAGTAGTGCCTTTGGGAATTTCCTGAGGGCATGCTGGTAATTATTTTAAGTTGATTCCAACTCATGTTGAATTAGACCATCAAATCCTACCTAATCATCAAAGGAAATAATTTTTGGAGTTACATAAGTTTTCTGGTTATTTAATTCCTCAAAAAAGAGTTTTATTCACTAGAAAATGCAAATTAAATCAATGGAAATTGATAAAATAGTGAAACCACTTTTGTTGGTTTCACTTTATCAATATATATCTTATGGTATCATTTTTATACAATGGTATCACACATAAATTGGCATTGGTCCAAAAACCCTCTCAAAACTAATTTCTAGAGAATAACTCACTATGGAATTCCTTCAATTATGTCCAAGACCCATTCCAATCTTTCTAAACCTATTCTTCCAAATCCCTACTGAATTTTAGCATGTCTTCCTTGTTTGTTTGTTGTAGTGTTTAATGCTTGTATGCTTTGAATTGATTGGTGTATTGTTTGATTGCATGTATACTCGATAACGGCGATAGTTGCGAATTATGAGACGCCGAGAAGAAGTAAGCATCGGGTTATTCTGTTATTGTTATTATTGGTATTCTGGTTTTGTAAACAAGTCAAGGACATCTCGTTGGTCACAGGAAAGCTACCACTCCCGAACTCCTTTATTGCCCTACTCCTTTTATCTATGGTTTTGTACCCCGTTTATGAATTTCATGGTTAAATGCATGCTTTGCTTCAAATAAACTACGTGAGTAACTTGGATCCTCCAAGTTATGATGGAGTGTCCATTAGGACATTTACCCTTATTGACACCCACATTTACCCCTTTATATCGAGGCTAAGATGCTTAGCATCTTCCCTCTTTGGAAACTATGGTTTTTCGATGATAAAACTATTTTGGGTTTTACCCCTCTACAAAGTTTTCAAACTATAACCCTTGGAAAGAGGCATAATTTCCGAGTGGATGCTTTACTAAAGAAAAGATGAAGAGTAGAAAGAGGAAGATTTGATAAAAGGAAAGAGAAGGGATGTTCTACGCCTTTACCGGAACAAATTATCCGTGCAACCACCATACCCCAGGAGCTGGGGCTTAGCTCGTAGTTTCTGGTCTTTAGCCGGTACAGGTTGTACTTGCTAATTGGGAGAAATCCCTTGAATTCCAAGTGGGATCTACCAAAGATCTTCGGATTTGGGGCCTGCAGCTTGCTTTAGCAAGAGTGAGCCTGCTACGGCAGGACTATCGGTGCAACAATTGGGTCTCCCGCGGACGGTATGCTTAAGGAGTGGAGAAGGAAGTGGAGTCAAATTACTTTATGCCAAGCTATGATTTGGGTATGGGCTTGTACAGGAGGGAGTACTATGGCGCTGGGCCACATACTCATTGTCGGGGAGAACAAACCCGAAAGGAAAAGCCGCCTTTGATAGGGATGGACGAATGAAAGATTAGGTTTGATTATCTGAACCCCCCGTCTACCATGTGTAGAGGGCCATGGTTGTATCCCGGCGGATGTATTGATTCTTGTGGGTAAAGTGCACAAACTCTACAGAGTCTAATCTATTTGAATAGTCGTGTCCACGGTCAAGGATGGTTGGAAGGTGATTGCTAGGAGTACCCTTGAGATGGTTTTGAGAAAATAAGAAGGATGTGACTTGGTCACGAGGAAAGATGAGAACAAATTTGGATTTGACCAGAGATGGTCGAAAATGTCTTTAAAAGGGTTTTTCTCTTAAAAACTGTTTTCAAAAAGGTTTTTAACAAGGATATGCAGATATCCATACTTTCAAAAAGGAGACATGTTTTCAAAACTCTTTTTTTCAACAAAGATATAGAGATCCATTTTAGTCTTTTCGAAAACAACTGTAGTGTAACGCTACCTCGCAACAGCCAAATATGCATTATTCTTGTTTACATTATCTCGGTGGTCTTGCGAGTAAATCAAAAGTACTCACGGCTTTGTCCCTAGCTATTTACCTGGCTAGATTTTCCAGAGGATCTAGGAAAGATGAAGATACTGACGCCTATGAGAGATAGGCCGTCTTCCCAGTCAGTCGCCTGTAGGTTAAGGCTGGCATGGGCTCTGCGTTTGAAGACTTTTGCTATTGATGATTATAAACGCCATCATGGCAATGATGTAAGTTTTGTACTTGTTAATTCATGGATGTTGTGATAATACTCGTCGGTTATGCTCATGGTCACTAATCATGGGAACGTGAAATGAAGGCATAACGGGGATTCTCGAATCGTAAATCCGTGGTCCGACAGATTCCAACCCACCTCTTTAGAAGAAGTGAAGGAAATCTTAAATTCCCCCAAACTGCTAGAACCCTAGCTAGAACAGATTTAGGGAGTAAGACCGAATGTACCTGGTCCACAACATCGCCCTCTCGTACCGGTGCGCGCATCCCCATGTTAGACTTCTATCTCCATTATGGCAGCCAAGATGCGCACATCGACGGTGATGGAGTTGCGCCAGAGATGACGCGGTCCGATGCGGTCTGGTGCGATGTCGTGTGGTGCAGTGCGGTCCAGTGTGGTGTGGATCGGTGCAGTCGGGGCCACTAGTCATCTCCAGCATGGGCCCCACTTCTCATTGGGTGATATGGGTCCTTAGTCGCTTTCCCTTCCTAGTCCCCACCTCGACCAAATCCACTCACCTCCCATCGCTAGGAAAACCATCTCCGGCGACGGCGAAATTCCCTCCCCTCACTGGGAACAACCAAATCCCCTCACCTATGTGGCCTCAGTCAAATCCCATTCCCTCCCTGGTGATGGTGGTTGCATCTAGGTCACCAATGTAAGTGATCCTCGACCTACTGCCCTTCGCTGTGTCCCCTCCTCATCTGGGTTCACTGCGTTCATGCTCCAACTAGTTCCCCGGCAATGGATCTTGGTCTCCGTGTCACCGCCTTGTTCTAGGACAGGGGATCAACACTACTATCTAGGCCACTTTATGATCTTATTGTAGTCACCAAATTAATGCCCCAAATTGTTGTTTTTCATAGCTATGTTAGTTCTAATTGACAATCTTATGCCCCAAATTAGTTCCAATGTTGGATATGTGGCACTTAGAATGTTAATGAGATGATCTGCATCTTCCTAGTTTCTTTGTAAAACCACTATGCTTTATTGCAGATTCATCTCATTTACTTGTGTGTGCTATCTTACTATGAATCCCACAATATATATTGGTTGTCATTGTTTTCTTCACATGCATTTGGCCAATGATTATAGTGTGGCACTATCTGTGTCCATGGGATAATCTGAATATAGCATGTGTTCTGTACAAACACATTGGTTGTCCATGCTTCTTGCTATATGTTCGATTATCTCATTGACTTATGTGTGCTTTGTTAGTATGAGGACCAAATTGTTATTTTTCAAAGCTAGGTTGGTGCTAAGGGATAATCTTATGATTTCACTATTTACATCTGGTCAATGATGAAAATGTGGCCAATGATTAGAGTGTGGCACTATCTGTATCCATGGGATAATGTGCATATATCACGTGTTTTGTACAAACACATTGGTTATTCATGCTTCTTGTTATATCTTTGATATTGTAGAGGTCCCAACCTTTAATAAGGTAGAGATCCATGTGTTTACAATGATAGTCCCTGGATCAATAGCTAGCATCCATACTTAAGATGTAATATCAAGAAACAAAGGTCATAATACAACTTTATAACCAGGAATAAAATAATTTATTACATCTTACATAGCTCATTTGGCTATCTCATTACAATGCAGCAGAAATAACTACAGTATGGAGTCCTTCATCTTCAAAGTGCCATAGGCAATCATGTTGGTTGTAGACTTGTAATCCTAATCAATATACTTCACTAACATCAATCAAACCTGCCACATAATAAGTTACAGCCACAAGGGTCAATACATTTGAATTGTATTGGCAAGTGATACTATGGTAATATAGTGGAGTCTATCATATATATGCATTTGGATAAGTGGAGCTTAGGCTTGCTTCGCTCAAAATAGGTTTTCCTTATCATTTTGAAAACACTAATTTTTTGTTTAGCAAAATCACCCAAGGCATCTCCCAATAGAAATTGGTGATCCTTTAAACCCTTGTTCAACCACAAGTTTTTAACTTAGAAATTGGGATGAGGAGATTCTTGATAGCTTCCAAGTCTTGATGCTCAAATTTTCCAATACTAGGGACATGGCTAAGTACTGAGGTTCTTCCATCTGCAGAGGTTGTGCACTTTCCCCACAAGACTTGATTTTCACCAAGACAGGATCTTTCAGAAGCCTTCCCTTAGACCAAATGGACGCGTTCCAACCTATCATCCCACTACCACCAACTGTCCAAATGGCTAAGTTATTGCAACCTATATGATCCAGGCAGATCCCATAATGCCATGTGGCTGCACTAGAAGCTTCTTAACATTTGGCATCTCAAATCCCTTTGTTCCTAGGTGGCTTTCCACAAGTGAGATACACAAGGTAGACCATAGAAATGGGTATTGTGTAATCACTCAACACAAGCCATTCTTTCCATTCCAACCAGGTGTTTCATTCACTTAGTTGTTTTATTAAGCAAAAACATAAGTCAAAGACTTAACAATATTTTCCATAGCATGATTATATTCCACCCTTGGTTGCTATTAGCTAGGCTAAGCATGGCAATAAAAAGTATCTTAACTTAGAGGAAATTCTAACATTTCTACAACAACTAGGATTTCCCTAGCATACCATATAGATACTTAGGAAAATATTCATGCAGGCCCTATACAAAACATTTCTAATGCATAAGCAAAATATTGGGACATGAATATGAAGCACCACTTGCCTTTTTGGTAGAGAATATAAGTTCACTCCTTGATCTTGCAACAGTCACAATCTTCAAATTCCACTACAATTAAATCAAGCAAGCAAATATTCAAACTAATATTCAAGCAATCATCACATAGAATAATAAAAACAAAGCAATGCATGCAAGCATGCCAAAGATGGTTATTTTTAAAAAAGTGGTTTCTAATAGGTTATAAACATTTTGAAACACTTATTTGTCATTTATAAAGGTGGCAAGGTCATTTCTAAATGTGGCAAAACCATTTGATATCAAGTTAGTAAAAATGGCCATTTTAAGTCATTTTTGTTTTGCTAGAAAGGATTCAAATCCAAAGAATATTTCTAGTGTTTACCAAATATATTTTTTAACACAAATTCTAGTGTTTTGTGGTCAAGTGTTTAATATTAAAATCATTTGCAAAAGGTTTTACCTATAAACCATTTTTATACCAAAACAATATTTTATGTTGTTGGAAATGCCCTTAGCAAAGCAATAATTTTTATAGGGTTCACCAAACATATTTTTAAATCATAAAACTTTGTGTTTAGGTTCAGAGGGTTTAATTCAAATCATTTCCCAAAGGTTTTTCTCCAAAAAGCATTTCTTAACATATAAACAATATTTTGAGTTGACTAGAAATGTTCCAATTCAAAGATTTATTCTTTGGCTTCACCAACTATGTTTTTCAATCCAAAAGTTGGTTTATATGGTCAGTAGGTTCAAAACAATCCATTTTCCAGAGATTTTACCATAAAAATATTTCTAGAGGAAATTTTATATCCAAATTATGCCTACACAAGTTTCTGTAAAAACAACCAATTTAACAGAAGCAACTTACTAAACAAAGTTCATGGTTGGATAGAGTTTTTTTTGCTTATTCCATTGACATAAAATTTGCAAAATTTGGACGTGTAGATCAAAATTTATGCAATTTACAAATTCACACATCTATTAGAAAAGTTTCTGGTTTTAAAAAAACTCCAGGCCACGTGGAATGTTCTGATTGGGCCATACCGGTTCATGTGGATCATGCAACATGGGGCGTCAGATCTAATGTGCATCGCACGGTGCAGAACCAGTCTTACCTCTTCGCTTAATGGATCTATCGTAGCCGACAGATCTACATCCTATGGTTCCTAACATCCTAACCTAAACTTGGCGGTGCGCGACGGTGGCGCGCAGTGGCGGAGTTCTGGCTATGACGTAACGGCGAGAACAGGAAGCGAGAGGAGTAGGGGAGAAGCTCACCAGAACCGCAGAGGCTTGCTGATACTCAACGCATGCTTGGTTGGCGAAGGGGTGCTCGATGCTGGCTTGAATCGCTCGCCGGAGTTGCTGACGGCGTCGGGCACGCTCTGGCGTCGTCGGGGCGAGGCTGCAAGGCACGGGAAGACCGAATAGTGGCGGCGTTAGATGCGCGAGAGAGCTACGAAGGCTTGAGTGTCAAGGAGAGGCTAAGGCATGGTCAGAGACTACCAGAAGGGTTCGTCGGAGTTGCTGCAGACCGTGGCGGCTCTAGGTGTTGTTGTTTCCGATGATGTGGAGCATGCGCGGGCGAGTTGGTGCTGCAGAAAGGTTCGCCAGGATATTGGAAATGTTCTCGTGGCGGTTAGCGAGCAAGGGGAGGTAAGGCTCGGCCGGAATCTTCGCCGGAGGGCATCGGAGGCAGTGGCGGTGTGTGGAAGAATCCGAGCAGTCCAGGGGCGGGGAGAAGCTGGGAAAAGAGGGGAAAGGAGCGGAGAGGGGAGGCGAGTTATCATGCACAGTCGCAGGGCTAATTACTCACGGAATCAATGCGTATTAACGAGGTTTAATCGCGGCCAGAAACGGTAGCGAGGAGAGGGCGTGGTCGTCGCGGGGTTGAAGACGATGGTCTGGCAGGTGGGGCTCAGTGGTCAGCGAGAGAGAGAGGGGAAGGTGGGGTCCGGTTGTCATCGACTATGCGGGTAAGTTCACTGGTGCGAAGCGTTTTCTCGCGGGGAGAGAGGGAGTGGGCTGGTGCTGGGCTGGACTGGGCCTGGTCTGGTTGGGTTGAGTTGTTTCTTTTTTTTGTTCTGTTTCTTTTTCTTTTTTCCTTTTCTATTTATCTGTTTTGATTTTTATTCAAATAATTCAAACTCCATTTAAATTCAAATCTTTACCAAACTTGAGTATATTTTCAATACTATTTATTAACATTTTCTAAAGTCAAATTTAGAATATCTCTTTTATTCCTTTTAGGGATATTAATTATTTAAAACAGGCCCTTGTCTTAATTCAAATAAGGTTTATTAATGTTTCCAAACTCTATTTGAAATCTAAATTTTACCAAATCTTTTCAGTAGGTTTTATTTAAAATTAAATCACTTCGAATCATTATTTAAAAGTACTTTATTATGTTTTTAATGTTCATTAAAATGGGAAATGTCTTTACTTAAATAAAATTGGATATTAATAAATCCTTATGATTTTATTTAAATAATCCTTTACTCTTTTAAACAAAAATATTTCATTTTATTTTATTTTTATTTGGCTCTTTTAAAAATAGTCCATATTTATTATTTATTCCTTTTCTTATAAAAACCATATCTTTTTATTTAAGAATCCAAAAATGGTGATTCCAACTTGTAAAATTTTATTTAATATTTGTTTATCCTTTTAAATCTCTTTAGGATTATTTACTCACCATTTGGTATGGATTTTTAGATAGGTGCTTTATTAGCTTTGGAAATTCAATTTCATGATCTTACTAAATTCATAAGATTTTATCTATGGTTCCAAATTGAATGAAATCAATTCCTATGGTTTTATAATATTTCCATTTGTCATTCTTTATCATTTATAAATGTTTGTTAACAAATCTTTATATGGATCAAATTCATGGTTTTAGAGATATCTTGGAAATGATTTTCTTCCTTTAGGGTTTTAGAATTTTGGTTTATTTTCCAAGTGTTTAAATTTCAAGATGCCTTTATGAAGAATGCATTTCACTTGAATTGAGTTTAATTGGATTCAAACATTATTAAAAGTTTGTTCAATATGGGATTTTAAGTTTCCATTTAGAAACAAAAAGTTTCTTTTCACCCTAAATTTCAACAATTATTCATTTTGTTTATTTATTTTTCACATTTCAAAATTTGGAAAATTTTGGGATGTGACAGGCTACCACCCTTAAAAGAAATCTCGTCCTAAGATTTGGGAAGGCTAGAGGTTACAAGTTGGCTCAAGGCAACTAGGATACTACCATCCTTTAAAAATTTCCAACTAGATTACATCTTGGCTTGCTTGGGGTCTTGATGAAACTTCTCTGGGCAAACATCTGCATAGTGTCCTTTGTTTCCACACTTGAAACATGTGACAAGGCTGAGATCCTTCATAGGCTTGCTTGTCTTGTGCTTCATCTTTTCTGGACAATTGCTTGCATAATGCCCTTGGTTACCACAATTGTAACATGTGACAAGGTTGAGTTCTTCACGTATCTTCTGTGGGCAAGTTGATACATAATGGCTTAGCTCTTTGCAGTTGTTGCACCACACTTGGCTCATTTCCTTGTACTTGTTCTTTTCTGGACATTCATTGGCATAGTGTCCCATCTCTTTGCAATTGCAACATTGCACTTGGCTTTTGTCCTTCTTCTTCTTGGGTTTCTCCAAAGCTAGGAGTTCTTATAGTTCATGCTCTTCATATCTCACCTCAAAGGTGGGAAAGTCTCCTGGTCTCCTTAATCGTTTCCTTGGATAATACATATGTTTCTTCTTTTTGTCCATCAATGGGAGTCATAGTGCATGGAGGTACAAGCTGAGATTTTCCTTTGTCTTCATCCTTCTTGGTAGAAGTTGTTCCCTCATGGGGGTTTACAAACTGTTGATGCACTCCACCTTGTTTCCTTTGTTGAACTATGGAATAGATGGGGCATTGGATAGGGACATGATTATTTCCTTCACATAGAAAACATGTAGCTTGAGATGTGGGGCATTGATTAGTTGGATGTTTCTCTTCACAATTAGGGCATTGACCTTCATTCTCTTTGGAAATGTGATCTGTGTCTCCACAAATATTGCAAGCTTGAGTTCCTTCTATAATATCATTCTTGACATCATTGTTGTCACCATCTCCTTGGTAAAGGATGTATTTCATGTTGATCACTTGAGTGGTCATCCCTTGCAACAATTGGGATTGAATTTCCCAGAACTTTTGCATGGTTGGGTCTAACTCATTGTTGTTGGCTAAAAACTGAGTTGTCAACTGATTCAAATGGGTTTGGTTTACTAGTAGTTGTTCTCTGATGAGAATCTCTTGGTTGTTGTTGTCACCATTCTTGATGTTGGAGTTTCTTGAAGTAATCATCTGTTTGGGTTGGATTGGGATTAGAATAGGCAAAATATTTCTAAGGAAATAATTCTAATCACACCCATCACAATTCACACAAGCAATGAGCAAGCAATCACAAACAAACATTCCACTCAAACAACAAGTTTCAAGCACAATTTTAGGCAATAAAATATGTTAGCTACACCACATAAGTTTGTGGGTTTCATATAACTTAATATGGTGGTCCAACTATATGGTTCACTTGAGACCATTCCATCCTTCTTAGGTGTTTCTTCTCGAATGAGATCATTGTATCCTTGGGGAAATTTTGTGTCTTGGTCACAACTTCAAAGGTGATGATGGTTCCTTCTAAGTTGTGTTTCCTTAGTATTCAAGTCTTGAGTAATATTACTTGTCTCACTTGTAGTCCTTAGTGATATCCAAGTTGAAGTCCTTGGTGAAAATAAAGTTGAAGTCTTTGATGATGTTGAAGTTGAAGTCATTTGAGTTGGTGACGTCCTTTGCTCATGGTGAGGTCTTTATTTTCAAGGTTGAAAAGGAAGAGATGTAGAATCAAAAACCAAAAAGGTTGAGGAAAGAGTTGATAAGATTGTTTGTAAATAAGTTTTTGGAACAAACACAACTCCTATTTTTCTAAGGGGTTTTGTCCAATCCTAGGGTTACAATCCTACAGGCAACACAGTTCTCTGATACCATTTGTAGAGGTCCCAACCTTTAATAAGGTAGAGATCCTTATGTTTACAATGCTAGTCCCTGGATCAATTGAAAGCTAGCATCCACAGTTAAGATGTAATATCAAGAAACAAAGGTCATAATACAACTTTATAACCAGGAATAAAATAATTTATTACATATTACATAGATCATTTGGCAATCTCATTACAATAAAGCAGAAATAACTATAGTATGGAGTCCTTCATATTCAAAGTGCCACAGGCAATCATGTTGGTTGTAGACTTGTAATCCTAATCAATACACTTCACTAACATCAATCAAACCTGCAACAGAATAAGTTACATCCACAAGGGTCAATACATTTGAATTGTATTGGCAAGTGATACTATGGTAATATAGTGGATTTTATCACCTATATGCATTTGGCTAAGTGGAGCTTAGGCTTGCATTGCTCAAAATAGGTTTTCCTTATCATTTTGAAAACACTAAGTTTTTGTTTGGCAAAATCACCCAAGGCATCTCCCAATAGAAATTGGTGATCCTTTAAACCCTTGTTCAACCACAAGTTTTTAACTTAGAAATTGGGATGATGAGATTCTTGATAGCTTCCATGTCTTGATGCTCAAATTTTCCAATACCAGGGACATGGCTAAGTACTTAGGTTCTTCCATCTGCAGAGGTTGTGCACTTTCCCCACAAGACTTGATTATCACCAAGACATGACCTTTCAGATGCCTTCCCTTAGACCAAATGGACGAGTTCCAACCAATCATCCCACTACCACCAACTGTCCAAATGTCTAAGTTATTGCAACCTATATGATCCAGGTAGAGCCCATAATGCCATGTGGCTGCACTAGAAGCTTCTTAACATTTGGCATCTCAAATCCCTTTGTTCCTGGGTGGCTTTCCACAAGTGAGATACACAAGGTAAACCATAGAAATGGGTCTTGTGTAACCACTCAACACAAGCCATTCTTTCCATTCCAACCAGGTGTTTCATTCACTTAGTTGTTTTATTAAGCAAAAACATAAGTCAAAGACTTAACAATATTTTCCATAGCATGATTATATTCCACCCTTGGTTGCTATTAGCTAGGATAAGCATGGCAATAACAAGTATCTTAACTTAGAGGAAATTCTAACATTTCTATGACTACTAGGATTTCACAAGCATAGCATATAGATACTTAGCAAAATATTTCTGCAAGCCCTATACAAAGCATTTCTGATGCATAAGCAAAATATTGGGACATGAATATGAAGCACCACTTGACTTTTTGGTAGAGAATATAAGTTCACTCCTTGATCTTACAACAATCACACTCTTCAAATTGCACTACAATTAAATCAAGCAAGCAAATATTCAAACTACTATTGAAGCAATCATCACATAGAATAATAAAAACAAAGCAATGCATGCAAGCATGCCAAAGATGGTTTTATTTGAAAAAGTGGTTTATAATAGGTTATAAACATTTTGAAACACTTATTTGTCATTTATAAAGGTGGCAAGGTCATTTATAAATGTGGCAAAACCATTTGATATCAAGTTAGTGAAAATGGCCATTTTAAGTCATTTTTGTTTTGCTAGAAAGGATTCAAATCCAAAGAATATTTCTAGTGTTTACCAAATATATATTTTTTAACAAAAATTCTAGTGTTTTGATGTCAAGTGTTTAATATTAAAATCATTTGCAAAAGGGTTTACCTATAAACCATTTTTATACCAAAACAATATTTTATGTTGTTGGAAATGCCCTTAGCAAAGTAATAATTTTTATAGGGTTCACCAAACATATTTTTAAATCATAAAACTTTTTGTTTCGGGTCAGAGGGCTTAATTCAAATCATTTCCCATAGGTTTTTCTCCAAAAAGCATTTCTTAAAATATAAACAATATTTTGATTTCACTAGAAATGTTCCAATTCAAAGATTTATTCTTTGGCTTCAGCAAATATTTTTTTCAATCCAAAAGTTCGTTTATATGGTCAGTAGGTTCAAAGCAATCCATTTGCAAAATATTTTACCATAAAAATATTTTTAGAACAAATTTTATATCCAAATTATGCCTACACAAGTTTCTGTAAAAACAACCAATTTAACAGAAGCAACTTACTAAACAAATTGCATGGTTGGATAGAGTTTGTTTTGCTGATTCCATTGATATAAAATTTGCAAACTTTGGACGTGTAGATTAAAAGTTATGAAATTTACAAATTCACACATCTATTAGAAAAGTTTCTGATTTTAAAACAAACTCTAGGCCAGGTGGAATGTTCTGATTGGCCCATAGCGGTTCGTGTGGATCGTGCAACGTGGGGCGTCAGATCTAATGTGCATCACACGGTGCAGAACCAGTCTTACCTCTTCGCTTAATGGATCTATCGTAGCCGACAGATCTACATCCTATGGTTCCTAACATCTGGCAACAAAAAAAACCTGGCCGACAGCCTTGGTGGCGGTGTTATACTCTGGCGTAACAGCGAGAACATGAAGCGAGAGGAGTAGGGGAGAAGCTCACCAGAACCACAGAGGCTTTCTACTGCTCAACGCATGCTTGGTTGGCGAAGGGTCGCTCGATGCTGGCTTTAATCGCTCGCCGGAGTTGCTGACAGCGTCGGGTACACTCTGGCATCATCGGGGGCGAGTCTGCAAGGCACGGGAAGGCCAAATAGTGGCAGCATCAGACGCGCGAGAGAGCTACGAAGGCGTGAGTGTCAAGGAGAGGGTAAGGCGTGGTCAGAGACTACTAGAAGGGTTCGCCGGAGTAGCTGAAGACCGTGGCGGCTCTCGGTGTTGTCGTTGCCGACGATGTGGAGCACGCGTGGGCGAGTTGGTGCTGTAGAAAGGTTCGCCAGGAGATGGTAAATGTTCTCGTGGCGGTTAGGGAGCAAGGGAAGGTAAGGCTCGGCCGGAATCTTCGCCGGCGCGTGTCGGAAGCAGTGGCGGTGTGTGGAAGAATCCGAGCAGTCTAGGGGCGAGGAGACGCTGAGGAAAGAGGGGAAAGGAGCGAAGAGGGGAGGCGAGTTATCGTGCACAGTCGCAGGGCTAATTACTCGCGGAATCAACACGTATTAGCGAGGTTTAACCGCGGCCAGAAACGGCAGCGAGGAGAGGGCGTGGTCATCGCGGGGTTGAAGACGATGGTCTGGCAGGTGGGGCTCAGCGGTCAGTGAGAGAGAGAGGGGGAAGGTGGGGTCCGGTTGTCATTGACTACGCGGGTAAGTTCACTAGTGCTAAGCATTTTCTCGCGGGGAGAGAGGGGGTGGGCTGGTGCTGGGCTAGACTGGGCCTGGTCTGGTTGGGTTGAGTTGTTTCTTTTTTTGTTCTGTTTCTTTTTCCTTTTCTATTTATCTGTTTTTATTTTTATTCAAATAATACAAACTCCATTTAAATTCAAACCTTTACCAAACTTGAGTATATTTTCAATACTGTTTATTAACATATTCTAAAGTCAAATTTAGAATATCTCTTTTATTCTTTTTAGGGTATATTAATTATTTAAAATAGGCCCTTGTCTTAATTCTAATAAGATTTATTAATGTTTCCAAACTCTATTTGAAATCTAAATTTTACCAAATATTTTCAGTAGGTTTTATTTAAAAATAAATCACTTTGAATCATTATTTAAAAATACTTTATTATGTTTTTAATGTTCATTAAAAATGGGAAATGTCTTTACTTAAATAAAATTGGATATTAATAAATCCTTATGATTTTATTTAAAGAATCCTTTACTCTTTTAAACAAAAATATTTTATTTTATTTGCTTTTTATTTGGCTCTTTTAAAAATAGTCCTTATTTATTATTTCTTCATTTGCTTATAAAAACCATATCTTTTTACTTAAGGATCCAAAAATGGTGATTCCAACTTGTAAAATTTTATTTAATATTTGTTTATCCTTTTAAATCTCTTTAGGATTATGTACTCACCATTTGGTATGGATTTTTAGATAGGTGCTTTATTAGCTTTGGAAATTCAATTTCCTGATCTTATTAAATTCATAAGATTTTATCTATGGTTCCAAATTGAATGAAATCAATTCCTATGGTTTTATAATATTTCCATTTGTCATTCTTGATCATTTATAAATGTTTGTTGACAATATTTATATGGATCAAATCCATGGTTTTAGAGATATCTTGGAAATGATTTTCTTCCTTTAGGGTTTTAGAATTTTGGTTTATTTTCCAAGTGTTTAAATTTCAAGATGCCTTTATGAAGAATGCATTTCACTTGATTTTAATTTAGTTGGATTCAAAAATTATTCAAAGTTTATTCAATATGGGATTTTAAGTTTCCATTTAGAAACAAAAAGTTTCTTTTCACCCTAAATTTCAACAATTATTCATTTTGTTTATTAATTTTTCACATTTCAAAATTTGGAAAATTTTGGGATGTGACAGAATATCTCATTGACTTATGTGTGCTTTGTTAGTATGAAGCCCGAATTGTTGTTTTTCAAATCTATATTAGTTCTAAGGGCTAATCTTATGATTTCACTATGTATGTCTGGTTAATGATGAAAATGTGCCTCTTTGAATGTTCATGTGATGATAGGCATCTACTTATTGTCTTCGTACGACCAATATGGTTCCACATGCTCCTTGGTAGATACAGATTCATCTCATTGGATGATGCTTGTAGTTGACCGAACCATATGCTTTTAAAATTGATTATTGTAGTTAACTACTTATAATTTCATTCTTCTAGTTGAAATTCTCCAAATGGATGCACTGTCAAGGGTAGATATAGAAATATGTGCCTATAGGAACTGTTAATACTGCAAAATGGAAGGGTTGATGCCAAATGAGCCTACTATACAAAAATAGCAATATCATCAAATTACAGGTTTTAAAATTGTTGCTACCGACTCTAAGATAGTAGTTAAACCTACTGTACATCTTCAAAACAAAACATTCTAATTATTGAAATGTATATTTAGGTTTCTAAAACCAACGCTGGCTTAATCGATGATGTCTCATCGGATGATGATGATGACAAAGACAATGATGATTATGATGTGAAGTAACCCGTAGTCAAGAGATATAAGAAATTGAGGTTCAGAGCATCTGATGATGCTGTGAAACAACATGTGGTCCAGAAAACTAAGAAAACTAGGTTAAGAGGATCTGATGATGTTGATAGAGTAAAGAAAGCTAGGAACGCGACGTTAAGAGAATTAGATGATGTTGTTAGAGTAAAAAAGATAAAAAAAACTAGGATCACAACTCAGATGTTTAAATTATATTATGTTTGATGTATAGACAGCCTATTACTTTTGAGAAATTAGGTCCATATATCATTTATACATTCATCATTTTTTGCCTAACATGATATGGCATCGTGTCTAGCATGCAAGAGCAATTGTGAATCCAGGTTGTCATCGGGCATCAACTTTTGTATCTACTTGTCAGAGTCGGAGGTGTTCTAGAACTCAGTGCTAACAAACAATTTTCTTTCAAACTACACTATAAGTCTGTAATCGTTTGTTTAATATATGATTCTTTTGTTTTTTTTGCACAGACTGTGCCATGGAATTCATGGTTCTTGTTCAATGTGGCCACAAATGAATGTGAGAGTGTGCACTTCAAGGATCTTGGGCACACCTACAAGATTGACCTTGAGAAAAGAAAGAACAACACTATCATGGGAGGTGAAGGATGGAATCAATTTATTACACAGAACAATCTTACAGGGGAAGAAATGTTATATTTTTCTTTTACAGGACCTATGCCAAGGATATATGTTCTCCATTTATGTGGTCTTGGTGGTGAGGAAGACGTATATGAATCAACGGTTGTCTCCCAAAGATGTTGCCTTTGCGATGACGAGGTGGAACACCTCCTACACACCCTACCACAAATGAACACCTTCATCGAGGTTCCATTTGTGACCCGTTTGACAAGGAAAAATCTTTTCAAACATACGATGGTATTCCATCTTTATTTATCTTTGTTTGTTCCTTATTGGATCCATATATATAACTTGTGGTGGTGATTTAACACAATCACTTCTTTCTTTCTAATCAACACCGTGGCATCACATAAATTACCTATGAAAGTGGTTTTCTCCATGGACATCCCTGATGATGGTGTGGCTGGACTACAACTAGGACAATTTTACATCACCCCAGTTGCATACAAGATGAACCAATATGGTCGTGTAGTCTTCAGCATTCAGGGATGGAAATATTTCCACCAGAGTTAAGACGATATAAAGGTTGGACGAGCCGTGCTAATCACTAGAAGGAACACCACACAAAAGAAGTTTGACGTGAAGTTTGTGTTCGAGACCATCTAGAGTAGTTGTGATTGGGAACTGTGAAGCATAACTAGTATGACATAGTCTGCAATAGTTAATTCGTTGTTTGAAACCTGATATGAACCTAGTGTCTGGTCTATATGCTATGTATATACATAATTTATTTTCCTATTATTGTACTTTGAAAGATTTTTGCCGTGTGCGGTTATGATTGTGTCCATTGGATGCTACTACAAAGAATTATGGAAGCTACTACAAAGGACTCTGAAAGCTTTCTTCTCCACATGCATGTATTCCTGTCCATGCGTATAAGAAGAACACAGTTGTACAATAAGACCAACAAAGTGTTCTATTCTGGTCGTTTGGGTTGTTCAAGACATGTATAGTAAGACACTCTGAATCAGTAATTACAACTTGAGTGCTATGAGAAAAGCCGAAAGATAGTTTTTGTACATAATTCTGAAAGCTGCCACACAGAATTTGTTTTTGTGAGTTCTGAAAGCTCACTTCTATTCGTTGTTACTTGGTATAGCAAGGTGAGTAAGGAAATCGAACTGTTTCTGTTCGAAATCATTTACTAGAGATGCTCAAAGGGAGCTAAGTGTTAACTTTGGAAAAAATGACCATTGGGTCATACGCTTCACCATTTGATTTTCTTTTGATTTGATTTGGTTTGGATTTGACCTAGATGATATTACTTTGATCTTTAATCCAAACCTCGTCATTTACAACAAACAATTCATGGCATATCAAGCATTCAACATCATTCATAAAAACACAAGCATTTATAGTTTTAAAATTAAAAACTATTGTTAACCCTAATTTTGGTTGATTGGAAATTGATATTCTCAATATAATATTTTTGAGATGTTACAAACCTTCCCCCCTTAAACAGAAACTCGTCTCAACATTTAGGAAAAACTAGGAACTAAAGAGATTTGGAAACTTAGTCCTAATATAATCTTCTCATTCCCAGGTGGCTTCTTCTTAAGTGTGGCTGCTCTACTAGATTTTGAATAACTTGATACTCTCGGTCCGGGTGGTTCTGAAGGCTTCTTCCAAAATACGAATGGGTACTTCACGATAGGTTAAATCCTTGTTGATATCCACAGTTCTATGATTGATGTTCTTGAAAACTTCGGTCTTCTCCGGAATTCTAAGCATTTTCGAACTAACGAGATATGAAATACATTATATACTGCTGACATCTCTTCAGGGAGTTCTGTCTGATAGGATACTTCTCCTTGGCAACTTAAAATCTTGAAAGGTCCGATATATCTGGGTGCAAGCTTCCATTTGAGTTGGAAATGTTGCATTCCTTTCAAGGTTGATACTTTGAGATACACAAAGTCTCTGATATTGAAGGTCAGGTCTCAACGTCTCTTGTTAGCGTAACTCTTCTATCCGGATTGAGCGGTCTTGAGGTGCTCACAGCTCTTGTGAACCTTCTCTTTGGCTTCATGTAGGATGTCTAGTCTGAATTTTGAATCTCTCCTACTTGTGACCAATTCAGGGGGGTATGACACTTCCTTCCATACGAAAACTCAAATGGTGCCATTTGCAAACTTGCTTGATAACTGTTGTTGTATGAGAATTCTACGAAAGGCAAACAGTTTTCCCATTTAGATCAATATTCTAGTACATAGGCTCTCAACATATCTTCTAGTATCTGGTTTACTCTTTTCGTTTGTCCGTCGGTCTGCGGGTGATAATTTGTGCTGAAGTTTAGTTTGGTTCCTAGTCCTTCTTGTACTTTCTTCCAAAATCTTGAGGTAAATTGGGTTCCTCAACCTGACACAATTGTCTTGGGGGTTTCGTGTAGACTGACTATTCTAGCAATATACAACTCTCCAGCTTCGAGCTCTGATAAGTGGTCTTGACGGGTATGAAATGAGCTACTTTGGACAGTCTATCTACTATGACCCAAATAGAATCATTTTCTCTACTAGATGTAGGCAAACCGATGATAAAATCCATTCCAACTGAATCCCGTTTCCGTTTTGGAATTTGCAATGGCTGCAACAGTCCTGTGGGTCGCTGGTGTTCTACTTTGACTCTCTGAAAGATATCACACTTGGCGATATAACTTCTGACTTCTCTCTTCATCTTGTGTCACCAAAATTGCTCCTTCAAATCTTGATACATCTTTGTTCCTCCCGGATAAATACAATAAAGAGTGTCATGGGCTTCTTGCAAAATGACTTGCTTCAACTCTTAATATGCTGGCACACAGATGCGTCCCTTATACCACAGAACTCCTTCATCTTCCATGAATCCGGGTACCTTCCCTGTACCGATACGACGCTTAATTCCATCAATACTGGCATTTCCTTTGAGCTTCCTTTATATGGCTGATGAAAGTGGGTTGAAGTTCAATACTGGCTAGAAATCCTTCGCTAACTAGCTCAATTCTAAAATTCTCCAACTCCCCATGCAAACTTGGCTGATTTTTCTTAATCATGGTGTTTAATCTACACGAATGTCTACTAAGAGCATCCGCTACCACATTGGACATGCTGGGTGGTAGTGAATGTCAAGGTCATAATCCTTGATTAACTCTATCCATCTCCGTTGTCTCATATTTAGCTCCTTCGGTGTCTAGTTTTTGTGCATAAAACCAATTTTCAGGAAAAATCCTGGAAAATATGCCAAAACTCCTATTTTACTAGAAGACTCACGGAGCCAGAAGACAAGACGCAGGAGGGCCACGAGGGGCCCACACCCCCCGGTCATGCGGGCCAGCCCAGGCCACACCTAGGAGGGGTGTGTCCTCCTCGGGCACCCCCTCGGTCTCACTCTTCGCCTACATAAAGCCTCCTGCCCTAAAAACTCCTGGGGGTTTGATGTTTTTCCAGAAAGAGTTCCGCTGCATCGCCACCACCAGAAACTGTGATTCAGAACCAGAAACAATGTTCTGGCACCCTTCCGAGACGGGGATTTGGAGGAGATCATCGCCATCATCATCGTCGACGCCTCTCCATCAACCATCCATGTTTCGCCCATCCATGAGTGATTAATCCCCATTGTAGGCTATGGGGATGGTAGGGATTGGATGAGATCTATCATGTAATCGAATAAGATTGTTACGACATGGTGCCTAGTATCTTTATTAGTGATATTTGACTTTGTTGCAACTTGTTGTGCTTAATGCTTGTCACTAGGGCCCGAGTCCCATGATCTCAGATTTGAATTTATTATTGATTCAGGATGATAGCATTGTTTGTGATCTTATCAGTAAGTTGTGTACACATATCATTGTCCAGAAACAAAGGCCCCGAAGTGACAGAAATTGGGATAGCCATAGGGGGTGGATGTGATATGAGGATCACATGTGTTCAGGAGTGTTAATGCTTTGCTCTGGTACTCTATTAAAATTAGTACCTTAATTTCCAATAGATTCCCTTGAGGCCCTGCTGCAATGGGCTGGCAGGACAAAATATGTTGTGCAAGTTCTTATTGCAACCACTTATCACTCTATATGTAACACATGCCTATGATTGTTTAGCACTTGGATGCTTTATCTTATTTATCTAAAAATGCCCTACATCTTGAAGTCCATGCAACGCCCGTCCATCCATCCCTATGCCTACCGCGCTCATATCCTACTATTTGCTACTATTATTACTACTGCCTTTGTTTTACTGTTGTTGTTACTTTGCTATTGCTACTACAAAACTGTTTCTACTGATAAACTACTTTGAGCCAGATTATTTCCAAGTGCAGCTGAATTGACAACTCAGTTGTTAAGGCTTATAAGTATTCTTTGGCTCTCCTTGTGTCGAATCAATAAATTGGGTAATACTACCCTCGAAGACTGTTGCGATCCCCTATACTTGTGGGTCATCAAGACTATTTTCTCTTACCGTTGCTGGGGAGCATAGCTTTAATTATAAGTTAACTTGGATTTATTATGGTTCACTGCTATTCCTTTCATCATGGGGAAAACTCGTGATGGAAATTTTCCTATTTTACCATCCACCAGAAGAAGAGGTACAGTTCTAAACACCTATGCTGCTCTTGATTCACCGTCTGTTATAAGTAAGCTTGTTACACCACCACCACATACACATTCTACACACACTGCTGAATCTGAAATTGCTTCTGATACTCATGATGTTACTTCTACTATGCTTAATGAGAGTGGTTCATTAGGTCCTTTCCTAGATGCTACTATTGCAAGAACTATAATTTGAAACACTAAAACTCCTAGTGCAGAAACTATTACTCCTGTTAGCTCACCTGAGGCTAGAGAAAGTTATGATATTAATGATGGTTACATTGAGATGACTGATGAATTTATTGAAGAATATCGAAACAAACGTGGTGCTAGTGCTATTATGAGTCTCCTTGAAAGACATACTATTATACCTAAACTGTCTCCTGATGCTAAGTTTGCCACTTCTCTCATAGACATTAAATATAAAGATTATGATTTCTCCCTTGATTTATCCTATATAAACATTGTTGAGAGAGAACCTTTTTGTGGGACTGAGAATGAAAGGGTTGTGGCACATATGAATGAGCTTTATACTATGAGTGCCTTATTTTCTGATGATGTTAAGATGTGTACCTACTTTGTTGCTAAGATCTTCCTTTTTTCATTAAAAGGAGAAGCTAAAGCTTAGTTTAATAGTTTACCTCCTGGATCCATTGATAGCCCTCATTGCTTTATTGCTACTTTCTTTCAGAAATAGTTCCCTCCTAGTGCTAGACATGCTGCTTTGCAGAAACTTTTTGATTTGAAACAGGGAGAAGAAGAGAAATTGTCTGAGTCATGGACAAGGTTCTGTGCCTTCATTCATGCACATCTTGGATGTCCATTACCTAAAAATGAGCTTCTTGATATATATTAAAATTGACTAATTGATGAATCTAGGACATACCTGGATAGTTTTGCTGATTGTGTTTTCAGGAAAAGAACTCCTATAGAAGCTGAAGAATTAATGGCTAAAATAAGAAAGAATTATGATGATTGGACTACAACTGATCCAATTACACCTGAGCCAACTACACCTGAAACCATTGTACCAGAGCCAACCCCAACACCAACACCCAAGAAGAGGGGAGTGATTAAATTAAATGATGATGTGATGAAATAAGATAAGAAATGTCTTAAGGAGAAAGGTATTATATCTGAAGATGTGAAGAATTTACCTCTTATAGAAGAATTATGTAAGCCAATTTCCCACTCGTCAACTATTGAGGTACACTCTCTCCAACACTCTGATGAAGGTGATATTCCTTTATGGTAAACCTCCTGATCAATGCTTACAGGAACTTGACATTTTTATTGTTAAACAAGGTAATTTTAACAAACAAGTTCAGAATCATTTATTGGAAAACTCTAGAGCAATTAGTGAGTTGAAAGATATTGTGGAAAGAACTGCTAATGATGTCAAAATGCTTGTTAAACACTTCCAAATGGTTCAAACCCAAATTGATCAACTGGCTAAGGTACAAACAGATATGCTAGTTAATCCTTCTAGAGATAAATATGCTTATGGAATTAGAACTAGGAGTGGTGCAGCCACTCAAGATCCTTTATATCCGGAGGGCACCCTAAAAGAATTGAGAAGGATTCTCAACAAGTTTAAAATAGTGGTAGTCCTCATAAAAGAAAGAAAAAGAAACATAAAACAGTTGAGGAACCTTCTGAACCTGTTGTAGATCCTAATAGTATATCTGTCTCTGATGATGAAACTGAAAGTGGTAATGATAAAAAATGAGTCTCCTGATAAGGAAGAAATTGAATAAGAGCATGAGAAGCACACTAAGAACACTAAGTACACTAAGGAAGATTTTATTGCTAATAAACATGGTAGTGAAAGAGAACCTTGGGTGTAGAAACCAATACCTTTTCCCAATAAGAAACACAAGTAAAAGGAAGAAGTACACTATAACAAGTTTTGTGAGTGGATGAAACCTTTATTTTTTAAATTACTTTGACTGATGATATTAAGTTGCCTCCTTATTCAAAGTATATGAAGGATATTGACTCTAATAAAAGGAAGATTCCTAATGAGGAAATTTCTACTTTGCTTGCTAATTATTCCTTCAATGGTAAGGTTCCAAAGAAACTTGGTGATCTAGGTATTCCAACTATTCCTTTCTCTATTAAAAATAATTATGTTAGAACTACTTTGGGTGATTTGGGAGCTAGGGTTAGTGTTATGCCTTTTTCTCTCTACAATAGACATCATCTAGAAAAATTGATACAAACTGATATATCTTTGCAAATGGTTGATAAGTCAACTACTATTCCTGTTGGTATATGTGAGGATGTTCCTGTTCAAGTGGCTCATAATTTCCTGGTTCTAACTGTTTTTCTTGTGCTTGAGATGCCTGAAGATGATAATATGTCTATTATTCTTGGGAGACCTTTTCTTAATATTGCAGATGCTGTCATCAATTGCAATCAAGGAAAAGTAACTTTTAATATTAATGACAAAGAGCATACTGTATATTTCCCCAAGAAGATCGATAAGATCTATGGCCTGAATTCAATTGGAAATGTTGAGAGCATAAAAGTTGGAGAAATATATTGTCCCATTCCACAAGAAAGTTTTGAAACTAATATGATTGGGACTATTGCTATCAAGATTAAGGTAACATAATAATTTTTTGAAATGGAAAGTTTTGTTTCATATAAGATTGTTTTCGTAATAAGACTTGATCAACCTTGTTAACGAGGGGATTTTTAATGAACAAAACAATGCTTTCACAATGGTTATACTTCCTCACTTTTATTTTTCTCCATTCCAATATTTGCTCTTTGTCTTGTTAGTCTTAGTTTTGCTAGTTTTTTATTTTTAGAGTATCTTAGAACTTCTATAGTTTTGTTTTTGGTTTGCTTTTTGTGTATTTCAAAAATCTTTTTCTGCAAGAAAATCAATTTTCATAACCTGAAAATTGGCCAAAAATAAAGTTTCCCAAATTTTTTTCATAAAATTCATATTAAATTTTTCCTCGAAAAAAGGGGCAGAGGGGCACCTAGATTGGCCCAGGGGGACTGTAACTACCTCGGTGAATTACGCTCCTAGTTACAAGCCTGGATGAGCAGAAATGGTTGAAATAGTACGGTGGGGCCCAAATGCCACTCACAGGTAGACCTTTCGGCCGTCCCAACCATTTCTAAACATCGGGACAAGAACGGGAGGCGTAATCGGCAGGCGAAGGGATCAACTACATACACAAATGAGTATGTATGCAAGCCACCATACAACAGTACATCAGAGCCATTCCATCTAAAAAGAAAAGAAATATTGCAACGCCATACGGCAAGATCCAAATATCCTAGATAGATATAATTGTTTAGGATATCTCCTCATACATCAAACATCAGAGTATCAAGCGGAAGCGGAAAACAAGATCCGAGTACGGATAAGAAGCAAATCGGCATAAGATGCCCCATATATAAACACATCCCGCCCACAGATCTCGCGGATCCCCGTTCCCGGAATCTCTACATCGAATGATCGTTGCCCACATCGTCTGTCTCTTCCACCCAGTATCCATCTTGCGAGTTTACCTGTTCATCTGAATCAAACAATTTATCGTGTGAGACCCTAGGGGTACTCAGCAAGTCTTTATGCCTCTAAAGAAGACACAACCTGGGGTGACGCAATTGCAGCAAAAGATAATACCTAACAATTCTATAGATACTCGCTAACCATCCGCCTAACCAAAGATAGACGGATGTCCGTGAATTAATAACAACAGTTATAACAGTAATATTAACAGATCCATCCTCCTCCTCGCTTACCAACGAGGAAGCGGACGAACAACCCCCATCCGTTGGCAGTTTTATTAACCATTCCATGAGTGTTGCACTATTTACTAGTCAGGTACTTAGTCAAATTAAAAGCGGTACTTTAGTTATACTTTTCTATGATCGAGAAACTGTGCTCCAAGTCGCCCATAACCGCGGACACGGCTTTCAGAAAGTTTCAGGGGTGCACAAATAGCAACACACACTCGATCAACCTCGGAAAAACCAAATCAAAACCCAACGAGGCAGTCACGACAAAGCGATCACAGGATTCAGAAATATTTCAGGGGGCCACCCCATTAAGCTACCCGCAACGGAGTTAGCCGACTCCGAGACGGACTCAAGGTTTGCGTCAGTGGCTGTAAACGACTGGGAACCCGAAAGTGTGACTGGGCTTGTCGATACCGCGAAAACACTTCGCTTTCCAAAACAGTACAGGTGCAGTACATCGCACAATTTAAATAAAGCAGTAAAGCATGGCATAAGTACAGGATAATAAATAAAACCTCAAACTAGTTTGTGGCCCCAAGAAATAAGAATGAATCAAGCTCTGGCTCAGGGGGGTTCATAAGCCTCCCGGATGTGGATAGCGCGAATATTCTTGGAACAGGAATCAAGTACTCGGGGTCTTACGGGACACAAGTGAGCCTAAAAAACCAAATAGCGAATATGGCTCACCGATGCCACTTTCATTAGTTATGCCATTACTACTCAGGTTAAGTTGTTTAGGTACCTCGTTATCCATCCGACACTCACATACCCTACACATGCTGTTCTACGACTCGCATGGCTCAAACAACTCCTGTAGTAATGGCTCATGGGGTGGAGGAACAAGCTTCGGTGGGGTTTAAAAAGTAAAGGCTATGCAATACTTGGGATTCAAATTAATGCAATCGCGACTCAATGATGCAAGAATAAGATAGAGGCAATAGGTACTATATGTATGCAAGCATGTGGTAGTGCTTGCCTGGCAGCTCAGTTGAAGCAAGGGATGGATCTGGGTAGTGCTCCTGGTTCTCTTGATATATCCCCTGCTCAGCGTCTATTCGAGAAGAACCAAACCAAAAGGGTTTTATATGATGCTCAAATGCAAGGTGGCATGATGACATGAGCATGATATAATGATGATGCAACAATTATATATATATAAAGGAGCATTTATATAGACTAGGCTAGTAGCATTGCAATTGTTAGACAGTTGGGATGCTACAACTCTCCCCCACTAAACAAGAATCTCGCCCCGAGATTCCTAGGAAAAAGAAAACAACACAAGGAGAGGCGGGTGTTCGGAACGAAGGTGATCCTTGCGTTCCCAAGATGATGAAGAACGGAATGGTGCGACCACTACACCTTGCAAAACTTGCTAGACTTGTTGCGAGTCTTGCGTTTTGCTTGAGACACAAAGGGTTAGAAGAATTGAAGGATTGTCGTGAGACAAGAAGGATAGGATGGACATAGCTCCGGTTTTCTCAAGAAACATGATAAAAGAATATAACCACTTGTGAAAGAAAAGGAAAAGATGATGTATCGTGGATAAAGAAAGACACACCGTTAAGATTAAAGAGTTACCGATACTAGAGAGGATGAATCTTTTTCTCGCCGGGAGAAAAAGAGCTAGATTGGATAGGTTTTGAACCACTATGACAAAAGCATCGTATTTCCTCTCGGATCTGAGAAATGAAGTTCGGAGACAATATTGCCTTCAAACAATAGAGTCCCTTGATATCAATAGAAAGATTTAGTTAGACATCATCGGATTAGATTCTTCTTGCGCCGGTAAGAACCAAAGGATCACGCAATTGAGGTGCGCGGATATAACTTGCAGAGATGGATGTGAAGCCAGATCATGGTGGAATCCCGAGCCGCAAAGAATATGGAGGATCTGGAGTTTATCGTAGAGATACTTATTGCTTTCCTTAACCTTGAGGCTAATGCAATAGATTTGCGGCTGATGGTATCAACCATAATTGGCTTTACCACAGAAAAAGAATTGATGAATCAAAGAGAGATAGTTTCCTTCCATCTTGTTTGGGGAAGTCGAGCATCGGTAGAAAGACGAGGACAGAAAAGAGTTTGCGTTTGTTTCCACCAGATAATTGAAGATTTTGCTCCATCTAGAATAGACAGACCACCAACAAGAGATTATTGATTACTTTCGTCGAGAGAGCACTCCGAAAAACAAGAACGGAAGTAAAAGTATCAAGGGATAAAGGCCACTTCTAACTTCCGTGGAATGAGTGAAATCACATTAGTTCACCAATTCAATGTACAAGAGCGAATGATAAGAGTAGTGGTATGGTAGCTACTCCATCCCGCACTCAAAGCATTACTCCGCACATGAATAAGAAAACCATGCAACCCAACTACCGAAACAGACTAAAGGTATTGACAAAGAGCTCATGGAACTCCGTTAGAAAACAAGGATAGATGCAATCGATTCACCGGATTCAAGATAGATAAGGTTGATGATGTTGTCGTCATGTCGGAAGTACCAAGCCACCGGAAAGATATGAAGGAAGATCACGGAGACAACTGCAAGATTCCACAGATAAGGAAAAAGATAGCACCACTTGAACATAAGGATTGCAAAAGATCTGAAAAATCTTTATGGCCTCCGGTGGATTGAGCCTAGATGATAGAACGAGAGGGTTTCAAAAGATCACTTGACGAGACTGAGGCGAAAGAACTCCATGTTCTTCTTGAAATGATTGAGAGAGATTTAGCGGTCTTGAGGAAAATCTTTAGCGAAACGACGTTGATAACTTGCCAACAAGGAACAACTCCGGATTGGTTGAAGATGGATGATGGAATTAACAATGGACTTGCTAATTCCAGAATTGAAGCAATGTATTTAGCAGAAGGACGTGGTCGAGATAGGTGACTTCAAAAAGTCAGAATTCTCACTTTGAGACTTTGCACACAGGCAGTGCTCACGAAGCTTGAGAGAAAGAGACACATATGATCTTCCATGTCCTTCCATTAATATGGAATAGGCAGCATATTATCAACATATACCACCATGGATTAACAAGATATTCCCAGAATATCAAGTTCAAGAGGCGGGAGAAACGAACAACTGCTCGAACACTTCCTGAGCTCAACGCTCTTAGAAAGATCAATATTAAGAGCACGGGTTCGTGTTGAAGAAGATGCATTGGAAGAATAGATTATCTGGTCCTTCGGAAGAAAAAGAGATGTCACCTTGGTCACATTGTCGATCGGATCACCGGTTACAAAGATAAAGAGATCTTGGATAAAGAAACGATGATAGCTCATACCTCAAGCAAAGCTACCAAAGACGAAAAGATGCAATTCCCTCGTCTCAAAGAGAATTTTGTAGATATGGGGTTCAAAAAGATGTGCAGCATGATGAACAGATGATAGACCGCCGTAGTGCTTTGGGAAACTCCGGATTGCCAAAGATGCTTGAATATGCATAGATATGATCACGGTGTACTCAAAATCACAGGAGATAACCGTCACCTTTTGGAGGATAGAGTTGATAGCATTTTCCATATTCCACTCATGATAGGTGTCATATAGCTATGCCGAGAACCAAATTACAATCACCAGCATCGGATCGACACATGTTATGTAATTAGCCGAGAGAATTGGAGATGAAAAGAAACCCCAAGATTAAGCGCCGGTGACAAAAGAATGAGTTAGCATGGACATGCTGATAAAAGGGAGATAGATAATGCTTCACACACGACTGGAAAGGAGTGTGGAAACACAGATGTATCAAAGAAAAATTTTCCGCATTTTTCGGCATTAAAATACCAATAGATGCGCAAAATCACTTATCAGATAGAGATTAGCAACTGATGCTTGCACAGAAGGTGGAGTTGCTAGAAGGAAAGACACCCTTGTGAAGATGGCACCGGTTAACAAGGAGTCAGATAGATCGCGCCGGTTTTCAAAAGCACACAAGATGGAATGTACCAACAGTGGATAACCAAAAGCAGATTGTGATAACAAATTGGATGCAACAGATAGACAAGGAATTACACACACACACACACACTTTCTATGGTACTACGGAAACCCAGAACACGTGAATCCTAGTTTGAATGTTAAGAAGAGGATTGAAAACGTTACACTTCCTTACCAGAAAAGGGTGGTTGGTTGGGTAAGAAGAAAAGTGGAAGCAGTCCTACTCTCACGTTTTGTTTTTCCCTAGTATACATAGCTACCAAAAATATTTGCTAGACTGACAACGACCATTTGGATGAGACCCTGAAGGTCGGGATGGCTCTGATACCAATTGTAACTACCTCGGTGAATTACGCTCCTAGTTACAAGCCTGGATAAGCAGAAATGGTTGAAATAGTATGGTGGGGCCCAAATGCCACTCACAGGTAGACCTTTCGGCCGTCCCAACCATTTCTAAACATCGGGACAAGAACTGGCGGCGTAATCGGTAGGCGAAGGGATCAACTACATACACAAATGAGTATGTATGCAAGCCACCATACAACAGTACATCAGAGCCATTCCATCTAAAAAGAAAAGAAATATTGCAACGCCATATGGCAAGATCCAAATATCCTAGATAGATATAATAGTTTAGGATATCTCCTCATACATCAAACATCAGAGTATCAAGCGGAAGCGGAAAACAAGATCCGAGTACGGATAAGAAGCAAATCGGCATAAGATGCCCCATATATAAACACATCCCGCCGACAGATCTCGCGGATCCCTGTTCCCGGAATCTCTACACCGAATGATCGTTGCCCACATCGTCCGTCTCTTCAACCCAGTATCCATCTTGCGAGTTTACCTGTTCATCTGAATCAAACAATTTATCGTGTGAGACCCTAGGGGTACTCAGCAAGTCTTTATGCCTCTAAAGGAGACACAACCTGGGGTGACGCAATTGCAGCAAAAGATAATACCTAACAATTCTATAGATACTCGCTAACCATCCGCCTAACCAAAGATAGACGGATGTCCGTGAATTAATAACAACAGTTATAACAGTAATATTAACAGATCCATCCTCCTCCTCGCTTACCAACGAGGAAGCGGACGAACAACCCCATCCGTTGGCAGTTTTATTAACCATTCCATGAGTGTTGCACTATTTACTAGTCAGGTACTTAGTCAAATTAAAAGCGGTACTTTAGTTATACTTGTCTATGATCGAGAAACTGTGATTAACAGCCCTAGGGCGCGCCTGGCCTGGGTGGGGCCCACCTATGGCCCGCCAAGATGCCTCCTTCCAGACACTTCTTTCTCTCTCCCGAAAAACTCTAGAAAACTTTCTCAAGCTCGAGTTCCTGTTGTTATTGCTCCCGAATTTCAATCTCCTTGCTCAGCCCATCTTTGTTTCTTATTTTTGGAGGGATGGCTCTCCGGTATGTGCCTCCTCCACTTGTCCAATTAGATTTTTGATTGGTAGATTGTATCTTGAGTATTTTGCTACTGTAGGTGACAGGTTATGAGAGCCTGCATGCTTGTTCTATGCTTAGATATTTCATTTTGATGCATGTTTAGCCCTCTAGCAAGTTCTATAGTAGTTCCTCATCATTTATCAACTTGGAAATCACTTGGTTTGATATTTTTCTAAAAGTTCAAAAAAGAAGATGAGTACATACCAACTGAATCAACATGGATTGATGGTACATGAGTCAATGAAAGTCCATCGTGAGGAGGAGGTTTTCTCTGCCATATATCCATGCCCTGAATTTATGAGAGATGCATGGATATTTCAAGATTTCCAGACTATGATTTCTAATACAGGGTTGGAGAAATTTGTTGGAGAAGAGCCTTACCAATATGTTAAGCTAACCATGTCTGTGGTGCAGGACTTTCGATTTAGTTGGTCCTTGTCTAACCCCATGGTCCACTACAAAATTTACAATATAGCTATCAACCTTCCTTTCGATGATTTTTGTGCAGCTATCAGAGTGCCACAGTGGGGTTCATGTGAGAAGATTAGAGAGAGGCCTAAGCCACTCATGGACTTATATGCTAAAATTTGCCAAGGTTGCGACTTCTCAAAGGAAAGTGGTAAAATTAGGAATATTCATTTCCCATCCATTAGATATTTTTCCTATTTCATTGCCAAGTGTGTTCTTGCTAGAAAGACTGCTAGAAAATTATCTTCATTTGACCTAACTTTATCTCAGCTGCTTTGAATAGGGATAGAACTTATAATTTAGGTGCTTTGATAGCTTTCCGTCTTGCTGCTAACCGTGAGAAAGGTGGGATTTGTGGAGGTCCCGTTGCATCTCGTCTATTAGCTTTTCATGGTTTAGAGCCTCATCATTCATATTTTCAGTTCCCCATAGAGAGACTTGATCTCAATTTCATGGTTCAGCATAAATTTGTTTCTTCTTGGGATATTTTGAGTGATATACCATATTAAATAACCTTTGTCAAGAGTGGTTGGAGAGGGGGTAGGTCTAAGAAAGTAGTCTCTTTGCCTGCACCTTCTTTGTTCAACTTTGATAACAGGCAAGGATGGTCACTCACGGAGGAAGAACTTGACACATACGTGGCAGAACTCTCCTAGCAAGAGGAGAATGTTGGAGAGGATGCCGAAGATGATTTTATTCAGCCCTCCAACATGGGGGGGTCATCATACCAGCAACCCTCCTATGATTGCAGCACTTCTTCTTCTTCATCGTGAGGGCCTGATTATGATCATTCCAACCATGATCCACCACCTTGGGTTTACTACCCGCGCTATTCATGTATCCCAACTTAGGCCAAAAGCCTAAGCTTGGGGGTAGGTATACCGACATCACACTCATCTACATATCATGCTTCGTCGGTACTTTGTATATCCATGTTTCGCTTTCTTTCTAGTTTTTGTTTCTGCTTTCCAAAACACAAAAAGACCAAAAATATTTTCGTTGTTTCTCTTGGATTGTTTCTTTGCTTTTTAGCTTTGGTTTTCTTTAAGAAAAATCCAAAAAGATTTTGCTTTGTTTGTTTTTGCTTTGAGTTCTTGCTTTAAAAATCAAAAACACCAAAAATATTTGCTGTTCTTCTTTGGTTTTGTGAAATTCGTTGCAGGGTTCAGCGGTCCTCAGTGGAGTTTGGTTTCATGTTATTATTCAAGCCACACAAGTGAAAGGAAATAATGAGGATTTATGACAACTTGAGGTGTAGTAAGAGGCTGGTAATGAACTCTATTTGTTTTCATTTTTGTACATATACTCATCATTGTGGGCATGCTTAGTCTGTTCATGTAAGGTGTATGTTATTTATGGATGCTTAGTAGTTCTTGCTCTCTTATGATTAGCTCCAGCTTGCTAATAGTTTGTAGCATGACATATGAATGTTTGCTTGCATTGTTCTATTCATAACTTGGTATGTTATTGTGGTATCCTCCTCTGAATGTTTCATTTGAATCAACTTGGCACATGATCACGCATGCATATGACTGAACAAAGTCAGTTAATCCTCGATGATTTATTTTGCCTTAGAGTTCTTGTATCACTTTTATTCCATAATTAATTCTGTTTTGTCGCATGCATGATTATGACAGTTATTGCTCTCTCGTTTGTTGATCCCTCTCTATTGCTAGCCTTCACTTGCACCGAGTATGAGATCTACTCGTGCTTCCAAATCCCAAAACCAAAATTGTCAAAAGTGTCCACCATACCTACCTATTAGCATCATTTGCTATTCTGTGCATATCTATTATGCCTTGTTTTTCTTTCAAATAAAATGTTTGCTTGTTATGAGAAAGTTAGTTAGTAAATCTCTCACGAACTTTATGGCACACTTTAATTTCTTGCACTCAATAAATCTGAACCATTGTTATTGTGCATGAAAGTTATATTCTTGCAAATTATAGGCTAGGAGTTAGCATAACCGTGTTGTCACGAGGAACGCTTTCAACACCTGTAAATAGTATCCCATTGATATCATGCTATTTTGTTTACGGATGTCGTTGGTGTGAAATAAAAGGGGATATTATAAGTTCATGGAGTTATGTATATGTGTTAGAGAAACGCCTGGGCCGCTAGCCAAAGCCATGCCTAATCATGGTGGAAACTTGCAGCATAACCATAGTGATCAATCTATGAAGCTTTCTTCTTATAAAAAAGAGAGACACAAAAAAGAGCCAAGAGTGAAAAAAGCACCATTTTCCCATGGTAAATAAGAATATTGTTGAGATGCTCATTGTCTTCTTGCCTTGACATTTTGATATGGGATAGCTCAAGTATCATTGGGAAAGGGGTACCCCGTTGACTTACCATTAACTAAAGTTCACTAGAATGAGGAGCGGCCCTCGTACTCAAGGGACATGAGATTTCCAGTTTATGATCTGTCAAGCATATAACTCATATTGGACCTTATTTTCAACTTAACCGTTTAAAGATGCCTATGATAGGGGAAATGAGATCTCAGAGCTAATGAGTACCATACTTTTAGCATTTGGAAGCCTTTCAAACTTTTCAAAACCTTTTCACTTCCTTGTTGAGTCACCACTTATTCTTTGAGCACCTTCTTGAGAGCATAGTTGTCATTCTTAGTGTAATGTGCTTGTCTCAAAACTTGGTTAATTATGTCATGATTTTGATGATTGTGTCTTTGATATCTTTACTTCTAGTCTTCACTTGAACTTCAGAGGTTCCTTGGCATTTATATTTTACTCTACAATAAAAGGGAAGTGAGATACCACTCTATCATACCTTCTTATGAGCATTGCAATGTTGCTTATATTTATGGTTCTTGCTACTTATTATTATTGTGTTGGAATCTCTTCATAGATTGCAATGACTATTAAGTAGACTTAGTTGCATGCTCCTTATTATGAATTGTCCAAGTATCTAATCATGTGCTGAGAATATTTACATCTTATGGAGCAAATGTGTTCGTGAAAGTTCTTTTATCGCACTCAGTTTTCAACTGAATTGCTTGAGGACAAGCAATAAGCTAAGCTTGCTGGAAGTTGATACGTCCAAAACGTATCTACTTTCCCAAACACTTTTGCTATTGTTTCTCCTCTAAACTTGTGTGATTTGGATACAACTAACACGGACTAACGCTCTTTTCAGTAGAATTGCTTTGGTGTCTAGGTTTTGTGTAGAAAATCAACTTTCAGGAAAAATGCCAAAACTCCTATTTTACCAGAAGACTCGTGGAGCCAGAAGACGAGACGGAGGAGGGCCACGAGGGGCCCACACCCCCTGGCCACGCAGGCCAGCCCAGGCCGCGCCTGGGATGGGTGTGGCCACCTCGGGCACCCCCTCGGCCTCCCTCTTCGCCTACATAAAGCCTCCTGACCTAAAAACTCCCAGAGTTCGATGTTTTTCTAGAAAGAGTTCCACCGCGCCACCACCACCAGAAAACGTGATTCAGAACCAGAAACTCTGTTCTGGCACCCTGTCGGGATGGGCATTTGGAGGAGATCATTGCCATCATCATCACAAACGCCTGATACGTCCAAAATGTATCTACTTTCTCGAACACTTTGCTATTGTTTCTCATCTATAATTGTGTGATTTGGATACAACGAACACGGCTAACGCTATTTTCAGCAGAATTACCTTGGTGTCTTGTTTTTGTGCTGAAAATGAACTATCAGGAAAAATTCCGGAAAATATGCCAAAAATTATATTTCACCAGAAGCTCCACGGAGCCACACAAGAGACGGAGGGGACGCCTAGGGGCCCCAGACCCACCCCAGGCACGGGCCCACCTGACCCCGCGCCTGGAGGGGGTGTGGCCACCCCAGGCAGCTCCTCGGCCTCCCTTTGTGCCTATAAGTTGCCTTTCAACCTAAAAACCGAGGAGGGTTCGATAGTTTTCTAGAAAGAGTTCCGCTCCGCCGCCACCAGAAACCAAGATTCGGATCCAGAAACTCCGTTCTGGCACATTGCCGGGACGAGGAATTTGGAGAGGATCATCGCCATCGTCATCACCAATGCATCTCCATCAACCACCGATGTTTCCCTCATCCATGAGTGAGTAATCCCCCGCTGTAGGCTTGGGGATGGTAGGGATTGGATGAGATCTATCATATAATCGAATAAGATCTGTTAGGGCATAGTGCCTAGTATCTCTATTAGTGCTATTTGACTTTGTTGCAACTTGTTGTGCCTAATGCTTGTCACTAGAGCCCGAGTGCCCTGATCTTAGATCTGAACTTATTATTGAATCATTATGATAGTATTGTTTGTGATCTTATCTGCATGTTGTGTACACATATCATTGTCCGGATCCAAAGGCTCCAAAGTGACAATAATTGGGACAACCGGAGGGGATAGCTGTGGTGTGAGGATCACATGTGTTCACGGAGTGTTAATGCTTTGCTCCGATGCTCTATTAAAAGGAGCACCTTAATTGCCAGTAGTTGCCTAGAGGCCCCGCTGCTACGGGCTGGCTGGACAGAAAATGTTGTGCAAGTTCTCGTTGCGAGCATGTATGACTATATTTTGAGCACATGCCTAGGATTGTTTAGGACTTGGGTGCTTATTATTATTTATCTGCAATGCCCTAGGTATTGAAGTTACATGTTTAGACTCATCCATGCAACGTCCGTCCATCCATCCCTATGCCTACCGTACTTGAATCCCACCGTTACCTTTAGTGTTACTATTGCTCCTGTTTCACTGTTGTTGTTGTTGTTGTTGCTGTTGCTGTTGCTACTGATAAACTTCTATGAGAAAGAACTATTTCCAGGTGCATCTGAACTAACAACTCAGTTGTTAAGGCTTGCAAGTATTCTTTGGATCCCCTTGTGTCGAATCAATAAATTGGGTAATACTACCCGCGACGACTGTTGTGATCCCCTATACTTGTGGGTCATCAAGACTATTTTCTGGCGCTGTTGCCGGGGAGCATAGCTTTATTTTTAAGTTCACCTGGATCTATTATTGTTCACTGATACTCCTTTCATCATGGGGAAGTCTCGTGATGGAAAGTTTCCTATTTTACGATCCACTACAAGAAGAGGTACAGTCCTAAACACATTTGTTGCTCTTGATTCACCATCCGTTATAAGTAAGCTTATCACACCACCACCACATAGACATGCTACACACATTTCTACTACTGCTGAGTCTGAAACTACTTTTGATGCTCATGATGTTACTTCTACTGTGCTTGATGCGAGTGGTTCATTAGGTCCTTTTCTAGATGGTACTATGGCTGGTCTAGGAAATACCGAAACTCCTAGTGAAGACACTGTTACACCTGTTAGCTCACCTGAGGCTAGTGAGGGTTATGATATTAATGATGGTTACATTGAGTTCACTGATGATTTTGTTGAAGAGTGTCGTAACACACATGGTACTAGTGCTGTTAAGAGTCTCCTTGCTAGACGTACTATTATGCATAAGTTGTCCTCTGATCCTAAGTTTTCTACTTCTCCCATAGATATTAAAGATGAAGATTATGATTTCTCTCTTGATTTATCTTATTTAGATATTGTTGAGAAAGAACCTTTTTTGTGGTACTGAAAATGAGAGTGTTGTGGCTCATATGAATGAGCTTTCTACTATGAGTGCTTTGTTCTCTAATGATTTTAAGATGCGTAAGTACTTTGTTGCTAAGATCTTCCCCTTTTCACTAAAAGGAGAAGCCAGGGATTGGTTTAATAGATTACCTCCTGGTTCCATTATTAGCCCTGATTGCTTGATTGCTTCTTACTTCCAGAAATATTTTCCTCCCAGTGCTAGACATGTTGCTTTGCAGAGACTTTTTGATTTTATACAGGGAGAAGAAGAGAAATTGCCTGAGTCATGGAAAAGATTATGTGCCTTGATTCATGCACATCCCGGATGCCATTACCTAAAATGAGCTTCTTGATATTTATTATAATGGACTAACTGATGATTCTAGGACCTACCTAGATAGTTTTGTTGATTGTGTTTTCAGGAAAAGTACTCCTACAGATGCTGAAGAATTAACTACCAAGATAAGAAAGAATTATGATGATTGGACTTCAACTGAGGTGAATGCACCTGAGCCTATTACTCCTGAACTAGTTGTTCCTGAGCCAGTTCCAGCACCAACTACAAAGAAGAGGGGATTTATTGCATTAAATCATGAAGTGATGAAGGAAGCTAAGAAGTGTCTAAAGGAGAAAGGTATTAGAGTCGAAGATGTGAACAATCTATCTCCTATAGAAGAATTATGTAAGCCAATTCCCCACTCATCTACTATTGAGGTACACTCTCTCCGACACTTTGATGAAGGTGATATTCCTTATGGTAAGCCTCCTGATCAATGTTTAGAGGAACTTTACACTTTTATTGTTAAGCAAGGGTATTTTAATAAACAAGTTCCGAATCATTTATTGGAAAACTCTAGGGCTATCCATGAGTTGAAAGATATTGTGGAAAGAACTTCTAATGATATTAAAATGCTTTGTAAACACTTTCAAATGGTTCAAACCCAACTTGATCAACTTGCTAAGGTACAAAAGGATATGCTAGTTAATACTTCAGGAGATAAACATGCTTATGGAATTAGAACTAGGAGTGGTATAGCTACTCAAGATCCTTTATATCCTGAAGAACACCTAAAAGAATATAGCAGGATTCCCAACAAGGTGAGGATAGTGGTAGTCCTCGTAAGAGGAAGAAAAAGAAACATAAGATAGTTGAGGAACCACTTGAACCTGCTGTAGATCCTAATAGTATATCTGTCTCTAATGTTGAAATTGAGAATGGTAATAATAATGCTGCTCCTAATAAGGAGGAAGGTGAGGAAGAACCTGAGAAACACATTAAGAAAACTAGGTACACAAAGGAAGATTTTTTTCTAATAAACATGGTAAAGAGAGAGAACCTTGGGTGCAGAAACCTATGCCTTTTCCAGGTAAGAAACACAAGTCAAAGGAGGAGGAACACTACAACAAGTTTTGGTGGGCACAACATTGCTTCCAGTCCTTGGGACAGTATTGTTGTTGTTATTGGTGGACCTTGGCGGTGCACGGTTGAAGTTATTTTGGTTTTCAGGGTTGTAGTTGTTGTGTCCTCCAGGCCTCGGGTTTCCTCCGCCACGATTGGGAAAGTTCAGATGGGACATAAGTGGCATGTTGTGCCTTGGTGCAAATCCTTCAGACTAACTGGTGTTGGAGATATGCCCAAGAGGCAATAATAAAGTGGTTATTATCATATCTTCACAATTATGATAAATGTTTACATTCATGCTATAATAGTATTAACAAGGAAACCATTAATACTTGTGTGATTTGTAAACTTAATTTGAAGTCCCTAGTATAGCCTCTATACTTCACTAGCTTGTTGGTTGATTGATGATTGTGGTTTCTATATCATGAACATTGAGATGTTATCAACAACAAGATCATATCGTTAGGAGAATGATATGGTGGACATACTCCTATAGATAAGCGTAGCATAAAGATCAAGTCATTTCAATAGTTCAATTGCTATATGCTTTCTGGTACATAGTAACCTAATTCCTTCGACCATGAGATCATGCATATTGCCTTTCTTTGGATGGATGCTTTGATGTCATCAAACACCACACCGTAACAGGTGGCTATAAAGGTGGCATTGAGTGTTCGGAAAGTATTGGTTGAAACACATGGATCAAGAGTGGATTTGTCCATCCACATGACGGATAGATATTCTCTGGCCCTCGGTGAAATGTCATCCAATTAGCTTGCAAGCATGTGACTTGGTCACAAGGGATCACATATCACGGGAACGAGAAAAGAGTACTTATCAGTAACGAGGTTGAACTAGGTATGCAGAGATACCGACGATCATAACCTCGGATAAGTAACATATCGTGAGACAAAGGGAAATTGGTATCGTATGTAAGTGGTTCATTCGACGCAAAGTAATCGTAGAAATATGTGGGAGCCATATGAATTTCCAGATTCCTCTATTGGTTATTGTTCGGAGAAGTGTCTCGATCATGTCCGCATAATTCACGAACCGTAGGGAGACACACTTAAGGATTCGACGTTGTTTGAGTAGTTATGGTATTATGAGAAAGAGACCGAATGTTGTTCGGAGTCTCGGATGGGATCCGGGATATCACGAGGAGATCCGGAATGGTCCGGAGAATAAGATTCATATAAGGAAAGTCCCATTTCGGAGTTGGGGAATGGTTCCGGTGTTTTCATCGGGAACATTCTAGAAGGTCCCGGAATGTCCCAAGACCGGAGGGGAAGGGTACATGAAATGTGTCATTACATATTGGAATGATTGCATCATGTACTAAGTGTTCTCGCTGTCCAAAATAAAGGGTTTATTTAAATCCTAAATTGAAAAGTCAAACGGCTAGTTTGAAAGTCAAACGGCAAGTTTTGGAAAGTGGAAAGAGGAGGAGAAGAGGGAAACCGAGTTGGAGAGGGAGACCTCCTCCAACCGGCGGCCAACTCCAATGCCGAGTTGGGGAGGGACTCCACTCCCTCCCCCTGGCGCGCCAGCCCCCTCCCACCTATATAAGGAGGGGCAGGGCTCCCCTCCTTACACACACAAGTTTCTATCCTCTAAACTAAACCCTAGATCTAAACCCCGGTTTAGAGCTATTTCGGTTTAGAGCTTCTAATTGCTTTAGCCATTGGTTTAGAGCCTTCTAATTGGTGTGTCTAATTACTAGACCACTAATAGCCTCTCTCATAAGCTCCACCATACTGCACTTTGGCTTAAGGCGAAGCCTGCGGATCTCCCTCTACTTAGGTACCACGCGTTGTCTTGCCGGAATCGCGAGGAGAGTGCTACAACCTCCGCTGCCTGCTGGAACAAGGAGAGGAAGGTCTTACGTAGTACCGAACGTGTGACCATTGCGGGAGCGCTGAACGTGGCGCTGGAAGGATCGTCTCACGCGATCTTGAGATCGGAAGAAATGCGACTACATCACCCACGAGAATCTGCTCTCGTTAACCGCTTTGGAATCTTCGAGGGTGAGTTCCACTATCGACTCGTTGCTACAATCTAGTAGATAGATCTTGGCTTGTTTGTTTGTATGCGATAGAAAATTTTTGTTTTCCATGCTACGAACCCCTACAGGGTATCGAGCCGTGTCTATATGTAGATCTGTTGCCTGAGTAGAACACAATGGTCATTGTGGGCGTTGATGCTTTATTGTAGATTGCTTTTTGTGTACTTTGAATCTTTCGGTATGTTGGTATGAAGCGGCACGGGCTAACATTACATGACATCGTTCATGAGACTTGATCCACGCTTGACATGCAATTTATATTGAATAAGTGGCTTTATGGTGCCTGTTTCTCCTAGCATAGTAAAGATCCAATTTACAGGTAATCAACAATGCTAGTATCAATGTTGTGGTTCTTGTTCGTAGGTTAGATCGACACTTATGGAAAGCCCCAAACCAGGTATAATTTGCAAAGATAGTAGAAGCGTCTATCTTTGTTTTGCATGGGTGTTCAGTGATGTGATATGGCCATGATTGTGATTATATTTGATGTATGCAATGTTCCTTATTGTAAGTTGGCAACGGCGAGAGCCATATGGTTGTCTTTAATTTCTGTTAAGACCTGCGTGTCTATTCAAAATAGTTGTAATAGTTGAAGCTGGTGGACGACAACCATGAAGAAGCATCATTGACCTTGATGCTATGCCGGTGATGATGGAGATCATGTTCGTGCTTGAAGATGGAGATCGGAAGCACAAAGAAGAAAGGCCATATCATATCACATATTATGAATTGCATGTGATGTTAATCCTTTATGCATCTTGTATTGCTTAGTAGGCAGCGGTAGCATTATAAGATGATCCCTCATGCACATAAATTTCAAGTTCTAAAGTGTTCACCCTTAGTATGCACCGTTGCCAAAGCTTGCGCTCAGCACCACGTGATGATCGGGTGTCTTTGATTCCATGGTGAATACAACGTAAGCAAGCCAGATTTGCTTATGCGGAAGCTAAGGTTGATCTTGACGAGCCTAGCATGTACAGACATGGCCTCAGGAACACGGATTGCCGAAAGGTAGAGCATGAGTCATATAGTAGATATGATGAACATGTTGATTGTTCGCCATTGAAGCTACATCAACTCACGTGATGATCGGTTTTGATGTGGTGGATTTGGTTCGTGTGATCACTAAAACAATGTGAGGGATATTGTTTTGAGTGGGAGTTCACCTAGATTAATTTAATTATTAATTAGAACTCAATTTATCATAAACTAAATCAAAGTGAATTTGCATAGTTGTTGTAGTCATTGGCATCCGTTTACCACCTTGCGCTTAGTTATAATTGAGATGATAGAACTATAGAATTCTGGTTAGTTACTTTACGAACTGGTATCGTATTGTTTTGAAGTGTTAATCTAAAGTTTAAAAGTCCTATTGCAAACTTTCAGTAAGTTTTGATTACTCCTTGAAGTTTAATAGTTGGTATTAAAATCAAGAGTAACAATTCCAACGTTAGTATATAAGTATCGTGTTTGTCTCCATGATTCTTGATATTCAAAGGATTGTCTTAATATCAAGGTTATCTGGGATCTGAAAGAGTTGTTTCAGAAACCATGATGTGTGGAAGATATTGTGATATCTGAAACGAAGTTTTGGTTGCAACATGATAGAGTATAATATGGCAAAAGTCATGTTCTCATATTTTGATGAGAATTTGCAAAAGGTTGGAGACACTAGTTGTCCTAATCTTCCAAAAGGTTTTGGAGAGCAACATTATACTCGCGATTCACCGTTACAAGCTAAAAGTAGCTAGATCATGGATAAGTCCATGATGAGGTGAATATTTGATGTAGGTAAAATATTTACTACACCAAGAGATTACTAAAGAAAGGAATTTGAAAGAACACCAAATATTTGATAATGGTGATCTACTTCAAAGTGCAAGTTCAAAGACATTGGTATTTAACTATACACGCTTTGGACTATGTGTCATAAGTATGACTCCACTATTGATGTTGATAGATTCTTTCAAACAGAAAAGGAAATCTTGAAGAGAATCTCATAAATATATGGCGAAAAGAAAAGACTAGAATTGTTCAGTTTAAAGTATATAGATGATATACATGTTATGGCTATATTCTTTGCTTATTAAACAATGTGGTTCTTAAGTACTTGGTACTGAATTTGTTGGTATGAATCGTCATACGAAACAACACAATTCATGAACTACAATGGCCTAAGTAATTAGCAAAAGAATATGTGATGATGTTCATCGAGAACAAAATAAAGGGTTATTGTGTTGCTCGTTAAACATCAAAAACTTGCCTTCAAGATTTGTTTTATCAGGTATTATGAGAACAAAAGGGTTGTTCAAATAATTGCCGTAATCCATAAAAGATGGATGATTCACAAATCTCGTTGGAGAAATCACATCCATAAAACTAGTGCTAAAATTGTCGAAGGCAAATTGATTGAAAGATCACTTAGGAAGTGACGCCGTTTAAATTATATTGGAAAGAAAACATGAAGAAACTCCATGTGGATGGAATTTTGGAGTCTTTTGATTTTGATCAAATGACGTTTGTGAAACTTTCCTAGAGATAATTAAAACTTCGTTCATAGGCCAAAAGGGAACGAAAGACTAGCTTATTGGAACTTGTGCATATTGTTGTACGAAATCCATTATGTGTAGTCAAAGGCGATGGATTTCAACTTCATATGCTTTCTCCGAAAATTTGAGTGAATATGTGAATATTTACTTAATAAGGATGAAGTGTGAAATATTTGAAAAGTTCGAAAGATTTTCAAGATGAAGTGCAAAATCATTGTAACAAGAATATAAATAGTTTATGATAAGATCATAAAGGAAGATATTTAAGTTACAAGTTTAGCATAATACCTAAGATTTAAGGAATCGTTCCGTGGATTTGCATTTCCCGAAACACCATAAGAGTATGGAGCGTTCGAGATATGTAATTGAACCTTGTTTGACATGGTAAGATCAAGGTATAATTCATAAAACTGCTATTATATTTTAAAGATTAAAAGCTTTAGAGACTACCGATTTTCCACTAAAAGAGCTCCATCATAATCCGCTGAAATGACACCATATAAGGTTATGGTTTGGGATAAAACCCATGTAGTCCTTTCTTAAACATTGGTATGCTATGCATAAGAAAGATGTTTGCAACCAAAGTCGGATAAACCTGTCTTTGTATTACTGTTAAGTATTCCTCCATAAACACCGGAGACAAAAGTATTTGTCGCTTAGAACGTCAAGTTTCTTTGAGAAGGAATTTTTCGTGAAAAGTTAAGTGGGAGGACAATAGAACTTTGATAAGGTTAAAGGAACCTTAGCTATATGTGCAAAGTTAGCACCAGAAAAGTGTTAGGGCTGACAATAATGCTCATGGCTCACGTGCCTCAAAGGTTGTGGTCACGGAGGTCTAAGTTTCTATTAAACCAAGTAGGTCAAGTAAACAATCAAATACCAAGATTTGAGGGTTGAATCATTATTTGAGAATAATGAACCTACTACATGCAAAGAAGCGATGATGGGCCCTGACTCCGTCAAATGGCTTGAAGCCATAAAATCCGTGATAGTTCCATACACGAGAAATCAAGTTTTGAACTTGAAGGACCCTCGAAAAAGGTGTAAGACCTTGCAGTTGTGTTTGGATCTATAAAGAAGTAGACATAGATGTTTCACATCTATGAAATAGTCGACATGTTGGGAAAGAGTTCACAACAATGTTCAAAGGTTGTATATGACAAGATTTGATCTTTCATAGCGATTTTTTGTCTAGACGGATTAATGTAGCAACCACTACATATAATTTGTTATATGGTAGTAGAATAAACAAAACAAGTTCTTCTAATAGAATGGTTACCTAGGACGTGTGCATGACACGGTCCAAAGGGTTTTGTTAATTGAAAGGATGCTAAAAGCATATGCAAACTTCAATGGTTGAAGTAAGCATAGCGGAGTTGGAATCTTCACTATGATGAAACTGTTAAAAGTGTTTAATTTCATCGGAGACAATGAAGATGCTTGCATTTGCAAGAAATTAAGTGGGAGCGCTAAGACATGTTTCTAATACATTATGTGGAAGACATATTGTTGATTGGAAATAATGTATCTTTTATTAACACATATTAAGAATTTCATCCCGATGAAAGACTTAGGCAAAACCAAATATTTGGCATCAATAGACGCTAATATGGTTGTGCCGGAAGTACATACGAGATATTGAATGAATTCAATATAGAAACTACAAGAAAGGTTCTTGTTGTACGTAAAAGGATTGAAAGAGTTCAATGTTGATGATATATTCAAGTGTATTGGCAATTGGTAAGTGAAACAAAGATTCAAGTATAGATTGATACTTGATGTATGAAATCACAAAGAGTATTTATATCAATCATCTTGTGATATGTACAAATCCAGATAAGTCCTATGCTATAAATATTATGAGCATATACCAGAATGATTCATAAGATGATCATTGGACGATAGTAAGGATATTCTTATGATCTTTTGGAAGAACTAAGAGTATATTATTTGTAGAAGTGACAAATAGATGGTTAGTTCATTGTAAAAGTACTACATTGATACTAGCTTTGTCACAAAGTACAAATTTAGTTTATCTCAATCTAAATTAAGGGTGGCACAATATAATGGAAAGTAAGTTCCATAATGGATTTGGATGAGTTCCAAAGTTAAGACATTGTGACAAGATACTACAACAAAAGGCTAAGTATATGACTGCTATTATAGCAGCAAAAGAGGGCATTTGTGTCAAGTAGTTTGTTATCAAACTAGGTGTAGTTCACAGCGGGATAATACTATGAAGATATATTGTGCGACAATATTATCAACATGTTTTAACCCCAAAGAACTAAAGGTCACACCGAAAGACCAAATTTATACAAAGCCATCTCATTAGAGAATGAGTGATGCGTAGAGACGCAAAGACATGCAATTACACACGGACCTGGAAGTGTCAGATCCGGAGATCAGTTGACCACTAGCAATCGTGTACATACAACACCGGAAAGCCATAGGTGTTGAATACACAAAGGTTTGAAACTGGATTATTGACTCTAGTGCAAGTGGGAGACTGTTGGAGATATGCCCAAGAGGCAATAATAAAGTGGTTATTATCATATCTTCACAATTATGATAAATGTTTACATTCATGCTATAATAGTATTAACAAGGAAACCATTAATACTTGTGTGATTTGTAAACTTAATTTGAAGTCCCTAGTATAGCCTCTATACTTCACTAGCTTGTTGGTTGATTGATGATTGTGGTTTCTATATCATGAACATTGAGATGTTATCAACAACAAGATCATATCGTTAGGAGAATGATATGGTGGACATACTCCTATAGATAAGCGTAGCATAAAGATCAAGTCATTTCAATAGTTCAATTGCTATATGCTTTCTGGTACATAGTAACCTAATTCCTTCGACCATGAGATCATGCATATTGCCTTTACTGGATGGATGCTTTGATGTCATCAAACACCACAACAGGTGGCTATAAAGGTGGCATTGAGTGTTCGGAAAGTATTGGTTGAAACACATGGATCAAGAGTGGGATTTGTCCATCCACATGACGGATAGATATTCTCTGGGCCCTCTCGGTGAAATGTCATCCAATTAGCTTGCAAGCATGTGACTTGGTCACAAGGGATCACATATCACGGGAACGAGAAAAGAGTACTTATCAGTAACGAGGTTGAACTAGGTATGCAGAGATACCGACGATCATAACCTCGGATAAGTAACATATCGTGAGACAAAGGGAAATTGGTATCGTATGTAAGTGGTTCATTCGATCGCAAAGTAATCGTAGAAATATGTGGGAGCCATATGAATTTCCAGATTCCTCTATTGGTTATTGTTCGGAGAAGTGTCTCGATCATGTCCGCATAATTCACGAACCGTAGGGAGACACACTTAAGGATTCGACGTTGTTTGAGTAGTTATGGTATTATGAGAAAGAGACCGAATGTTGTTCGGAGTCTCGGATGGGATCCGGGATATCACGAGGTGATCCGGAATGGTCCGGAGAATAAGATTCATATAAGGAAAGTCCCATTTCGGAGTTGGGGAATGGTTCCGGTGTTTTCATCGGGAACATTCTAGAAGGTCCCGGAATGTCCGGCACTCCGGAGGGGGAAGGGTACATGAAATGTGTCATTACATATTGGAATGATTGCATCATGTACTAAGTGTTCTCGCTGTCCAAAATAAAGGGTTTATTTAAATCCTAAATTGAAAAAGTCAAACGGCTAGTTTGAAAGTCAAACGGCAAGTTTTGGAAAGTGGAAAGAGGAGGAGAAGTGGAAACCGAGTTGGGGAGACCTCCTCCAACCGCGGCCAACTCAATGCCGAGTTGGGGAGGGACTCCACTCCCTTCCTCTGGCCAGCCAGCCCCTCCCACCTATATAAGGAGGGCAGGGCTCCCTCCTAACACACAAGTTCCTATCCTCTAAACTAAACCCTAGATCTAAACCCCGGTTTAGAGCTATTTCGGTTTAGAGCTTCTAATTGCTTTAGCCATTGGTTTAGAGCCTTCTAATTGGTGTGTCTAATTACTAGACCACTAATAGCCTCTCTCATAAGCTCCACCATACTCGCACCGGCTTAAGGCGAAGCCCTGCGGGATCTCCCCTCTACTTCCGGTACCACGCCGTTGTGCTGCCGGAATCGCGAGGAGAGTGCTACAACCTCCGCTGCCTGCTGGAACAAGGGAGAGGAAGGTCTTCGTCGAGTACCGAACGTGTGACCGACTGCGGGAGCGCTGCTGGAACGTGGCGCTGGAAGGATCGTCTACGCGATCTTGAGATCGGAAAGAGTACGACTACATCACCCACGAGAATCTGCTCTCGTTAACCGCTTTGGAATCTTCGAGGGTGAGTTCCACTATCGACTCGTTGCTACAATCTAGTAGATAGATCTTGGCTTGTTTGTTTGTATGCGATAGAAAATTTTTGTTTTCCATGCTACGAACCCCTACAACTGGGGCAGTACTTCGGGGTATGGTGTGGTCTAGGCTGGTGCATCATACGACACTTGCGGTTCTCACTGGCTTGATTGATCTTCCCTTCCATCTAGATAGCAGAATCCACTAGAGCTTTTAGATCGGCAAAAGGAATATTGACTAACACTGTCTGCATCTCATCATGCAGGACATTTAGGAATCTTTCCTTCTTCTTTGCTTCAGTGTCGATCTCATCAAGGGCATACCTAGATAGAGACAAAAATCTGTCACGGTATTCCACCATAGTCATTCTTCCTTGCTTCAACTCCTTGAATTCATCCCTTATCCTCTTGATCAAACCTGGGGGCACATAAGTCCTGCTGAAATTGATCTTGAATTCCTCCCAAGTCATCATTTGTTCTCCGTTCATTGTACGAGTGCTATTCCACCATGATCTTGCATAACCTGCCAGGTAGTAGGTGGCAAACAGTACTTTCTCTGCAACATCCACTCCTGTAACTTCTAAGTTGTTCTCCATTGATTGCAGCCAGTCATCAGCATCTAAGGGCTCTTCAGATTTGCTAAACATAGGAGGATTGGTGTTTTCGAAGTTCTTGAGCTTAGATCCATGGTGATCCTGATTTCCATGGACTTGGTTGTCATGCGCCATTTGGGTGATCTGATGAAGAGTGGCAAGATTTGCTTGGCTCTCGGATCTACCGTCTTCTCGATCTGCTACCAGCATTTGCAGAATCTGAACCATCGGGGCCTGGGATGAGTTGCTTCCACCGGGGTTGCCGTGAGTCATCTGAAGATTGAGGTAGATTATAAGACAAGAGGGAAATTTCTATGGCTTATGGGTAAAGTTCAACAACCACAGAACTTGAGCATGGCTAAGGTTTGAAAACCAACAACTCTTTTTCATTCATTACAAACACACATTTCAAACAACACATCACAACTACCAAGAAGGTGGTTTTAAGAACCATTCTTTCATTCTACGATATAGTGGGACCAGATACAAACTCACACCTACGATAGTGCGCTAATGCTACTACTCATCATCAGAACTGGTGGGCTCTTCGTCATCTAGGAAATCGGTGTCCTCCTTGTCAGTGTGGAACTCCATGTTGATGTCCTCAAAATAGTCGTCATCATCACTGAGGTACGAAGTGATAACCCCACGAATATCTTCACCTTCGTCTTCCTTCTCCTCGAGCTGAATCTCCTAGTCATGGATGGTTTCTTCAAGGGTTGCCACCTTCTGGCAGAGGCGAGCAATGATGCGGTCCTTCTTGTTACGCTGGCGACTAAGTGACTTGCGCTCTTTAGCTAGAATGGCGAGGGTCTGGTTCTTCTCGGTTGCAACAAGGTTCTTTTGGTTGGCATATGCATGGGCGTTGTTCAACTCCTTTTGGTTCTCGTGCAGCATGATGGCGAGGTCATCCATTTTGCCTCTCAAATGGGCAACGGTCAACCACTACAGTTCTCCCCCCTGGCTGGTCATTGAGCTGTGCTCCAAAGAACTCCGGGTGCGGACGTCCAAGAAACTCCACGAGCTGACCCAAGTCCCAATCGAAGATGAGTTCCCCTCCGTTGCCAAGCTGGTAGAACTTGTTGTACTTGACTTCCATCTATAAGAAAGTAGGATGAGTAAGTTAGTGAGATGATCAAGTGTGTCAAATTTTATGTGGGATTGCAAAAGTTTTGAGGAACGTATGAGTCACTTTTGGAAAGAATCTCTAGGATAAGAGTGAGAATTGGTTTTCAAATACTCACTTTGTTTGTTTTGAAACTAAGTTTTTCAGACGTCCATTCTATCTAGGGTCTCCTATGGTCAGGATGGCTCTGATACCAACTTGTCAACACCCGGATTTTTAAATCCAGATGTCTGTTATGCCGTACATCACAAAACCAAGATTACCATTTTTGCGAGACATAACAGAATTGATAGCACAATACATCATCCATTACAAACCATAATAGTCATACAAATAGTTGATGACATGATCAAGTCTTAATACACATCAAAGTAGTGGAAAATAACGTAGTAGAAGCTCCATCTTCATTGTCACAGGTAATGCTGATGATGGGAGATGAACCTAGTTATCATAGACGTCCTGCTGTCCGTCCTTCAGATAGTCCTCTTCATAGTCTAGCCATGGGAATATCCAGGGACAAAGCCATGAGTACTTATAAATTACTCGCAAACTATCACTAATGTAAGTAAGACAATTCTAGTAGGAATCATAAGCTCTAGGCTTATTTGCAATAAGCTAGTTTCATAAGTACTTAGTAGTAAAGACCTAATTTAGTTATCTAGATTACTCAAGAGGGAACCTAGTTTCAGGTCCACAACCCTGTGTGGTCAAGCCCAAGTCATAGTTCAAGTCACAAGTCATTTTTGAAAATATCTAACAACGGAACAGTATGGCCATCTAATTGCCCATGACCGCGGACGCGGTTTGACACTCTGCAGAGGTGGTACACTTTCACCACAACATTCGATACATCCGTCAGGGATAACCCTGAATCATGAAACTTGGTATGCGGATAATCAATCCTAACCTTTCAATTACACGCCCTAGTATAGGCACCTCCCCTATGAGTTTGGCCTCCCAGCCATGGCCATTCGCCATCCTGAGCACTGCGTAGGTGGACATTCATATTCACGAGGTAGCCTCATCTCAACATCTTTCCGCGAGGGAACCCATACTAAGACACATAAACTTCCAGTTAAGCCCTACCCAACTCAGGTATTGTGGTTGTACAGTAAAGTTGGAATGGTATCGCATCCGAACCCAACCATCAGTTTTTATCAAAGTCAGGGCACATGCTTAATTCAGTATCATCTTCAACTCATTATGTTCCATAACACATGTGAAAACATTTCAATAGAATGACTCATCATCCCAAGGTTTTCATAATAATTTTCTTTAAGTGTTCCCATCTATAGTGATCAAGATTAGTTTAGCACTAGCATCTATCAATGAGGGTGTCACTATTGAGGTGTACTAATCAAGTGTAACTACCTACACCTAGTTCTATGCTCTTGATGGCATCTTTCCTATTTCCCCACTAATCACCAATTAATTAAATATTTGAGAAAATTTGATAAAAGGAAGAAAACATAAAGCTTGCAGGTAAAACTTGGGATTGGTATAATCAAGGTTGTATCACAATAGCTTGCATAGTTTTAGCTTGCCTTGGTTGGTGCAGTTGTCGAAGTTCTCCTCTTCTTCGTCGTAGAAATCCTCTTCCTCGTACTCCAGGTTGATACTAGCGTCTATAAATAAATACGAGGTACACAATCACCAAACAATACTTAACTACTTCTATTTAGCACAAAAAAATCCACACTAGATCTAGTATCATCTCAATCACTACAAGAAATATTGGCAAGCCCTTAGTTACCTTATTTTAGAAATTCAATTTCTACTCATTGAAAAATACTTAAGATTTAATATTCTCCACTTATTAAATATGGGATCATGTTGACTCATGCTATCACCACATATTGTACTACTTCGGAATGTGATTTAAAGTGGATGGCATACATTACAAAGTTTAATAATGTTATTTAATAATATTAAAGTGACTAGAAATGACTATATAGTATTATTTTAATATTGGTCCAGGACTACAGCATGTAATTATATATTTTACATCGCCGGTTAGGTCATGGAAAATGTGATTTTTGAGAATTGGAATCAACTCAAAACATTTATGGTTGATTTTATAAAAATGTTTGAAGTTGGAAAAGTCTCTGCCTTGTTATTTTTACTCTTGGTGATCTATAATTTCAACCTGTTTGAATCCAACGGGAGTGTTTAGATATTTTCATTTCCTTTCAAACAAAATTAGAATCACGCAATATGGTTTAGTGAATCTTCTTGAATTTAATTTCGAAGTCTCCTACAGAATAGGGTTTTGAATTAAAAGAAAAATCTATATTTGAACTACTGGGCGTGCACGGGAACGTGGCCGGCCTAACTACATAGTTCACGCGCAGCAGACTACACTTGCGCTGCCCCACACGTCAGCGACCGTTCTAACGTGAAGCGGTATGCGCTAATCCTAGCCGCACGATTAGAGCACGATCAATGGATCAACGTCTTCGTCTTCCTCGCATGGCGTGCGCGGGATTCAACCCTAGATCTACGGCGGGGGTCGTCGGGGGCTTACCAGGCTTCATCTAAGTACGGCTGTCCGGGCGAACGAGCTGGTAGACGACGGCGATTCGAATGGTGGTCGCAGCGGATCCTAGCGATGGATCCTTTCCATCACTACAGCGGCGGGCTCCGATGAAATTCCGACGATGCGGTGCTCTCCTTGCTTCGGGGATGGGTCAGAAAGGTTGCTGGGTGAGAGGTGAGTCGAGTGGGGTGTGTTTTGAGGCAATGGGCGAGGTCTATTTATACCCCAGTGAGGGGAGCATTGCGGCATGGCTCGGACTCGTCGGCGACGTCGTTACAGGGTGCTATGGGCATGGTGGAGGGTGTAGGCTGACGCAGGGCTCCTTGGCAATCGTCATGCGCACAGTGGAACGGCGAGGCGCGGTCTCCATCGGTCGGGGATGTCCATTCTCTACTCAGGTACCGTGGGTGTTTGTCATGGCGTACGCCGTGTACTCGTTGCGCGGGGCAAACGGGCATGTCTGGGAGGTCGCTGGCGAGGCAGCGAATGCATTAATGCAAGGGGAGATCGAGGCGCACCATGGTCGCGTGGGATTGCTCGGCGCTCTCGCGCGGTGCTCGGCATGGTCGGCAGAGAAAAGGTCACGGCGGCGATAGCATTTCCATTGCCTGGCGTTTGGTCGAGGCATACACAGGCAGTTGCGGTGAGGTCACGGCTAGCTTCTAGACATCATGGGAGAGGGCGGGGAGTCTTGTAGCAGTGAGTCCATGTCGGGGTGGCATGGGCGATCTCGGGTACGGTCGGCACTAGTCAAATTGGCGAGTGAGAGAGTCTCAGTTGCACGCGCTGGTACTGGGGCAAGTGTGAGCGAGTAGTGGAGGCTAGGTGAGGTACCAAGATGATCACAACAATCATCTAAACAGTGGGGAGTAGGTAATCCTGTACTGTGCCTGCTAAGTGTTTGATTAAATGGCCGCAAAAGAAAAAGATTTGAATTTTCAAATTCTGTTTAGTGGGTTGATTGGTCATGTGCTTGGGAATCTTTGGGTACAAGGATTGGTCAAGTGGAGAAAGTTTGGATGGTTTTTGAGAAGTGGCCATCTTGATGCCTATGGTAGATCAATATTTAAAAGTCCCTCAAATGGATTTGAATTTGTTTCTATAATTTTTGAAAGCTCACTTGTGTTTATTTTTACTTGGTCTAGCAAGGTGAGAAAATAAATAGAATTTTTTCTATTTGAAATCATTTACTAGAGATGCTCAAAGTGAGCTAAGTGTTAACTTTGGAAAAAATGACAATTGGGTCATATGCTTCACCATTTTATTTGATTTGATTTGGATTTGACCTAGATGATATTGCTTTGACCTTTAAACCAAACCTCATCATTTACAACAAACAATTCATGGCATATCAAGCATTCCCCATCATTCAGAAACACACGATCATTTATAGTTTTAAAATTAAAAACTTTTATTAAACCTAGTTTTGGTTGATTGGAAATTGATATTCTCGTTATAATATTTTTGAGATGTTACAGAATTCTGAAAGCTACCACAAAGAATTATGAAAGCTAACAAAACTGAATTTTGGCATTACTAAAGATAAATATGTTATAATTTTTTATTTACTTCGAACAGATCTGAACAGTCTAGCGAGCAAATAACCTATAGGCTATTGTGCCCTAGATATTTCATCCTCCTCGGCTCCCGAGTGCTGCAGGAAATATTCATTGAACTCCCACCATCTATAGTGAGCTACCAGTTTCTGGTCAATATGGTAAGGCCTCGGTAAATGTTTCATATCATTCTGACCAAAGCCATCTACAAGTGTTGGTTCCTCATTTCAGGCCTTAAAATCATGATTGTACGCTCTAATATAAGACAAATCCGTGTAGTAGATGCAACCAGATTGGAATATGCTTGGGTGCAGTATGGTCTCGATGGAGATCGACCGGTGAAAATGAACAAAGAGGGCACGACTTCCAGCATCACCTACGACCTCAAGACATCATTTCTCCATATCCACCCAGTAAAGCACCGGTTGACCTTCGGTGAAAACCCCGCTCACCACAAGAAGCAGATCACCTTATGACTCCACAAGGTAGAAACTGAAGAATCCGCGTATCTGTTCAAAGACTGGACCTGAAATTATTTTGGCCATCTTGACGGTGCTCGCGCGCTGCTGCAACTAGATGTTGGTCGACAGGATGTCTCCACTATATTTATGTACTACATACACTTCACCACGGAACGGGGGTCATGCATCTTAGCATCAAATCGTCATCAAATGGTGGATAAATTCCATATCCAAATACTCCATTGAAATCTCGTGTCGGGTTGTTCTCATCAGCCCAAGCAATAACCACCAGATAATTTGAGCAAACAAACACCATCATGGGGGACGTCGTGACGGTGACAGATGCCATAATAGCTGATGGTATCTGCGCCTTAAACTCAGTGTTGAACTTACAGGTGTGTGGGTTCATAAGGAGAATCTTGTGCGGATTTTCCTTCTGAGCAATAACGATAACGTCACGATAAACACCGAAGAATTAGAACATTTTGATAAGGAGAACAATTAGCCCTAAGATATATATGTACAATGGAAAATACCCCACTCTATTCACTAATATACACATTCTAGATATTTCAAAATATACTAGATACATTCTAAAATGAGTGAACCTAAGCACTTAAAAATACTAGATGCATGTTTGAAAAAATATTAAATAGAAACTAAGGGATGAATTGTGAACTTGCATTAAACGTCCATTAGATTTATCATGAAGCAACGACTTGTGGCGAGGTTGAGGAACGTGAAGTCGCAGATGTCTGGAAGTGTGTGATATATCAGGATCCAGTTGTTGAGATGGAACTCGAGCTCTTCTCAAGCGCGGAACCAATCGCCACAGACTGCTCGACAAGCAGCATATGCGTCGACGTACTCCTTCTCCGGGAAGGAGTCGCCAATCTTTGCAAGTGGTTCGTCGGCCGGGAGATTGAACCAGCTCACCTTCATTCGACTGCTCGCCATGCCTTCCTATTGAGGAAGAAAGACGAAGAGGATAAGATCAGGAAGAGTAAGTGCCACATCCCTAGTCCACTACGCGGTTAAGGAGAAGAAATTGGGAGGCGAGGAGACGAAGTGCAACTCCCGCTAGCCCATTACATGCACGGTCGAGGAACTAGCAATTTTAATTTTTATGATTTAGAATACATATATGTATAATAACGTCCAAAGACATTTTATTAATGAATAGAGTTTGGTGATCTGGCGGTTAGAGTAGTTCGCTATAGAAGGCGAGGTTTCGGGTTCGAATCCCTCTAATTTACCAAATCATTTTTTATCAATAGAGTTTGGTGATCTGGCGGTTAGAGTAGTTCGCTATATTTTACCAAATCATTTTTTATCTCTTTTAATTTTTTCTATCAAAAGACTGACATGTAGGACTAGCCAAAATCAACATTAAGTTCAACCCCGCAAACCGAGCTTACAGGTAGGGCTAGTCCAGGGTTAGCGATTTCGTTAAAAAAAATGAACGGCCTGACGAAATCTGCGACGTCTAAAGATCCGGGGACGAAACCCAAAATTAATTTTCCGCGACGAGATAGCGAAACATCGTGAATAACCAGGCTGGAGGCCCTCCGACCGCCTCCTGACGAAATTATATAAAACGTCAGGGATCCGTGACGTTTTAAGCGAGCGTCGTAAAAACGTCACAGACCGCCCAGATTCTTGTAGTGAATGCCGGTGTTTCCAAAAATAATTTTCCTGTCTAACGACCATCCTAACTAACGTTCTCATACAGTCATGCTGGCTCTAATACCAAGTCTGTGGGTCCCCTTGATTAATTCTCCGAGAATCCTTGTTATGCATACACCACGATCCCATCATTAGTTTGTCTTGGCACACAACCGACAAGTATCAAAGTAAACATCAATTACTTAAGTGAATACATGTCATACCTTATTTTCCATTATGGATACACCAATCATCATCAGCAGAACTTTAGCGGAACTTTATAGAAGCGTACATTTCGAGCCCTGCCTTAACCTACAGGCAACTGACTAGGAAAACGTCATAGCTCGCATAGTAATCAATGTCACCTTCTTCTCGAATATGACCAAGTTAATAGAAATGGAGAATGTCAGTGAGTACTTTTAATATACTCGCAAACCACCTTAAGAGAATAATAATAACAAGAGGATATGCAATATGGTTATGGTAATAGGAGAGCTCCAAGAGAGATTCATTTCTCAAATAATTTTTCTTGTAGATATAGCATCTACATATCTTGTTTGAAAACTTATGTAAGTCATTTTGAAAAGTCTTGGAAAACACTAGGATTGGGTCACCCATTTATTCCTTCTTTCGTTCATACCATGACCAACATTTCTCCTTCTTTTATAACCATCCCTTGGTCAAAACATGTATTCTTTTCGACCATCCCATGGTCAAAACATTTCCAACGCCTTTGCTTTTTCAAAGACCTTTTTGGAATCAAAACCAACACCGCTCTACAGAAACCTTCCCAACTGTCCATTACCGTGGACATGGATATTCAAATAGATTTACACTCTGCGGAGGTTGTAAACTTTACCCACACCATCCTGTTACCCTGCCCAGATCACCTACGGATCATGTGTCGAATAACCGATCAAGAATCTCTGGATGCCACGCTAGTATAGGACCTACCCTATGAGTTGTTCCCCTAACACCGGGACGTCTGGATCCACGAACCAACCGGAGTGCCTTCCGACTCCTCGAGAAGGGGCACTTTCAATGAGAGGCTCATTGTATTGTCTGGATGCTCCCTGGGAAAGTTTGCACTTCCTCGTTCGCACTTCCTCTAGGTGGCTGTCCAATAGTTCACCCTTTCTATATAGGAATCCCGACATTTGAGGGACGTGATCCCTTATAAGTAGTCATGAGAATTCCCATACCAGAGTAGCAAAATTCAAGTCTAGCTCTGTCCCATTCTAGAGTAATGTGGTTGCACGTGTTAATTGTTCTGACAAAACTGCAAAGAACTGGGTGTTTTTTATAACCATTTTCCTCCTTCTTTCTAGTATAATTTGAAAAGCAAAACCTTTTTCCTGTTTCAACTCCTCTTGGCAGGTCAAACCTCACCAAGGTTTTATCATAAAACATTTTGTAAGACTATTCTAGGGTCTTCCCATCCTATAGTTTTGCTTCAGCAAAAAGAGGTCTTAAGGGTTATGCTGTTATACACCATCTACGATACTAGGGGAAAGTACGTGTCATTAAGAGGTTTTACCTAGTGGCACTAAAGCGGGAATGGTTTAGAGGAGCCAAACATTCCCACATCTAAAACATAGAATAGTAAAGAAATAAAATTTATAATAAATAAGTAGATAAAACATGTATAAGTAAAATAGTATGATAAGGGATTATGAGCAAGAAGATGGCTTGCCCGATGATCAACAATATGGCAATATGTTCCTGGACTACATCCTCTTAGCCAAAGTAACAACCATCTTCATCGGTCTTCGATATAATCGCAACTATCATCGCTAGGTAACATACATGCAAACAACAAATACACAATAAACACAAGGAATACAAGAACCAATACAGTATATCAAACATATATACAACATGTTACTCACTTCAGTAGGTTTTGATAGACTGAGTTCAAAGCAAATGGAATTACTTTGGTAGCATAAGTGGAACTCTTTATATTTGTCAATACCACTTAATAAATTGGTTTTGAACTAAGGCTTTTGTATGTATGATATCAATGTACAAAAATGATATCAACAGATAGGTATTGAAATAACATGGCCAACAAAAGTGGTTTCATAATTCTACGAATTTTCCTTAATTAGTGACGATTATTCTAGTGGAAATAACACTAGTTTGGGTGAATGAATCACCAGAAAATTCTGTGGCTCAAATAAACTTTTCCTCAGTGTTCATTGTATATATTTAAGTTTATGATTTTTGATAGTTGGAAACACCTCAAAATAATTAACAGAATGCCATTGGGAAAATCCCAAAATCAGTTATGTAGCCAATTTGTCTTTTTAAACAGATTTTGTCTATACGTCCATTGGTACGAATACCTTCCATAAGAAATTTGAATAAACATATTTGGAGTTGTAAATCTACTTAAATGATTTATCTAATGGGAATACCATAGGTAGAAATTTTTAGTTCACTAAAAATATTCAGATGCTCATAAATTCTTGGGGTCCTTTGTTTTGATAGATCTGGATATAGTATATCACTGAGAGTTGGAATGAGGTCAATCCAACTCATGGTTTGGCCTAGGGATTTTCCTAGAGTTAGAAAAGATATGTTTTTGTCATTTTTGCTACGGGAAGAAAAAAAGCTCTACTTGGCATGGGACCAATGCCACAAGACATGTACTTTCTTTACCTACTAGAAGAAATTAGTTTCACTCAATTTGGATCTAAAGAACTCAATGAGTGATTTATTCTTGGTAAAATACACATTTTTGTAGATTAAATGCCAATAATTAAAGGGATTTATTTATGTCAAGGGAGTAGTTCAGCATGTTTGGAAAAACATGTGGGAACAAGTAGGGATCTGGATCTAGTAATTTTCATACATGTAACCACCGGAATCGGTTAGATTCAAAGTCTCTCTGTTCACGATTCTATCCCTGGATCAAATCTAGCACACACAGTAACAAAATAAAATACCAAGATAAATATACGTCATTTTATTACTCATCGATAAACTCAGAGTTTACATAATACAAGTTGCACAACATATAGTGGTTGGTTCATTTTACAGCGGAAACATAATCGATAATCTTGGGCAGCATCAATGCCATAGGACTTGTTGAGTATAGGCCCGCGATCCTAGTTGTTCTCACTCGTCATCAGATTCATCCTGCAACATGACACGTTGCACCCAACAAAGTTGGTCAATACATTGAATGTATAGGCAAGTTACACCACATATGCCTATTTCTATATGCATAAGACTTTATGTGGAGGCCATATGGTTTATTTGCGTAAAGCCAATTTTATAAAAAAATCATAAAGCCTTCTTTATCCTACTTTGAAAATCTTTGATAAAATAATATAAGATCGAGTGGAAAATGAGGAATCCACCGAGCTGCCAGCCCTCAATCTAACACCTGGCAAACTGCCAAGTGCCCAAAAGCCCACCTATGAACGAATGCACGAACATAGGGTTTGAACACTCCACCTATACCAAATCCATGGTCATAGGGGTTCACCTATGCCGAATCTCACGGACATAGGGTTTTGAAATCACACCTACACCGAATCTCACGGACATAGGGTTTTGAATTTTTTTTAAAAACAGAGGAAATCCTTTAGAGGATTCAGTCTTCGGTAGCTCAAATTGCTAATAATCGGGAGCATGGCTCATTGATTAGATCATACACTCTTCAGAGGTTGTACAGTTTCTCCACATATCATAATCCATTCCAATCGTTGTGACTCCGAGTCTACATCATGACGAAGTCTTCCATAGAAGCCCCCATGCATTTTCCACATCCACACGCTACTATGATCTGAAGACCCCTCTCCAATAGCGGTAACAATGCAAGGGTTTCCCTCCATGGTCAACTAATCTAGAACCCATATTTGATGTGGCTGTACTAGAAGCTCCTTCGACTGAAACATGGGAGATCTCTTTGAACCTGGGCGGTGGTCCCCAACATTTCGTGAGTGCGCAGAGCCTATTCAGGATGTGACCCTTGTCGACGCTCCCAACATACCACTCCGCCCATATAAAAATAGTTTTATTTTAGTTTTTCCTTGTAAACATTTTGTAAAACATATGCTCTTAAATCGAGCTCAAATATTTATAAAATTATTTTTCTTTGAACCCAGCAATCAAATCGTTTTAGCATAGCAATAGTATTTCACACAAAACAATAATGATTTACCCAAGGTATCAAAGGAATATTTATGTGGGGTAAACCTATGTTTACAACTACTTAGGATCATAACTATAATTTTGCAAAGCGCGTGGTTGCAAAAATAATTGTACCAAAATAATACTACAACCTACACACGCATACTATAATTTCATAAATAAAAGCATATATTTTTGAAAACATAGGTGATGGAAATGAAGGATGGTATAACTTGCCTTTTTGGATAGAAGAAACCCAATATGAATTCCTCAAAATTTTAACCTTGATAAGTTATCCACAATAATTTATAATCAATAATTTATATCCTCGATGATTATCCGTGGTAATGTACCCACAATAACTTATCGTAGACCCTCTTCGTGAAATCTATCGCAACAAAAAAGAAATACAACGGCACACATAAACACACATACACACAAGCATAGCATTCAAAAATGGAAATATTCAACGAAGATGAATGTGTGGCAATTATGCACAAAATCCAAATAAAATACCAAATCACTTTTATAGTTTTCAACAACAACCATAAAACACTACAAGTTCAAGATTTGCATATACAAGATTTAATACTTAATTCAACCATATCAATTACGATTTATAACAAGTTGAATTAATTAAACTTTATATTTTTTGTGAGAACCAATTATTAACACTAAGAACATGTTAAACAATTCAAAATATCTCATTTGAAAAATCAATTATTTTATAGTTGTCAAAACTTGAAACTAATTGTTTCATCCTAATTTTATAGTTTAATTAGGAATAAGTCCATGAATCTACTAGCTGAGAGGATAATCCGCGTGTGCATACATTGGAAAATCCAGATCAAGGATTGACCGAGTTAATTCCATATGGGTGCATGCGATGTAGTATTATTGCATGTAGCTAAATTATAGTGATGATCGTGTGTGTATGCATGTTGAGAAGTGTTCCATCGATCTTGGATGCATAGTTCGTTGGTTTGATTTTTTTTTTGTTTCTTTACCGAGCAAGATTGAGAAATTGGTAAGCATGCACTATTGATTTATATTTAGGGATCATGGGATATCGAGATCAAGAGGCTACTTCATTTAACGGTACAAATTTGCATGGCTAGAAAAGCAACAGGACTCGCTCGCCGGAAGGAATTTGGAAAAAGAAAAGATGGATCGAAAAAGGATGTCATGGATAGAAATCATTTACTAAATTTAACTCAATAGTTACACTAGTAGAAAAAGGCATATAGTCTCGGTTTGTAAGGGTCTTTAGTCCCGATTTTGCATCCGGGACTGTGAAGTCGGGACTAAAAGTCCCTTACCTCTAGTCCCGGGCCGTAATACTGCCCTGGACTAAAGATATTTTTTTAAATATTTTTTTTTCTTGAACTTTTGAATTATTTGACTCATAATCCTCTCGCTTAGAACATTTTTAGCACTAAGTATATTTAATGTTAGGTCAAATTACACTTGTGATAAATTTTCCGGCCGGTCACCCATCCTAGCACTACTCCACACTCAGCACGCTTAACTTATCTGTTCCATTAGAATGTCCTCGCGCAAAGCTATTTTGTACCTTGTTGTCCACACTACCATATCTATCTTATTAGCTCATATTAATATGTCATACATCTTTATTTTTTGAAATTACAAACAACTATTTTAGTAAACAACAATAAATAAGTAATAATAATATTTTAATCCAATGAAAGTAAAAAACTAAATAAAATAATATTTTTTTTGCCATTTATTCATTTAATATGGAAATCTTTAAATCTGTAAATCGAAATTCGACAAATAATATATCCGTAATTATCAGAAAAATGTGAGGAATCCAAATATGGAATAAATAAAATTGCAAAAAAATTACTTTTTAAATAACTTTTTTTCTATTCGAAATCTAAAATAATCCAAAACGACCTAAGGCTGTTGAAATCGAACTCACAATTTTTTCCGACATTTTCATAGGTTGTACATTTTTTTCGATATCGTACGTAAAAGTTATAGCCAATTTAAGTTTTTCTGCCGGGCCCGCACCCCTTTATTTCCGGGCCGTATTACGACCCAGAACTAAAGGGTGTTGCCCGTACCTGAACCCCTTTAGTCTCGGTCTGTATCACGACCCGGGACTAAAGGTCTGAAATGACCCGGGACTAGAGTTTTCTCGGGCTCCTAGCCACCGAAAATGGTACGAACCGGGACTAATGCTCATACTAGTCCCGGCCGTAACAAATCGGGACTAATGTTAGACTCTAGATCGAACCGAAAACCCTTTTTAACATTAAAATATGAAGATTTGTTGTGTCATATACGACATGAAGCTAACAGGTTGGAGGCAAACATAAATGTCATCGTATGCCCTATTGCTTGATATTGAAGATGTTGTAACTTCATCTAAACTTAAATGATGTGATAACGCTATGGTAATTGAATATACAAGAGCGCTTGTCATCTGAGTTGAAGGAAGACGACAATGGGCGCGATGCAGAGGTTCTCTCGGATGAAGCGAACTCCATGGCGGGGCTGGTGAAGATGGCAGATGCATGGCATGCTTCGGTGCCGGCCTTGGTGGCGTACGTGGATTTCATGGCGACGCGACTAACAGCAAAAAGAAGGTGCACCACCATGCCCTGTAGATAGGCCATGTCGAGGAGAGCCTTCTGGTGCGAGGGATCTGCGACTTGATCATCGAGAGCGACGAGATCTTGTGATGAACTCTAGTTTATGGCTGAAGGTGGCATGGTCGGTACAGGCTGTACAAATCATATCGGGACAATTTTTGTGAAGAAAAACGAAGGAGGGGGATGAAGGAAAGATGATGCTCTCTTTCGTTCATTCGTATATATATGCTGCGGAGGGAGATCGGGAGTCCAATACCGACGAATGGCATTAGGTTCACTGCATCGTTTCAAAACACTTGAGTCAGCAAAGTAGGGATTTTATTATCAGAACGGATTTCCCATTATATTTCTAACGACCCTCGTGTTGATTGTGAGTGGGAATGTCCACTACAATTGATGGGAGAGGGACACTACATGAATGGGCGGAGACGCCGGCTAGGCCATATGCCGACGGTCAAACGTTGGGGCCAGTGGCGTAGACCGCGACAAGGCCAGCCCCGCTCAAGCAGCCGTCGGCGTAGAATTGCCCTGGGCGTAGGATAGCCTACGCCGACGACTGCCCTCGGCATAGCTATTTTTCCTTTTACCTCATTAATCTTTAAAAAATTATAACTAAATTATTCTAATTCAGAAAAACACAAATAATATATCGAAATTTGCAGAACAATAAGATCTATCTATCTACATGCAAATATTACACATTTGTAAAAAAAATTAAGTAAAATATAAAACATTACATATAGTTTAAAATGTGCATAAGAAATAAAAAACAATCCAAATAATACGAAACCTTTGTGTGGTGTCATATTATGTGATATAGTTGCAAGAAAAAATATAAAACTTGGTATATTGATTATGTCTCAAAAAAACATAAAAATGACTTATATCATTAGAGGTTTCATGGTTTTCGGGTCAAATGACCAATGTTATAGCCAGAATCAAGACATAGTTTACGATAATGTTCCCATATTGTGCATGCATGTGTATTATGAGATTGCGAAAAAAATTGCAGGAGGAAGTTTTCCTTTTCATCGCACCAAAAAGCGATTTTTCATTGTTTGAGCGCAAAAAACGAGGGGTTTTGTGAAGCAACCCCCAAATGGACAATTTAAAATGCTATCACCCTATTTTAAAAAAAATACTAGACGACCTTACATGAACAATATCCCAACAGGGGATCTCAAACCTTTTCTTCTATCCCAGGTGAAAAAGACAAATTTCTGCCGAATCGATAGGAAGTGGGTCAGATATAAACTACGGGTACATGATGTGATGCTTATTATTTTTTACAAAAACAATTTTAGTTTCACAATATACTATTTCATTAGAGATCCACTTCAATTTTAGTGAGGCTTAGCCCCGAGCGAAGAATCTTTATTCCTGCCATTCGACAAAGTTTGCCAATAGTTTAAAGCAGGCATAAGAAATTTAAAAACGATCCAAACAATATGAAACCTTCACGTGGTGTCATATTATGTGACATAGTTGGAAGGAAAAATATCAAACTTGGTATATTGATTATGTCTCAAAAAAACCTTCACAAAATAACCTTTCTCATTCAAGGTTTCCTGGCTTTCGGGTCAAATGACCATTGTTATGGATGGAATCAAGGCATAGTTTGTGATAATGTGTCCATATTATGCATACATGTGCATCATAGGATGGCGAACAATGTTGCAGGAGGAAGTTTTTCTTTTTGTTGCACCAAAAAGTCATTTTCCATTTTCCGAGCGCAAAAATGGGGTGTTTATAAAGCAACCAACAAATGGATAATTCAAAATGTTATTATCCCCTTTTTGAAAAAATACTAGACCACCTTACATGGACAATATCCCAATAGGGATATCTCAAACCTTTTCGTCCATCCCTGGTAAAAAGGACAAATTCCTGCCGAATTGGTAGAAAGTGGGTGAAATATGAACTACATATACATGATATGATCCGCATGATTTTTTACAAAAATAATTTTTAGATTCACAATATGCTATTTCATCAGAGATCCACTTCAATTTTAGCGAGGCTCAGCCCCGAGCTAAGAATCTTCATGCCCGCCATTCGACAAAGTTTTACATTAGTTTAAATGGTCATAAGAAATTAAAAAATGATTCAAACAATGTGAAACCTTCGCGTGGTGTCATATTATGTGATATACTTGGAAGTAAAAATATCAAACTTGGTATATTGATTATTTCTCAAAAACACCTTCACAAAATGACCAATCTCGTTCGTGGTTTTCTGGCTTTTGGGTCACATGACCAATGTTATGGCTGGAATCAAGGCATAGTTCGTGATAATCTGTCCATATAATGCATACATGTGCATCATGGGATGGCGAAAAATGTTGCGGGAGGAAGTTTTCCTTTTCGTCGCACTAAAAATCCATTTTCCATTTTTCGAGCGCAAAAAAGGGGGTCTTTGTGAAGTAACCGCCAAATGGATAATTCAAAATGCTACCACCCCATTTTTCAAAAATAGTAAACCACCTTACATGGACAATATCCCAACAGGGGGAAATCAAAACTTTCCGTCCATCCCTGGGGAAAATACAAATTCCTATCGAATCTGGAGGAATTGGGTCAGATATGAACTACAGGTACATGATCTGATGCTCATGAAATTTTACAGAGTAATTATTAGGTTCACAATATGTTATTTTATCAGAGAACCACTTCAATTTCAGCAAGGCTCAGCCGTGAGCTAAGAATCTTCAAGCCCGCCATTCGACAAAGTTTGGTGATAGTTTAAAATGGGCATAAGAAATTCAAAAACGATCCAAACAATTTGAAACCATCCTGCGGTATCATATTATGTAAAATAGTTGGAAGGAAAAATATCAAACTTGGTATAATTATTATGTCTTAAAAAACCTTCACAAAATGACCTATCTCATTCGAGGTTTCCTGGCTTTCGGGTCAAATGACCAGTGTTATGGATGGAATCAAGGTATAGTTTGTGATAATGTGTCCATATTGTGCATACATGTGCATCATGGGATGGTGAACAATGTTGCAGCAGGAATTTTTCCTTTTTATCGCACCAAAAAGCCATTTTCCATTTTTCGAGCGTAAAAACGGGTTTTTTTAAGAAACCAGCCAATGGATAATTCAAAATGCTACCACCGCATTTTTCAAAAATACTAGACCACCTTACATGGACAATATCCTAATAGGGAGATCTTGTAACATCCCTAAAATCATGTTTCAAACTCATTCATATCATCCATGCATCCATGATCATGTAGAGTTCATTTCAAACAAACCAATTCAAAAACAGGATCATATGAGCTCATTATTTTATGTGATCAGCATTTAAAACAAATGCTACTCTCCAATGAGAGATTGTTGTTCATTGAACCAAACCTTGTTGTCTTATTGCTCTCAGATTGTATTGCTAGATTGCTAGAATTTAAACCAAAGTTTCAAAACAAATATGATTTGAAAACCAATTTTAAAACCTATTTAAACTAGAGCTATGCCACTGCTTATTTTTGTTTTATTCCAAGTGACCAGGCCAATTCAAAGTGACCACTTGGTTTTGTGCCCAGATTTGTGAGTGTTGCACTCTACAAAAATCCTGAAAAGATTTGAATTCAAACAGCTTTTGAAATCATTTGAATTTGATTCCTGAAATTGCAAACAGAAAAAGAAAAGGAGAAAAGAAATAGAAAAGGGCCGGCGCCACCTTTCTAGCCCAACAACAGAACCAGCCCACTAAGCCCACCCGGGTTCCCCCTTCTCTCGCTCTCACTCGCAGACGCAAGGACCCCACCTCCTCTCTGTTTCACTCGCTGGCAAGTGGACCCTGCGACCACGTCGTCATCGTCTTCAATCACGCGTGGCCGAGGCGCTCGCTCCACCGTTACCTCGCCGCAGTCACTGCGAGCTTAATTGCCATTGATTCTGCGTGTAATCGCCGCCCCCTCCTGCCTACTTAACCCCCTCTACATCGCGAGCATTTCCCCTCACCTAGCGCCACCACTCTGCCACCAGGCTGCCCGTATTCTCCCTTGCACCGCCGCAGTGTAACCCTCTCCGCGACCAATCTGGTGTAAACCCGTGGCGCCTTCCTCTCGATTCATGCATAACCGCAACATCCTTGCGCTCCTACTGACGCCCTTAGTTCATCCTGTACTGCCCCGGGTCGTCGACTCCATCAAGCACTGCAAGTTCCCGACGACGTCTCCAACTCCGGCGACAAAATTCGGTGAGCCTCGTGTTCCCCCCGTCTCAGAATCAAACGAACATGTTCGTCTGCATCTAGCGCATCTGCTGACACTCTTTGTTTGGATCCTCGCGTCCCAGAGCGTCGCCTTCTTCTTCGACAACAAGCATCTGACGCCGCCAGCAACTCCGACGAGCTTCCTCGGCCACTACAGCGCGCCCCTTGACCAGCCATCGCCACCTTGAGCATCAGCAACACACGGCGATCTTGGTAAGCCCCTTCTCCCTCTCCCGCGCGACCTAGAACGCCGGTAGCAGCTCTGATAGAGACGCCGCCGCCAGTTCGCCGCCGCTAGCGCCGCCCGTCTATGGTCAATTAGATTAGGGCCGTAGGATTTAGATCTAACGAGTATGATTAGATCTGTGTCGAAGAGGTACGTGTTAGATCTGGCCGTGCATCTTCACTTAAATCGTGTGGCTCTCGTTGATCGATCCGCCCGAACCGGTACCAGCCAATAGGAACATGACGCGTGTCTGCTAGTTAGATTTAAAATCAGAATTTGAATCTATTAGATGTTTGATTTTGTTTTAATCATAACTTTTGATTCCCACGTCCAAAATTGATGATTTTTATATCAATGGAATCAAGATAGAAAGCTCTTTCCGAATATGTAATGTGTTTAATGTTTTGTTTCTGTTAGAATGGTTTTATTTACAGAAACATATGTAGGCCTATTATGTGTATATAAATTATTTGAGAAATGTTTTAGTGGTTAAAACAAATGTTGTTTGGCAAGTTTTTAAACTTGTTTATGAACGAGTACTGTGCACTTGTCTTATTGAGTTTAGAAAATCATCACCTATCATATTGCATGCATCCATATATTTTTGCTTGTATTTATTTTGTATGTGATTTGTTGCTATGATTTTATATGTAGATTTTGGTGCTAATAGTGATTGTGATTGTGAGGAGTGTAGCTACTCTCCAAACCACCAAGGCAAGTGGTGCTTCATGATATTTTTATCCCTATGTTTTTCTACTATGCATTAGAAATATTTTGCTAGTCTTGCATGGTTATATTTTGCTTATATGCTATGCTTGGGAAATCCTAGTAGTTGTAGAATTGCTAGAAATTTCTAAGTTAAGATGCTTATCTATGCCATGCTTAGCCTAGATAGTAGCAACCAAGGGTGGTAAATTATTCATGCTATGGTAAAATATTTCTAAGTCTTTGGACTAAGTTTTTGATTAATAAAACAACTAAGTGAATGAATCACCTGGGTGGAATGGTTGTGAATGGGTTATGTTGAGTGGTTACACAAGGCCCATTTCTATGGTTTACCTTGTGTATCACACTTGTGGAAAGCCACCCAGGAACAAAGGGATTTGAGAGGCGAAATGTTAAGAAGCTTCTAGTGCAGCCACTTGGCAATATGGGCTCTTCCTGGATCACATAAGTTGCAATAACTTAGCCATTTGGACAGTTGGTGGTAGTGGGATGATAGGTTGGAACGCGTCCATTTGGTCTAAGGGAAGGCTTCTGAAAGATCCTGTCTTGGTGAAAATCAAGTCTTGTGGGGAAAGTGCATAACCACTGCAGATGGAAGAATCGAAGTACTTAGCCATGTCCCTAGAAAAGGACAACTTGAGCATCAAGACATGGAAGCTATCAAGAATCTCCTCATCCCAATTTCTAAGTAAAACTTGTGGTTGAACAAGGGTGAAGGACCCCAAATGTCTATTGGTGGTTCCTTGGGAAAAGTTTTTGACAAAGAAAAACTTAGTGATTTCAACTAATAGGCAAAACCTATTTTTGAGCAAAGCAAGCCTAAGCTACACTTAGCCAAAAGGCATATAGTATTTAGTCCACCAATATTCTACTAAGGTATCACTTGCCAATACTATTCCAATGTATTGACCCATTGTGGCTGTAACTTGTGATGTTGCAGGTTATTCTGATGAGGATTAGGAGTCATGAGTCTACACTCAACATGTTTGCCTGTCGCACATGAAGATGAAGACTTTTATCTATTTACTTATTTAAACTCTTATACTAGGAATGTGGCCATGGAGTTGTAAAGACTATGTTTGTCTCTGGAATGACTGTAATAATGACCTTTGTTTCTGTGTACTTCATCTTAAACTGTGGATGCTAGCATTGATCCAGGGACTAGCATTGCAATCACAGGGATCCTTTTACTTTATAAATGAGGGATCTTACAGATCTCAAACCTTTCTGTCCATCCCTGATAAAAAGACAAATTCCTGCCGAATCAGTAGGAAGTGGGTCAAATATGAAATACAGGAACATGATCTGATGCTCATGATTTTTTTTAAAAATAATTATTAAGGTCACAATATTCTATTTCATCAGAGATCCACTTCAATTTTAGCGATTCTCAACACCGAACTAAGAATCTTCATGCCTGCCAATCGGCAAAGTTTGACGATAGTTTAAAACGGGCATAAGAAATTAAAAACCGATCCAAACAATGTGAAACTGTCATGTGGTGTCATATTATGTGACATAGTTTGAAGGAAATAACAAACCTGGGATATTGATAAAGTCTTTAAAAAATCTTCACAAAATGACCTATCTTATTTGAGGTTTCGTGGCTTTCGGTTCAAATGACCAATGTTATGGCTGGAATGAAGGCATAATTTGTGATAATGTGTCCATATTGTGCATACATGTGCGTCATGGGATGGCGAACAATGTTGCAGCATGAAGTTTTCCTTTTCGACGCACCAAAAATCCATTTTCCATTTTCCATTTTCTGAGCGCCAAAAACATCTGGTTTTGTGAAGAAACCACCAAATGGCTAATTCAAAATGCTACCACTCTATTTTTAAAAAATACTAGAACACCTTACATGGACAACATACCAACTGGGGGATCTCAAATCTTTTCGTCCATGACTGGTGAAAAAGACAAATTCTTGTCGAATCGGTAGGAAGTGGGTAAGATATGAACTATAGGTATATGATCTGATGCTCATGATTTTTTACAAAAATAATTATTAGATTCACAATATATTATTTCATCATATATCCACTTCAATTTTAGCGAGGATCAGCCTCGAGCTAAGAATCTTCATGCCCGCCATTCGACAAAGTTTGACGATAGTTTAAATTGTGCATAAAAAATTCATAAACAATCCAAACAATGTGAAACCTTCACATGGTGTCCTATTATGTGACATAGTTGGAAGAAAAAATATCAAACTTGGTATATTGATTATGTATTAAAAAACCTTCATAAAATGACCTATCTTATTCGAGGTTTCCTTGTTTTCGTGTCAAATGAACAATGTTATGGATGGAATCAATGCATAGTTTATGATAATGTGTCCATATTGTGCATCATGGGATGATGAACTATGTTGCAGGAGGAAGTTTTCCTTTACGTCGCATCAAAAAGCTAGTTTTCATTTTCCGAGTGCAAAAAGTGGGGGTTTTGTGAAGAAACCACCAAATAGCTAATTAAAAATGCTATCACCCCATTTTTAAAAAATACTATACCACCTTATATGGACAATTTCCTAACAGGGGGATCTCAAATCTTTCCATCCATCCCTGGTGAAAAAGACAAATTCCTACCGAATCGATAGGAAGTGGTTCAGATATGAACTATAGGTACATGATCTGATGCTCATTATTTTTAACAAAAACAATTTTTATATTCAAAATATGCTATTTCATGAGAGATCCATTTCAATTTTAGCGAGTCTCAACCCCGAGCTAAGAATGTTTATGCTTGTCGTTTTAAACGGGCAAATGAAATTATGGCTAGAATCATGGCATGGTTCGTGATAAGTTGATATGGATATCATGTTTGGATTCCTCTCATTTTTCTGATCAAGTTAGACATATTATTTGTCAAATTCCAATTTACGGATTTAAATATATAAATTATTCCATATTAAATAGATACAAAAAAATAATTTCATTTTATTTTTATTTGAATTCAATAATTGTTTGTAATTTCAAAAAATACAAACATGTGACATGATTATATAAGGGTTAATAGGATTGATATCATAGTATTGACAACAAGGTATAAATTCTTTTGCGAAAATAGATTCTGAAAGAATAGGAAAGTTAAGCATGCTGGAGATGGAGTAGTGAGGATGGGTGACCGACCGGAATTGAACAAATCAAAATAGCTATAGTAGAATTTTTATCTCATGAAGGAGGATGAATAAGATCGATATTTTGGTTCGACTCTGCGTTACTCTGGTCCAGATGGGCCGATAAAGTCAGCCTAATATGAAATAAAGGTAGGAAAAAATAGAGAAAGGAGAGGAAGATGGCCACGATTGGGATGATCCAGTATTGATTGTTTAACACTTTTCTCTTAGTTGTTGCCCTATTTATATAGGCTTAAATTTAATCAAATAATATTTATAAGAATTGAACAAATCAAAATAGCTATAGTAGAATTTGTGTCTCATGTCCAAAAATCATTTTATTAAAATCCTTTACTATAATTATAAATTCCCTAAATTGATTTTAGGGTTTTACAAATTTCCATAACATTTGTACAGATCCAAAATGCATATGAAATATATCTAAATAAGTTCCAAACAATGTATTAAGGAAATCATTTTATCCTCTTATCATATATGGAAATGAACTTAAATATATTAAAATCCAAAAATGCACAAGACTGAATAAATCCCAAAATAAAATATTTTTCCAACATGTTTATTATTACTGGGAAAGTCATATTATTTCCTCTCTATATTATGCAAAATGGTTCATGAAAATATTTTAAATGGCACGTAAATCAAATGTCGGACAACAAATCAAATGCACACAACTTGAATTTATAAATTTTACTCAACCGAGATTTATAATTTGGATAATCATCTTAATCCACTCATGTATAACATTTTGAGCATGGTTGAGAAAAGTTTAAACAAGTCCACACAAGTTTTAAATCCTTCAAAAATTCATCCAAGTCAAAGCGAAACACACGATATTTATTCCTTAATTTAATTTATTTAACATTTCAAAATTGTGAATTTTTTTGGATGTTATAAATACCACCCTTAAGGGAATCTCGTTCTCAAGATTCTGAAAGGCTAGAAAGAAATGGGTTTGGGATTCGTGGTCTTACTAACAACTTGTATTCATCATAGTTTCCTTTGCAATATCCTTCGGTGAAGATTTGGTGAAGTATCATGTCAACATGCCTCAGTGTGTCTTATGTTGTATGCCTTCGTCTTACTTTATCCTAGATCAACTTGGTTGTCATCTTTTTTACAACAACCATCAAATGGTATTATATACTATCACCCTTAAAAATGTTCTTTGTGGTCTTCCGAATTCATGGTTTAAAGCTTGCACCTAAACACTTCATGAACTATTGAAACTCTCATGGTGGGCAAGGAATGATTTTCTCATAAAACTCTTGAATTTAGACTAAGGTTTATCCTCACTGTATATCCTGCGGTTGGCAACGGTTGCCACTTCTAAAGGTAGATCGTCATACCATTCTAATGTCTAGGATGGTCCACGCCAAAACTCTACTAAGGTTTCCAGGCACTAAAGATTCACAAACCCAACAATACAAAAGCTAATAATAAGAGTAGTAAGAATGATGATCAATCCATCCTACACCCAAATCATTAACTTTGCAAGTAGATAGGTAAATCACGCGACCTAACACTCAGACATCCTTACTTTTGCAGAATGTCTTCATGGGCACGAACCAAGGTTCAGTATTGTACCCATTAATCCAATGTTCAAAGGCACTGCAAAATCTAATCTATTGAACTACATGGGTTGCGTATAGATACCTTTTATGTATCATCTTTCTGCATTGGATGAGCTCTTCTTCAGATTCGTGGCATGACACCTTGACTTTACTCAAATTCAATCCTCTTGATAACCAAACATTTGTTATTCATCTAGGAGTCCAATGTTCTTTCTTGTCCTCTGTATGATATCACCCTTAAAAAGGAGGTATTCTTGGATCAAACAAAATCTTCTAGTGTCTCCAATTACTTCCCATTAATCAGTTCTTCTCCATGTATTTGATATTGAGGGTTTATAAAGGGTAAGAATAGACTCTATGGGAGAACTAAAGATATACCATTAAAAAAACTTTTATACAAAAATAGGTTTTATTTGCAACCATCAATAAAAACCAGAAAAATGACAGTTTAAAATGCACACAAATAATCGCACTTATCACTAGGCGTATTAGGTTTTATGTTCCTAATGGGTCATCTTGAAAATCTTCGAAGCTTTCCATATTTGTAGCTTCTATCCTTCTGAAAGATTTGTGAGGGTTTCCTTATAGACTAGGTCACTGTCATCGAGCTACAACCACTTTAAGAATTTTAATAGAGAAGAGTTTTCAAATCAAATAAGACAAGAACGGCTCAGAAGTAGAGTGTGAGAATCTTTCGCAAATAATTTTATCCTTTGAAAATAGGTAGTTTTGACAAAAGAGACACTTCATGGTTGGAAAGGGTGATGTCAATCACTTATTTTGAAGAGGCGAGAGATTGGAAAACATTTTTATAAACTTAAGAAAGATCAGTGGTACAAGAGTATTTTCGAAATTACTTGGGAAATAGTTGATTTCTATTGCTTCAATTTTCTAGGGTCACGACCTAAAGTCAAAATAAGATCTGATACTATTTTGTAATGACTCGAATCGGTTAGATTCAAAGTCTCTATGTTTATGGTGCTATCCCTAGATCAAAGCTAGCACACAGTAACAAAATGAAATACCAAGATAAACTTACGTCATTTTATTACTCATCGATAAATACAAAGTTTACATATTACAAGTTGCACAACATAGAGTGGTTGGCTTACTTTACAGCGGAAACATAATCGATAATCTTGATCTCCATCAACGCCATAGGGCTTGTTGAGTATAGGAACGCGATCCTAGTCTCCCTCACTCGTCATCAGATTCACCCTGCAACATGAGACTTTGCAGCCAACAAAGTTGGTAAATATATTGAATGTATTGGCAAGTTACACCACCTATGCCAATTTCTACATTCATAAGGCATTATGTGGAGGCCTGATGACCCACAAGTATAGGGGGTGTATCGTAGTACTTTTGATAATTAAGAGTGTCGAACCCTACGAGGAGAAGAATGTGTTGACAACTGGTTTAGATCAAGGATTCACTATAAAACTTAGCAAACGGATTTTTAGGGGTTCTTGATAATGTAGATAAATAAAGTGTGAGTAAATAAAAGACAATAATAATAATTGCATCAAGTGGCCCAATCCTTTCTTTATCAAAGGACAAGTCGATTGTATTACTTAAGATGACCAAACATTCTCGAGGACACAAGGGAATATTGTCAAGTACTTTCTTTTCATATAGTTGATTAATCTTCTTTGGTTAGACAAGTGTTGTGTGGGTGAACCTATGGTAATGTACCTGTAACATCCCAGCATTTAGAAACTAACGAAGGGTAGATTTAGTAATTTGTGCATATGCATGCATATGAGATCTCCAAAGTCAAATCGAGGCGGAGGAGATGAACCAGCACAGTCGACAAACTCGTCTTGCACTATGGCAGCGGCCAGGGAGGGCCATGGCGGCCAGGGAGGGCCATGGGGTCGAGGGGGAAGGAGATGAGGACGAGAGAGGGAGATAGAGGGAGTGGGCTGAGAGGGCCAGGACCCTTCGGGGATCCTTTTGGTCATGGACACTTGGGCCAAAACGTCCCAATAAATTCTAGAAAATAAAATAAAAATCTAAAAATTATAAATAAAATATTTTTGGATTCATAATAATCCAATCTAACTAAATAAATTAAGAAATTAATTTTTATGCATATAATTTTTGATCAAAAATTTTATAATATATGTATTCCTTATGGAATTTCATAAAATTCAAGAATGAACATAGAAATAAATAAAAATAACTTTTATTATCTATTAATATTGTAGTATTTTAGAAAAATACCAAATAAATGTTTAGTATCATATAAAATAAATTCTTTTATTTAAATGATAATCCTTAAAAGAATTAGTATATAATTTTAAATAAAATAAAATAAAATAAAAATATAATATTCAATAAATATTTATAACTATTATATACAAATCCTTTACTACATAAAGGAATTTCTTGCAACTAAAATAATGGGTAAAACACACAAAAATAAATAATGCATTATATTACTTTGCATAATCATTTTGCCTCTTTAAATATTGTCCTTACCGGGCAATAATGATGTTTTATAGACATAGAATCTCAAGGTCCAATGCAAGCATTCGACTTCACTACCTTACAATCACAAGGCAAGTTCATCACTTGCCCATGTCCTATGAAGAGTCTTTATCAAAGTATTTCTAAATTGTGTGTTATCATCTATGTTTCTGGGAAAATAAAATATTATTTTCTCACATAAATAAATTATAGATATCATCCTAAGTGATGAACCTAGGTTTCTATTTGCAACAATGATGTTTAACTAGGAATTTAACAACCCATGACATCAGTGATTCTAGCGTCATATATAACGCGCTAACCATGAGATTTGGAATGGGACAGAGAAGTCATCTGTATCCTTTTCCTCTCATATGGAGGCAAGACGACCTTAACATGACGTTGTGATTCCTTGTGCGGATCCAACATATGGGTGGGAACCCTTATGCCCCACACTTTTGGTGTCTAGATTATCTATGAATGGTTTTTTGTGGTATAGTCCATTTAATATGGCACTTACTAGGGTGTCACCAGGTCATAGAGTCTTCGGGAACTCATCAGGGTTTTAAACTGCCTGAAATGGGGCTTAACGGAGGTGAGCCAGCCCCGAAGGATCGTGTAGACATATGGGGTCACGGAGAGGGCAGTGATTGGCTTGGACCAACTACTGGGTTAGGTCCTCTATAGAGTGGGTAAAGTGATCTCTCATGGGTAAAGTGACGCACCTCTGCAGAGTGTAAGAATTGTAACTTGTTACTCCTTGTTCCGAGAAGGAGCTACGAACGCTGCAGGAAAGGAACACCATGAAAGTTTTGGTCAACCTGTGAAGGCTGATGGTCATAGATTTTCATAATAAAATCAATCTTTGAAGAAAGATTTACAAAAACTGCATAGTGCCAAAGACTTATAGTCCAAGATGGTTGATAGAGCATCAAACTTCCCACCTTGGATATAATAAACTTGCTGGGTAACGATGTTACTCACTCTTTCCTTTGATCCCTTGCTTAGACTCTTAGGATCCCGAAAATACTACAATGTATGCACCTGAGAGCCAAGAGGAGGTCTTCTATGAAGAGCCCAATATGTATGGAGCCGTAGAAGGGGTGGACTACGATATCGTCTATGGAGGAGAGCACCAAGAGTCAGAATAATTACCATAGTTCTAGGAACCAATTGAGCCGAGCAACATGAACAACATATAACAATAAGTTGTTGAGCTCAATTTGGAGTTTAAGTTTTCACTTTGAAACTTCTACTGGAACACTTATATTTTGGTTTGTAAGTTGAATCTTTTGGAAGTCTTGAACTTCTGGTATTGTAATAATTATAATGTGTGTATGTTTGTAATATGGACCCATAATGTTTCTGTTGTATCACTCTGAGGGATGTGATATTTACGGAACAGTGTTCTGTGGATGTCATGTCAACGACTATAGTGTACTACACATGTAGTGGTATGTTGGGTCACCACAGTTGGTATCAGAGAAAATTGCTTTGACCTTAGGTTGGAAACCTAGTAAAGGATATTACCTATAGGAGTGTATAGCAACGATAAAGAATTCTCTAAAAAAATATAATGGGTATTCAAATGAAAATATTCTATTATATGTTTTAGTGCGATAATTCTTTGTTATGATGCAATATATTATTGGTTAGTAATAAAGATATTTTTGATATACAGAGTTATGGCACCAAAGTTTCCAAAACATACTTTGGTAAGGAAATAGGAGACTCTCGATGATTACCAAGGATCATTCACGGACCAGCTTTGTCAACTCTTAAAGATTTTAATTGCCCAACTAGAATTCCGGTGAATACCATAACCTATTATGATGGTCGGATGTTATCCAAGTATCATGTGAGAATCCAACTTCCAAAGGAGCTTGGATTATATCACAATCTACCTATAGGTGAAGGTAGGAGTCACTTAGCAGCATATCATATTGGTGTTGTGGAGGCGATAGTTAATATCCACGAGCATAAAGCCAAGGAGTTAGAAGGTAGCACATTTTTTGTGATTCCTCATGATTCTATAGACTCGGAGCCTGTACTGGATCATCTTACTTTGGTTAAGAAGCATCCTAAGTTAGATTCCAAGTTTATGGATAGATACCGAACACTTGTTGCGTCTTTTTATAGGACACATCAAGTTATTGTTGAAGATAAAAATGACATGTTAGAGGATCTAACTGATTCGGAAAGAAGGAAGCTGTTAGCATTCCAGTTGGAGAAGGAAGCAAGTAGTAGTAGTACCAAACCAATCTTTAAGGATATACCTATTGATCCTGAATCTTTTACACCATATCCTTATTCACCGAGGCCTAAACCTATATATGATCCTACTTTAGATATGAGGTATGAAGTACCACAGGGTTCAGAGGAAGGTTATGATTCAGAACATCCTATCGAGAATTATGATGGTTGGAGAATGGGATCATTTGAAGGATCTCAAGGAAATCAGATGTCCATAGATGGGTTTGACAGAAATGTTGGACAATCCAGTTGGATGGGTACAAGAAACAATCCTAGTAATAGTAGTATAAATACCATATTTATAGATGATCAAGATGAAGAACAAGATCCTGAGGAGAGAGTGTTTGAATCATCAACATCTTCTCAAAACCCAGGGAATATACATTATCCGGTGTTTAACTATCTTGCCCAACAGAGCACCTTGGGAGCAGCAGAATCTTTGTATTTTGTTGACGACTCAAGGAATGAAGCTCAGGAGATGCAGATGAGTGATAATGTTGAACATGTTTCTGAAGATTTTTAGCTAAGCTGGAAGGAGTCAATACGCTTAGGTTGAGTAATGACTCAAGTCCTGACACTTCAGATACTGAGTATGTTCCTGCTGGAAGGTCATTTATTCAACAAACTGTGCGATGGACATCATGTCATCATGGTTGGATTTCAGGCATGTATGATGAGCGTTGTGGATACTAAAAGCAAGCGGCTTATTAGGAAGTATCGTGTATCGTGTATTGTAACCTGAGAAATTGTTGTAGATTGATAAATAAGGAAGTGTGTTAAGTCGTTATTGTACCCATACGGTACAAGTATGATGATGCTGTACTTTGTTATGAGGCTTGTAATGTATAATATGTGAAATGCATATTTGGATTTTATTTGGATTTCCATTATGTGACTAGTTCTCTGCGTAAAGTTGAGCTCAGAACACATGTGCATGATGTAATTATGAGTATTTAATTTATGTGGCAGGACTAGAGGGGTCATGGACACCGGTGTAGAAACCGAATCTGAGCAGCATCGAATGGAATGTGAGGCCAAAGAGAAGGCCGATGCAGATGCAGGAAATCATGGAACATTACCACCACCACCAATGAGGACATTTATGGAGCAGAACTTTATGCAGTATATGTAAATGATGCAAGGAAATCAGAACAAGTTTATGCAAGAGCTGTTGGGACGAGCTGGGAATCATAGAGCACCTGAAGGTGGAGGAGTGAGTCTTGATGACTTCTAGAATGCAAGGCCGTTACCTTTTGCATCAGCCCCTGAACCAATGGATGCAGAAGATTGGCTAGCATATACAGAAAGAAAGCTGAAGACTGTACGTTGTAATGATGAGGAAAAAATGAGGTATGCAACTCATCTTCTTACAGGACCTGCAACATCATGGTGGGAAAATCAGTTAGCCATGCAACAGCCAGGAAGAGAGTACACTTGGGAAGAGTTCAAGCAGAGATTCCGTGAATATCATGTTCCGAAAAGTGTTATAGAATTGATGCGGAGAGCATTTGAGGAGCTTTAGTAGGGATATACTAGTGTCATGAAGTATATTCAGGAGTTTAGTAAACTATCTCGTTATGCTGAGGAAGAAGTCAATACTGAAGAAAAGAGGAAGAAGCGTTTCCTGCGAGGGTTAAATCCATTTGTGAGGATGCAGTTAAGGTTGGCTAATAAGAAAATGTATCAGCAATTGCTGGATGCAGCTATCACTTTTGAAGATGACTACAAGAATGTTCAAGAGGATAGAAGGAAGAGAGCTAAGAAGGAAACTAAGAGGATTCAAGCAAGTAAACCCAAGCCTAATTTGGAATTCAAGCCAAGGAATAGACCTTATAACAGTAATAATTCCAACCGGAGTGCAAATACAAACAGAAAGAATATTATATGCCACAATTGCAAACTTCCAGGGCATATTAGCAGGGATTGCCAGAAACAAGTAATAGTGTGCCATGCTTTTGGCCAGAGGGGTCACATAAAGCCAACTTGTCCGAGCAAACCACAAGGAGGTTGGCCTATTAAAGATGGAAGTCAAGCTAGTGGAGGCAATGGGCAGCCCAATAAGGGAGGAAATAATTTCAAGAACAACAATGACAAGAGGAACTGACCTACCGGGAAGATGAATTGCGCAACCCTAGAGGAGGTGGATAACTCGGAGCATGCAGTGATAGGTACGCTCAATATCCTTGCCAGTTCTATTTGATACTGGTGCAACTACTTCATTTGTTTCTAAAGATTTTTTTGATTAATTCGGGATTAGAAGGGCAACTTTAGAAAACCCTATGACCGTAGTTACGGCAGGGGGAAATGTGATAGTACGCCACATTAAACAAGATCAGGTTATCTCAATATGTGGTTGTACATACTGTGCCGACGTTTATGTGATTCCTTTGAAGGGAATTGCAGTAGTGCTAGGGATGGACTGGATGATTGAACATGGGGCTCAAATTAATTGTGAGGATAAAACTGTCTCAATCAAAACGCCAAGTGGAGCAAGGATAGTTTACCAAGCTGATAAGCACATTCATATTATGGTGGATCTTCAGTTGAACTCAATGAAGGAGGTCAAGTTGGAAGATATTCATGTAGTAAATGAGTTTGAAGATGTTTTTCCAGCAGAGCTACCAGGAATGCCAGTAGATCGGGAAATAGAGTTCACTATTGATCTAATTCCAGGTACAGCACCAATATCTCAAGCACCATACAAGATGGGTCCAAATGAATTAAAAGAACTCAAAGAGAAAATTGATGAGTTGGCCAGAAAAGGATTCATACAAGAAAGTGTATCCCCATGGGGAACACCGGTGATCTTTGTGGATAAAAGGGATGGTGGAAGAAGGATCGGTGGGGACTACAGAACAATCAGCAAGATCAACATCACCACCAAACACAACAATCATCAGTTTTGTGGTGAGTGTCATAAAACCATCACTTGATCTATGCATATTATCTAGACAGAAGCATGTGTTGTTTTATGAAACAATCTCTCAATAATCACCCTAGTGAGGTGAATCTATCCTAGAGTTTTGAGTATAAAGATCAGAAATCAAACCTAGCCAAAAACACCAATTTCTCAAACCAGCCTCACAGAGTTTGGTGTTAACACATGCAACTTAAATAATCCATCATTTGTTCTTATCAGATCAGGGCACATCTCCCAGAGGGAGTAGCACCTCTGATCTTATAAGTTACAAACAAACCATTTACTTAACCAACTAGGACCTAGATCCTAGAGCCTCAGACCAGCATCATAGGCCTAGTCAAACAATAACCTTCCCAACTTATTTATAAGCATCTATCAATTTCCAGAAATGACCATAAGTAAAGTCAGCAACAAGATCTACTTATGTACCATTCTAAGAAGGTTTCATAAGCACTGATCTTATCTCTAAGACAATCAAATAGTCCAATCTTCACAAATCAACTATCAAATATTTTCCCTGAGACCAGACTCAGAGATCATATCATATTCATCTATTCATTTTCAAAGAATCATTTGATTCTATTGAATAAAATTTAGACTAAGGACAAACAGGCAAGCCAACCAACACTATGACAGTGAACCATCACTGACAGGGTTACTGTCAGTATTAGGATACTGCCAACATATGAACACACTAAGCCACCAGAGGCAATACTATGAAATCCTAGTATTTGATCCAATATAAGCCTCAGACCAACAACATCACCACTTTGTCAAAGGATGACCACAAGCACTGAGGTGTATAGCACCCAACTTCTCACTAAGCATCATGACCAAACCATGGTATCATCTTACAAGCACCAAAGATGAACCCTAGTAGTAATACAAGCACAAAACTAAGATTAGCCTCTAGATACACCACGAGGGACTCGAGGTCACAAGAGGAACTAGAATCCATGGAGGCACAACTCACCTGAGGTCCTCGCTGACGAATTGAAGAGGAAGAAGAAGGTCCGACGTGCTCATGGCGGCACGGGGAGCACCCAGAGGGCGCTGCAACCCGCACCAGCCACGGCGGCAGCCATAGAAACACACGAACACCGCACACCACCACGGGAGGGTCAGCAGCGGCAGCAGCGGCAGCACCATCCCCAAACCCTAGGGTTCGGGAACGGAGCTAGCATAGCCACCGGAGATCTCCAAAGTCAAATCGAGGCGGAGGAGATGAACCAGCACAATTGACAAACTCGCCCTGCACCACTAAGAAGGGCTGTGGAGGGCCACGCGACGAGCATCGCTTCGGCCGGCGCCAACCTGCAGGGTCGAGGGGGGAAGGAGATGAGGACGAGAGAGGGAGACAGAGGGAGTGGGCTGAGAGGGCCAGGACCCTTTGGGGAGCCTTTTTGTCATGGCCACTTGGGCCAAAATGGCCCAATAAGCCTAACAGGGCCAGCCCAAAAACTTAAAAGAAGTTTTAATAATTAAGAAAAGACCAAAATACCCCTAAAGTTAAATAAATTCTAGAAAATAAATTAAAAATCTAAAAATTATAAATAAAATATTTTTGGATTCATAATAATCCAATCTAACTAAATAAATTAAGAAATAATTTTTTATGCATATAATTTTTGATCAAAAATTTTATAATATATGTATTCCTTATGAAATTTTATAAAACTAAAGAATGACGATAAAAATAAATAAAAATCACTTTTATTATCTATTAATATTTTAGTATTTTAGAGAAATACTAAATAAATGTTTAGTATCATAGAAAATAAATTCTTTTATTTAAATGATAATCCTTAAAAGAATTATTAAATAATTTAAAATAAATCTAATATTCAATAAATATTATTAACTATTATATACAAATCATTTACTACTTAAAGGAATTTCTTGCAAATAAAATAATGGGTAAAACACACAAAAATAAATAATGCATTACATTACTTTGCATAATCATTTTGCCTCTTTAAATATTGTCCTTACCGGGCAATAATGATGTTTTGTAGACATAGAATCTCAAGGTCCAATGCAAGCATTCGACTTCACTACCTTGCAATCACTAGGCAAGTTCATCACTTGCCCATGTCCTATGAAGAGTCTTTATCAAAGTATTTCTAAATTGTGTGTTCTCATCTATGTTTCCGGGAAAATAAAATATTATTTTCTCAAATAAATAAATTATAGATATCATCCTAAGTGATGATATAATGGGCAATAGAACCTAGGTTTCGATTTGCAACAATGATGTTTAACTAGGAATTTAACAACCCATGACATCAGTGATTCTAGTGTCGTATATAACGCGTTAACCATGAGATTTGGAATGGGACAGAGAAGTCAGATGTATCCTTTTCCTCTCATATGGAGGCAAGACGACCTTAACATGACGTTGTGATTCCTTGTGTGGATCCAAAATATGGGTGGGCACCCTTATGCCCCACACTTTTGGTGTCTAGATTATCTATGAATGGTTTTTTGTGGTATAGTCCATTTAATATGGCACTTACCAGGGCGTCACCAGGTCATAGAGTCTTCGAGAACTCATCGGGGTTTTAGACTGCCTGAAATGGGGCTTAACGGAGGTGAGCCAGCCCCGAAGGATCGTGTAGACATATGGGGTCGCGGAGAGGGCAGTGATTGGCTTGGACCAACTACTGGGCTGGGTCCTCTGCAGAGTGGGTAAAGTGATCTCTCATGGGTAAAGTGACGCACCTCTACAGAGTGTAAGAATTGTAACATGTTACTCCCTATTCCGAGAAGTAGCTATGAACGCTGCAGCAGAGGAACACCATGAAAGTTCTAGTTAACCTGTGAATGCTGATGGTCATAGATTTTCATAATAAAATCAATCTTTGAAGAAAGATTTACAAAAACTGCATAGTGCCAAGGACTTATACTCCAAGGTGGTAGATAGAGCATCAAACTTCCCACCTTGCATATAATGAACTTGCTGGGTAACGCTGTAACTCACCCTTTCCTTTGATCCCTTGCTTAGACTCTGAGGATCCCGAAGATACTCCAATGTATGCACCCGAGAGCCAAGAGGAGGTCTTCTATGAAGAGCCCAATATGTATGGAGCCGTAGAAGGGGTGGACTACGATATCGTCTATAGAGGAGAGCACCAAGAGTCAGAATAATTACCATAGTTCTAGGAACCAATTGAGCCGAGCAACATGAACAATATATAACAATAAGTTGTTGAGCTCAATTTGGAGTTTAAGTTTTCACTTTGAAACTTTTGCTGGAACACTTATACTTTGGTTTGTAAGTTGAATCTTTTGGAAGTCTTGAACTTCTGGTATTGTAATAATTATAATGTGTGTATGTTTGTAATATGGACCCGTAGTGTTTCTGTTGTATCACTTTGAGGGATGTGATATTTACGGAACAGTGTTCTGTGGATGTGATGTCAACGACTATAGTGTACTAAACATGTAGTGGTATGTTGGGTCACCGTAGTTGGTATTAGAGCAAATTTATTTGACTTTAGGTTGGAAACCTAGTAAAGGGTGTTACCTATAGGAGTGTATAGCAACAATAAAGAATTCTCTAAGAAACTATAATGGGTATTCGAATGAGAATATTCCGTTATATGTTTTAGTGCGATAATTCTTTGTTATGATGCAATATATTATTGGTTACTAATAAAAATATTTTTGATATACAGAGTTATGGCACCAAAGTTTCCAAAACAGACTTTGATAAGGAAAGAGGAGACTCTCGATGATTACCAAGGATCATTCATGGACCAGCTTCATCAACTCTTAAAGATTTTAGTTGCCCAACTAGAATTCCGGTGAATACCATAACCTATTATGATGGTCGGATGTTATCCAAGTAGCGTGTGACTATCCAACTCCCAAAGGAGATTGGATTATATCACGATCTACCTATTGGTGAAGGTAGGAGTCACTTAGCAGCATATCATGTTGCTGTTGTGGAGGCGATAGCTAATATCCGGGAGAATAAAGCCAAGGATTTAGAAGGTAGCACATTTTTGTGATTCCTCATGATTCTATAGACTCGGAGCCTGTACCGGATAATCTTACTTTGGTTAAGAAGCATCCTAAGTTAGCTTCCAAGTTTATGGATAGATACCGAACACTTGTTGCGTCTTTTTATAAGACACATCAAGTTATTGTTGAAGATAAAAATGACATGTTAGATGATCTAACTGATCCGGAAAGAAGGAAGCATTTAGCATTCCAGTTGGAGAAGGAAGCAAGTAGTAGTAGTACAAAACCAATCTTTAAGGATATACCTATTGATCCTGAATCTTTTACACCATATCCTTATTCACCGAGGCCTAAACCTATATATGATCCTACTTTAGATATGAGGTATGAAGTACCACAGGGTTCAGAGGAAGGTTATGATTCAGAACTTCCTATCGAGAATTATGATGGTTGGAGAATGGGATCATTTGAAGGATCTCAATGAAATCAGATGTCCATAGATGGGTCTGACAGAAATGTTGGACAATCCAGTTGGATGGGTACAAGAAACAATCCTAGTAATAGTAGTAGAAATACCATATTTATAGATGATCAAGATGAAGAAGAAGATCCCAAGGAGAGAGTGTTTGAATCATCAACATCTTCTCAAAACCCAGGGAATATACATTATCCGGTGTTTAACTATCTTGCCCAACAGAGCACCTGGGGAGAAGCAAAATTTGTGTATTCTGTTGACGACTCAAGGAATGAAGCTCAGGAGATGCAAATGAGTGATAACGTTGAACATGTTTCTGAAGATTTTTTAGCTGAGCTGGAAGGAGTCAATACGCTCAGGTTGAGTAATGACTCAAGTCCTGACACTTCAGATACTGAGTATGTTCCTTCTGGAAGGCCATTTATTCCACAAACTGTGCGACGGACGTCACGTCATCACGGTTGGATTTCAGGCATGTATAATGAGTGTCATGGAAACTAAAAGCAGGCGTCTTATTAGGAAGTATTGTGTATCGCGTATTGTAACCTGAGAAATTGCTGTAGATTGATAAATAAGGAAGTGTGTTAAGTCGTTATTGTACCCATACGGTACAAGTATGATGACTCTGTACTTTGTTATGAGGCTTGTAATGTATAATATGTGAAATGCATATTTGGATTTTATTTGGATTTCCATTGTGTGACTATTTCTGTGCGTAAAGTCGAGATCAGAACACATGTGCATGATGTAATTATGAGTATTCGCTTTATGTGGCAGGACTAGAGGGGTCATGGACACGGGTGTAGAAACCGAATCTGAGCAGCATCGAATGGAGTGTGAGGCCAAGGAGAAGGCCAATGCAGATGCAGGAAATCATGGAACATTACCACCACCACCACCAATGAGGACATTGATGGAGCAGAACTTTATGCAGTATATGCAAATGATGCAAGAAAATCAGAACAAGTTTATGCAAGAGATGTTGGGACGAGCTGGGAATCAGAGAGCACCTGAAGGTGGAGGAGTGAGTCTTTCTGACTTAAAGAATGCAAGGCCGTTACCTTTTGCATCAGCCCCTGAACCAATGGATGTAGAAGATTGGCTAGCAGATACAGAAAGAAAGCTGAAGACTGTAGGTTGTAATGATGAGGAAAAACTGAGGTATGCAACTCATCTTCTTACAGGACCTGCAGCATCATGGTGGGAAAATCAGTTAGCCATGCAACGGCCAGGAAGAGAGTACACTTGGGAAGAGTTCAAGCAGAGATTCCGTGAATATCATGTTCCGAAAAGTGTTATAGAGTTGAAGCGGAGAGAATTTGAGGAGCTTTAGCAGGGATATACTAGTGTGATGAAGTATATTCAGGAGTTTAGCCAACTATCTCGTTATGCTGAGGAAGAAGTCAATACTGAAGAAAAGAGGAAGAAGCGTTTCCTGCGAGGGTTAAATCCATTTGCGATGATGCAGTTAAGGTTGGCTAATAATAAAATGTATCAGCAGTTGCTAGATGCAGTTATCACTTTTGAAGATGACTACAAGAATGTTCAAGAGGATAGAAGGAAGAGAGCTAAGAAGGAAACTAAGAGGATTCAAGCAAGTAAACCGAAGCCTAATCTGGAATTCAAGCCAAGGAATAGACCTTATAACAGTAATAATTCCAACCGGAGTGCAAATCCAAACAAAAAGAATATTATATGCCATAATTGCAAACTTCCAGGGCATATGAGCAGGGATTGCCAAAAACCATTAATAGTGTGCCATGCTTGTGGCTAGAGGGGTCACATAAAGCCAAATTATCCGAGCAAACCACAAGGAGGTTGGCCTATTAAAGATGGAAGTCAAGCTAGTGGAGGCAATGGGCAGCCCAATAATGGAGGAAATGATGTCAAGAACAACAATGACAAGAGGAACAGACCTACCGGGAAGATGAATGGCGCAACCCTAGAGGAGGTGGATAACTCGGAGCATGCATTTATAGGTACTCTCAATATCCTTACCAATCCTGGTAAAGTTCTATTTGATACTGGTGCAACTACTTCATTTGTTTCTGAAGAATTCTGTGATAAATTTGGGATTAGAAGGGCAACGTTAGAAAACCCTATGACCGTAGTTACGGCAGGGGGAAATGTGATAGTACGCCACATTAAACAAGATCAGGTTATCTCAATTTGTGGTTGTACATACTTTGCCGACCTTTATATGATTCCTTCGAAGGGAATTGCAGTAGTGCTGGGGATGGACTGGATGACTAAACATGGGGCTCAGATTAATTGTGAGGATAAAACTGTCTCAATCAAAACTCCAAGTGGAGCAAGGATAGTTTACCAAGATGATAAGCACATTCATATTATGGTGGATCTTCAGTTGAACTCAATGAAGGAGGTCAAGTTGGAAGATATTCCTGTAGTAAATGAGTTTGAAGATGTTTTTCCAGCAGATCTACCAGTAGATTGGGAAATAGAGTTCACTATTGATCTAATTCCAGGTACAGCACCAATAGCTCAAGCACCATACAAGATGGGTCCAAATGAATTAAAAGAACTCAAAGAGCTAATTTATGAGTTGGCCAGAAAAGGATTCATACAAGAAAGTGTATCCCCATGGGGAACACCGGTGATCTTTGTGGATAAAAGGGATGGTGGAAGAAGGATCTGTGGGGACTATACAAATCTAAACAATGTTACCATAAAGAATAAGTATCCTTTACCAAGAATTCAAGATCTGTTTGATCAAGTGAGAGGAGATGTAGTATTTTATAAGATCGATCTAAGATCCAGATACCATCAAATAAAAATAAAACTAGAAGATGTTCCAAAAACAGCATTTGTCTCAAGGTGTGGACATCATGAGTAACTTGTCGTACCATTTGGTTTGACCAATGCACCAGTAATATTCATGAACCTGATGAACAAAATCTTCATGCCATATTTGGATAAGTTTGTCATAGTCTTCATTGATGATATTCTGATATATTGTAAGGACAAGGAAGAGCATGCTGATCATTTGAGAATAGCATTGCAGATCCTAAGAGAACACAAGCTTTATGCTAAGTTCAGTAAATGTGAATTCTGGTTAGATGAGGTAGAATTCCTGGGTCATGTGATCAGTAAAGATGGAATTGCTGTAAATCCATCCAGAGTTCAATCAGTATTAGAATGGACTACACCAACCAATATCAAACAAATTCGAGGGTTCTTGGGAATGGCTAGTTATTATCGGAGGTACATTGAAGGTTTATCCAAAATAGCTGGACCAATGACCAACTTGTTAAGGAAGAATACACCATTCATCTAGGATGAAAGGTGTGAAGCAAGCTTCCTGGAGTTAAAAACCAGGTTAACTACCGCTCCAATCCTAGCAGTTCCAGAAACAGGGAAAGGTTTTATAGTATACTGTGTGCATCTAAAGAAGGTATGGGTTGTGTGTTAATGCAAGATCAAAAGGTGATTGCTTATGGATCAAGACAATTGAAACCACATGAAGTCAATTTTCCAACTCATGATTTGGAGTTAGCAGCAGTAGTCTTTGCTCTGAAAGGATGGAGGCATTTTCTTTATGGAGCCAGATGTGAGTTATACACTGACCACAAAAGTCTCAAATATTTCTTCACCCAAAAGAATTGAATATGAGATAGAAGCGTTGGTTGGAACTAATAAAAAATTATGATTTAACAATTATGATTTAACAGATGGATTTGGAAATATTAGAACTTCAATTTATTAGAACAAAGACTTTTGGAGGATTAGCTACTATGCAGGTAGTTGCAGAGAAGGTTAGTGATCTTAAGCACAAAATTTTTAGACATCAAGCAGAAGATCCTTTCATTGCTGAAGAAATTCGGAGGATATCTCAAGGGAAAACATCAATTTTTCGCCAAGGAGATTATGAGTCTTTATGGTTCCAAGATCGTCTTTATGTTCCAGATGTGACTGAGATTCGTGAAGTAATTCTTCGAGAGGCACATGAGACACCATACTCCATTCACCCAGGAAGTACTAAGATGTACATGGACCTGAAAGAATTATTCTGGTGGAATAATATGAAAAGAGACATTGCAAAATATGTATCAGAATGCCATACTTGCCAAAGGGTGAAGGCTGAACATCAAAGTCCAGTAGGACCATTGCAACCTTTGGAAATTCCTGAATGGAAATGGGAGGAAATTGGTATGGATTTCATCACAGGATTGCCCATGACACCTAAACGGAAGGACATGATATGGGTGATGTTGATAGAATCACTAAAAGTTCACATTTTATTCCGGTAAATCATAAGGATAATGCCGAGAAGTTAGTGGAAGTTTACATCAAGGAGATAGTAAGTAAGCATGGAGTGACCAGGAAGATCGTAACTGATAGGGGATCAGTGTTCACTTTGGCATTTTGGAAGGAACAACATGAAGCACTTGGTTCCAAGTTAGATTTTATCACAGCTTATCATCCAGAGACAGGGGTCAAACGGAAAGAACCAATCAAATAATGGAAGACATTATACGGGCATGTGCATTAGATTTGGAGGTTCATGGGAAGATCATCTACCGTTGGCAGAATTTTCCTACAATAACAACTATCAGAGTAGTCTGAAGGCAGCTCCATATCAAGTATTGTATGGAAGAAAATTTAGATCACCAATATGTTGCTATGATCCTGGAAGTAGCAAAGAATTTGCGCCGGAATACATCAAAGAAAGACAAGATATCATTGATATAATCAAGGATAGATTGAAAATAGCTCAAAGTAGGCAGAAAAGTTATGCTGATCAAAATTGAAGATCATGGCATCCTGAAGTAGGAGACATGGTATATCTCAAAGAAAGTCTGATGAAAGGAGTTAAAAGGTTCGGAGTTAAAGGAAAATTGAGTCCAAGATATATAGGACCATTCAAGATATTGAGTCAGAATAGGACCATAGCTTATGCTTTAGAGTTACCCTCAAGATTGGCTCAAGTTCATAATGTTTTCCATGTGTCACAACTCCGGAAATGTCTTAAAGTTCCTGATGATGCAATCACACATCAAGAGATAGAATTACAAGCAGACCTGACCTATGTTGAGAAACCCTGTAAAATTTTGGAAGAAAACTGGAAAAGTTTGAGGAACAGGGCAATCAAGTACTGCAAGGTACAGTGGGAACATCATCCCGAGAGAGAAGCCACATGGGAGAAAGAACATGATTTAAGAAAATCCTATCCAGAAATGTTCAGATACACTTCAGCAAACTCCGGGACGAAATTTAATTTAAGGGGGGTAGTCTGTAAGATCCTAGCATTTAGGAACTAATGAAGGGTAGATTTCAGAATTTGTGCATATGCATGCATTCATCTGCAAAATTGTGGGTAAATTTTTCGCCAAATAAAAACTTAAAGGGATCAAAGTTTCTTTCACTCTCTAGGTATAGGAATATCCTTGGAGGGTAACCGCTATAAATTTTGACATGACCCTTATGAAACAATGTGTTTTGGGGAGAATGTTAAATTCAAATTTGAAATGTGAGTTCATATTTTTTACAAACTTAGAATTAGGATTTAATAATAATATCTAAATCAAGAAACAATAAATATTAAACAGAAACTCTAAATAAGACTTGTAATCAAATAAATGATTATTTATTCCATATATTCATTTCATCAATAAGTTACAAAACAGTAATATATTAAGACAATAAATAATTCTTACAATAGTGAAATTTCAAAAGGAGGAATATTTACATATTGAAAATTCTTACAACATTCTTTACAAAAGAATAAAATAAACATTACAATGTTTACAATTGTCTAAAAGAAACTACACTAATCTTGAATCTTCAAATCTTGTACCTACAAAACAAAGAACAAACAAAAATAAAAATAATGGTTAAGTTGTTAAATTTGTACTCTCAGTAGAGAACAGTGAGATGCACTGTTCCATTTTACATCATTGAGTACATCTTTAGGGGAAAGTTTCACCAATATGAAAGAATAAATTCTTTCATAGTAAATAGCCACGAGTAAAATGATTCCAGTCAGTAAGAGGGGCAAGTTTCACCAAGAAGAAATATTTGAGACTTTTGTGGTTAGTGTATAGCCACAAGATAAATGGTAATCAGATAAAAATGTAGAACATTTCCCTGAGCACATCCACAAGAGTGCAGCAGGCACACAAGCATCTCACACAACTAAATGAATGGATGTGCTGTCAACACAGCCACAACTGCCTACACAAGCAAAAGATCCCAACACAGCCGTGGGCAAGCACAAGAGCACCATTTCTTTGATCATACCACATCAGGATCAGCAGCTTATCCATAGCCAAGCCCATCAAACCAGCCAAACCAAAGCACCACCAAAGATCAACCAAACATCACCAGATGGTGACATAAGGAGGGGGAAGAATCAGGTGGATAGCAAGGCCAAGCCATAGGAGCTAGGAGGAGCAGGCTAGATCAAGGCTAGGCAAAGGAACTAAGGGAAACAAGAACAACATCAGAGCTGAAGGACAGGATCCAATTAGCAACATCAACATCACCACCAAACACAACAATCATCAGTTTTTTGGTGAGTGTCATAAAACCATCACATGATCTATGCATATTATCTAGACAGAAGCATGTGTTGTTCTATGAAACAATCTCTCAATAATCACCCTAGTGAGGTGAATCTATCCTATAGATTTTGAGTATAAAGATCAGAAATCAAACTTAGCCAAAAACACCAATTTCTCAGACAAGCCTCACAGAGTTTGGTGTTAATACATGCAACTTAAATAATACATCATTTGTTCTTATCAGATCAGGGCACATCTCCTAGAGGGAGTAGCACCTCTGATCTTATAAGTTACAAACAAACCATTTACTTAACCAACTAGGACCTGGATCCTAGAGCCTCAGACCAGCATCATAGGCCCTGGTCAAACAATAAGCTTCCCAAATTATTTATAAGCATCTATCAAATTCTAGAAATGACCATAAGTAAAGTCAGCAACAATATCTACTTATGTACCATTGTAAGAAGGTTTCATAAGCACTGATATTATCTCTAAGACAATCAAATAGTCCAATCTTCACAAATCAACTATCAAATCTTTTCCCTGAGACGACTCGGAGATCATATCATATTGATCTATTCATTTTCAAATAATCATTTGATTCTATTGAATAAAATTCAGAATAAGCATAAACAGGCAAGCGAACCAACACTAAGACAGTGAATCATCACTGACATGGTTACTATCAGTATCAGGATACTGACAACAGATGAACACACTAAGCCACCATATTATCAACCAGAGGCAATACTACGAAATCCTAGTATTTGATCCAATATTAGCCTCAGACCAACAACAGCACCACTTAATCAATGGATGACCACAAGCACTGAGGTGCAGAGCACCCAACTTCTCACTAAGCATCATGACCAGACTATGGTATCATCTTACAAGCACCAAAGATGAACCCTAGTAGTATGGAAGCACAAAATTAAGATTTTCCACTAGATACACCCCAAGGGACTCGAGGTAACAAGAGGAACTAGAATCCACGGAGGCACAACTCACCTGAGGTCCTTGCTGACGAATTGAAGAGGAAGCAGAAGGGCCGATGTGCTCGTGGTGGTATGAGGAGCACCCAGAGGGCGCTGCAACCCGCACCAGACATGGCAACGGCCATAGCAGCACACGAACACCGCACACCACCATGGGAGGGTCAGCAGCGGCTGTAGCAGCACGATCAACAAACCCTAGGGTTCGAGAACGGAGCTAGCATAGCCACTAGAGAGCTCCAAAGTCAAATCAAGGAGGAGGAGATGAACCAGTGCAGTCGACAACCTCTCCCTGCACCACGACAGCAGCCAGGGAGAGCCACGGCGGCGAGCATCGCTCGGTGGCAGCACTAGCACCCCACGGGGCCGAGGGGAGAGGAGATGAGGACGAGAGAGGGAGACAGAGGGAATGGGCTGAGAGGTCCTGGACCCTTCGGGGATCCTTTTGGTCATGGCCACTTGGGCCAAAATGGCCCAATAACCCTAACAGGGCCAGCCCAAAAACTTAAAAGAAGTTTTCATAATTAAGAAAATACCAAAATACCCCTAAATTAAATAAATTCTAGAAAATAAAATAAAAATCTAAAAATTATAAATAAAATATTTTTGGATTTATAATAATCCAATCTATCTAAATAAATTATGAAATAAATTTTTATGCATATAATTTTTGATCGCAAATTTTATAATATATGTATTCCTTATGGAATTTTATAAAATTAAAGAAAGAAGATAAAAATAAATAAAAATCACTTTTATTATCTATTAATATTTTAGTATTTTAGAAAAATACTAAATAAATGTTTAGTATCATAAAAAAAGAAATTCTTTTATATAAATGATAATCCTTAAAAGAATTATTAAATAAATTAAAATAAAATAAAAATATAATATTCAATAAATGTTAATAACTATTATTTACAAATCCTTTACTACTTAAAGGAATTTCTTGTAACTAAAATAATGGGTAAAACACAAAAAATAAATAATGCTACATTACTTTGTAAAATCATTTTGCCTCTTTAAATATTGTCCTTACCGGGCAATAATGATGTTTTGTCGACATAGAAGGTCAAGGTCTAGTGCAAGCATTCGACTTCACTACCTTGCAATCATAAGGAAAGTTCATCACTTTCTCATGTCCTATGAAGATTCTTTATCAAAGTATTTCTAAATTGTGTCTTATCATCTATGTTTCCGGGAAAAGAAAATATTATTTTCTCAAATAAATAAATTATAGATATCATCCTAAGTGATGATATAATGGGAAATAGAACCCAGGTTTCTATTTGCAACAATGCTGTTTAACTAGGAATTTAACAACCCATGACACCAGTGATTCTAGCGCCGTATATAACACGTTAACCATGAGATTTGGAATGGGACAGAGAAGTCAGTTGTATCATTTTCATCTCGTATGAAGGCAAGACGACCTTAACGTGACGTTTTGATTCCTTGTGCGTATCCAAAATATGGGTGGGCACCCTTATGCCCCACACTTTTGGTGTCTAGATTATCTATGAATGGTTTTTAGTGGTATGGTCCATTTAATATGGCACTTACCAGGGCATCACCAGGTCATAGAGTCTTCAGGAACTCATCAGGGTTTTAGCCTGCCTGAAAGGGGGCTTAACGGAGGTCAGCCAGCCCCGAAGGATCATGTAGACATATGGGGTCACGGAGAGGGAAGTGATTGGCTTGGACCAACTACTGGGCCCCACATCATGGAATTGTGGACGGGAAAGTACGCCCGGTTGTGCAACAAGGAGTTGATCTCTCATGGGTAAAGTGATGCACCTCTACAGAGTGTAAGAATTGTAACTTGTTACTCCTTGTTCCCGGAAGGAGCTACGAACGCGGCAGGAAAGGAACTCCATGAAAGTTGTGGTCAACCTGTGAAGGCTGATGGTCATAGATTTTCATAATAAAATCAATCTTTGAAGAAAGATTTACAAAAACTGCATAGTGCCAAGGACTTATAGTCCAAGGTGGTAGATAGAGCATCAAACTTCCCACCTTGCATATAATGAACTTGCTAGGTAACGCTGTTACTCACCCTTTCCTTTGATCCCTTGCTTAGACTTTGAGGATCCCTAAGATACTCCAATGTATGAATCTGAGAGCCAAGAGGACGTCTTCTATGTAGAGCCCAATATGTATGGAACCGTAGAAGGGGTGGACTATGATATCGTCTACGGAGGAGAGCACCGAGAGTCAAAATAATCACCATAGTTCTAGGAACCAATTGAGCCTAGCAAGATGAACAATATATAACAACAAGTTGTTGAGCGCAATTTGGAGTTTAAGTTTTTACTTTGAAAATTCCGCTAGAACACTTATATTTTGGTTTGTATGTCGAATCTTTTGGAAGTCTTGAACTTCTGTTTATTGTAATAATTATAATGTGTGTATGTTTGTAATATGGACCCACAATGTTTCTGTTTTACCACTCTAAGGGATGTGATATTTGTGAAACGGTGTTCTGTGGATGTCATGACAATCACTATAGTGTACTACACATGCAGTGGTATGCTGGGTCACCACAGTACCGACCTTATTTGGACTAATACATACATGTGATTATACCCCTTGCAAGCATCCGGAACTAGAATAAAGTAATAAAGATAAAAACCTAACCACAACATTAAACTCTAAGATCCTACACTCCCTTGTGCAATGGTTTCCTAATGGGGGATTATGTTTCTGTCACTCCGACAACCCCACAATTAGTACCTAAATACACAATGCATTCCCCTAGGCCCATAAAGGTGAAGTATCATGTATTCGAACCATTAAATATTTCTCAAAACAATTCCACTACTTACAACATGACTTCTCCCATGTCCTCAATAACTAAACAAACTACTCATGAGAACTCATATGGATCAAGATAAGAGATAAAATAATGATAAGTAACAATCTGAACATGAACAATAATCCAATGGCTCCACTGAATAGCATCAACTATAACAAGTAATCAACACCGGGAAAGTTTCCCTAAGAACTATGCAAGTTTCAACCCAATTGTTATAGCCGGATGGAGTGGTGGTGATGATGATGGTGGAGATGATGGTGAAGATGATGATCCTGATGAAGTCTAGCTTGATGACGATGTTGATGGCGACGATCTCCACTCTCCGAGAAGGAATTTCCCTGGCAGAATTCTGTCTTCCAGAGATCTCTTTCTCTCTCTATAGTTTCCGCCCTGCAAAGGCGGTGGAATCTTTCTGTGGTCGCTCCCCCAAGTCTTAGGGTTTCGGGAGGATTATATACGCCAAAGGGCGATGCTAGAGGTGGGCCAGGGTGGCCACACCACCTGGTGGCGCTGCCTAGGGGGGCCCGCACCAAGGTTTGGTGTGAGCCCCCTATGGCCCATCTCCACTCCTCCTTCTGGCTTCCTTAGTATTCTGTAAAAATAGGAATTTCCGTATATTTTCTGGGATTTTCTGATCTTCGCGAATATTGCATCTGGACAGGGCTTTTTCCATCATAATCCTAACTCCGACAGTTCATCCTCCAAAAGTCATCAAACATGAAAAATAGAAGAAATAACAAAAGTATCATCTCTTAATATGAAATATATCAATAAATAACAGTAAATTATGATATAAAATAGTGATGCAAAATGGACGTATCAACTCCTGTCAAGCTTAGACCTCGCTTTTCCCCAAGCAAAAACTGAGCTCAATAAACATGACCACAGGTTTATGGAGTGAAGTGTCGATAAAGAGAATACAGACAAGAAGCATCACATTTATTAATACACAAATCATAATAGAAAACAACTCACTCTTATATAACTTAGCTTGCAACGAGTATGGGAGTCACAATAAATATGCACAAAGAAAATCATTACTGGTGATGGCAACCTTTGTTCTTGGTTAGAGAACAATTAACAAATCATACTTAGTTCTGATCAAAACTTTTTATAATGGAGTTTATATTGCAGGAATCTCTTGCTCAAACATAATGTACTTTTAACCTACAAAGATAGCTTTCAAAGTCATATTCGTTTAGATAAGAGCATTGTGCAAAACAAGGAACATAAGAAACAAGATTGAATAAATCAACGTATGAAGGATTGAATCTCATCAACTAAAATGCTTTCTTGAGACAGAAAGGAATAGGTTTACTGACTCAACATAAAAGTAAAAGATAGCCCTTCGTAGAGGGAAGCGGGGATTTCAATTTTCATAAAGAGCTTCCAAAAAATTATGGTACTTACTAGCTTTAAGCTCTCATTGCCCATATCATAAGAATCTTGAAGTGATTAAGGTTAAAGTGACACAAATATGAGGTATATGCTTCACAGATCATAAGTTGAAACTCTCATGTCCCTTGAGTACGAGGGTCATTCCTCATGCTACTGTCAACACCCAGATTTTTAATCCCAAATGCCTATTATGCCTTACATCGCAATCCCAGGATTACCATTTTTGCAAACCATAATAAAAGTCTTACAAATAAAGGATCTCATGATCCAGTCTTAATACAATCACCACAGCGGAATAATAATAATAATAACGGTAGAGTGGGCGAAGCTCCATCTTCAGGGTCACAGGCAATGCTGACGATGGGAGATGATCCTAGTTGTCATAGACTTCCTACTGTCCATCATCCTGGTAGTCCTCCTGATACTCTAGCCATAGCAATAGCCAGGGAGAAATCCATGAGTACTCAACTATCACTAACAAGTAAAGTAGTTTGAGTAGGAATCCTAAACTCTAGGTTGTTTTGCAAAAAGCCAGATTTATATCTAACTGAGTTTAGAAGTAAAGAAAACTAGTTTAGTGTTCTACAATACCTAAATGGGAACTTAGCTTTCACTTTCACAACCCTGTTGCAGTCAAGTCAAAGTCATGATTCATTTCACAAGTCATTTTGAAAACATCTAAAGACGGAACAGTATGCCCACTCCAACTGTCCATAACAGCGGATGCGACTATTCGAATAGTTTAACACTCTGCTGAGATTGTACACTTTCACCAGAACATTCGATACATCCATCAGGAACAATCCTGAATCACCATACTTAGTATGCGGATAATCAATCCTAACCTTTTAATTACACACACTAGTATAGGGACCTCCCCTATGAGTTTGGCCTCCCAACCATGACCATTTGTCATCTTGGGAACTGCACTGGTGGACATTCATCATGAGGTAGCCTCACCTCAAACCTCTTCCGCAAGGGAACCCATACTAAGATATATAAATTTCCATTCAAGCCCTACCCAAATTTGGGTATTGTGGTTGTATGGTAAAATTGGAATGGTATCACATTCAAACCCAACCATCAGTTTTATAAAGGCGTAAGGCTCATGCCTCAACATTTTCATCATCAAATCATCTGGTGTTCATAACACATGTAAAAACATTTCATTATAATGACTCATCATTGTATGGTTTTCATAATCATTTTCACCAACTATTTCCATCTAAAGTGACCAAGTTTTATGCTTAGCATTAGCCACTAAAGTTGGGGGTAGTCACTAATGAGGGGTGCTAATCAAGTGTGACTTATCTAAGTCTAATCTCATGCCTCAGTATGAAATCTAGTTCTAACTAACTTAGGCCAAGTTTTATGATCTTTATGCTACCTATAATATCTTTCCAAAAATTCACAAGTCACCAAGTAAGAGCAAATAAAGAATTTTGATAAAGAAATAAACTAATACCGCTTGCAAGTAAATCTAGGATTTGGTATAATCAAGTGGTATAACCAAATATGCCTCAGGCCTCTAATTTGTACAGTTATCATGCAAGTGTTAGTTTGCAAAGTTCTAGCTTGCTAAGATGGCTTGCCTTGAGTAGTGTAGTGGTTGAAGTTCTCCTCTACTTCCTCTTCGTAGTAGTCTCCTTCTCTTCGTATCCTTGGTCGGTACTAGCTTCTATAAATAAATACGAGGTACACAATCACCAAATAATACTTAACTACTCCTATTTGGCACACAAAGGTTCACACTAGATGATCTAGCATCATCACAATCATTCGAAGGATTAAAGACTTAGTCTTATTTATTTTATTTTAGAAAAGTAATTTCTACTCATTGAAAACTACTTAATATTTAATATTCTCCAATTAAAATATGGGATCATGTTGACACATGTCATCACCACATATTTTAATACTTGGGAATGTGATTTAAAATGGTGTCACAATTTAATAAGGTTTAACATTATTATTTTAATTAATTAAAGTGACTAGAAATGCCTATGATGCATTCTTTTAATACTTATCCATTATTACTGCAAGTAAACCTAGATATTTTTATATATTCATAAAGGTCTTATCAAATGTGTATTTTGAGAGTTGGAATCAACTAAAAAGCATTTATGGTTGATTTTTGAAAAATGTTTGAATGCAGAAAAGTCTCTGCCTTGTTATTTTTACTATAGGTGATCTATAATATCGAATGGGTTGAATACAATGGTCTTGGATTAATATTTTCAATACCTTTCTGATGAAATTAGTTTCATGCACTTTGGTTCAGTGAAACTCTCTGAATCAATTTTTGAATCTACTGACAAAACTAGGTTTTGAATAAAATTGAAAAATCTAATTTGAATCTCAACTGACTGAGCGGGAAACTAAATGGGCTGGCCCACTGCGCAGAGCACGCGTGCGGGCTGGTTTAAGTGATGGCCCACTAGTTAGTGAGACAGGGGTGCCAAAGGGGTATGGGGGATTTTGACCATAGGATTAGATCCAGATCAACGGCTCACGACCATCTTCCTCATCGGAACAGGACACGACGGGGAGAAACCCTAGCAAGGTCAGTGAGGGTCGGGGAGGCTTACCGGAGATCCGACGAGGGTCGGCGATAGGGGCAAAAGAACGAGGTGGCTCTGGCGGTTCTCCTGGTACTGGCGGCATCTCCAGCGGTGGCCTAAATCGAGGGCACCCTTCTCCTCATGCTGCGGCGGTCTCCGGTGGAATTGGGGTGCTACGGGCAGTAGCTTCTGAGGTTGCTTGGAGGCGTTGCTAAGGATGTGTGGAGTGAGATGGTGTGAAGAGTTGGTGCAGGGGAGCTCCCTTTTTATAATGGGGCGAGGGGTGCATCACGGCATGGTCAGAGCTCAACGAAGGCTACGACACAGCGAGCTAGCAGCATGGTTCGGAGGCTAGGACGGTGGGCTATCGCCTGGCGGTCATCACGGACATCGTGGCTCAATAAATGGAGGACTGCAGCGGTCGGAATGGGGCGATGCTCTGCGCGGCACCGACGGCGAATTTCGCGGCATCTGGCGGCTACGGGGCACAGTCGAGGGAACGAGCATGTATTTTGGTCTCCTGGGATGGTGGTGATCGCGTAGGCGGGCGGCGGGAGCTCGAGGTGGTCGGTTAGAGCGGGAACGAGGCGTAAACTGCGGTGCACGTCGGCATGGTTGACAGCAGCTCGGGCACGACGTTCCCACCATCTCCTCTCTCTATCCTTGAGCTAGGGCTGGTCTGAAGGGTGCAGTGAGGGACGGGCAACGTGCTAGACATGGTAGGCGAGGCCGGCGTGGCTTGCATCGTGCTGTCGCTGGTGGGGTGGAAAATGTGCTCGGCCATGGTGGTCATTGATGAAATGGTCGTGTATACAGTGGGCTAGGTCTGCATAGACAAGGTGGTTGATATACTAGGGGTGTTGTGGAGGCTGTAGAGGGCATAAGTTTGGCAAGAACACTTCTCAACATAGTGTTTGTTGCTTTATTTGATTTGTGCTCAGAAGGTGTTTGATGAAATGGCCGAAAGAAACTTAGTTTGAAGATTTTTAATGAAATTTGGTGAGTGTACTGGTCACATACATGGTAGTATCTGGTTGCTTGGGTTTGTCAAGGTGAATGGTTTGAGTGGTTTTTGATAAATGGTGATCTTAGTACCTATACTTGATTCAGTTTTGAATTGTCATTTAAATAGATTTGAAATTTGTTTCTGTTGGTTTGCAAAGTGGGATTGGGTTCACTTGTACTTGTTCTAGCAAGGGGTGAAAAGAATTGGATTTGTTTCTGTTAGAAAACTTGGACTAGAAACACTCAAAGTGGTCTAGTGAATAAGTTTGGCAAAAATGACCATTTGCTTATATTGTTTATTTTTGATTTTCTCTTAAATTGATTCTTCTTGGAAGTGATTTAGATGATGTTTATTTCATCTTTAAACCAATCCTTGCCATTCATAACAAACAAACAAGTCATTGCAAGCATTCATGCATTCATCACATGCACACATGCATTCATATTGATTTAAATTAACAAAAGTTTTTGTTAACCCTAAATTTGGGTGATTGGAACTTGATAATCTTGATTAATATTTTTGGGATGTTACAAACCTTCCCTCCTTAAACAAAATCTCGTCCCGAGATTTGAGAAAAAAGAAAAGTAGGATTTAAAGAGATCTGTAAACTCAGTCCTAATGTAATCTTCTCGCTTCCAGGTAGCTTCTTCTTCAGTGTGGTTACTCCACTAGATATTGAAAAACATGATACTCCGGGTTCTGGAGGTCCTAAAAGCTTCTTCCAAAATATGATTGGGTACTTAAGGATAGGTTAGGTCCTCCTTTATCTCTATGGTTCTGTTATCAATATTCTTGAAAACTTCGGTCTCCGGGACTTATAGGAATTTGCGAAGTAACGAGATATGAAACACATTATGCACGACAGACATCTCCTATGGCAGTTCCAGTTGATATGATACTTCTCCTCAGAGATTCAAAATCTTGAAAGGTCCAATATATCTGGGGGCTAACTTTCCTTTGAGTTGTAAATGTTGCATTCCTTTCAAGGGTGATACTTTCAGATATACAAAATCTCCGATATTGAAGGATAGGTCTCGACGTATCTTGTCGGCATAACTCTTCTGTCTGGATTGGGCGGTCTTAAGGTGCTCACGGATCTTGTGAACTTTCTCTTCGGCTTCTCGTAGGATGTCGGGTCCAAAAATCTGACTCTCTCCTACTTCCGACCAATTCAAAGGGGTACGAAACTTCCTTCCATACATAAAATCAAATGGGGCCATTTGCAAACTGGCTTGATAACTGTTGCTGTATGAGAATTCCGCGAAAGGCAGACAGTCTTCCCGTCTAGATCCATATTCTAACACACAATCTCTCAACATCTCTTTGAGTATTTGGTTTACTCGCGTCGTTTGTCCATCAGTTTGAGGGTGCTACGCTATGCTGAAATCTAGTCTTGTTCCTAATCCTTCTTGGACTTATTTCCAAAATCTCGAGGTAAACTGAGTTCCTCGATCCGACACAATTTTCTTGGGGACTCCATGCAAACTGACTATTCTAGCAATGTACAACTATGCTAGCTTCGAACTCTGATAAGTGGTCGTGACTAGTAAGAAATGAGCGACTTTGGACAGTCTATCCACTATGACCAAATAGAGTCATATCCCCTAGATGTAGGCAAAACGGTGATAAAATCCATTCCAACAGAATCCCATTTCCATTCCGGAATCTGCAACGGTTGCAAAAGTCCCGCGGGTATCTGATGTCCCGCTTTGACTCTCTGACAGATATCACACTTGGCTATGTAGCTTCCGATTTCTCTCTTCATCTTATGCCACCAAAATTGCTCCTTTAAATCCTGATACGTCTTTGTTCCTCCGGGGTGGAAAGAATAAAGAGTATCAAGGGCTTCTTTCAAAATAGCTTGCTTCAATTCTGAATCTGCTAGCACGCAGATATGTCCTTTGTACCAAAAAACTCCGTTTGTATCTTAAGTGAATCCGGGTACTTTCCCTGTACCAATACGATGTGTGATTCCGTCGATACTAGCATTTCCTTTATGCGGCTCCCTGATCTGACTAATCAAAGTGGGTTGAAGTTCTATGCTAGCCAAAAATCCCTCACTTACTAGTTCCATTGGGAAATCTTCCAACTCCTTGTACAAACTTGGTTGCTCTTTCAGAATCATGGTGTTCAATCGACACGGCAATCTGCTAAGGGCATCTGCTACCACGTTGGCTTTGCCGGGGTGATAGTGGATGTCAAGGTCATAGTCCTTGATTAGCTCTATCCATCTCCTTTGCCTCATATTCAGCTCCTTCTGGGTGAAAATATACTTCAGACTCTTGTGATCCGAATAAATTTGACAACGGTTACCCATGAGGTAATGTCGCCATGTCTTCAAGGCTAAAACTACGACTGCTAGTTCATGGTCATGGGTAGGGTAATTCTGCTCATGTTTGTAACATCCCTAAAATCATAATTTCAAAGTTTGCATATCATTCATGCATGCATATAGATTTGAGATCAAATTTCAAACTCATTTCAGAAAAACAGAAGCACATGGTGCTATGATTTCATGTGAACAGATTTAAATTTCAAACTCATGCCAACACCATTTGAAAGTTTGAGTGGTTTAAAACTTAAGTTTGTTTATCTTCCTCATAGAAAGGATTGAGTATGGTTTGAACCATGTTTTACAAACTTGGAAATAAATTCAAAAACCATTTTTTCAATTTTTGCAAACCAAATGCCTAGCCTCTGTTATTTTGATCCCCAAGCTTGACCAAGCCCTTCCTTAGCAAACCACCTGTTTGTGTGCCTAAATTGGAGACTACTGCAAAAACCCAGAAAAAGTTTGAATTCAAAAAAGAGTTTGAATTCATATCAAAACCAATTCAGAAAATCATTTCAGAAAAAGAAAAGAAGCAAACAAATAGAAAAGGCCGAGCGCTGCCATTTTAGCCCAGCAACGGAGCAGGCCCAGCAAGCCCACCCGGGGCATATCTTTTCTTCTCTCACGCGCGAGCACATCCATTCAGCCACTGACAGCCAGACCCCACGCCCCTTCTGTTTATTTCGCTGACCAGCGGGCCCCGTCCACGTCACCCTCGTCTTCCCCAAACCACGCCCGCGACCACGTCGCTGCTGCTGTCAAGGCCGGTAATGGCGCGGTGTAATTGCCCATTATTCCGCAAGCGTTTCCTGTCGCACCTAGGCTTACTTAAACCCCTCTGCCCCGCAAGCATTCCCCCCTCTCCTCGCTCACTCCGCCACCAGGCTGCGCGCAATTGCCCTCGAAACCCCGCAGTACCGACAACTCCGGCGGCCAATTACGGTGAGCCTCGACCACCCCCCTCTCTCTGGTTCAAACGAGGATGTTCGGAATGATCTCGCGCTTACGCTGATACCTTCCTTTTGCCTGCTCGTGACCCAGGTCGTCGTCTCCGTTCGCGACCGAAACCACCTGCACCGCCGATAAACTCCGGCGACCAATTAAGGTAAAACCCGAGCGCCCCTTGCCCCCTCCTTCATGCGAGCTTGTTCGCCTATGTCTTGCGCAAATCTGATGCCCTTTGGTTCGTGCTAAGGGCGACGCCAAACCTCGGCAAGGACCACGGCGCAAGCTACCGACGCCCGCAACTCCAACGAGCTCCAGAGACCGTTTTCGCGCACCCCTTCGCAAACCAACACCACGTCGAGCTTCAGCACGCCACAGCGGTTCTGGTCAGCGCCTCCCTTCCTTCGAGCGACCTAGGCGCCCGTCATGATCGACGCGTCGCCGCCGATCAACGCGCCGCTCGTGTATGGTCAGGACGATTAGGAGCGTCAGATGTAGATCCTACGGCGTATATTAGAACGTGGGCGAAGAGGTAAGCGCGCATCTGAGCCGCCAGATCTCACTTAGATCCTACGGCCCGCAGAGCTTGATCCAGCAATGCGGCGCCAATAGAAACGCGACGCGTGGCTAGAGTTTAAATCAAAAACAGAATTCAAATTAGATTTAGATCCAAATTTCAATCAGCTATAACTTTTGATTGCCACGTTAGAATTTTGCAAACTTTATACCGTTGGAATCAATGAATCAAGGCCTTTCTGAATGTGCAATGTGTTTAACAAATAGTAACTGTTAAAATGACTTTGTATGCAGAAACAAGTTTAGGTCCATTTTGAGTATAGTTTTTGTTTAGCAAATTGTTTAAGGGCTAAATAAGTTTAGTTAGCAAACTTTGTGACTTGTTATGTTTCTGTATCATGCACTTGCTTGGTAGAATTTTCAAAATTATCACTTAGCAAATTCTTGCATACATGCATTCATATTTTTGATTGCATATAAATTGTGTGTAATTGTATGCTACAAATTTTTGTAGATTTTGCTAGTGACTGTGATTGTGAAGAGTGATACTCTCCCCATTACCAAGGAAAGTGATACTTCATGATATTTCCACCCTTTATTTTGGATAAGCATTAGAATTATTTTTGCTAAGTCTTGCATGCTACTTTTGCCAAATGCTATGTTGGGAAATCCTGTGTAGTTGTAGAATTGTAGAATTGCTAGGGAATTTTCCTAAGTCAAGATACTATGCAATGCTTAGCCTAGCTAGTAGAAAACAAGGGATGGCAAAGTAAGTACATGCTATGGTGAAATAATTCTAAGTCCTTTTGGGACTCATGCTTTTCTTAATAAAACAACTAAGTCAATGAACTTCCTGGGTGGAATGGGACTTGAATGGTGGTTTTTGGTTGAGTGGTTACACAAGGCCATGGATTTGGCTTGTGTATCTCACTTGTGGTATGCCACCTAGGCACAAAGGGATTTAGAGGCCAAGTGTTGAGAAAGCTTACAGTGCAACCACTTGGCAATATGGGCTCTGCCATGATCATATAGGTTGCTAGAACTTAGTCACTTGGACAGTTGGTGGTAGTGGGAATGATAGGTTGGAGCGCGTCCATTTGACTAAGGAAAGGCTTCTGAAAGGTCCTGTATTGGGAAACCAAGTCTGGTGGGGAAAGTGCACAACCTCTGCAGATGGAAAATTTAAGTACTTAGCCAAGTCCATGGCAATGGACAAATTGAGCATCAAGACGTGGAAGCTACAAGAATCTCGTCACTCCAACTTCTAAGTAAAACTTGTGGGTGAACAAGGGTGAAGGACCCCAATGTCTATTGGTGGTTTCTTGGGAAGCTTTTTGACAAAGAAAACTTAGTGATTTCAACTAATAGGAAAATCTATTTTGAAGCAAAGCAAGCCAAGTTACACTTAGCCAAAATGCATATAGTAATATAGTCCACTTAAAATTTACTAAGGTATCACTTGCCAATACTATTCCAAAGTATTGACCCTCTGTGGCTGTAACTCGTGATGTTGCAGGTTACTCCGATGATGAGTAGGAGTCATGAGTCTACACTCAACATGCTTGCCTGTGGCACATGAAGATGTGGACTTATGTTTATTTACTTATTCCATTAACTCTTGTATTAGGCCTTTGGCCCTGAGTTGTAAAAGACTATGTTTTATCTCTGGAATGAATGTAATAAACGACCTTTGTATCTGTGTACTTCATCTTAAACTGTGGATGCTAGCATTGATCCAGGGACTAGCATTGCAATCACAGGGATCCTTTCCTTTACAAAGGAGGGATCTTACAATGTTGCTTCAATTGTCGGGATAGATAATATATGACTTTGCCTTATTGCATCAACACACATCCGAGACCAATCTTGGATGCATCACAAAACACATCAAAAGGCTTTGTGATATCCGGAATGATCAAGATTTGGGCTAAGATCAATCTCTTCTTAAGCTCTTGGAAACTTGCTTCACATTTGTCCATCCATTCAAACATCTTATCTTTCTTCAACAATTAGGTAATGGGTCTTGCGATGCTCAAGAATCCTTCTACGAACTTGCGGTAATATCCCACTAATCCAAGAAATGCACGAACTTGGGTTTGAGTGGTTGGGGCTTGCCATTCTTCGACATCTTTGACCTTGGTGGGGTCAACAACAATTCCTCCGGCCGACACAATATGTCTGAGGAATCCTACTTCCTTTAACCAGAACTCACATTTGCTAAACTTGGCATACAACTGATGCTCCCTAAGGGTTTCAAGGATGGTCCTTAGGTGTAGCTCATGTTCTTATTCTGATTTGGAAAAGATCAGAATGTCATCAATGAAAACAACGACAAACTTATCCAGGAAGTTCATAAAAATCTTATTCATGAGGTTCATGAAATAAGTAGGGGCATTGGTTAATCCAAAAGACATGACAGTGTACTCATACAATCCATATCTGGTGGTAAAGGCAGTCTTTGGAATATCCTCTACGCGAATCTTGAGTTGATGATAACCAGTTCTAAGATCCATCTTAGAAAATACTTTGGCACCGGTCAACTGGTCAAACAGATCTTCTATCTTCGGCAGTGGGTACTTGTTCTTAATGGTGACATCATTCAGCTTCCGATAATCCGTGCACAAACGGTTACCTCCATCCTTCTTCTCCACGAACAAGTCAGGTGATCTCCATGGCAATGCACTGGGTTGAATGGGGCTTATCTCCAGCATAGCATCTGGTTGCTTCTTCAGCTCCACTAATTCAGACAGGTTCATACTATAAGGTCTCTGAGCTATGGGTCTAGTTCCAGGGATTAGTTCAATGATAAACTCGATATCTCGATCTAGGGGCATACCAGGCAATACATCTGGAATATGTCGGGGTATTCACAGACTACTCGGACTTGGTCAATGGTTGGTTGGGCTAGACTCTTGTTGCACTTGAATTGATGGGGCAAGGTTTCAGATACATGCTCTACTGATAATACAGTAGTACTAGTCATGGTTATGGCTTTCTTGGAATAGTCGATTAATCCTTTATGTTTCGACATCCAATCTATTCCTAGTACTTCTTCAAAACCTTTGGTTCCAAGTACTATTATATTAGCATAAAAATCTATGTCATGGATTCTGATAGGTACGGCCTTGCAAATTTTTCTAGCTTTGGTGGTTGAACAAGGTATTTGAACTATCATAACATGCTTCAATTTGGTTGGTTGAATCTTACTAGTGCATGCAAATTCTTCTGTAACAAACTTGTGCGATGCTCCAGAATCAAACAACACTCTTTCAAGTACTGAGTTAACAGAACACATACCCAGCACGACATCTGGCGCTTCTTGGGGTTCTTCAGCATTAATGTGAAACAGACGGCCGTTGCGGTTGAGTGAGTTCCCGGGGGAAAATCTCCTTCCAGGCTGAACACGGCGCTGCTGCTAAGCTGGGGCATTCATGAAACGTTGGAAATGTATCTATAATTTTTGATGCTCCATGCTTGTTTAGTATCTACTTTGCTTTACTTGTCCACACTTTGAGGTGCTTTTTACATGTTTTATGGTACTAACCTATTACCAAGTTGCAACAGTGCCAGATGCCTGTTTTCTGTTGTTTTTGGTTTCATAAAACTTAGTAAAGAAGTATTCTCGGAATTGGACGGGACAAAGGACAAAGTCAATCACTTTTCGTGGGGATCCGGAGGGGCCAGCCAGGGGAACCAGACCCACCCCAGGCACAGGTGGGCCAAGCCCCACGCCTGGCTAGGGTTTGCCACCCCTAGACGCCTCTTCGGTCTCCCCCTTCGCCTATAAGAAGCCCCCGATGCAGAAACCCTAAGTACCCGATCAGAAATCCACGAAACCATCTGTAGACGCCGCCACCATCGTCCCTAGATCGGGGGTATCTGAAGTTCTTCCCGGCACCCTGCCGGAGGGGAGATCATCCCGGAGGCCTTCTCTCCGGTATGATGCGTAAGTAGTTCCAGCTTGGACTATGGGTCCATGTAGTAGCTAGATGGTTGTATCTCCTCCTTTGTGCTTTTATGTATAGATCTTATGAGCTCCGTTCATGATCAAGATCTAATCTATTTGTAATCATGCATGTTGTGTTTGCGGGGATCCGATGGATATTGAGATTATTATGTTGGTTTGATTAATGGTTTTGTCTTTATGATTCTATCATGTCTGTGTTGTTTGTGATCTTGCATGCTCTCCGTTGTTAGTAGCTATCTTGGCCAAGTAGTTGCTAGTGACTCCAAGAGGGGGTATTTATGATCGATAGTGGGTTCATGCCTCTAATTTCCAAGGGAAGTGACAATAATCTCTTCGGTTGTAGATGTGTTGTTGCTACTAGGGAGAAAACAACGTTCTCTTGTTCATGGAACATGTGGACTATTTACCTTACACACTTTGCTTAAAGCACTTGTCTGTTGCTTGCAACCTAATACTGGAGGGGGTTCAGATGATAACCTGAAGGTGGACTTCTAGTCATAGATGAAGTTGGATGGCGGTCTATGTATCTTGTTGTATTGCCCAATCAACCTCATAGGATCTTTCTGATTAGTAATTGCATTGTTATGCCTTGCTCAGTTCCTGTTAATTGCCCTGCTGTAATTTGTTTACCCTTCATGCCATGTTGTTTATCTAAGGAGAGCACCTCTAGTGAACTATGGACCCCGGTCCAATCTTTACCATTGATACATCTTCCACTGTTACTTGTTTACTTGATGCAAACCATTACCTTCCACACCATACATTTAATCCATTGTTACAGCAAACCGGTGAGCTTGACAACCTCACTGTTCTTGGGGCAAAGTCTTAAGTTTGTGTTGTGCAGGTCTCCGCGTTGCTTGCAACACATGTGTGATGTTTCCTTTCTCCTTCTGGTTCGATAACCTCGGTCTCAACTGAGGGAAAACTTGCTGCTTGCTACTTCACACCTTGCTCTTGGGGTTCCCAACAGGCCAACATAGCCATCAAGCTTTTCTGACGCCATTGCCGGGGAGGCCAAGGACGTCTTTACAAGGGGAGTCCTTCACTTCCTTTCTCTTTACTTTGTTTTTAGTTTGCTTTGTTTATTTTGCTTGGTTTAGTTTGCCTCTTTCCAAAAAAACCAAAAAAAATTAGTCTAGTTTGGTTTGCTTGCTTTATTCAAAAACACAAAAAAATTAGTCCTTGTTGTAGCTCACCATGTTGCTCCCCAAGTTCGCCCTGAATGATCTTGCAATAGGTAGTGGCTCCATAATTGCGAAAAATAATATTCAATAATTTTTTAATTATGTTAGCAAGCATGAGGTTATCGAGGAAAAATCTATAGCAGAGCTTGCTCCTAATTGTGAGATTGCTGAAGCTTCTCGTTGGAGGCTAGGTTTGTTAGCCTTAACCCCTTCATGCAATTTTTGTTCCTAAAACTAAAATAAGAGAAGAATGTTGAAAAGAGGGAGTTCATCCTTGAAACTTTATCAAAAGAATTCCATGATGTTGCTAGGGAGGCCAAAATGGTTTTTGAACGTTTCAATATGATAGGTCCAAGTGTAGATGTTGTGGGTATCTCTGATAAAACTAAGCCTAGAGAGGAATTCAATATACCCATACCCTTTAAGCTTGTTGGAATGCATGAAGCCTTTGAAAAGAATTTTGATTGGATTGCCACTAAAAATCTTTTTGATGAAGCTAGTGGACCAAAGAGAGATAAGAAAGGATCCTTGAAAACCCATTTGGATGAGATACCTTTCATAGTTGAAGATTTTGCAAGTATGAATGTTAATGCTTCATCATTTGAAAATACTTGATTCTTCTTGCTTCTTGTGCCTAACTTAAATGCGTTAAAGAAAAGTACTTGTTGGAAGATAACCCAAGAGTTTCTTGAGTCTTGGAAGTTATTACTTCAGTAATGACCTCTCCTTATCCTTTTTTGTTATCTTTTGGTGCCAAGAATGACCTCTAATGAAAGGGAAGTAAGATTTGGGGAGTTGTTGTCCCGAAACAGATTTATGTCCTCCACCAAAAAAAATTCGTGAGGACTCTCTGTAACTAGGATTGAGCTCAAAATTTACGAATAAATCCCCCAGTATGTTAGATAACTTAGTTTAACATTTTTTATTTGAGAAATATAAGATGTTCGAAAAAATCGGTTTCTACCTCCTGGTCTGTTTTGATAGATTTCTGCCATTATTTGCATTTGCTTCTTATTGATTCCTTTTTGAGTTCTCTTTAGGTGAATTGAGCTTATTGAAGGAGTTACTAGAGTAGCTTGTGTTTTTAGTGAAAAGCCTTGCTGTTCCAAAGCTTTACCAGTGGTCTAATATCTTTTGAATACACTAATGTTGCTAATGAAGATTGTGTGAAGTTTTGTATGAAGGAAAAATTTCAGGTGTAGAGAGAGAATGATGTAATGAGATGAAGAATGGACCAAATCTCAAGTTTGGGGATGCCACCATGGTGTCACCCCAAGAAATATCCAAGAGGTACAAGCTTCAAAGCTTGGGCATGCCCAAGGCATGCCCTTCTTCATCAATAAAAAGCTCAAGTCTGTCTAGACACTTTGTTTTTATTGTTTCATGCATAGTTGTGTTGTTCTTGGAGCGTCTTAGTTTTCGTTTGCTTTAGTTAGTTCTTTTAGTTTTCTTTAGTAGTTTGGACCCCCGTTCTCGCTGTGTTGTTTTGCAAATAAGGTTGCTTGGTGTTTGGAAAGGAGTAGTAAGTTCTTGCTTGAAGTGCAAGAGGAGCTTGCATTGACTGTGACTTAGACTTTAGCATGACATGCTAGGTGTTGTTTTGACCTTATGCTTAGTGATTATTCATGTAGCATGTATTGTTCCAAACAATTGGGATTTCTTAGTGTCACTTGAAGAAATTATGCGTTGTTTTAGCATGCAAAAGCTTAGTATTGTGGTTTTCTCCTTTGATGTTTTGCTTGGGTTGACTTGGCACATGCTCACACCATGTTATGACTATGACAAGTCACCATTAGCCTCTATGATAATTTAGTCCTTGAATTGTAGTACCACTCTTTTCTTTGATTAGTATGCTTTGTTGCACTTCATGATTTTGGCCATTATGCTCTCTTAGTTGGTTGCTCCCAGTCTTTTGCTAGCCTCCACTTGTATGAGTAAGTTCTACTCATGCCTCCAACTCCCAAGAAACCAAGTTATTCCAAAGTGTCCACTATAAACTCCTATGCATGGTGTGTTACACCATTCCAAGTATATTCTTGTTTTCAGCTATCTTCCAATTAAAAACTATTTTGTTATGTGAAAACTTAGTGATTAAAGCCCTCACGAACTTGATGGCACACTTTATTCTTTGCCCCTAATAAACTAGAACCATTGTCACAACTTTGTTGTATATGCTTGCACTTATAAGTTGGAGTTAGTAGAACCGTGCTGTCGCGGGGAACATTTTCAACATTGCACTTGTATCTTGTTGTACTCAGTTGATATCATGTTCTTTTGTCTATGGATGTCACTGGTGTGCAATAAAGAGGGAACTTGTAAGTCCATGGAGTTTATATCCTGTGTTAGAGAAACGCCTAGGCCTCTAGCCTAATCATGGTGGAAACTTGCAGCATCACCATAGTGACATCTATGAAGCATTGTTCTTATAAAAAAAGAAACACATTGAGAAAAAGGAAAGAGAGAAAAAAGCACCATATTCCCATGGTACATAAGAAGAATTGCTGAGATGCTCATTGTCTGCTTGCCTTGTCATTTTGGTTATGGGAAAGCTCCTGTACCATGTGCAAGGGGTACCCCATTGGCGGTTTTCAATGATATGCAAATACTTAAAGTGATAAGGACTTACCTGGACCCAAAGTTGAGTATGCATGAGGTTGTGCCCTCGTATCAAGGGAATTGACATTGCCAACTTATACTTCGTCAAGCATATACTCCAGCTTTGCCACTTTAACCTAAACAACTTCAAGATGCTTATGATAGGGGCAATGAGGGCTGAAAGCTAACAAGTACCATAATTTTTGGAAGATCTTTTTGAAACTTGTAATCCCTACTCCCTTTACAAAAAAGGCCTTTCTTCCACCACTATTGAGTCTCCACCTTCTACCTTTAGGCACCATTAAGAGAGCATAGTTGGCATTCTGTGTGCAGTGTTCCAAAGATTATTAATTGATGCATATTGTGTTATTACTTGTTCTTGTGCTATTTGTTTCTAGTCACCCTTGTGAACTTTGTAGGTGTCCTATGCATCTATTTGCTACTCTATGTGGGACAAGCTGATTGCCACTATCCTATGTTTTCTGCATGTGAAACAAACAAACGTTTTTCAATGCATGTTATTCATGATCTTTTTTTGTAGCTTGTCATGTTGCATGCATAGTTACTATGTCCTATTGTTAGAACTCCATCTTTCATGCACATGTTTAGAGTTATTTGATCCCAGCTTTCAATGCTTGCAAATGGTTGGATCTTTTTTGTGAGGGTGCATGTCACCTAAAAAATTATTCTGTTTATCACTTACCTACTCGATGACAAGGAAGAGTTAAGCTTGGGGATGCTGATACGTTGGAGACGTATCTATAATTTTTGATGCTCCATGCTTGTTTAGTATCTACTTTTCTTTACTTGTCCACACTTTGAGGTGATTTTTACATGTTTTCTAGTACTAACCTATTAACAAGTTGCAACAGTGCCAGATGCCTATTTTCTGCTGTTTTTGGTTTCAGAAAAGTTAGTAAAGAAATATTCTCGTAATTAGATGGGACAAAGGATAAAGTTAATTACTTTCCGAGGGGAACAAGAAGTCCAGAAGGGAGTCGGAGGGGCCAGCCAGGGGGGCAGACCCACCCCAGGCGCGGGTGCGCCCAGCCCCGCGCCTGGCTAGGTTTTGCCACCCCTGGCCACCTCCTCGGTCTCCCCCTTCACCTATAAGAATCCCCCGATGCAGAAACCCTAAGTACCCGATCAGAAATCCACAAAACCGTCTATAGCCGCCTCCACCATCGTCCCTAGATCGGGGGGATCTGAAGTTATTCCCGGCACCCTGCCGGAGGGGAGATCATCCCAGAGGCCTTCTCTCCGGTATGATGCGTGAGTAGTTCCACCTTGGACTATGGGTCCATGTAGTAGCTAGATGGTTGTATATGCTCCTTTGTGCTTTCATGTATATATTTTGTGATCTCTGTTCATGATCAACATCTAATATATTTGTAATGATGCATGCTGTGTTTGCGGGGATCCGATGGATATTGAGATTATTATGTTGGTTTGATTAATGGTTTTATCTTTATGATTCTATCATGTCTGTGTTGTTTGTGATCTTGCATGCTCTCCGTTGTTAGTAGCTATCTTGGCCAAGTAGTTGCTAGTGACTCCAAGAGGGGGTATTTATGCTCGATAGTGGGTTCATGCCTGTAGTTTCCAAGGGAAGTGACAATAATCTCTTCGGTTGTAGATGTGTCGTTGATACTAGGGAGAAAACAACGGTCTCTTGTTCATGGAACATGTGGACTGTTTACCTTACACACTTTTCTTAAAGCAGTTGTCTATTCCTCGCAACTTAATACTGGAGGGGGTTCGGATGATAACATGAAGGTGGACTTCTAGTCATAGATGCAGTTGGATGGCGGTCTATGTATCTTTCTGACTAGTAATTGCATTGTTATGCCTTGCCCAGTTCCTGTCAATTGCCCTGCTGTAATTTGTTTACCCTTCATGCCATGTTGTTTATCTAAGGAGAGCACCTCTAGTGAACTATGGACCCCGGTCCAATCTTTACCATGGATACATCTTCCACTATTACTTGTTTACTTGCTGCAAACCATTACCTTCCACACCATACGTTTTGATCCTTTGTTACAGAAAACCGGTGAGCTTGACAACCTCACTGTTTGTTTGGGCAAAGTCTTGAGTTTGTGTTGTGCAGGTCAACACCTGTGTGACATTTCCTTCCTCCTTCTAGTTCGATAACCTCGGTCTCAACTGAGGGAAAACTTGCTGCTTGCTGCTTGACTCCTTGCTCTTGGGGTTCCCAATAGGCCAGCATAGCCGTCAATTCACATTGGGGGCTGCTACAAGCTCCTTGGGGCACTCATTGGAGTAGTGACCCTTGGTTCCACATTCATAACAAGTAACCTAAGACTTGTCTTTTCCTGCAATAGGCACGACATTGCTTCCAGTCCTTTGGGCAGTATTGGTGTTGGTGGGGTTGTTGACTTTGGGCGGTGCACGGTTGAAGTTGTTGGAGTTGCTGGGGTTGTTGTGGTGGTTTCCTCTGGGCCTTGGGTTTCCTCCTCCACTGTTGTGATAGTTCAGACGGTTCATCGGGGGTCTATTGTTTCTTGGGGCATATCGTGCATACGGGTTGGGGTGATACTTCGGGGTATGGTGGGTTCCGGGTTGATTCATCATTCTACGCTTGCGATTCTCATTAGCTTGGTTGATCTTTCCATCCATCTGGATTGCAAAATCCACTAGGGATTCATGGTCAGCAAACGGGATATTGACTAACACTGTCTGCATCTCATCATGAAGACCATTCAAGAATCTCTCCTTCTTATTGGCTTTAGTGCTGATCTCATCAGGGGCATACCTAGACAAATATAGAAATTTGTCACGGTACTCTACCACAATCATTCTTCCCTGCTTCAGCTCCTTGAATTCAGCCCTCATCCGCAGAATCAAACCTGGTGGCACATGGGTTCAGCTGAACATGAGTTTGAATTAATCCCAAGGCATCATCTGTCCTCCATTCATGGTGCGAATGCTATTCCACCAAGCTCTTGCATCTCCTGCCAGATAATGGCTGGCAAGCAGTACTTTCTCATTGGCTTCCACTCCTGCAACTTCTAAGTTGTCCTCCATAGTCTACAGCTAGTCATCTGCATCTAATGGCTCTTCAGACTTACTAAAAATGGGTGGATTGGTGTTCTGAAAGTTCTTGATCTTGGATCCATGGTTGTCATGATTTCCATGGACTTGATTATTCTGGGTCATCTGAGCTATGTGTTGAAGGGTGGTTAAATTGGCTTGACGTTCGGATCTTTCAGCTTCGCAGTTTGAAACCAACATTTGCAAGATTTGTAGCATCGGGTCCAGGGATGAACTGCTTCCTCCGCGAGGCATCTGAAGATTGAGATAGATCATGAGAAAAGAGGGAAATTTCTAAGGCTTGGGGATTTGTTTTCGAGAAGTTTTTGAACTTTGAGTTTGACTGAGGTTTTGCCAACTAGAAACTTGCTTTTCATTCATTCATTCATAGCACACAATACAAACACACACCACACTAAGGTAATAGATGGTTTTAAGAACCATTTTGTGAAACTACGATACAATGGGACCGGATACAACTTACACCTACTCTAGTGCTCAAGTCCTACTCCTCATCAGAATTGGTGGCTTCATCATCATCATCATCATCATAATCAATGAATGCGGAATCATCATCATCGGTGTGGAAGTCCATGGCTTGGTCCTATAGGTAGTCACCATCATCACTGGGCTAGGAGTAGGGGTCTCCACGGATATCTTCCCCTGCATTCTCCCTCTCCTCAAGCTACATGTCCCGCTCATGGATGGTCTCCTCCAAGTCTATCACTTTATGGTGAAGGCGAGCAATAATGTGATCATTCTTGTCACGCAGATGGCGAAAAGTCTTGCGCTCTTTTGCAAGGACGGCGATGGTCTGGTCCTGCTTGACTACAATGGCATAGTTGTGGTTGGCGTAGGAGCGGGCATTGTCCAACTCTTTCTTCCTATCATACAACATAAAGCTGAGATGATCCACCTGATGCTTGAGCTCCGGGTGGTATGACACCTCCAATGGCTGTCCGATAGCATCACGCCTTGCGTTGAACTCAAAGCGGGTGCCCTTGATCTGATTGATGCTTTGCTCACACAGATGGGCAAGAGCTTCCTGCATAGATCTGGCAAGTCCATCTAGCAAGTTGTTCTCTCTTAAGGTGAATTGGATTCCCTCTGAGGTGGGTGGTTCCATCTTGCCTCTAAGGTTGGCAACAATCAACCATTGCAATTCTCCTCCATGTTGATTGTTGAGCTGTGCTCGGAAAAACTCGGGGTGCGGGTGCTCAAGAAGTTCCGAGAGTTGGTCCAAATCACGCTCAAGGATGATCTATCCTCCATTGCCCAATTGGTAGAACTTTCTATACTTCACCTCCATCTATAAGAATGTAGGATGAGTAAGTTAGTAGAGTGATCAAATGTGTCAAATTTTATGTACGTTTGCAAGAATTTTTCAGCAACATGGATTTTCTTGAAAGAATCTTAGTGATACGAATGAGAATAGGTTTTCATAAATACTCACTTCTTTTGTTTTGAAACTAAGTTTTTGATTCAAGCGTCCATTCTAACTATGGTCTCCTATGGTCATGATGGCTCTGATACCAACTTGTCAACACCCGGATTTTTAATCCCAGATGCCTGTTATGCCATACATCGCAATCCCGGGATTACCATGATTCGTACTGCAGTTAATCATCCATTACAAACCATAATAAAGGTCTTACAAATAAAGGATCTCATGATCCCGTCTTAATACAATCAACGCAGCGGAATAATAATAATAACAGTAGTGTGGGCGAAGCTCCATCTTCAGGGTCACAGGCAATGCTGACGATGGGAGATCATCTTAGTTGTCATAGACTTCTTGCTGTCCATCATCTTGGTAGTCCTCCTGATACTCTAGCCATAGCAATAGCCAGGGACAAAGCCATGAGTACTCTTTAAGTACTCGCAAACTATCACTAACAAGTAAAGTAGTTTGAGTAGGAATCCTAAACTCTAGGTTGTTTTGCAAAAAAGACAGATTTATATCTAACTGATTTTAGAAGTAAAGAAAACTAGTTTAGTGTTCTAAAACACCTAAATGGGAACTTAGCTTTCACTTTCACAACTCTGTTGTGTTCAAGTCAAAGTCATGATTCATTTCACAATTCATTTTGAAAACATCTAAAGACGGAACAGTATGCCCACTCCAACTGTCCATAACAGCGGACGCGACCATTCGAATAGTTTAACACTCTTCTGAGATTGTACACTTTCACCACAACATTTGATACATCCATCAGGAACAATCCTGAATCACCATACTCAGTATGCGGATAATCAATCCTAACCTTTTAATTACACACACTAGTATAGGGACCTCCCCTATGAGTTTGGCATCCTAACCATGACCATCTGTCATCTTGGGAACTGCACTGGTGGACATTCATCATGAGGTAGCCTCAGCTCAAACCTCTTCCGCAAGGGAACCCATACTAAGATATATAAATTTCCATTCAAGCCCTACCCAAATTCAGGTATTGTGGTTGTATGGTAAAATTGGAATGGTATCGCATTCAAACCCAACCATCAGTTTTATAAAGGCGTAAGGCTCATGCCTCAACATTTTCATCATCACATCATATGGTGTTCATAACACATGTCAAAACATTTCATTAGAATGACTCATCATTGTAAGGTTTTCATAATCATTTTCACCAAGTATTTCCATCTAAAGTGACCAAGTTTTATGCTTAGCATTAGCCACTAAAGTTGGGGGTAGTCACTAATGAGGGGTGCTAATCAAGTGTGACTTATCTAAGTCTAATCTCATGCCTCAGTATGACATCTAGTTCTAACTAACTTAGGCAAATTTTTATGCTCTTTATGCTACCTGTAATATCTTTCCCAAAATTCACAAGTCACCAAGTAAAAGAAAATAAAGAATTTTGATAAAGAAATAAACTAATACCGCTTGCAAGTAAAACTGGAATTTGGTATAATCAAGTGGTATAACCAAATATGCCTCATGCATCTAGTTTGTATATTTATCATGCAAGTGTTAGCTTGCAAATTTCTAGCTTGCTAAGATGGTTTGCCTTGAGTAGTGTAGTGGTTTAAGTTCTCCTCTGCTTCCTGTTTGTAGTAGTCTCCTTCCTCTTCGTATCCTTGGTCGGTATTAGCGTCTATAAATAAATATGAGGTACATAATCACCAAACAATACTTAACTACTTCTATTTGGCACACAAAGGTTCACACTATATGATCTAGCATCATCACAATCATCACATGGATTAAAGACTTAGTCCTATTTATTTTATTTTAGAAAAGTAATTATTTGTCATAGAAAACTACTTAAGAATTAATATCTACAATTAAAATATGGGATCATGTTGACAAATGTCATCACCACATATTTTAATACTTGGGAATGTGATTTAAAGTTGTGTCACAATTTAATAAGGTTTAAAATTATTATTTTAATTAATTAAAGTGACTAGAAATGCCTATGAGGCATTCTTTTAATAATTTTCCATTATTACCGCAAGTAAACCTAGATATTTTTATATATTCAGAAGGTCTTATCAAATGTGATTTTTGAGAGTTGGAATCAACTCAAAAGCATTTATGGTTGATTTTTCAAAAAAATTTGAATACATAAAAGTCTCTACCTTGTTATTTTTTACTATAGGTGATCTATAATTTCAAATGGGTTGAATACAACAGTTTAGGATTAATATTTTCAATACCTTTCTAACAAAATTGGTTTCATGCAATTTGGTTTAGTGAAACTCTCTGAATCGATTTTTGAATCTACTGACAGAACTAGCTTTTGAATAAAATGGAAAAATCTAATTTGAATCTCAACTGACTGAGCAGGAAACTAAATGGGCCAGACCACTACGCACAACACGTGGTGCGATGGTTTAAGTGATGGCCCCACTCGTCAGTGAGACATGGCGTGCCAAAGGGGTATGGGGGGATTTTGACCGTAGGATTAGATCTCAGATCAACGGCTCACGGCCATCTTCCTCATCGGAACATGACACGACTGGGAGAAACCCTAGCGAGTCAGTGAGGGTCGGGGGAGGATTACTGGAGCTCCGGCGAGAGTCGGCGATGGGGGCAAAAGAACGAGCCAGCTCTGACGGTTCTCCTGGTACCAGCGGTGTCTCCTGCGGTGGCCTAAATCGACGACGCCCTTCTCCTCCTACCGCGGTGGTCATCGGTGGAATTGGGGAGCTACGGGCAGCGGCTTGCTATGGGGTTACTCAGAGGTGTTGCTAAGGATGTATGGAGTGATATGGTGGGAAGAGTTGGTGCGAGGGAGCTCCCTTTTTATAGCGGGGCAAGGCATGCATCACGACATGGTCGGAGCTCGAAGGAGGCGATGGCACGGCGAGCTAGCGACATGGATCGGAGGCTAGGACGGTGGGCGGTCACTTGGCGGTCATCACGAACATTATGGCTCAGTAAATGGAGGTCTGCAACGGTTTGAACGGGGCGATCCTCTGCGTGGCACCGACGGAGAATTTCGCGGTGTCCGGCGGCTACGGGGCACGGGCATGTGTTTTGGTCTCCTAGGATGGTGGTGATCGCGTAGGCGGGCGGCGAGAGCTCGAGGTGGTCGGGTCGAGCAGGAACGAGGCGTGAACTGTGGTGCACGTCGGCATGGTTGACAGCGGCTCGGGCACGGCATTCCTGGTGTCTCCTCTCTCTGTCCTTGAGCTAGGGCTAGTCTGAAGGGAGCAGTGAGGCATGAGCAACGTGCTAGACATGGTAGGCGAGGCCAGCGTGGCTTGCATCGCGATGTCGCCAGTGGGGGTGGCAAATGTGCTCAGCCATGGTGGTCATTGATGAAATTGCCGTGTATACAGTGGGCTAGGGCTGCATAGACAAGGTGGGTGATATACTAGGGGTGTTGTGGAGGCTGTAGAGGGAACAAGTTTGGCAAGAACACTAATCAACATAGTGTTTGTTGCTTTATTTGATTTGTGCTCAGAAGGTGTTTGATGAAATGGCCGAAAGAAACTTAGTTTGAAGATTTTGAATGAAATTTGGTGAGTGTACTGGTCACATACATGGTAGTATCTGGTTGCTTGGGTTTGTCAAGGTGAACTGGTTTGAGTGGTTTTTCAGAAATGGTGATCTTAGTACCTATACTTGATTCAATTTTGAATTGTCATTTAAATAGATTTGAAATCTATTTCTGTTGGTTTGCAAAGTGGGCTTGGGTTCACTTGTACTTGTTCTAGCAAGGGGTGAAAAAATTGGATTTTTTCTATTAGAAAACTTGGACTAGAAACACTCAAAGTGGTCTAGTGAACAAATTTGGCAAAATGACCATTTGCTTATATTGTTTATTTTTGATTTTCTCTTCAATTGATTCTTCTTGGAAATGATTTGTATGATGTTGTTTTCATCTTTAAACCAATCTTTGCCATTCATAAAAATCAAATAAGTCATTGCAAGCATTCATGCATTCATCACGTACACACATGCATTCATATTGATTTAAATTAAAAAAAGTTTTTGTTAACCCTAAATTTGGGTGATTGGAACTTGATAATCTTGATTAATATTTTTGGGATGTTACAGCTACTCAACTTTAGTCACAAGAAAGTTCTTGTCATTGTAAGTATATGTGTATCATGGAGAACCGCCAATAGGGTACCACTTTCCCCATGACATAGGAGCTATCCCATATGAAAATGACAAGGCAACAGACAATGAGCATCTTAGCGATCTTTTTATTTACCATGAGCATGGTGCTTTTTTTATTTTATCTTTTCTCTTTTTTCTATATTGTTTTCTAAATATGCTTCATAGATTGCTCACTATGGTTATGCTGCAATTTTCCACCATGATTAGGGATGGCTTAGGCTAGCCACCCAGGCGTTTCTCTAACACATATACAATACTCCATGGACTTACAAGCTCCCCTTTTATTTCACACCACCTGCATCGATAAACAAAAGATCATGATATCAACTGGATAGATATGTACAAGTGTTGAAAGTGTTCCCCATGACAGCATGGTTCTGCTAACTCCCAACTTATAAATTGCAAGCATATAAGCAACATAGATGGGCACAATGGTTCAATTTTATTAAGTGCAAGAAAATAAAATGTTCCATCAAGTTCGTGAGAGCTTTAATCACTAATTTTGACATAACAAATTTTTTTAATTTGGAAGAAAGATAAAACTCAAGAATTTACTTAGAATAGCGATAATGCTAATAGATAGATATGGTGGACACAATTGGCATAGGTTTTAGTTCAAGGCTTGGATGCACGAGAAGCATTCCCTCTTAGTACAGGTTTTTGGCTAGTAAGGCTAGGTATCAAGCAAAAGAGTGGAAGGAAACAAACAAACATACAAGTTATAGAAGCAATCATGAAATCTTCCTTCGGAAGACAAAAGATCTTAACTTGGGAATACTAAGTTTATGAGCCAATAAAGAAACAAAGGAAATTAAATAATATATCTACAAGTACTTTTCTATTTTCCTATTCAATCCTTAAAGTAGTGTTGCTACTGACCAAAGCTAGGTTTTCCAAAACCAATTAAATTTACTTGATGCTCCCAAAGTGATACCAATACTAACAACAAGATCAATCATATAACAAAAATTGCAAACTAAAATAAGATGTGAAAAAGATAAATAATGAAACTTCTCATTAATATTCCATAACGGCACTCACACCAAGGGATACATATAACAGACTAGAGGAGAGATACTTCCACAATGCAAACCATCCTATATGATAACTTCTCTATTCATGATATGACTCTACTAAAAAGGTAAAAAGATAAAAGATAATGATGTGATACCGTGGCACTCCCCCAAGCTTGGAACAAACCAAGGGGATGCCAAAACCTGATAATGAATTACTCCTTTGGCGGTGGTGATGATTCCTTGTCTTCATCAAACTTCCAAGGTAAAGGCTCCCCATCAACAAAGGACGACTTGGTTTCTAATATCCTGATACTAGCAGCAGAACTTATGCGTTTAAACCTAGCGTCATACTCATAGTTTTGATTTTGCATGTCGTAGATTTGTTCTTGTAATTGGTTGGTGGTATGATGGAGGGAGAAGATATCATCCCAAATCTTGGCAGTGTCCCTCTTGTGCTCAGCGACGAGTTGTGAACTTACCTTATGGATGACGTCCACTTCGCGTTCAACCATCTTCTTGTACCTAAACACTTCTTTCTCCAGTACTTCCATCATATCCTCCAGACTGCCTTCCTTTAGGGCCCTGAACTTCTTTTATATGTACCTTCCCATCCTTGATCAACAACTCCTTGGGGTGGACCTTCAACTCATTCATGTATGGGTTGAGGATGTCCATGAAGGAATCCTCCTTGGGTTATGCAGAGGAAGACATGGCGGCTCCGAAATTAAGAACTTGCCTGAAAGAAACAGATCGAAACGAAAACACGACGAGAGCACGATATACATACCTCGGGGGTCCGGGAGATTATATATCACAAGGTTTAACGATAAAAGGAAGGTACTGGAAGAAAACGGGCCAGAGAGGAGCTCTGAGATGGCCACACCACCTGGTGGCGCGGCCAGGTGGGCCCGCGCCAAGGGGTGGTGTGAGCCCCCTGGACTCCATCTTCGTCCCTCTTTCGACTCATTATCTTCCATGTTAAATAAAAACTACAAAACTATAAATTAGAAGTTTTTCGCGAACCTTTACTTACCTGAACTGTTACCTATTTTAAAATGGAGTCTGCAGATTACTGAATTTGGTCTTTAATAAATTCTTCCGGGGTGACCACTTGAATAATATCATTATAAGAATCTCCAGAAATATAATGTTTGAGTCTTTGACCATTCACCACTTGCGTAGTGTTGTCTCTCAATGAGGAAATTTTAATTGCACCTCAATGATACACTTCTTCAATGATAAAGGGCCCTTCCCATTTTGAGAGTAATTTTCCTGCAAAAAATCTGAGACGAGACCTATACAAAAGAGCTTTCTCACCAACATGGAACTCTCTCTCGAGAATTCTCCTACGATGCCATTTTTTTACTTTTTCTTTAAAGAGTCTAGCATTTTCATAAGCTTCACCTCTCCACTCATCTAAAGAACTCAAGTCAAGCAGTCTTTTCTTAACAGCAAGTTTAAAATCTCTATTCAGTTTTTGCACTGCCAATAATCTTTTGTGTTCTAATTCTAAAGGCAAGTGACAAGCTTTTCCATAAACCATTTTGTAAGCAGACATTCCCATAGGATTTTTATAAGCAGTTCTATAAGCCCATAAAGCATCATTCAACTTTTTAGTCCAATTCTTTCTAGATCTATTAACAGTCTTTTGCAAGATAGTTTTAATTTATCTATTTGATAGTTCTAATTGCCCACTTGTTTGGGGATGATAAGCTGAAGCAATTCTATGATTAACATAATATTTAGCAAGGGTCTTCCTAAAACCACCATGAAAAAAATTAGAATCTCCATTAGTCATAAGATATCTATGCACACCAAACCGAGGAAAGATAACATCTTTAAGAATTTTTAAAGAGGTCTCACCATCAGCACTTTTTGTAGGTATGGCTTCTACCCACTTAGTAACATAATCAATAGCAACAAGAATATGAGTATAACCTTTTCTAGGAGGAAAAGGATCCATAAAGTCAAAACCCCAATAGTCCAATGGTTCAATAACAAGAGAATAATTCTTATGCATTTCATTGCGTCTATAAATTTTACTAACCCTTTGACATTCATCACATCATAAACTAAACATTCTTGCATCTTCGAAAAGAGTAGGCCAATAGAAACGTGATTGTAAAACATTTTGTGTGGTTCTATCTCTACCATGATATCCTCCATAGGCACTACCATGACATTTTCTCAATATATCTTGTTGTTCATATTCTGGAACACATCTTCGCATAATACCATCCACTCCTTTATATAAATATGGGTCATCCCAAAAATAATGCTTCAAATCATAAAAGAATTTCCTTATTTGTTGGCCTGTAAAGGTTGGAGGAAAATACTTGGAAACAATAAAATTAGCATAATCAGCATACCAAGGACTCTCTCGCGAGCTTACCTTTATTGCACCCAACTGTTCATTTGGAAAACTATCATTAACAGGCATAGGATAAAAATAAATGTTTTCCAATCAAGACAAATTATCAGCAAAAGGATTTTTAGCACCTTTCCTATCTAAAATATGTAGATCGAACTCTTGTAAAAGCAACACCCATCTAATAAGCCTAGACTTAGCATCTTTATTTGTCATAAGGTATTTAATTGCAACATGATCAATATGAATAGTAAATTTTGAATCAACATTATAAGGTCTAAACTTATGAGAAGCAAAGTCTACAACTAAGAACTCTTTTTTAGTAGTAGCATAATTCTTTTGAGCAGCAACAAGAGTCTTACTAGCATAATGGATAACATTCAACTTTTTATCTATTCGTTTTCCAAGAATAGCACCTACAGAAAAATCACTAGCATCACACATAATTTCAAAGGTTAAATTCCAATCAGGTGGTTGGACAATAGGAGCAATAGTTAAAGCTTTCTTTAGAGTTTCAAAAGCTTCCTTACAATCATCATTAAAAACAAAAGGTACATCTTTTTGGAGAAGTTTAGTAAGAGGTTTTGATATCTTGGAGAAATCTTTAATAAACCTTCTATATAAAGCAGCATGACCAAGGATACTACGAATACCTCTAACATCCCTAGGGCAGGTCATTTTCTCAATTGCTTCAACTTTGGCTCTATCAACTTCAATACCTCTTTCAGAAATTTTATGTCCAAGGACAATTCCTTCATTAACCATGAATTGGAATTTCTCCTAATTAAGAACAAGATTAGTTTCTTTGCAACTCTGCAAAACTTTATCAATGTTGTGCAGACAATTATCAAAAGAAGTTCCATAGATCGAAAAATGGTCGATGAATACATCCACAATTTCCTCACAAAAACCATGAAAGATAGCAGACATGCATCTTTGAAAATTAGTAGGAGCCATACACAAACCAAAAGGCATACGCCTATAAGCATAAGTTCCACAAGGACACGTAAAAGTGGTTTTCTCTTGATCTTGTTTTTTAACAGTAATTTGAGAGAATCCAGAATAACCATCAAGAAAACAGAAATGAGTCTTCTTAGACAACCTTTCTAACATTTGATCAATGAAAGGTAATGGATAATGATCTTTATTAGTAACTTTGTTAACCTTTCTGAAATCAATGCACATCCTATAACCAACTACTACTCTTTGAGGAATAAGATCATTATTTTCATTAGGCACAATAGTGATTCCTCCTTTCTTTGGGACACAATGAACAGGGCTAACCCATTGACTATAAGCAATAGGGTAAATAATACCAGCATCAAGGAGTTTTACTACCTCATTTCTTACGACTTCCTTCATGTTAGGATTTAAACAGCGTTGATGTTCAACAACTGGTTTTGCATCAGGTTCTATATTAATAGCATGCTGACATATAGTAGGGGAAATCCCTTTTAAATCATCAAGAGTATAACCCATAGCTCCATGGTGTTTCTTCAATACTTCCAATAATCTTTCCTCTTCCTTTCCTGAAAGTTTAGAACTAATAATAGTAGGATATATTTTCTTATCATCAATGTAAGCATATTTAAGTTCATCAGGTAAAGCTTTCAGATCGAAAATCGGATCCTTTTTAGGTGGTAATGTAGTACCCAAATCTTCCACAGGTAGATTATGCTTACACATCTTGGGTTGACGAAGGAGAATCTCGTTAATCTCATTTCTTTATTCCATGAAGATCTCACTTTCGTTGTATTCCATATATTGCTGCAAGGCAGTGTTAGGAGCAAGGGAAATAGAAGAAAGTTGTTCAATTCTAAAATCCTCATCAGTCAATTCATTTTCATAAGGAGCTTTAGCAAATTTGGAAAAATTAAACTCATAAGATTCTCCATCAAATTTAGTTAAAATTTTCTTCTTCTTACAATCTATAATAGCTCCACAAGTGTTCAAGAAATTTCTACCAAAAATGATAGGACAAGTTTTACTAGCAGTTTTACTTGCATGCTCACTATTGTTAGTAGCTATCTTGGCCAAGTAGTTGCTAGTGACTCCAAGAGGGGGTATTTATGCTCGATAGTGGGTTCATGCCTCTACTTAATCAAGGGAAGTGACAGAAATCACTACGGTTGGAGATGTGTTGTTGCCACTAGGGAGAAAACAACGATCTCTTATTCATGGAACAAGTTGACTGTTTACCTTACACACTTTGCTTAAAGCAGTTGTCTGTTGCTTGCAACTTAATACTGGAGGGGGTTCAGATGATAACCCAAAGGAGGACTTATAGTCATAGATGCATTTAGATGGCGGTCTATGTATATTGTTGTATTGCCCAATCGAATCTCATAGGATATTTTTGTCTAGTATTGCATTATTATGCCTTGCCCAGTCCTATCAATTGCCCTGATGTAATTTGTTTACCCAGCATGCCATGTTTGTTTATCTAAGGAGAACACCTCTAGTGAACTAGGGACCCCGGTCCAATCTTTACCATTGATATATCTTCCACTTTTACTATTTACTTGATGCATCATCACCTTCCACACCATACAGTTAATCCTTTGTTACAGCAACCGGTGAGATTGACAACCTCACTGTTAGTTGGGGCAAAGTCTTCAGTTTTGCTGTGCAGGTTTCCATGTTGCTTGCAACACCTTTTAGACGTTTCCTTCCTCCTACTGGTTCGTTAACCTCGGTTTCTTACTGAGGGAAAACTTGCTGTTGTGCTGCATCATACCTTGCTCTTGGGGTTTCCCAACCGGGCGTCAACAAGCATCAAGACTTTCTGGCGCCGTTGCCAGGGAAGCTAAGGATGTCTTCACAAGGGGAGTCCTCCTCAACCTTTCTCTTTACTTTATTTTTAGTTTGCTTAGTTTCTTTTGCTTGGTTTTGTTTGCCTCTTTTTTATCAAAAATTCCAAAAAAATTAGTTTAGTTTGGTTTCCTTTCTTTTAACAAAAACACAAAAAAACTCGTTCCTGCTCTAGCTGCTGCTGTTTTTGCTTGCACCACTTTTGCCAAAATGAACTCTGCTGAGAACACCAAGTTATGTGACTTCACTAGCATAAACAACAATGATTTCCTTAGCGCTCCTATTGCTCCACCTGCTCCTGATGCTACCTTTTATGAAATTAAGCCTGCTTTGTTGAATCTTGTGATGAGAGAGCAATTTTCTGGTGCTAGTTCTGATGATGCTGCTGCCCATCTCAATACCTTTGTTAAACTTTGTGAGATGCAAAAGTATAAGTATGTAGATGGAGATATTATTAAGCTCAAGTTGTTTCCTTTCTCCTTGAGAGGAAAAGCTAGAGAATGGTTGCTATCCTTGCCTATAAATAGTATTGATTCTTGTATTAAGTGCAAGGATGCTTTTATTGGAAAGTACTACCCTCCTGCTAAGATTATATCTATGAGACGTGATATTATGAAATTTAAACAACTTGATAATGAACATGTTGCTCTAGCTTGGGAAAGAATGAAATATTTGGTTAAGAATTGTCCTACTCATGGACTTACTTCTTGGATGATTATCCAGAATTTTTATGCAGGTTTGAACTTCTCTTCAAGAAACCTGTTGGATTCAGCTGCTAGAGGTACCTTTATGAGCATCACTTTGGGTGCTGCAAAAAAACACCTTGATAATATGATTGTTAATTACTCTGAATGGCACACTGAGAGAGCTCCACATGGTAAGAAGGTTAATTCTGTTGAAAAAACCTCCTCTTTGAGTGATAAGATTGATGTTATTATGGCTTTGCTTGTTAATGGAAAGATCCTTATTGTGTCATCTATGTTGTATATGCTTGCACTTATACGTTGGAATTAGCAGAACCATGCTGTCATGGGGAACGTTTTCAACATTGCACTTGTAATTTGTACACAGTTGATATCATGCTATTTTGTCTATGGATGTCGCCCGTGTGAAATAAAGAGGGAGTTTACATGTCCATGGAATTATGTATCTTGTGTTAGAGAAACGCCTGGGCCGCTAGCCTAAGCCATGCCTAATCTTGGTGGAAACTTGCAGCATCACCATAATGAGCAATCTGTGAAGCATCCTCAATAAAAATCTATGCAAATAGTAAATAAAAAGATTGCTGAGATGCTCATTGTCTGCTTTCCTTATCATTTCGGTTATGGGATAGCTCATGTACCATGTGCAAGGGGTACCCCGTTGGCGGTTCTCTATGATACACATGTACTTACTATGACAAGAACTTACAGGTGACTAAAGTTGAGTAGCATGCGGTGCGGCCTTCGTATTCAAGGGACATGAGATTGCCAACTTATACTTTGTCAAGCATATACTCCATAGTTTGTTCACTTTAACCTTAATCACTTCAAGATGCTCATGATAGGGGCAATGAGGGATGAAAGCTAACAAGTACCATAATTTTTGGAAGCTCTTTTTGAAACTTGAATTCCCTGCTTCCCTTTATGAAGGGCCTTTCTTCCACTATTATATTGAGTCTCCACCTTCTACCTTTAGGGAATGGCTAAGACAGCATAGTTGCCATTCTTTGTGCATTGTCCCAAAAATTATTGATTGATGCATATTGTTGATATTACTTGTTCTTGTGCTATTTGTATCTAGTCACTCTTATGAACTTTGAAGGTGTCCTATGCATCTATTTTCTACAACATGAGGGACAAGCTGAATGCCACTATGCCATGTATTCTCGGACCGTAAATCCGGGGTACCACAGACCTGGTATCAGAGCCATCCTGACTGTAGGAGACCTTAGTTAGCATGGACGTTAGACAGGACAACCACTATTTTGGAAAAACACCGGTTTCTGAAAACTATTTTTCCCAAAAGCTTTTTGAAGGATTTCTTATCTCATCTCCTTTGACTTAAACAATTTGAAAATGGACTACTCTATATCTCGTCTACTTCAACTAATCCGTTTTCACAAACAAAGTCCGCCTCAGAGACTATGAAGACGGAGATCCCAGAACAAAGAGACCCCACGGCAAGCGAAACAAAGGAGCTACCAACAACGAAAAACAATACAAGATTTCCCTACCAACGGAGTCCTTCATCGCTCCCAAATCAATCAAGTATGGCACCGATGACCACAAATGGCGAGACAAAAGTCAAGACCCCAGTAACGTCCGTACTTAGGATTAGCACCCCTAAAAATAGGATTCCCCTTATGGCGTGTAGTCACCTCCTTAGTACTTATGTTATGCCTTGTTTTCTTATCATGTGAGTGTATGATGCTTGGAATGTGATGCTTGACTGCCTTGGATCATCGGATCCTAAAGTTTTGACCACCTTGATGGCGTATCTTGGCACTAACCTTCACAACCTCATAGCCGGAAACCTCTCCTCAGCAGGATGGCCACATATAAAACCTCGACAACCCCAAGTAAAGCCCTAAGGTGGAAAGACCACGTCTTTCCACTCAACTCCAATAAACCCCTGCTGACCTGTCATCGCCAACCATAGCATTCCACCCAATGTTATACATCACTAATTCCTCTACCATCAAACTCGGAAGACTAACTCCGTAGTACCGTTTCCTTCTACAGCCGGAGACATTATCTCCACCAGAAACCCCGAGTACGGCCTGAAGATCGGAGCCCTTAATAAAGCATGCAACTGTTTCGGTGAAGAAGGTCATCAAGCCAGCAAGTGTTTAGGCAACTGCCCAAACTGTGGAGCTCTCCATCCTCCCGCGGATTGCCCCACCCAACTAGTCACATGTTTCCTCTGTGAAGGTCAAGACCATGTCCCGTCCAACTGCCCCCATTATCTCCTGATTGGCAAGGCTCGTCAACTTCCCTATGTCAACATTGGGAAGAAATCAACCGGTGCAATATTTAATACTACGGCGGAAGCTCCGGCATGTTTATGACATGATGTATGGAAATATGCGGTCCCACTTAGCAATATTAGGAGGAATCGGGATCCCGACATTTATTAGTAGGTTCAACTTATTTAACTACTCCACATATTAAATGTTGAATTAACAAGGCAAAGCATGGCATCGGTTTGCTATATAAATTTAAATGGGGCCAATATTAGACTAGATTTGCCCGCATATGGGCTCCATATTTAATTTAGGTGAATCGACAAAGTACCCAAAACAAGTAAACATGTATACAAGTATGGATGAATAATATGCAATAAGTATAATATGTCAATTTGGGTGGATGTATACAATAAGTATGGATGAATAATATGCAATAAGTATAATATGGGGTGGATGCGTGCGTGTGTTTTGTGTGCGACCGCGTGAGTGCGGCGGCGGCAGGTGTGTGGCGAGGTTTGGTAGACTAGGGTTTGGGTGAAAGAAGGGTATGGATTACTTATCTAATTTAAAATAGATTAGATGAGGCTAGTTTTGAGCCAAAACATTAGACGGGCTTTAGCCTAATTTTATTTATAAAACAAGAGCAACCTTTTGCTATCAGATATTTGTTTTAATTTAAAATAAGAATGAGAGACGGTTTTAATAAATCCACATGGATATTTGGTAAAACAAAATATGGTTTGTTAAAATAATTTTACGGATAAAATATGCATGATGATGTGAAAAAAAAAGAAATTAACACGCAATTTTATTTCGGAATATTTTCCGGGGCATTACAACTCGACACCACTAACAAGGATCGCGTCTCGAGATCTAAACAAAGACACCGAGGAAGCGGGTTGATGATCGGACCTTCTTGCGTCAGGTTGATGGTCGCGACACCACTAACAAGAATTCTTCCTCCGTCTTGAAATCATCGACACCACCAACAAGGGGTTGTTGCTCACGTTCTTCGAGAGAACACTCCGGAGAAGCAAAGTTGGAAGTAAAGGTCTCAAAGAGAAGGCCACCTATAAGTTCTGTGGAATGAGTGAAATTGCATGGTTTCACCCATCAATGTACAAGAGCGAATGATAAGAGTAGTGTTATGGTAGCTAATCCACCCCGCAGTCAATGCATTACTCTATACATGAATAGGAGGATCGTGCAACTAAACTCTCAGAATCCAGATTAAAGATCTTGGCAACTGGTGTTTGGAAATCTTCGGATAAAGGATACAGAGATAAAGAGGTCGTTGTCTTAGGAGTCGCAAAACACCGGAAAACATCAGAAGAGAGGTTACATAGAGCGAAATCCAGATGTAGCACCACCGTTTCAAAAGGAGGGAAGCAAAACCCTAAAGGTATGACAGAAACGCAACCTTGAGAAATCCTGGACTTGGAGAAGGTAAGAGATCAGATCAAAACACGCAAAGGTAAGAGGGGATAGATTAAAGATAAGGAGTAAAAGCAGAGCTAATCAGATCTATCCAACGCATTTGTAGCAAAATAGATTTGACTCAAGACATCGATCTGTTGGCAAGGTTAACCTAGAGGCTGGACCAGTGGGGTATCGTAAACCTTTGCTCTGATACCACTTGTAACGCCCCCGAATCGAGTCTATGCAGATCTCAGTGTTTCCCGCCAAAATCCGCATAGAAGCGATTCAAAGACACCCACCAGACACTTTCGTGTGGGTGGGATTTGAATACAAGTAGTTACATCAAAGTAGTTTACAACAGAGTCCACAAGAACTTATATATACAACAGCGACTCAACGAGTCAAGAATACAAAAGGTAAAACACAAAGGTATAACTCAAGAAGAAGGCAAGATAGTATCCGAGTATGGACAAGATCCAAATGGGACTAAGAGTCCTGAAGATTAACCTTGCGGTGTCCAACCCTGCCCAGGCCAAGCCGGAAGGGTAACCTTGCTAACGTCGTCAATCACATACCTGTCAAGCCAAAAGGGTGCCGACAAAGGGAAAATGAAGACAGAAAGAGAGCAGTCAGTACTGAGGCCAGTACAAGGCGAGACTAGAATTTGGCGGTCCTCGCCTACACAGGTATGGTGGTCTCAGCGGCAGCAAAGCTTGCACTATCTAACTTATAGAGACACACTACAACTTCGGCTATTAGAGCGAGATAAGAGAGCACTATACGATAGCTATATATAACACCGAACATAACCCATCCGAAGATTTCCCCCTCAAAGACCAGTTGAGGATGTCCTCTTACAAAACACACAGTGACAATTTTAGTTAAGCAGGTGTTTAGTTGATAAGATGAATTACTAATCATATTATTAGAGGCAAAATATTAGTGGTGTTGTGTATGATCATGACACTGTACTCCTGAGGCGTCCATAACCGTGGACACACGGCTTCTCGAAAAGATTTACCCTGTAGGGGTGCACTACTGTACCCAAACACATGCTCAACCCTTAAGGCAATATATTACGCGTGCCATCCGAATATCACAACAAGAACTGTCCCATAACTACACGCATATCCAGAGGCATCACCTACTGTGTTTTACCCAGACCAGATTAATTATCTTATCATTAGGTGAAACCATAACCATAACCAACATCACCAGATTAATTATCTTATCACCAACAATATCCAAGTATCATGTTCCACCTGTATGAGAGCAATACTAGCACGCCTACGACTCGCAAGGGCAAAGCTAGCTAATCAAGCAAGGCAATATAGTGGAGCAAATAAATAAGGGGGACAGTACTAAAGCATCGACGATAAGGATAGCAGTAGACAAAGGAAGTAAGTAAAGACTATAAATGCAAAATAGGTGGAAGGGGGGGAATGCTCGCCTGTGAGACAAAGTCAGAAAACTGGAGGCTTGTCGCAACTCGCATCCACTCATCGTCCTATCCGGTGAAGAAGCAAAACACTAGAAAGAACAACCGATGCAATATTTAATACTACGGCGGAAGATCCGGCATGTTTATGACATGATGTATGGCATGGCAATATGCGGTCCCACTTAGCAATATTAAGAGGAATCAGGATCCCGACATTTGTTATTAGGTTCAACTTATTTAACTACCCCACATATTAAATGTTGAATTAACATGGCAAAGCATGGCATCGGTTCGCTATACAAATTTAAATGGGGCCAATATTAGACTAGATTCGCCCGCATATGGGCTCCATATTTAATTTAGGTGAATCGACAAAGTACCCCAAACAAGTAAACATGTATGCAAGTATGGATGAATAATATGCAATAAGTATAATATGTCAATTTATAAAATAGGGGCTCGAGAGGGATCACACATAGGGGTCGATGATCTTGGGCCTCGGGGTTCGGTTCGGTCTCGCATCTGTGAAGAAGACCTTGATGTCCCAGATCGGTCTTCGAGTTCCAGGGTCGGTGTCTTTGGGTTCCATGATGTCGAGCGGCTTCGTGTAGGTTTGAGTCACTTATGTGGTGCCGAGGTTCCTGCCGGAATTCCTGTCAATCTTGTCCATCGCGAAGGTCTCGAATAGCTGAGTCGGCATCACCACATATTTTCCCAGCAACATTATCATCACTTTTGGTCTTCGGAATCACAACTGAACGTACAATACAATCATCACTACATGCTGACAGAAAGCACGATCAATAAAAGTTCTTGTCCCACACGGACATTACCTTGAACACCTAGCAGACGCGATGCAGCGGGGGAGGGGGGGGGCGACGAGGAAAACACCGCGGGGGAAGGAGCCCGTGATGGCGAAGACCGATAGACATGCCAAGACGGCGGGATCGAACATCGGCAGAACGGTGAGGACACTTGACCGCCATGGTCGGCTCCAATGTGCGCAAGGATGGGAGCCACGAGGTCGATGGCTACCTTGCAGGAGCGACGAGGTCCTTGTGGCGGGAAGCTGCGGAGCAGAAGACGGCCGCGGGTCAAGGACGAGCTCACGGGCACCAACCTGAGGCACGCTCATGAGGGCGTAGTGGCTGACGGCTTGGCGGCGGCTGGGACGGATGCGAGCTGAGACAGATCACGCGAGGAGGGAGCAGGGCGATGCTGTCGGTGACGAGGGAGGAGGCAGAGGCGAGCTCGCTAGGAAGAAGATCCAAGCAGTGACAGCACAAGCAGAGGCGGCGGGGTCGCAGTCGGGGTGCTTCAGGAGTAGGACGTCACGGGATCGGGATGAGATAGGATTGGGGTCGTGTCACGTGCAAGATCCAGCGTGTGTGTTGGCGTGGGTCGCGTCGTGTGGTGGTGGTTGTGTGCATGAGTTCTAGCGGGGTGGCGTGTGAAACATGAGTGCGTGTGGGTCCTGGGTTAGGTGTGTGCGTGACTTTGATGCGTGAGTTGCAACGTGACAGGGTGTGGAGGCAGGGTGGATGCGTGCGTGTGTTGTGTGTGCGACCACGTGAGTGCGGCGGCGACGGGTGTGTGGCGAGGTTTGGTTATTAGGGTTTGGGTGAAACAATGGTATAGATTACTTATGTAATTTAAAATTGACTAGACGGAGCTAGTTTTGAGCCAAAACATTAGACGGGCTTTATCGTAATTTTATTTATAAAACAAGAGCAACCTTTTGTTGAGAGAAATATTATTTGTTTTAATTTAAAATAAGAACGAGAGACGGTTTTAATAAATCCACATGGATATTTGGTAAAACAAAATATGAATGGTTAAAATAATTTTACGGATAAAATATGCATGATGATGCGAAAAAAAAGAAATTAACTCGCAATTTTATTCCGGAATATTTTCCGGGGCATTACAAGGACGTTACAAGAAAGGCACCTTCTTATCCTGTGATCAACCGGATCATTTCAGCCGAGCGTGCCCGTAACGTGGTCTTGACAACACACCTACAAAGTCAGAGGCCAAAACATCCGCTACACCCTTGAAGATCCCAAGGCAAACACATGGAGGATCCGAAGCTAAAAAAGCGTTTGTTACACCTGTGGAGAGCCGGACCACATCGCCCGCAGCTGTCCAGACCAGTACTGGATGAAACCGAAGCAAGAAGCTCTGTCACCCAAAAAGGGCAAGAAACCACGAGCCCCTCCAGCCAGAAGAATCAGGAGGCCACTATTCCCAGAACCTCCTCTTCCCCCAAGAAAGCACTACCTGAGGAAAAACCTTCAACCCCAGGACGGTGACAAGACTTTGTACGCTCCCCCGAAGTAGTTCACGCACCCGGAAATTCGCCTATCCCAACATAGGTGGAGTTATGTATCGTTCGAGAACCCATTTTTTGTAAAACTCTAAGTGCTTAGATGACCTGCAACACAGACCTATTCTGTAACCTCTTAAGTAACTCCTCCACCGACCGGCATGAACCTGCTAAATTTCTGGATGATATGCAAGTATGATATCATTCTTTGATTGTTTTACCCACGACGTTGCATCAGACTAAACCCAGAATGAATCATTCCAAGGAACCTCTTTTCCTAGACCGCTAGACTCAAATGACATCCTCGAACCCGTCGGACCCCTAACCAACTCAGAACTAACTACCCAGAAGCTATTAGATGCCCTTTCCGATAGACCCTCCACCTGATGAACCTATTCCTACAATGTCGATGGAAGATAACCAAGAAGGAGGAAAAGTGCAGTGCCATCCCCTAGCATCAGCATATGACTCCAACCAAGAAAGTAGGCGAATACACCAAGAACCCCTAGTGTCGCTCTAAGGGGGAAAGACTGCGTCTTTCTCGCGCAAAACCTGATAGACCCGTGGTGTCGACCACTAGTTAGAACTAAGTGATGAACACTCCTCCAAATCCGAATCATCGACCCTGCTAGAAGGACGGCAATCAACACTCCTCTAGAATCAAAAGGTACTTAAGGAAAGTCCTCCACTCCATGGTCGACCCTCCAGCCAACACCCCGATGTATCAAGACCTTGAAGAGAGAAAATTTGACCATGAGGCAAAGGAATAAAGAAGACTCAACTCGCAGTCTCTCCTCAAGAAGGAAGTACGCCGTCGATGCTAGACCTACCTAGAACTATCCTAAGGGGAAAAGGCTGCATCTTTCTACTCGCTTAATCGAAACGCCCAAACCCGAAGCCGCTCAGCTCCGAACCATAGCTGACCATGTTTGTCCTTTGGAAGACCTGTTAACATCTAATAATTTCCACCGCTGAAATTGTTAAGCGGATGTTAACATCCCAATTTCATTAACCCTGATTTAATGTCCAAAAGGCAAAAATCAGGGGGAACAAAAACATTTCCTTGTTAAGTGTTGCAATGTTTTCTTACTTGTTTGCTTGTGCTCAAGCAACTTTTTGTGTATCAGGTGAGGTACTTCTCATCTCAACACTAGTTTACAAAAAGCTATTTTACAAAAGAGATGTCTTGGCTCATCTTTCATATTCTCAAATGTCCTGGCATTTCAAAAACCTGAGCCAAGATGACTTTGACACAACAAAAATACTTTAATATTTTCTATTAACAAAAATATGGAGACCTATATACAATCTCCTAATGTTTTCAAGACAGAACTCCTAGCTACTCTTACACCTAGGTTTTCCAAAACCTTCATTATAACCTTTTCATTTCAATCTTGGTAGAGATACCAAGATGGTCCTTATACTACTTCAAGGCACAACCCATTTCAAAATAACCATCCTTACCTCAAGATAGGATTGATGGTAACCCTAGTGATAGTTGGATAAGTGATAAGATGAATTGCCTTGATTTGTTGTTTGATGAATTGCCTTGATATGCTGATTACCTTGCTTTCTTAGGAACTAGAGTGAGCTAATCTAGTAGCTCATACCTTAGGACACAATCTATGTTTGTGATCTTAAATCTCAAACCAAGTACCCAAATCAGGATCAACCCAAGCCTCTTAAGTGACCATCTCATCTCCTAATTAGATCAATCCAGGGTTAATCACTCCTGATAGTTCCCAACCCGGTGAAGAACCAATCCAAGTTTGATCCCCTATATTCAATATATACCTCAACATTAACCACTTACTGTAAAGGATAAACCCTTGCCACCCTCTCAAATGTTTCCCTCTTGCATACTAGTCAAAATCTCCAAAACTCCCAAAATGGCTGTCTGGATTTCTTATCTTGATTCAATCTTTGGAGCTCTACCTTTTCCAACCTATGTGTATTATTGAGAATGTATTTGAAACATATTGTAGTACATCATTAGTACTACCAAATCACACTCTTGCCATTGGTTAATACATTCTAATTCCCACTCATCCCTGATGGTTTTGTAGTCAAGATAATAATCTTTTCTGCAAATCTTATCATCTTGCCTATTTTGTCGGAAGCTTACATATATTTGCCACCTTACCTTGACCAAATATTTGCTTGGTTATGATCTACTAATCATGTCCTATCACCCCCCACTTCACTTGTTTCCATTGGAGCCTTGTGCTTCTTAAACCCACATGGTTTAGGAGGCTACCTGATATATCTGCTATGCCAGCCTTATTTTCAACAAAATTTGCCATCTCTTCTAGACCACCTAAAATGAAACCAAGCCCAAATATTGCTTCCATGATCATCTATGGCTTGGTCTATCTATCCGTACAACCCTTGTACCAAGGTGAGATCTGAGCTCCCTAATCCAACCATGTTTAGGTGGCATAAAAATAACCAAACCCTAGATCCTCCCCAAATCTAGTTTCCATTTTTTTCACCACATTTCTTAAAAACTCAAGGTTGACATTGATGCATAAATCAAGTTTACATCACCCACCTTGACTATAATCATTTGACAAATAATTCCCATAATTATTTGGAGCCTAAAACCAATTAAATTATTTTTCTCGCAAAATTCTAGAAACCCTGTCTATAATGGCAAGTTTATTTTTATCCAAACCACTTTTTCAAATCAATGCATAATTGAGTTCTCCACCTCATACCCTATCTCTCCAACTCAAAAATAAATATTTTTGAGATCTTTTATTATTTATTTATGCCCTTTTTCTTCAATGGCAGAAACAAGAAATAATTCCCTAAAAATACTTTCACATGTCAATAAATTCCAATAAAATCTTCCAGTGTAATATGGTATTTAGGACCATATCACATCAAACACAAAGATTGTCCAATGTAAAAATATCACTTTAGCTTCCATAATCTACTTCTACCCTTTTTGAATAAATGCTTTTAAATGGGGTTAGAATCATTCAAAAATTTCCAAATAATTCTCAAAGCTAAGCTATGACCCTATGCACACCCCAGTGCCTTCCGCTTATCTTTCTCAATGGAGAAGTTTCATCTTCCCTCACAAGAACCAAATTGATCAATTTTTCAAAACCAAGCAAAACTTGATTCAAACCAACTCAAACGTCATTAACTCTTGACAAGGATTTCACCAAAGCAAACCAACCACCCTCTGGACGTTCACTGTAGCCAAGCTACTATAGCACACCCCCTCCCTTGTCACTAGTGCTTGGAGAGAGGAGAGAAAGAGAGATACCATATCTTAGGTTTTAAAAGCTTGGCAGCAACAACCACCCCTCCCTTCACCCCTGGTCGTCTATACGACCCCCACACACCACCCCATGAGCCAAGGGCTGCACTCCTAGCATCCCTAGACTCCCCTCTCTCTCTCCTTTTCTCTCTTGGGAACCGAAAGCAAAAAAAGGAGAGACACCTCTCTATACATCCATCTCTTGTCCCGATAATGCCTGGCCTAGCCCAAGTGACCCAGGCCATGAGCCCCACCACCCCTGTCGACCAACCAGGGCCTCCCCACCTCTCCCCTTGCCCTCCAAGAGACATATCCACCATATATGGCCAGAGGCCACCCTACGGCTCTCCTTGGCCTCATTCACTCACCCCTCCTTCCCCTGCCTCTCCCACTAGCTCCCCTCGCTCTATACTGACCAGGAGAAGAGAAGAAAGGCCCTCGCGGCCATTAACCAAAGATGAGATTAGCCCACTCCCCCGAGCTACTCTCCCTATACTTCCTCTGTCTCCTCTCTATGCCCCTAAGGTGAGCCCTAACCCGTTCTCGAGCCCCCTAGGGTTTCTCCCTATTGCCTCGAGCTAGAGGTGGAATACGCACCTCGGCCGTGGATCGTGACTTGATCCAACGGCCGAAAGGGCGCCATACCCCTTCGCCGGCCATTGGGTATGACCACTAGGCTCCTCCTCTGGCCTGGTTTCAAATCCACTCCCCATGCAGTACTTCTTCGGGTGGGCGATTCCAGCTATGCGACCCAACTAGTCCCTAGATCCCATCCCATGGCCTTTGTAGTTTTATTCATTTCCACTAGATCTGCAGATTTGTCTTTAGGATTAATTGGATTGGAAAATGGAAAATAACTCCAAATTAATAGATCTAAAATTTCTAAGGTCCTGTATGTTTTCCCTAAAATGCAGAGCCATTGCTTACCCCTTTTGATGTTTAGAATAAAGATGATAAATCACCTACTAAGATCTGTCTAGTTCACTAATATTTATCTCCGGATATTTCTACTCATTCATATGACCTAAAACCAATTTGTACTGAAAGGTATAATTCATACCTTTCACCTCCCACTGGCCCTATACCCATTTGCTTCTTAAATTGTTGTTAGCAAAAATGTCAAAATCAAGCCTTTTCTGAATTTAGAAATTTCTCTAGGTCAAACCAAATGAGTTTTTGACCTAATTCCAACTCTCTGCACACCCATATAACCATGTCTATCCAAATCCAGTATCCCATAATTTTATAAACCTCCGTTGAATTTTGGTGAATTATACTGTTCTATATATGGTTTATTCAACAATAAATTCATAACAATATCTATGTCACTCCAAAAAGGTTTATTACAATTTATACGGATTGGTATTATCGGTACCTAACATTTTTCCTTGGAATCAGCTAAAAAGCTTTTGTAAATTAAATTTGGTGAAAAAGACAAATCCCAGCCAGTACTGACTTTGGGAATTTCTCAAGGGCATTCTGATAATTGTTTTGAGGTTATTCCAACACCTCTTCAATAAATTCACTAAATACTACCTAATCACCCAAGTAAATAATTTTTGTAGATGCAGATTATGTCTGGTTAATTATTTCCTAAAACTAGAGTTTTATCCACTATAAAAATCATTATAAATCAATGGAAATTGATAAAATAGTGAAACCACTTTTGTTGGATTAATTTTATCAGTACCTATCTGATGGTATCTTTTTTATACAATGGTATCATATAGATCAAGACCTTGGTCAAAAACCCTCTCTTAGGTAGTTCTTAGACTTTAAATCCAAAAGGATCCCTTTTTCCTATCTCTCCAAATCTTCTCCCAATCCAATCAAATCATACCTCCAACACCCTACTAATGTATGTCATGTGATTATATTGCTTTCGATATGTATTTATGCTTGTATGCAACGTATTGATGGTTGTCTTGTTTGTTTGCATGTATGCTCGATAACAGCGATAGTTGCGTTTGTGAGACGCTGAGAAGAAGTAGGCATTGGGTTATTCTATTTATTATTTGTATTGGCACTATTGGTATTCTGGTATTATAAGAAAGTCAAGGGACATCTCGCTGGTCACAGGCAAACCACAATTCCTGAACTCCTATATTAACCTACTCCTTTTTATCAATTGTTTTATATCTCATTTATGAACTACACGATTAAATTGCATGGTTTGTTTCAAATAAAAGGCGTGAGTAACTTGGCTCCTCCAAGTTATGGATGAGTGTCCATTAGGACACCTACACTATTTACACCCATTTTTACCCTTTAGAGCGAGGCTAAGATGATTAGAATCTTCTCTCTTGGAAATTGCGGGTTTTCAAGATAAAACTATTTTGGGTTTTACCCTACTACAAAGTTTTCAAAATAAAATCGTTGGAATGAGGCATCATTTCCAAGTGGAGGTTTTACCAAAGAAGATATAAGGAGGATAAAGAGAAAGTCGAGCATGAGAAAGAGGAGGAATGGGTACTCGAGTGTTTTACTGGAACAATTTATCAGTGCAACCACATTACCCTGGGTGGGACTCATGGCTAACTCGTAGTTTGTCCTCCTTACTATCCCTCGAAGCCGGTTCCTTTCCACTTAGGGGGGTCGTCATACCCGAAAAGGTTCTATTGAATCCCTCGAGGGAGGCTTCAACTATGGAGCTCCCGCGGACGGTACCAGGTTAAGGGAGTATGGGTGGCATGGATAAGGAAGTCGGGAAGGGAGATTCAGACTTGGGAAGTCAAGTACTTGTCCCGTGGGAACTAAGCAACGATAGGGAAAGTACCTATACTAGGGACAACAAATGAAAAGTTAGGTTCGATTATCCGAACCCCCAGCTACGGTGTGTAGCGGGCCGTGGTTGTAACCCGGCGGATGTATTGGTTCTTGTGGGTAAAGTGCACAAAATCTACAGAGTCTAATCTATTCGAATAGCCGTGTCAACGGTCAAGGACGATTAGAAAGGTGATTTCTAGGAGTACCCTTGGGATATGTTTGAGATGAATAAAAGTATGTGACTTGGTCACGAGGAAAGATAAGGACGAGTTTGGTTTTCACCGGAGATGGTAGAAGATGTTTTAAAAAGGGTTTTACTATAAAATTGTTTCCAAAGTTTTTAACAAGGATATGGGGATATCCGGACTTTCTAAAAGGAGGCATATGTTCCAAAAACTCTTTTTCAACAAAGATATAGAGATCCCAATGTTAGGATTTTCAGAAACAACTATAATGTAGAGCTATCTCACCACAATACAATATGCATTATCCTTGTTACCTTGTCTCGGTGGTTTGCGAGTACATTCAAAGGACTTACCGGCATTGTACCTGGCTATTTACTTGGCCAGATTGCAGATGTTAAGAAGTGACGAAGGTGTTGACGTCTATGCGAGCTAGGCCGTCTTCCCAGTCAGTTGCCTATAGGTTAAGGCAGGACATGGGCTCTGCGCTTGAGGACTTCCGCTACTTGTGTTGTATTTGCCATAATGGCCACTTCGTAAGTTTTGTACTCATTACTTTATGGATGATGTAATGATACTGGTCGGTTATGCTCACGGCTCACTGATCATGGGAACGTGAATTGTATGCATAACGGGTATTATCGGACCGTAAATCCGGGGTGCCACATGTTTCCTTGAGTCTTGGAGGTTATTAATTCAGTAATGACCTCTCCTTATCGTTTTTTTTGCTTTTTGTGCCAAGAATGACCTCTAATGAGATGGAAGTAAGATTTGGGGAGTTGCTGTCCCGAAACAGATTTTTGTCCTCTACCATAAAAATTCGTGAGGAGTCTCTATAATTCGGATCGAGCTGAAACTTTGCGAATAAATTCCCTTGTATGTTAGTTAACTTTCGTTTGTTCAACACATTTTTATCTGAGCAACAGAAGGTCTTCGAAAAAATAGGTTTCTACCTGCTGGTGTGTTTTGATAGATTTCTGCCATTATTTGCATTTGCTTCTTATTGATTCCTTTTTGGGTTCTTTTTGGGGAAATTCAGATTTTTGAAGGATTTGCTACAGTATCTTGTGTATTTAGTGAAAAAATTTCTGTTCTAAAGGTAAACCCAAGGGTCTATTATCTTTTGAATACACTAATGTTGCTAATGAAGTTTGTGTGAAGTTTTGTATGAAGGAAAAAATTTAGGTGTAGAGAGAGAATGATGTAATGAGATGAAGAATGGATAAAAGCTCAAGCTTGGGGATGCCACCCCGGTGTCACCCCAAGAAATATCCAGGATATACAAGCGTCAAAGCTTGGGGATGCCCAAGGCATCCCCTTCTTCATCAATAAAAAGCTTAGGTCATTCTAGACCCCCGTTTCATGCACTATTGGTTTGTTCTTGGAGCGTCTTAGTTTTCGTTTGCTTTGCTTAGTTTGTTTAGTTTTATTGAATAAAATAGTTTGGACCCCCGTTGACACTGTGTTGTTTAAAATAAGTCGATTGGTGTTGGAAAGGAGTAGAAAGTTCCTGTTTGAAAGTGCAAGAGGAGATTGCATTGACTGTGACTTAGACTTTAGCATGTCATGCTAGGTGTTGTCTTGACCTTATGCTTAGTGATTATTTATGTAGCATGACTTGTTCCAAACAATTGGGATTGCTTAGTGTGCCTTGAAAGAATCATGCGTTGTTTTAGCATACAAAAGCATAGTATTGTGGTATTCTCCTTTGATGCTTTGTTTGGTTAACTTGGCACATGCTCACACCATGTTATGACTATGAACAATTCACCATAGCCTCTGTAATCATTTATTCCTTGTCTTGTAGTACCACTATATGCTTTGATTAGTAATGTTTTGTCGCTCTGCATGATTATGGCCATTATTGCTCTCTTAGTTGGTTGCTCCCAGTGTTTTGCTAGCCTCCACTTGTATGAGTAAGCTCTACTCATGCTTACAACTCCCAAGAAACCAAGTTATTCCAAAGTGTCCACTATAAATTCCTATGCATGGTGTGTTACACCATTCCAAGTATATTCTTTTTTCATCTATCTTCCAATTAAAAAGTATTTTGTTATGTGAAAACTTAGTGATTAAATCCCTCACAAACTTGATGGCACACTTTATATTCCTCGCCCTAATAAACTTGAACCATTGTGTCATCTATGTTGTATATGCTTGCACTTATACGTTGGAATTAGCAGAACCATGCTGTCATGGGGAACGTTTTCAACATTGCACTTGTACTTCGTACACAATTGATATCATGCTATTTTGTTTATGGATGTCGCCGGTGTGAAATAAAGAGGGAGCTTGTAAGTCCATGGAATTATGTATTTTGTGTTAGAGAAACGCCTGGGCCGCTAGCATCACCATAATGAGCAATCTGTGAAGCATTCTCAAAAAAAATCTATGCAAATAGTAAATAAAAAGATCACTGAGATTCTCATTGTCTGCTTTCCTTGTCATTTTGGTTATGGGATAGCTACTGTACGATGTTCAAGGGATACCCCGTTGGCGGTTGTCTATGATACACATGTACTTACTATGACAAGAACTTACAGGTGACTAAAGTTGAGTAGCATGCGATGCGACCCTCGTATTCAAGGGACATGAAATTGCAGGACATGAGATTTCCACTTATACTTTGTCAAGCATATAGTCCATAGTATGTTCACTTTAACCTTAATGACTTCAAGATTCTTATGATAGGGGCAATGAGGGCTGAAAGCTAACAAGTACCATAATTTTTGGAAGCTATTTTTGAAACTTGAAATCCCTGCTTCCTTTATGAAGGGCCTTTCTTCCACTATTATATTGAGTCTCCACCTTATACCTTTAGGCAACAGTTAAGAGAGCATAGTTGTCATTCTTTGTGCATTGTCCCAAAACATATTGATTGATGCATATTGTTGATATTACTTTTTCTTGTGCTATTTGTATCTAGTCACTCTTATGAACTTTGAAGGTGTCCTATGCATCTATCTGCTACTCCATGAGGGGCAAGTTGAATGCCACTATGCCATGTTTTCTGTATGTGAAACAAACAAACATTTTTCAATTCATGTTATTCAAGATCTTTGTTTGTAGCCTTTCATGTTGCTTGCATAGTTACTTTGTCTTATTGTTAGAACTCCATATTGCATGCACATTTTTAGAGTTCTTTGATCCCAACTTTCAATGCTTGCAAATGGTATGCTCTTGGTTTTGATTTTGCATGTCACCTCAAAACTTATTCTTTTATCACTTACCTAGTCGAGGACGAGCAGGATTTAAGCTTGGGGATGCTTGATACGTCGGAAACGTATCTCCAATTTTTGATGTTCCATGCTTGTTTACTATCTACTTTTCTTTGCTTTGTCCACACTTTGAGGTGTTTTTATATGTTTTCTGGTACTAACCTATTAACAAGTTGCCATAGTGCTAGTTGCATGTTTTCTTCTGTTTTTGGTTCCAGTAAGGCAGAAAATCAATATTCTCAGAATTGGACGGGACAAAAGCCAAAGTCAATATTTTACCATGGGGAACATGAAGCAGGAGTACGAGACGGAGGGGATCCACCAGGGGGCCACACCCCCTGGCCGCGTGGTTGGGCCCATCCCGCGCCTGGGGGGTGCAGCAACCCTGGTTGCCCCCTACCTCGCCTTTTCTCCTATAAGAAGCCCCTGACGAAGAAACCCTAGGCACCCAATCAAAACTCCACGAAACCGTCTGTAGGACGGCCGTGGTAGGATGGCTCTAAGAGAGGTTCTTTTATAAACTAGCTTCTCTTGTAGATATAGCATGTCTCTATATCTTTGTTGAAAACCTTTGTAAAACATTTTGGGAAAAACCTTTTTGAAACGTTTTACGAGAAACACTAGGATTGGGTCACCCATTGGTTTCTCCTTCCGGTCATCTCATGACAAACTCCTTCCTCCATTTTCCCGACCATCCCATGGTCAAAACATTTTCAAGCAATTGCTTTTCCGAAGTCGTTTTTGAAAACAAAACCATCACCGCTCTACAGCAACCTTCCCAACCATCCATGACCGTGGACACGGATATTCGAATAGATTTACACTCTACAGAGGTTGTACACTTTACCCACATCATCCGATTACCCGTTCCTGATCTACATCGATCGTGGGTCGGGTAACCGGTAAAGACCTTCTGAATGCCCTTCCCGATAGAAGTGCCTATCCTATGAAGTTAATCCCCTCAAAACCGGGATGCCATATATAGTCATAAGCCAACAGGAGCGCGTTTTTCACCCCGCAGGGTGTGCACTTTCAATGAAGGGTTCATAGTATCGTCTGGCCGCCATTTAGACGGTATTTACCTTCTCCAGACCGACGTTTCACATGGGCCTTTACATGAGAAAGCCCAGCCTCCGGGGATTTGTTCTCCCTAGTAGTAGTTTGAGACACCTATACCGGATTAGACAAACTTCCAGCCCAGCCCCGTCCCGTTCCAGAGTAATGTGGTTGCACGGGTTAATTGTTCTTGCAAAACTGGAAACAACCGGGTGCGTTTTTGTAAACATTTTCCTCCATCATTTGTTTGACTATTTTGTAAACCAAAACTTTTCTCATTTTCAACACCACTTGGTAGGCCAAGACTCACCAAGGTTTTCTCATAAAACATTTCTATAGGTCTTTTTCTCGGGGTCTTCCCATCCTACACTTTTGTTTAGGCTAAAACGGGGTCTCCAAGAGTTTATGGGATTAAACACCATCTACCATACTAAAGGAAGGTAGGTATTATATAGAAGGGGTTGTACCTAATGGTACTAAGGGTAAACATTTAGAGGAGCCAAACGTTCCCCATACAAAACATAGTATAGTAAATCAATGCAATTTGCAGAAATGAGTAGATAAAACATGTATAGGTAAAATAATAGGACAAGGCAAATGAGCAAAAAGGTGGCTTTCCTTTGTTGGCAACTTGTCCCTGATCTTCTTCTTCTTCAAAATACTCCCAATCACCTTCCTCGTACCCTTCCTCGATCGTATCTATCATCGTAAAGGAAAATAAACAAATCAAGCAATACCCATACATCAAATAATGAGCAAACAGGTCAATCAGTATATCACAAGTACTCAGCTAGGATAGCCCAAACACATAGTTGTAGCCACTGAAATGATCAAGACAAAATCCTTAGAATCAATTATTTTGAACACTCCTAGAAATATTGGTGAATTTAAAAGTGAGCCTTAACCTAATAAGCAAAACAGTGCTTCACCACTGTTCTGCAAGTGAACAAGGATCAAAAATAATATTGCTGGAGAAGTAACATGAAGAATAAGCTAAACCAATTGGATTCATAATTTTAGCTTATAAGTTTGATTTATAGTAATTCTAATACTGCAGCAAGGGCTAGAATTACTCAATAAATTCTCAGTTCAGAATTAATTACCCTAAAAATATAAGCTTCTAGGATTAGGTAGGTGCCGATGGTGCTCAACTCTAGGATTTGGAATTTCACAAAAAAAGGATCTTTACAGAAGCTTCTAGAATTTTTGCAAGAAGCTTCTGTTCCCAACTTACAAAATTTATTCCAAGTGATAAATAGCTCCAAAAGGTGTGATTCTAATTTTACAGGTTAGGTATATTAAAAAGGAAGGCCTGAGAATTGGTTTCATATTTTTCTGACTTGCAGAAAAATTACCAAAAATAAAACAGTGAAAACTGCCTAGTCTTATGCCAAAAATTACTAGGGAAGCTACATTCCTTATTTTGTCTAGCTACTGGTGTGAGGTGGTAGCGATTTACAGTGGCTATCCTCCAGAGTTTGAATTAGGTCAAAATGAGGTCTTAGTGATTTTTAGCGGATTTAAAACTACAACACAACTTTCTAGGATTTAAACAAAAAAGAAAAAGACAAAAGGCTTGGTAGATCTGGGGCCTGGTGAAAGCCTACGCAGGAGCTGGGCCGGCCCATTTGGCGCGGCAGAATGCGCGGCAGAATCCCCGGTGGGGGCCCCACGCGTCAGTGTCTGCGGCCGGTGAAGGGGTACCAGGCACCATGGGTCGTCAAATCTAAACAGATCCGACGGCTCTGGGCCTTTCTTCCTCACGAGGGTGGCGTAGACAGCGACAAACCCTAGCGACTACTGGGGATGCTTGGGGAGGCTCACCTAGGGACGTAGCAGCATCGGGGATGGCATGGTTCGATGCAGACGATGGAGCTGGTTCTAACGAGGGGCGACGGCAGCAGTGTTGGCTCCGGGGACGTCGGGGATGAGCTCGCGGCATCGGCGTCCTCGGTTCTTCTTCGACGAAGCTCCTAGGGTTCCTGAGAGAGAGGACATGAGGCATGCATGCGTAGATGAATGGGAGAGAAGGGGATAGGACGTGGCTTCAACATCCTGCACCTTCCACGGTAGGTACCGCAGCGGTGCTACGGATGGAGAGGGAGAGAGGAGCCGAGCAACCTCGGGTCCCCCCAAGGGTGGAGTGGGAGTGGTTTGGGGTGGAAATGAAGTGGAGGGCGAGAGAGGTAGGTGGCCCCGGGGTTTTATGCCAAAGAGGAACGGCTCACCGTGCACCGCATGCAGGGGGTCATCTATGGTGAGTTTGGGGAGGGTGGGTGGACTAGAAGAGTGTGTCACTAGGGCAGGGGGAGGGCCGTGGAGGCTTATGGACCGGCGCACGGCCTCGAGACGGTGCGAGCTGGCCCAACGGCACCCTTGCCCGTCAGGTGCTTGACGCTAGGTCATGTCATGGTCGGGCTAGGAGGGGGCTAGGGAGTGCTAGTTTTAGACGTTGGGTTGGTGGAGGGTGCAGTGGGAGGTGCTCTGTGCGCACGTGCGCTGTTTTTCTGCACCGCAGAGCTGAGGAACACGGGGGCGCTCGACGTGGCCACGGTGACGCGGCCGGCGAGGTTTGGGGGTATCAGGGGCGTTTGGTGGGAGTGGGAGGAAGGGGTGGGCGGTGCCTGGGGAAGACGTGAGCCGTGCGGGCCCATGGACAAGATGGCACAATGGCTGGTGGGATCATGGCAAGATCTTGCCGACCTGCCGCCATGCCACTCTCTCTCTCTCAAGATGGTCAAGGGAGGTTAGGGTGACGGGGAGAGGTGCATGGCAATGCTGGGTACATGACAGGGGCTGGCTTGCGTGACTGGAAGGTTTGGAGAGTGGGGGAGTGGTAGAGTGATCTAGGGCGGCACATGTTCAGGGTCGAGTTTGGCCGATACTCACATCGAGCACGAACCACCAATGGCAGGGGTAGAGGCATGGGGGTGTAGAGGGAGGTGGGGTGAGAGAGTCCAGGCCCTCATTGCCTCCTGGATCATCTCCAAGAGTTTGCAAGGATCCTCTAAAGTAAGCATGAATTAAGGTGACCATTTGATGAAGTGGCCACATGTGTTCATAGCATCAACATGATAATGGGACAAGGTTGGGGATTTAATCCATGTGCCTTGTAGGCTTGTTTGAGGTCATGGCAAATCAAGGAGGCATAGGGTTTTTATGGCCTAAGGGTTTTGGGTTTTGATCATCAGGATGATCCCTTCCTGATTTTTCCTAATACATTCCTTATAGTGAAGCTAGGGTTTTAAGCAGATCCAAAACTAATGCAAGATCCACTAGGTCACACAAAAATAAAGGGCAAGCAAAGGATTTAAACTAGACAAGGCTAAAGATCAGACAACTAAGTGAAAATCAGGTAGGGGTTATGTTAACTTAAAAGTTTTATTTCCCCCTAAACTTTGGAGTTCATATTTAAACAATTTAGGGATGAAAAGTTGGGATGTTACACCTAATCTTGGGGGGAGGTATACCGACATCACACTCATCTACATATCATGTTCTGTTGGTGCTTTGTATATCCATGTTTCGCTTTCTTTTTAGTTTTTGTCTCTGCTTTCCAAAACACAAAAAGACCAAAAATATTTTTGTTGTTTCTCTTGGCTTGTTTCTTTGAATTTCAGCTTTGGTTTGCTTTAAAAAATCCAAAAAGATTTTTCTTTGTTTTTTTTCATTAAGCGCTTGCTTTGAAAATAGAAAACCCAAAAATATTTGTTGTTCTTCTTTGGTTTTGTGAAGTTCGTTGCAGGGTTCAGCGGTCCTCAGTGGAGTTTGGGTTTCAGGTTATTAATTCAAGGCTTACAAGTGAAAGGCAATAATGATGATTTATGACAACTCGAGGTGTGGTAAGAGGCTGGTAATGAACTCTATTTGTCTTCATTTTTGTACATATACTCAACATTGCGGGCATGCTTAGTCTGTTCATGTAAGGTGTATGTATTTACTGGATGCTTAGTACTTCTTGCTATCTTATGATTAGATCCAACTTTCTAATAGTTTGTAGCATGTCATATGAATGTTTGCTTGCATTGTTCTATTCATAACTCGGTATGACATTGTGGTATCCTCCTCTGAATGTTTCGTTTTAATCGACTTGGCACATGATCACGCATGCATATGAATGAACAAAAGTCAGTTAAGCCTCGATGATTTACTTTTCCTTAGATTTCTTGTATCACTTTTATGCCATAATTAGTTCTGTTTTATTGCAAGCATGATTATGAGTATTATTGCTCTCTTGTTTGTCGCTCCCTTTATATTGCTAGCCTTCACTTGCACTGAGTATGATCTCTACTTGTGCTTCCAACTCCCCAAAACCAATATTGTCTAAAAATTTCACCATACCTACCTACTAGCATCATTTGCTATTCCGTGCATATTTATTATGCCTTGTTTTCTTCCAAATAAAATGTTTGCTTGTTATAGAAAGTTAGTTAGTAAAGATATCATGAACTTGATGGCACACTTTATTTTCTTGCACTTAATAAAACTGAACCATTGTGACTATCCATGAAAGTTATATGCTTCCAAATTATAGGCTGGGAGTTAGCAGAACAGTGCTGTCACGGGGAACACTTTCAACACCTGTAAATATATACCCAGTTGATATCATGCTCTTGAGTTTATGGATGAAGTCGGTGTGAAATAAAAGGGGAGCTTGTAAGTTCATGGAGTTATGTATATGTGTTAGAGAAACGCCTGGGCCTCTAGCATAAGCCATGTATAATCATGGCGGAAACTTCTAGCATAACCATAGTGAGCAATCTATGAAGCTTTCTTCTTATAAAAAAGAAGAGAGACACAAAAAAGAGGAAAGAGATAAAAATCACCATTTTCCCATGGTACATAAGAATATTGCTGAGATGCTCACTATCTGCTTGCCTTGTCATTTTGATATGGGATAGCTCATGTATCATTGGGCAAGGGGTACCCCATTGGCGGTTCTCTATCATACACATGTATTTACTATGACAAGAACTTACCGGTAACTAAAGTTGAGTAGCATGAGGAGCGGCCCTCGTACTTAAGGTACATGATATTTCCATTTTATGGTCTGTCAAGCCTATAACTCATATTGGACCTCACTTTAAACTTAAACATATAAAGATGCCTATGATAGGGGCAATGAGAGCTCAAAGCTAATGAGTACCATACTTTCAAAATTTGGAAGCCTTTCAAACCTTTCAAAACCTTTTTCACTTCCTTTTTGAGTCACCACTTATTCTATGAGCACATTCTTGAGAGCATAGTTGTCATTCTTAGTGTAATGTGCTTGTCTTAAAACTTGGTTAATTATGTCATGACTTTGATGCTTGTATCTTTGATATCTTTACTTCTAGTCTTCACTTGAACTTCAGAGGTGCCTTGGCATTTATGTTTTGCTCCACAATCAAAGGTAAGTGAGATACCACTCTATCATACCTTCTTATGAGCATTGCAATGTTGTTTATGTTTATGTTTCATGCTAATTATTATTATTGCGTTGGAATATCTTCATAGCTTGCAATGAATATTGAGTAGACTTAGCTGCATACTCCTTCTTATGAATTGTCTAAGTACTGATCATATGTTGAGAATATATACATTACATGAAGAAAATGTGTTCATGAAAGTTTCTTTTATCGCACTCAGTTTTCAACTTAATTTCTTGAGGACAAGCAACAAGCTAAGCTTGAGGGAGTTGATACATCCAAAATGTATCTACTTTCCCGAACACTTTTGTTATTGTTTCTCCTCTAAACTTGTGTGATTTGGATACAACTAACACAGATTGACGCTGTTTTCAACAGAATTGCTTTGGTGTCTAGTTTTTGTGCAGAAAATCAACTTTCAGGAAAAATCTCAGAAAATATTCCCAAACTCCTATTTTACCAGAAGATTTACAGAGCCAAAAGATGAGACGGAGGAAGGCCACGAGGGGCCCACACCCCTGGCCGCGCGGGCCAGCCCAGGCCTCTCCTGGGAGGGGTGTGGCCACCTAGGGCACCCCCTCGGCCTCCCTCTTCTCCTACATAAAGCCTCCTGACCTAAAAACTCTGGGTTTGACGTTTTTCCAGAAAGAGTTCCGCTGCGCCGCCACCACCAGAAACCGTGATTCGGAATCAGAAACTGCGTTCTGGCACCCTACCGGGACGGGTAATTGGAGGAGATCATCGCCATCATCATCACCAATGTCTCTCCATCAACCATCCATGTTTTCCCTATCCATGAGTGAGTACTCCCGCACCATAAGCTATGGGGATGGTAGGGCTTAGATGAGATCTATCATGTAACATAATAAGATTGTTAGGATATCATGCCTAGTATCTTTATTAGTGCTATTTGACTTTGTTGCAATTTGTTGTGCTTAATTCTTATCACTAGGGCCCGAGTGCCATGATCTTAGATCTGAACTTATTATTTATTCATGATGATAGTATTGTTTGTGATCTTATCTGCAAGTTGTGTACACATATCATTGTACGGAACCAAAGGCCCCGAAGTGACAGAAATTAGGACTGCCAGGGGGGATGGCTGTGATATGAGGATCACATGTGTTCACGGAGTGTTAATGCTTTTCTCTGGTACTCTACTAAAAGGATTACCTTAATTTTCAGTAGATTCCCTTGAGGCCCCGCTGCAACGGGCTGGCTGGACAAAAGATGTTGTGCAAGTTCTCATTGCAAGCATGTATGACTATATATGGAACACATGCCTATGATTGTTTATTACTTGGATGCTTTATCTTATATATATGCAATTGCCCTAGATCTTGAAGTTACATGAATAGTCTTGTCCATGCAACGCACGTCCATCCATCCACCTATGCCTACCACACTCATATCCTACTATTTGCTACTATTGTTACTACTGCCTTTGTTTTACTGCTCCTGTTACTTTGCTATTGCTATTGTGAGCAAGACTATTTCCAGGTGCAGCTGAATTGACAACTCAGTTGTTAAGGCTTATAAGTATTCTTTGTATCCCCTTGTGTCGAATCAATAAATTGGGTTATACTACCCTCAAAGACTGTTGCGATCTCCTATACTTGTGGGTCATCAAAAAGCCTTGCATAAAAGTTATTAATAATAATATTATTTGGGCGCTCATGAATGGGACATTTGAGCATTAGTAACTTCAATCTCCCCAAGCTTGAGTTGTACTCTCTTCATCACGAGGCCAAAAGTTATATATGTGATTCCGATCTCTATGAATCTCACTAAGAGGATATAATTTAGAATAAAAGATAGGTACAATTTCCTCCCATTCAAGAGATTGGCCATTCTTTAGCAGCTTATACCATACCTCAGCACTTCCTTTCAATGACAAAGACAATAAATTTTTCTTAACTTGATCTGTTGTAATACCTGCACACTTGGACAACCCACATAATTAATGTATAAAAATCAAATGATCACTAGGATGGACAATTCTATCTCCAAAATAGTAGTTATCCATGACACGATCAACAATTTTTGTAGGTATTTTAAAAGGATCTATTTCAGAAGGTGGTGGTTCATTTACTACCTTAGAAGTGGTAGTAGCTTTCCAAAATAGGAAACTAACTGTGTTATCCACATTGAAATAAAGTAACAAACAGAAATAAACAATACTCACAGTAGAAATTTCCTTTTACCAGTTCCACTCTTCAATATCGCTTCACTCCCCGGCAACGGCGCCAGAAAATAGTCTAGGGGGTGTATCGTAGTACTTTCTATAAATAAGAGTGTCGAACCCAACAAGGAGCAAAAAGTGTTGACAAGTGGTTTGGATCAAGGATTCACTCTAAATACTTAGAAAACAGATTTTTAGGGGTTCTTGATAATGCAAATAAATAAAGTGTGAGTAAATAAAAGACAATAATAATAATTGCAGCAAGTGTCCCAATCATTTCTTTATCAAAGAACAAGCCGGTTGTATTACCTAAGATGACCAAACGTTGTCGAGGACACATGGGAATATTGTCAAGTGCTTTCGCTTCATATAGTTGATTAATATTCTTTGGTTGGAAAAGTGTTGTGTGGGTGAACCTATGCTAATGTACCAACCTTACTTGGACTAGTACATACTCTTGATTATACCCCTACAAAAATCCGCAACTACAAGAAAGTAGATAAGATAAAAACCTATCCACAATATTAAACTCTGAGATCCTACACTCCCTTGTTCAATGGTTTCCTAACAGTGGTTTAGGTTTCTGTCACTCCGGCAACCCCGTAATTAGTAGCCAAATACACAATGCATTTCCCTAGGCCCATAATGGTGAAGTATCATGTAGTCCATGTTCACATGACACCACTAGAATAATAGCACCACAACTTAAATATCAAACTATTAAATATTTTTCAACACAATTCCACTACTAACAACATGACTTCTCCCATGTCCTCAAGAACTAAATGAACTACTCACGAGACCTCATATGGATCAAGATCAGAGATGAAATAATGATAAGTACCAATCTGAACAACAACAATAATCCAATGGTTCCACGCAATATCATCAACTACAACAAGTAATCAACACTGAGAAAGTTTCCCGTAAGAACTATGCAAGATTCAACCCAATTGCTATAGCAGGATGGAGTGGTGGTGATGGTGCTGGTGGAGATGATGGTGAAGAAGATGATGATGATCCTTATGAAGTCTAGCTTGATGACGGTGTTGACGGCGGCGATCTCCCATCTCCCGGAAGGAATTTCCATGGCAGAATTCTGCCTACCGAAGAGCTCTTTCTCTCTCTGTAGTTTTCGCCCCGCAGAGGCGGCTGAATCTTTCTATGGTCTCTCCCCAAGTCTTATTGTTTCAGGAGGATTATATACGCCAAAGGGCGATGCCAGAGGTGGACTAGGGTGGCCACACCACCTGGTGGCGCAGCCCAGGGTGGCCGCTCCAGAGGGTGGTGTGGGCCCCTGTGGCTCATCTCCACTCCTCCTTCTGGCTTCCTTCGTCTTCTGGAAAAATAGGAATTTCCGTATATTTTCTTAGATTTTCTGATCTTCACAAATATTGCATCTGGACAGCGCTTTTTCTATCAGAACCCTGACTCCGGCGGTTCATCCTCCAAAAGTCATCAAACATGCAAAATAGATGAAATAACTTAAGTATCATCTCTTAAAATGAAATATATCAATGAATAACAGTAAATTATAATATAAAATAGTGATGCAAAATGGACGTATCAAGGCCATATGGTTTATTTGCGTAAAGCCAATTTTATAAAAAAAATTGGTAAAACTTTCATTATCTTATTTTGAAAATCTTTAATAAATTAACATAGGATCGAGTGGCAAACGAGGAATCCACCAAGCTGCCATCCCTCAACCTAACACCTGGCACCCTGACAAGTGCCCAAAACCCCACGTATGAACGAATCCACGAATGTAGGGTTTGAAAACTCCACCTATAATGAATCCACGGTCATAGGGGTTCACCTATGACGAATCTCATGGACATAGGGTTTTGAAATCTCACCTACGCCGAATCTTACAGACATAGGGTTTTGAAAATAGAGGAAATCCTTTATAGGATTTAGTCTTCAGTCCCTCAAATTGCTCATAACCGGGAGCATGGCTAATCGATTATATCTTACACTCTGTAAGGTTATACACTTTTCCCACATGTCACAAGACATTCCCATCGTTGTGACTTTGAGTCTAGATCGTGATGAAGTATTTCATAGAAGCCCCCTATGCATTTTCTCGATCCGCCCGCTACTATGATCCGAAGAACCCTCTCCAATGGCGGTACCGAAGTGAGGTTTTACCTCCATGGTCAACTAAGCCAAAGCCTATATTACCATATGGCTATACTGGAAGCTCCTTCGACTGAAACATTGGAGATCTCTTTGAACCTGGGCAGCGGTCCCCACTATTTCCTAAGTGGGCACAGCCTATCCAGGATGCGACCCTTGTAGATGCTACCAACATACTCCGCCCGGATAAAATAGTTTAAATTTTGTTTTTCCTTGTAAACATTTTGTAAAACATATGCTCTTAAATGGAGCTCAAATATTTATAAAATTCTTTTTCTTTCAACTCGACGTCAAATCGTTTTACCATAGCAATAGTATTTCACACAAAACAATAATGATTTACATAGGGTATCAAAGGAATGTTTGTGTGGAGTAAACCTAAGTATACAACTACTTAGGATCATAGCTATAATTTTGCAAAGCGCGTGGTTGCAAAAATACTTGTACCAAAATAATACTACAACCTACACATGCATACTATCATTTCATAAATAAAAGCATGCATTGTTGATAACATAGGTTATGGAAATGAAGGATGGTATAACTTGCCTTTTTGGATAGAAGAAACCCAATATGAATTCCTCAAAATTTTAACCTTGATAAGTTATCCATGGTAATTTATACTCAATAATATATATCCTCGATGATTATCCTTGGTAATGTACCCACAATAATTTATCGTCGACCCTCTTCGTGAAATCCTATCGCAACGAAAAAGAAATACAAAGCATACATAAACACACATACACACAAGCATAGCATTCAAAAATAGAAATACTCAATGAAGATGAATGTGTGGCAATTATGCACAAAATCCAAATAAAATACCAAATCACTTTTATAGTTTTCAGCAACAACCACAAAACATTACAAGTTCAAGAAATGCATATACAAGATTTAATACTTAATTCAACCATATCAATTACGATTCTTAACAAGTTGAATTAATTAAACTTTATATTTTTGGTGAGAACCAATTATTAACACTAAGAACATGTTAAACAACTCAAAATATCTCATTTGAAAATTCGATTATTTTATAGTTGTCAAAACTGAAACTAATCGTTTCATGCTAATTATATAGTTTAATTAGGAATAAGTCCATGCATCTATTAGTCGAAAGGATAATCCTTGTGTGCATACATTGGAAAATCCAGCTCAAGGATTGACCGAGTTAATTCCATAGGGGTGCATGCGATGTAGTATTATTGCATGTAGCTAAATTCTAGTCATGATCGTGTGTGTGTATGCATGTTGAGAAGTGTTCCATGGATCTTGGATGCATAGTTCGTTGGTTTGATTTTTTTGGTTTCTTTACCGAGCAAGATTGAGAGATATGGAGATCAAGAGGCTGCTTCATTTAACGGTACAAGTTTGCATGGCTAGAAAAGCAACAGGTATCGCTCGCCGGAAGGAATTTGGAAAAAGGCGGAAAGATGGATCGGAAAAAGGATGTCATGGATAGAAATCAATTACTAGATTGAATTCAATAGTTAACATTAAAATATGAAGATTTGTTGTGTCATATACGACATGAAGCTAACAGGTTGGAGGCAAACATAAATGGCATCCTATGCCCTATTGCTTGATATTGAAGATGTGTAACTTCATCTAAACTTAAATGATGTGATAACGCCATGGTAATTGAATTTACAACTAATATCAGTACCAAGGCGAGATGGCTCATCAACAAGAGCGCTTGTCATCGGACTTGAAGGAAGAGGACGACGGGCGCTATGTATGTACTTATTTGAAGAAGATGATGTAGACGATCATGGCCTCCAGGTTCTGTGGGATGAAGCGAACTCCATGGCGTGGCTGGTGAAGATAGAAGATGCATGGAACACTTCGGTGCTGGCCTTGGCGACGTACGTGGATGTCATGGCGTCAACGGCGACGCGACTAACGGCGAAAAGAAGGTGCACCATCGAGAGCGACGATATCTTATGATGAACTCTAGTTTATGGCTGAAGGTGGCATGGTCGCTACAGACTGTACAGATCATATTGGGACAAACTTTGTGAAGCAAAACGAAGGAGCGGATGAAGGAAAGATGATGCTCTCTTTCGTTCATTCTTATATAGGCTGTGGAGGGAGATCGGGAGTCCAATTCTGACGAATGGTATTCGGTTCACTACATCGTTTCAAAACACTTGAGTCAGCAGAGTGGGAACTTTAGAATTTTATTACCGGAACGGATTTCCCATTACATTTCAAACAAGCTTTGTGTTGATTGTGAGTGGGGATGTCGACTAGAATTGATGGGAGAGGCAGGAGAAGAGGTACTGCCATGGATGTTTTGAGTTAGTGTCTTTTTTTTGAACGCAGGGCGCCCACGAAGGGGCAAGAAGCCATTTTATTATACCATCAATGGGTGTACAAATATTTTTACAGAGAACCCCATAAGAACAAAGATTAGTACATGGGCCCCTGGCAAATACAGAAAGGACCTTACAATGTAAAAGACAATTACAGTCAAGTCCTCCTCTTTCCCCATTGCCGAGCAGAGGAAGCCACGCCTGCCGTTGCCGTACACCGCCCCGGGGACTTCGCCACATGCGTCGATGCCGACGAGGACCACAGAAACAGCGTGCTTTAGAGAGGGCCTCCCGATGGAGGTTGAGTAGAGGCTGGAGCTCACCAGCAAGATGAGGTCGCCATGGACCAAGGAATCACTCGGTAGATTGATGGCTTCTCTTTTCCCTAGCCGACGGAGCCCAGCAACCCTACTGGAATCGTCAACTCCACCAACGAGAGAAGAGGAGGAGAGCATGGCAAGGGAAATCCGTCGGCAACAGACACGAGCCTGAATATGCCGCGCCGTGATTGCGAGCCTGCCATCGATCTCCAAGCTCCCGCCACGAACCAGAGGAGACATGCCAAGAGAAAAATTGCACCAGCTAAAGGCCAAGACACATACCTTATTCAGAAGGGTTGAGGATGAGCTCGTCGCTAGTGTCAGCTTCCTCCATGGAAGCTCGGACATGGAGAAGAATCTCTCCACATAAAATTGAACCCGGTCCAGAGGCTCGATCCACACTTTGGTGTGCACCTTATTCAGCAGTATGCAGGGGTTCCTCCGCCTCACGAGCACTGCCACCTGACACCAGCGATGGGCCACAAGGAGGAGAGACCACAAGGCATGGAGGATCTGGCCGCCAAGATCCCCCAACCTACCCGAAGACTCCATAAAGGAAAACACCATCTCGGCAATCACAAGATCTAATCCTAAAACTAGAAAGAAAGAACAAAGCCAACCTCCAGATCCATCCCCTCGCCGGTCAGCTGAGCCACCGAGAGGAAGGAGTGGGGTGGCGACGGAGGGGGAAGGACGACTCTCAAGGGCTCTGGAAGGGTCGGGCCGGGCACTAGAGTTAGTGTACGTGTATGTGAATGAGGATAAAGAAGATCTTTCGTTCGGTTCGAGTCTGTGTTGCCCTTGTCCAGATGGGCCAATAAAGTCAGCCCAATAGGAAATAAATGTCAGAATAAAAAAATAGATAAAGGAGAGGGAGTTGGCCATGATTGGGCTGATCAAATATTGATCGTTTAACTTTTTCTCTTTGTTGTTTCCCTAGTTATATAGGCTTAAATTTAATCAAACAATATTTATAAGAATTGAAGAAATCAAAAATAGCTATATCTAAAATCATTTTATTAAAATCCTTTATTGGCATTATATATTCCCTAAATTGATTTTAGGGTTTTATAAATATCCATAACATTTGTACATATCCAAAGTGCATATGAAATATATCTAAATCATTTCCAAACAATGTATTGAGGAAGTCATTTTATCCTCTTCCCTTCTATTTTATTTCATATATGGAAATGAACTTAAATATATTAAAATCCAAAAATGCACAAGACTCAATAAATTCCAAAATTAAATATTTTTCCAACATATTTATTATTAATGGGAAATTCATATTATTTCCTCTCTATATTATGCAACATGGTGTGGGAAAATATTTTAAATGGCACGTAAATCAAATGTCAAGCAACAAATCAAATGCACATATCTTGGATTTTTAATTTGGATAGTCATCTTAATCCACTCATGTATAATATTTTGAACATGGTTGAGAAAAGCTTAAACAAGTCCATAAAAGTTTTAAATCCTTCAAAAATTCAACCAAGTCAAAGCGAGACACACACGATATTTATTCATTAATTTCCTTTATTTAACGTTTCAAAATTGTGAAAAATTTGGGATGTTGTAATACATTTTACATATTCATTTTAATTTTAAACCAATAGGGATATTTGTAGATCTGGTATTCAGAAAATTAAAAGGAAAAGTGCATAGAGGAGGAGAGGGCCGGATCTTATACCTGGTGGGGCGAGCTATGGAAATTAGGCCCGTCCGGCGGCGCAGGCGCCGAAATTCATATCCCAGATCACAGGGGCCGGCTGTCAGCCACCACTGGTCACGACGGGGTATGGGGATACCTGGGCCGTTGGATCAAGAGGCAATCCACGGCCCCGGGTCATCTTCCCCAATTAGAAAGGCGCCGCTGCGTCGGAACCTCATACGCTCAATTTGAATCACCATTCTATATCATAATTTATTTGTATTCATTGATATTTGTCTTATTATGAGGTATTACTTATGGCTTTTCATCTGTTTTTGCATGTTGGATGATTCTTGGAGGATGGACTGCCGGAGTCTAGACTCTGATGGAAAATAAGGCGTTTCGATGCAATTTCGCGAAGATCATAAAAATACCAGAAAAATATAGAAACATATTATTTCACCAGAAGACGAAGAAAGCCAACAGAAGGAGCGAAGGGGGGCTGCAGGGGCCCAAACCCCTCTAGGAGCTGGCCCATCTGAGGCCGCGCCTGGGGTGGGTTTGGCCCACCTGCCTGGCCTCCGACTCTCCCCCTTTGCCTATAACCTCCCTTCGAAACCCTAAGCTTGAGGGAGCGACCACAGATAGATTTCCGCCCCCTCTAGGAGGTGGAAAACACCGAGAGAGAAAGATCTCTCTGGTAGACAGATTTCTGCCGGGGGAATTCTTTATCGGAGAGGGGAGACCGTCGCCATCAACACCATCATCAATCTAGGCTTCATCGGGATCATCGTCATCATCATCCACACCATCATCTTCACCAGCACCATCATCACCACTCCGTCCTGCTGTAACAATTATGTTGGATATTGCTTAGTTCATTAGGGGAACTTTCCCAGTGTTAATTACTATTGTATTTGATTCTTGTGAGTGGAACCATTGGATTATTGTTTATGTTCAGATTGTTATCCATTACCATATCATCTTTGATCTTGATCCATATGATGTATTGTGAGTAGTTCGTCTAGTTCTTGAGGACATGGGAGAAGTCATGTTGTTAGTAGTGAATCTGTGATGAGTTATTATTCAATGGTTTAGTATTTAAGTTGTGGTGCTATTCTTCTAATGGTGTCATGTGAACGTCGACTACATGATACTTCAGCATTTATGGGCCTAGGGGGATGCATTGTGTATTTGGCTACTAATTGTGGGGTTGTCGGGGTGACAGAAACTTGAACCCCCGTTAGGACACCTTTGCACAAGGGAGTGTAGGATCTCAGAGTTTAAGGTTGTGGTTATATTATATATTACTTACTTTCCTGTAGTTACGGATGTTTGCAGAGGGTTTAATCACAAGTATGTATTAGTCCTATGAAGGGCAGTATGTTAGCACCGGTTCACCCACACAACTCTTACAAACACCAGAGAAGAGTACTCAGCTATTTATAGCGAAAGCACTTGACAGAATTCCCATGTGTCCTCGAGAACGTTTGGTCCTTATAAGTATTTCCACCGGCTTTTCCTTTGCTAAGAAAGGATTGGTCCACTTGCTCTGTTTTGTTCGTTACTTCTGTTACTTGATCCTTGTTTTGTTGCCTTGTCAGAAAACCACTAAAAATTCATTTGATAATCACAGGGATTTCCTACTCCATACCACTATTCAACACCTTCTGCTCCTCGTTGGATCGACACTCCTATTTATCGAAAGTACTACAATACACCCCCTATACTTGTGGGTCATCAAGACTATTTTCTGGCGCCGTTGTCAGGGAGTGAAGCACTATTGAAGAGTGGAACTGGTAAGGGAAACTTTTACTGTGAGTATTGCTTTTGTTACTGCTTGTTACTTTTTTCCAATATGGATAACCCACTTGGTTTTCTGTTTGGGAGAACTACTGCCACTGAAAGGGTAGTAGATGAACCACCACTTGTTGAGATAGATCCTTTTAAGATACCTACAAGTATTGTTAATCGTGTTATGGATAATTATATTTTGGGGATGGAACTATCCATCCTGGTGATCACTTGCTTTTTATCCATGAATTATGCGGGTTGTTTAAGTGTGCAGGTCTCACAACTGAACAGGTGAAGAAAAATTTACTCTCCATATCTTTGAAAGGGAGAGCTGAGTCATGGTATAAGCTGCTAAAGAATGGACAATCCATGAAAGGGAGGAGATGGCATCTCTCTTTTACTCTAAATTTTATCCTCCCAGTGAAATCCATAAGGATAGAAGTCTTATTTATAACTTTTGGCCTCTTGATGGAGAGAGTACAGCTCAAGCTTGGGGGAGATTGAAGTTACTAATGCTTAAATGTCCTATTCATGAACTCCCTAACAATATTATTCTCAATAACTTTTATGCTAGGTTTTCTCTTCATGATAAAGATTTACTAGATGCTTCTTGTGCTGGATGATTCACAAGTATGAAGGAAGAAGCTAAATGGGATCTCTTAGACCGTATTCAAGATAACACTGAAGCTTGGGAGAATGACAAAGGAAGAAAGTTAGGTATAAACTATGATTATGAATGCATTAAATCTTTTATGGGTACTGATAGCTTCCGTGATATTCACAATAAATTTGTCCTTGATCCTCAAGTTCTTGCAAAATGTTTTGATGCTTTTGCCTCTTATATTGAGATTCCCAAGAAACAGTGGAACAAGTACCATGCTCCTTATAAAGATATTGTTACCCATGTTCCTACCAGTATAGAAGTTTGTACCGTTGATCCTATTTTGCCTGAACCTTATGTTGAGAAGATCCCTTTTCCCTCCAAGGTAAAGGAACACTCTATTATGGCTAATGTGGTTAGCAAAAGTGCAAAGAAAACTGCAGTGTCCGATGAGCTTATTGATATCGAGCCTGTGGTAGCTATTGTGAAAGATCTTGTCACTAGAAATATAGAGGATGAGCATATTTTCTTCTGTGAAGACACTACTAATATTGTTTCTCATCCTAAGAAAGTTAGAAAAGCTAGTGTCCCTGTGCTTTCTGTTAAAATTGGTAGTCATAGCTATTATGGTTTATGTGATATTGGTGCTAGTTCCAGTGCTATTCCTTATGATCTTTATAGGGAAATTATGCATGAGATTGGTCCTTGCGATCTTGAGGACATTGATGTGGTCATTCACCTTGCTAATAGGGAGAAAGTTTGCCCCATTGGCATTGTAAGAGATGTGGAGGTCCTTTGTGGTCAGATTAAATATCCTGCTGATTTTTTAGTACTTGGTAAAGAAGCTAGTAAAACCTATCCTATTATCTTTGGTAGACCCTTTCTGAATACTTGTGGGGCTATCATAGATTTAAGGAACGAAAAGGTTTTTACTAAGTTCGTTGGAGAGTATTATGAGTTTAACTTTTCCAAATTTGCCAAAACTCCTTATGAAGATGAATTGCTTGATGAGGACTTCAGGGTTGAAAAACTTTCTGCTATTTCTCATGCTCCTAACAATGCCTTGCAGTAGTTCAAGAAAGATCATGAAAGAGATGCCTTCATGAAGGAAAGAAATGAGATTGATTAGGCTTTCGTTCGTTAGCCTGAGTTACTTAAGCATAATTTACCTATAGAAGATTTGGGTACCACGCTTCCACCTAAAGGGGACCCTATTTTCGAATTAAAACCTTTACCTGATGATCCTAAATATGCTAATCTTGATGATAGGAAGATATACTGTGGCAGCCCGGATTTACGGTTCGAGAATACCCGTTATGCATACATTTCATGTTCCCATGATCAGTGAGCCGTGAGCATAACCGACTAGTATCATTACATCATCCTTACATTAACGGAGGCAAAACTTACAAAGGGGCCATTATGGCGATTACAACACAGGTAGCGGAAGTCTTTAGCGCAGAGCCCGTGCCTTAAGCTACATGCAACTGACTGGGAAGACGGTCGAGCTCGCATAAACGTCGACTCCTTTGTCGCTTTTGAACATCTGCAATCTGGCCAAGTAAATAGCCAGGGACAATGCCGGTGAGTACTTTGAAGGTACTCGCAAACCACCGGGACAAGGGTAAGAAGAAACATGCATAATGGGTTGTGGCGAGATAGCTCTAGACTATATTTGTTTTGAAAGCATAACCAAACATTGGCATCTCTATATCTTTGTTCAAAAAGAGGTTTTGGAAAGTATGACTCTTTTTTGAAAATCTGGACATCTCCACATCCTTGATAAAAAAATTAGAAAACGTCTTTTTGTAAAACTCTTTTTAAAACCTTATCGACCATCTCTGGTCAAAACCAATATCATTCTTATCTCTTCCTCGTGACCAAGTCACATCCTTTACTTTACCACAACTTAACCGAAGGGTCCTCCTAGAACTTGCCATTCCAACCGTCCTTGTCCATGGACACGGCTATTCAAATAGATTACACTCTGCAGAGTTTGTGCACTTTACCCACAAGAATAAATAAATCCGCCGGGATAAAACCACGGCATGCTACACACGGTAGATAGGGGTTCGGATAATCAAACTTGAACCTTTCATTTGTCGATCCCTAGAAACGGTTGCTTTTCCTTTTGGGTTTATCTCTTCGGTATGAGTATGGGGTACGACGACCCTGGTCCTTCCATCCGTACTGACCCTTGCCTCCAGACCGAAGCCTGACCGATAGCAATAGTGACAATCTTCCATCCGTACTACCTAAAAGCATACCGTCCGTGAGAGACCCAATTGTTGCACCAGTGCCTTACCCTACAGGTAGACCGGATTTCAGGCGTTTTCTCCCCTTTAGCGAGTAAGAGCAGCCCCGGCTAAAGATCACAAACTACGAGCTAAGACCTAGCGACTGGGGTAATGTGGTTGCATGGGTAAAATTGTTCCGGACATTGGCTTAGTACATCCCTTACTTTCTCTTTCTTGACTTTATCTTCATCCACCTCACCTTTTGTTTGGTAAAGCTTCCACTCAGAAACAATGCCTCTTTCCAAGGGTTTTATTTTGAATACTTTGTAGTAGGGTAAAAACCCAAAACAGTTTTATCATTGAAAATCCGTGGGTTTCCAAGAGGGAAGATGCTAATCATCTTAGCCTCATTCTAAGGGGTGAAGATAGGTGTAAACAGGGTAGGGTCCAATGGACACTCATTCATAACTTGGAGGAGCCAAGTTACTCACGTCTATTTATTTGAATCAAACCATACCTTTGATCATGCAATTCATAAACGAGATATAAAACAGTTGATAAATAGAAATGGGTAAATATAGGAGTTTAGGAATGGTGGCTTTCCTGTGACCAGAGGGATGTCCCATGACTTCTTTAGAAAACCAGAATACCAATAACAATACAAATAAGAGTCACCGGTCCTTCCTTTGTCTCGACGTCACATAATCGCAACTATCATCGTTTATCGAGCATACATGCAAACAAACAATACACCTATCAATACAAGGCATGCAATCATCAAACGATACAACAAGTAAAGGATGGATACATGATAGACATTAGTAGTATGTTGGAGGTTTTATGTGATTGGATTGGGAGAATATTTGGAGGCATTTAGGGAAAAGAATCCCTTTGGATTTCTAGTCTTAGAAATACCTAGGAGATTGGTTTTTGACAAAGAGCTTGATCTGTATAATACCATTGTGTAAAAATGATACCATCAGATAGGTATTAATAAAATGAAACCAACAAAATGGTTTCACTATATTATCAATTTCCTAGGATTTATAATGGATTTTAGAGTGATTAAAACTCTAGTTTTAGGAAATAATTCACCAAAACTTATCTGGAGTTTAAAAAATTATTTCCTTGGGTTAAAAGGTAGAGTTTGATGGACTGAATCAAGAGGAGTTGGAATCACCTCAAAACAATTAACAGAATGTCCTTGAGAAATCCCCAAAGACATTACTAAATGGGATTTGTCTTTTTCATCATATTTATTTTACAGAAATTTTTTAGTTGATTCCAAGGTTACATGTTAGGCACTGAGAATACCTTTCTTTAGAAATTGGAATAAACCTTTTTGGAGTTACAGAACTACTGTAATGTCTTTATTAATGAATAACCCATGCACAGAAGAGTTTAATTCACCACAAATCAACAGAGGCTCATAAAAATATGAGCTGGTGTATTATGAAGTATATGGATGTGTGTGTCAACTGAGAGTTGGAATTAGGTCAGAACCTCACTTGGTTTGACCTAGGGAAAATACTAAAGGCAGAAATGGCTTCATTTTGTTATTTTTGTTACCAGTAATATAGGAAGCAAGTGACTAATGGGCCTATGGGACTTGAAGGGTATGGTTTATACCTTTCATAACCAATTGGATTTATCCAATTTGGGTTTACCAAACTCTCAGAAAGATTTTATTTGTGGATGGAACACATGTTGCCAAATTATTTTCTAAGGTCTACTTATACAAAATTTTGGGTAGGCAAGTGTATACCATGTTTGAAAAAACATGTGGTCACTAGAATAAATTTGGGTCTGGCCCATTTGAGTGGCTTTTCATTTTTATTTGTATTTAATTGAAACGGCTATATTTCAGAGCTATAGACAAAGATTAAAAGGAGAGTCTGCGGGCTGAGATCTGGGGGACTAGATGGGCCACGAGGGCAGATCCGGCCTGCTCGGCCTGTGCCTCACGCTGGAGGGTAGATCCAAAAGGCTAGCAAGCGGGGCCCGCCTAGCAGCGAGACGGCGCATCGAAGAGGTATGGGGGAACTTGCACCGTCGGATTAGAATGGAATGGACGGCCCTGGGCCATCTTCCTTGGTGAGACGCAGACGGGGGGAGAGGAAACCCTAGCTGAGGGTTGGCGGCTCAGGGGAGCTTACCTGAAGCGCGGGAGGCGCAGGTAGTGGGCCATGGAGATGTGGCATGACGAGGCGGTCTCGGAGAGGTGCGGCACCATGGCACTTGGCGCTTGGAGGGAGCTCGATCTTGCTAGCGGCTCGGGTATGGTCGGAAACATGCCGAGAAGCTCGTAGGGATGCTGCATGCCGCTGGTGAGGCTTCGGGGCGACATGCAGAGGCTCTGGGAGACATTCAGGAGGCTGAGGCGATGCTTCTGAGGCTCATCTACCTCGGACTCGCCCTGGGGGGATTCAAATGGAGATGCTCTTATGGAGGCCACTCGGGTGTTCCTGGGACAAAAGGGAAAGCACAGGGGGATGTATTAGAGCTGGGGAACACCACTGAGAGGGAGGATGGGGTAGAGGAGGTCCGGGTTCGTGGCGACCTGCAAGGAACCTTGGTTGCCTGAGAGAAGGGTCATCTTTCCTTCCATGGCAAGGGGGAGCTAAGGGAGAGATCTCGAGCTCGGGGGAGAGGTTCTCTGTGGACAGGGAGAGAAATGAGGGAGGGGAAGAGTTGTGCTGGCTCAGGGCTTTATATATAGAGGAGAAAGAAGTCCATGTGGACACAGTGTAGGGGAGGTGTGGGAAGGGGATGCTGGCCATCCAATGGGGCAAGGAGGGGGGTGGAGAGGTGTGTGGGGTAGCCTCTGGTCGGGCTAAGTGACAGGGGTGAGATGGGAGCTGCTGCTCTGGTTTTTAATATGATGTGACAAAACAAGGATGCTTTGTCTCCCTCTCAACAAGAGCAAAAGGACAAGAACTAGGGTTTGGTTTCTGTAGACCTTTAGTGCTGCGACCAGGAAGAGGGAGGGGTGCTGGGGTGTAGTGTTTGACAAGGTTTGGTGATGATTGGATTTGGTTTGAAACAAGATTTTACTAGATTTGATCAAAACATGGGTTGTGAAGGATGTTTGAAAATTTGCATTGAGCAATGGGTGGAAATGGTACTGGTAGTTGGAGTAGGTCAAATAATCACCTCAAGATTTAAATGGGATTTTTCTGAAGATTATAATCCCATTTAAATGCACTTCTTCAAAAAGTGCTAACGTAGATTAATGGAAGCAAAAATGATATTTTTACATTGGGAAAGTTGGTTTTTGATGTTATATGGTCCTAAATACCATAACACACATTGTAGGATTTTATTGGGATTTATTGAATTGTAAAAGTATTTTTAGGGAATTATTTCTTGTTTCTGCCGTTTAAGAAAAGGGGCAAAAAGAAATAATAAGGAATCTCAAAAATATTTATTTTTCAGTTTGGAATATGGGGTATGATGCATAAGCATCAAATGTGCCTTAAGTTGGCAAGGTGATTTGGATAAAAACAAACATGCCTTCATAGACAAGGATTTTGGGAATTTGGTAATTAAAGGGAATTAAATAGTTTAAAAATCCAAATAATTGTGCAAATAAGATGATGTTAAATTGATGATGATTATATCCAAGGTATATGATGTTAAATTGATGTAGGCATCAATATCAACCTTGGTTTTAAAGAAAAGTGGTGAAAAGGGTGGAAACTAAATTCTTGGAGGATCTGGGGTTTGGTTACTCTAATGCCACCTAAACAGGGTTGGATTAGGGAGCTCAGAGCTCACCTTGGAACAAGGGGTATATGGATGGATATACCATGTCATATAGTTGATCATGGAAGCAAGAGTTGGGCTTGGTTGGATTTGAGGTGGTTTTGGAGTGATGGCAAACTTTGTTAAAAATAAGGCTGCCATAACAGATACATCAGGTAGCCTCCTAAACCATGTGGGTTTAAGAAGCAAAAGGTTCCAATGGAAACAAGTGAAGTGGGAGTTTATAGTACATGATTAGTAGATCATAACCAAGCAAAGTGGTGGTCAAGGGGAGGTGCCATATAGATGTGAGCTTCTGCCAAAGTAGACAAGATGATAGGATTTGTAGAAAAGATTATTATCATGACTACAAAACCATCAGGGATGAGTGGGAATTATAATGAATTAGCCATGGTAAAGAGTGGGTCTTGGTAGTACTACTGATGTACTACAATATGGTTCAGGTTCATTCTCAATAATGCACAAAGGTTGGAAAAGGTAGAGCTGCAAAGATTGAATCTAGAAAAGAAATACAGACTTAGCCATTTTGGCAGTTTTGGAGATTTTGACTAGAGTGCAAATGGAGATGATTTTGAGAGGATGGCAAAGGTTTATCCTATCCATCAAGTGGGTGATTTTAAGGTATATATTGAAGAGGGGGATCCAAACTTGGATGGGGTCTCCACTAGGTTGGAACTATCATGAGGGATTATTCCTGGATGAATCTGATCATGAGATAAGAGGGTCACTTGAGTGACTTATGATAGCTCCAGACTTGGATTCTTAGCTTGAGATGGATGATCACAATCAAGCGTTGGGTCCTAAAGGATGAGCTACTAGATTAGCTCACTATAGTTCCTAAGCAGACAAGGCAATAGCACATCAAGACAATTCATCAGACAACAGATCAAGGCAATTCATATTATCCTTATATCTTACTAATATGGTTACCATCAAGCCTAGCTTGAGGTAAGGTTGGGTATTTTGAAAGGGGTTTTTCTTTGAGGTATGATAAGGATCATCTTGGTATCTCTAACAAGATTGAGATGAAAAGTTTTTAATAAAGGTTTTGGAAAAACCTAGAGATAAGGGTAGTTGAAGGTTCTGTCTTGAAAACATAAGGAGAGTATATATATGTCTCCATTGTTTTAGCAAAAGAATCTAGTAAAGTATTTAGTTGTGTCAAAGTCATCTTGGCTCAGGTTTTTGAAATGCCAGAACATTTGAGAAAACGAAAGATGAGCCAACACATCTCTTTTGTAAAAATAGTTTTTGTAAACTAGGGTTGAGATGAGGAGCACACAACTAATACACAAACAGTTGCTTGAGCACAAGCAAGCAAGTAAGCACACGTTGTAAGAAAAAGTTTTTGTTCCCCCTGATTTTTGCCTTTTGGGACATTTAATCAGGGTTGCTGAAATTGGGGTGTTACATATACCCTATTATTATTAGTTCTAAACTTTCAGGAAAGGAAGAAGAAAGGTTAATGCAGATATTGAGGAAACAACGAGGAGCTATGGGCTATACTCTTGATGACTTAAAGGGGATTTATCCTACTATATGTCAGCATGCTATTAATATAGAGCCTGATGCAAAACCAGTTGTTGGGCACCAACACTGCCTAAATCCTAAGATGAAGGATGTGGTAAGAAATGAGGTATTAAAACTCCTTGATGGTGGTATTATTTATCCTATTGCTGATAGTAAGTGGTTTAGCCCTGTTCATTGCGTTCCCAAGAAAGGGGAATAACTGTTGTGCCTAATGATGATAATGAGCTTATACCCCAAAGAGTAGTAGTTGGGTATAGAATGTGCATTGATTTTAGAAAGATTAATAAAGTTACCAAGAAATATCATTACCCTTTACCCTTTATTGATCAAATGCTTGAGAGGTTGTCCAAAAAGACTCACTTTTTCTTTCTTGATGGTTATTCTGGGTTTTCTCAAATTGTTGTGAAAGCACAAGACCAAGAGAAAACTACTTTCACTTGCCCCTATGGTACTTATGCTTATAGGCGTATGCCTTTTGGTTTATCTAATGCTCTTGCTACCTTTCAGAGATCTATGTCTGCTATCTTTCATGGTTTTTGTGAAGAAATTGTGGAGGTTTTCATGGACGATTTTTCTGTCTATGGAAATTCTTTTGGTAACTGTTTGCACAACCTTGATAAAGTTTTGCAGAGATGTGAGGAAACCAACCTTGTTCATAACTGGGAGAAATGCCATTTCATGGTTAATGAAGGAATTGTTCTTGGACACAAGATCTCTGAAAGAGGCATTGAAGTTGATAGAGCCAAAATTGAAGCAATTGAGAAGATGCCTTGTCCTAGAGATATCAAAGGTATTCATAGTATCCTTGGTCATGCTGGTTTTTATAGGAGGTTTATTAAAGATTTCTCCAAAATTTCAAAGCCCCTTACTAACCTTCTTCAAAAAGATGTTCCTTTTGTTTTTGATGATGATTGTAAGGAAGATTTTGAAACTTTGAAGAAAGATTTAACAACTGCTCCTATAGTCCAACCACCTGATTGGAGTTTACCTTTTGAAATTATGTGTGATGCTAGTGATTTTGCTGTGGGTGATGTCTTGGGACAACGTGTTGACAAGAAGGTGAATGTTATTCATTATGCTAGCAAGACTCTGGATGCTGCTCAAAAGAATTATGCTACTACTGAAAAGGAGTTCTTAGCTGCAATCTTTGCTTGTGGTAAGTTTAGACCTTACAATGTTGATTCTAAGGTTACTAGTCATACTGATCATATAGCTATTAACTACCTTATGACAAAGAAGGACGCTAAACCTTGGCTTATAAGGTGGGTGTTGCTTTTGCAAGAGTTTGATCTGCATATTGTGGATAGGAAACATGCTGATAATCCTGTTGCTGATAATTTATCTCGTTTGGAAAACATTTCTTTTGACCCTTTGCCTGTTAATGATAGTTTTCCAAATGAGCAGTTAACTGCAATAAGGGTAAGTCCACATGAGAGTCCTTATTATGCTGATTATGCTAACTTTATTGTTTCCAAGTATTTGCCTCCAACCTTTACATCTCAGCAAAGAAGGAAATTCTTTTATGATCTAAGGCATTACTTTTGGGACGACCCACATTTATATAAAGAAGGAGTAGATGGTATTATGCGAAGATGTGTTCCAGAATTTGAACAAAAAGAGATATTGAGAAAATGTCACGGCAGTGCTTATGGAGGACATCATGCTGGGGATAGGACTACACAAAAGGTTTTACAATCTAGATTTTATTGTCCTACCCTTTTTAAATATGCAAGGAAGTTTGTTATATCATGTGATGAATGCCAACGAGTAGGTAACATCTCTAGACGCAATAAAATGCCTATGAATTATTATCTTGTTATTGAACCTTTTGATTGTTGGGGATTTGACTTTGTGGGCCTTTTCCTCCTTCAAAAGGGTATACTCATATTCTTGTTGATGTTGACTATGTTACAAAGAAGGTAGAAGCCATACCTACAAGCAGTGCTGATGGTAAGACCTCTTTGAAAATGCTCAAAAATGACATTTTTTCCTACGTTCGGTGTGCCTAGATATCTCATGACTCATGGAGGCTCCCATTTTATTCATGGGGGTTTTAGAAAAACTCTCGCTAAGTAAGATGTAAACCACAGAATAGCTTCAACTTATCACGCCCAAACTAGTGGGCAAGTAGAACTTTCCAATAGGGAAATCAAATCTATCTTGCATAAGACTGTCAATAGATCTAGAAAAAATTGGGATAAAAAGTTGAATGACGCTTTGTGGGCTTATAGAACTGCTTATAAAAATGCTATAGGGATGTATCCTTAGAAAATGGTTTATGGGAAAGCTTGTCACTTGCCTTTAGAGTTAGAACAGAAAGCTTATTGGGTAGTGAAAGAGTTGAATAGAGATTTTAGACTTGCTGGTGAGAAAAGACTGCTTGACTTAAGTAATCTAGATGAGTGGAGAGGTGAAGCTTATGAAAATGCTAGGCTCTTTAAGGAAAAAGTAAAAAAGATGGCATTATAAGAGATTTCTCAAAAGGGAGTTCCATGTTGGTGAGAAAGTTCTTTTATATAGGTCTCGTCTCAGATTTTTGCAGGGAAACTACTCTCAAAATGGGAAGGACCTTTTGTTATCAAGGAACTCTACCGTTCAGGTGCTATCAAAATTTCTTCTCTGAAGGATGACACAACACAGGTGGTTAATGGTCAAATACTAAAACATTATATTTCTGGAGACTCTTATAATAAAGATGTGGATGTTATTCAAATGGTGACTCCAGAAGAATTTATCAGAAGCCAAACACCAGAAACTGCAGAGCTCGTCTTTGAATAGGTAAAAGTCGTGAAAACAAAAGGTTCATGAAACTCCAATATTTTTATATTTTTGATGTTTTTAATACATAAGGGAAGTTACGAGACGAAACTGAAGAGGAAATGGAGCCAGCGCGGGCCCACTGGCTGGCGCCGAGGGGATGTTCCACCCTCGAACTCCGCCTCCGCTTTGTTTCCGTGTCAAAACCTTCCTGATGCATTGAAACTTCGTAATATATAACCCCCCGGGTTCCCTGAGGTTCTTGTATCTTGTTCTCATCGTGTTTTCGTTTTCATTCTGTTTCTGTCACAAAAATTCTCAGATTTGGAGCCTCAATGTCTTCCTCTGGATCACCCATGGAGGATTCCTCTGCGGATGTCCTCAACCCGTACATGTATGAGTTGAGGATTCATCCCAAAGATTTTATCCTTAAAGAGGGGAAGGTACAGATGAAAGAAGTTCAAGGCCCTAAAGGAGAAGGCAGTCTGGAGGACAGGATGGAAGCGTAGGAACAAGAAGTTTTCAGGTACAAGAAGATGGCATAATACGAAGTGGATTTTATTCACAAGATAAGTTCAGAACTCATGACCAAGCATGAGGGATAAGTTTCTGAGCTCCGAGAAGAGATCTTCTCACTCCGTCAGACCACCAATCAATTTCAAGCATAGCTCTATGACATACAAAATCAAAATTGTGAGTATGAGGCTAGATTTGATCGCATTAGCTCTGCTGCTAGTTCCAGGATTGCAGAAACAAAGACATCCTTTTTTGATGGGGAACCATTGCCTTGGAAGTTTGATGATAAAAAGAGAACACCATCACCACCAAGGGATTAATTCGTCATCAGGTTCGGCATCCCCTTGGCTTGTTCCAACCTTGGGGGAGTGTCGTGGTATCACCACCATTATCTTTTATCTTTTACCTTTTTAGTGGATTCATATCTGTGGTAGAGGGGTTATCTTATAGTTTGGTTTGCATGTGGAAGTATCTCTCCTTTAGTTGATTATCTATGTATCCCTTGGTATGAGTGCCTTTATTGAATATTAATGAGAAGTCTCATCTTTTACTTTTTGCACTTCTTATTTTAGTTTGTAATCTCTATTATATGATGGATCTTGTTGTTCAGTATTGGAACCACTTTGGGATCATAAAGTGGATCTAAATTGGTTTTAGCAAACCAAGTTCTGGTCAGTGGCATAAGTTTGAAATAAAAAGAAAGAAAGAGCTTACAGGTATTTGGTATCAATTGTTTTCTTTCATGTTGGCTCATAAGCTTAGTATTCTTTATTTAAGATTCTTTTGTGTCTTCAAGGAAGATTGCATGTTTGGCTTTATTACTTGTATGTTTGCTTGTTTCTTTCAACTCTCTTGCTTTCTACCCACCCTTGCTAGCCAAAACCTGTTTTGAGAAGGCATACTTCTCATGCTTCCAAAATCCTTTAAACCCAAAACTTTTTCCACTTGTGTCCACCATATCTACCTAGTAGCTATTGCTATTCCAAGCAAATTCTCAAGATTCATCTACCTTTCAAATTAAAAAAGTATTTTGTTATGTGAAAACTAGTTAGTAAAGCTCTCACGAACTTGATGGCACACTTTATTTACTTGCCCCTAATAAACTTGAACCATTGTGAACATCGAAGTTGTATATGCTTGCATCTATACGTTGGGATTAGCAGAACCGTGCTGTCACGGGGAATGTTTTCAACATTGCACCTGTACCTTGTTGTACATAGTTGATATCGTGCTCTTTTGTCTATGGATGTCAACAGTGTGAAATAAAGAGGGGACTTCTAAGTCCATGGAGTTTGTATTTTGTGTTAGAGAAACGCCTGGGCCACTAGCCTAAGACCTGCTCAATCATGGTGGAAACTTGCAGCATCATCATAGTGAGTCATCTATGAAGCATCCTCAACAAAAATCTATACACATAGTAAATAAAAATATCGCTGAGATGCTCATTGTCTGCTTGCCTTGTCATTTTGGTTATGGGAAAGCTCCTATACCATGTGCAAGGGGTACCCCGTTGGCGGTTCTCAATGATATGCAAATACTTACAATGACAAGAACTTACCTGGACCCAAAGTTTAGTATGCATGAGGAGTGGCCCTCATATTCAATGGACATGAGATTGCCAACTTATATTTCGTCAAGCATATACTCCATCTTTGTTCACTTTAACCTTAATCATATCAAGATGCTTATGATAGGGGCAATGAGGGCTCAAAGCTAGTTAATACCATAATATTTTGGAAGCTCTTTATGACTTGTAATCCCTGCTACCCTCTAAGAAGGGACCTTTCTCCCAGTTACCTGTTGAGTCAGTAAAACTACTCCCTCTCTATCTCCAGCAAGCTTTTGAGTTGTTGTGTTTCAAGCATTCATATGGTGATTTATTCAATCATGTTCTTTATCTCCCTTGTTTGCACAAAACTCTTACCTATTGAGTATTACTTTGAAAGCTTTCACTTGTGAAAAAACCTTTTTGAGCAAAGAGTGCTCCTGTTTTGAAACTTCTACCAAAAGCTTTTGTGAAACTGTTTGCCAGGTCTTCTCTGACCAAGAACAAGTTTGCCAATTCCAATTATGATTTATCTTTATGCATCTCTATTGTGTCTTCTGTACTTGGTTGCAAGCTAAGTTATATTATGGTGAGTTGCTCTCTTCTATGAGTTGTGAATTGGTAAGTGTGATGCTTCTTATTCGTATTCTTTTATCGACACTTCACTCCATAAACCTGTGGACATGTTTACTGACCTCGAGATTCGCAGGGACAAGCGAAGTCTAAGCTTGGGGGAGTTGATACGCCCAATTTGCATCATCATTCTATATATTAATTTACCTCTATTCATTGATATTTGTCTTATTATGAGGTATTACTTATGGCTTTTCATCTATTTTTGCATGTTGGATGATTCCTAGAGGATAGACTGCCGGAGTCTGGATTCTGATGGAAATGAAGGAGTTTTAGTGCAATTTTGCGAAGATCAGAAAAATACCAGAAAAATATGGAAACATATTATTTCACCAGAAGACGAAGGAAGCCAAAAGGAGGAGCGAAGGGGGGCTGCAGGGGGCCCAAACCCCCTAGGCATGGGCCCACCTGAGGCCGCGCCTGGGGTGGGTTCGGCCCACCTGCCCGGCCTCTGATTCTCCCCCTTCACCTATAACCTCCCTTCAGAATCCTATGCCTGAGGGAGCGACCACAGATAGATTTTCGCCGCCTCTGGGGGGCGGAAAACACCGAGAGAGAAATATCTCTCCAGTAGATAGATTTCTACCGGGGGAATTCCTTCCTGGAGAGGGGAGACCGTCGCCATCAACACCATCATCAAGCTAGGCTTCATCGGGATCATCATCATCCACACCATCATCTCCACCAGCACCATCATCACCACTCTGTCCCGCTGTAACAATTGTGTTGGATATTGCTTAGTTCATTAGGGGAAACTTTCTCGGTGTTAATTACTATTGTAGTTGATGCTTGTGAGTGGAACCATTGGATTATTGTTTATGTTCAGATTGTTATCCATTACCATATCATATTTGATCTTGATCCATATGATGTCTTGTGAGTAGTTCGTATAGTTCTTGAGGACATGGGAGAAGTCATGTTGTTAGTAGTGAATTTGTGATGAGTTGTTATTCAATGGTTTAGTATTTAAGTTGTGGTGCTATTCTTATCGTGGTGTCATGTGAACGTCGACTACATGATACTTCACCATTTATGGGCCTAGGGGGATGCATTGTGTATTTGTCTACTAATTGTGGGGTTGTCGGAGTGACAGAAACCTGAACCCCCGTTAGGACACCTTTGCACAAGGGAGTGTAGGATCTCAGAGTTTAAGGCTATGGTTAGATGATATCTTAATTACTTTCATGTAGTTACAGATGTTTGCAGGGGGTTTAATCACAAGTATGTATTAGTCCTAGGAAGGGCAGTATGTTAGCACAGGTTCACCCATACAAAACTTACAAACACCAGAGAAGAGTACTCAGCTATTTTAACCGAAAGCACTTGACATAATTCCCATGTGTCCTCGAGAACGTTTGGTCCTTATAAGTATTTCCACCGGCTTGTCCTTTGCTAAGAAATGTTTGGGCCACCTGCTCCGTTTTGTTTGTTATTTCTGTTACTTGCTCCTTGTTTTGTTGCCTTGTCAGAAAACCACTAAAAATCCGTTTGCTAAGTATTCACAGGGATTTCCTGCTCCATACCACTGTTCAGCACCTTCTGCTCCTCGTTGGGGTCGACACTCCTATTTATCAAAAGTACTACGATAAACCCCCTATACTTGTGGGTCATCAGAACCCTAGGGACATAGAGGCTCATGGATCAAGAGTAGGATTTGTCCATCCAAATGATGGGGAGATATACTCTGGGCCCTCTCGGCGATATCGCATTGATATAGATTGCAAGCAAGTGATGGAGATCACTAGAATGTTATATGACAGGAATGAGAAGGTAGCGAGATCAAACTAGGTATGGAGATATCAATGATCTAACCTAGGATATGTAAAATATCGCGAGACAAAAGAATTTAGTTGCAATGTTAAGTTTCTCACGATCACAAGAATTCATCGTTGAATGTGTAGGACTCAGTACGAATCTCCATGTCCCGTTGCTGATTATTGATCAGAGAGGGGTCTCGATCATGTATGCATTATTTGCGAACCGTAGGGTGACACACTTAAGGGATATCGAGACCATTTGGAGTAAATGAGTTTCCAGAGAATGAATATGAAAGCGTTGGAATTATTTCAATGGAAACCAGAATTGTTGCGGGTGAAATTGCTGAAACTAGTTTTTGCATGTGGAATTGAAATGTTGAAAGGGTTTTGTTCGAATGTTTGTTAATTAATTTAATTAACAAAATTCTGTAATAAATAAACGAGTTTTATTAAATGAGAGATTGCATTAAATTTGGTAGAAATTTAATGGATTTTGAGTGGAGAAAATGAAGGGACATTTGTGTGAGTGGGAGCTCCACTCAGATGAATGAGGGAGAGATGGGGGCAACCACCTTGGAAGCCGACCATGAATGGTGGGCTGCCCCCTCTCCTATAAAAGGATCCCCTCCTCTCAGTTCTCACTCACACCACCTCGTGAAGGATCTCTCTCCTCCTATAGAATTTCCCCATGATCTTGGATCAGCGAAATACATGTTCCCGATGGATTTTTCTAGAGCAAGGATTTCCTGCTTCTGCTGTTTCTCTGGAGCAAGGGCGCGAAGGTTGTCTGGGTTCCGGACGTGTGTTCTATCATGGATGTTCCGCTAAGTTGCGGGCTTTTCGGACTTCTACACGATCTTGATATCGGCAAGATATTGACTACATCATCAATGAATCCATACTTGTACAGCTTTGTCGGTCTTCATGAGTATGTATTCTTTATGTATATCCACCCGTTGATTGTATCTAGATAGATGGATCATGGTGCATTCAGTTCCCATCATAGAATTTTTTTTGTTTTCTATGCTGTGAACCCAACATTTTGTTAGGGTTATTAGGGGTTTAGGGTTTAGGTTCTAGGGTTTTAGAGTTTAAGGGTGAAAGAACATTTCTTATCCCTAGAGATTTTGGTGTTTATTACAACACACATAACGGATTAATTATTTGCCAAGTATTCTACAAGTTGCATTTCTAGAATTCCCTAACTAGTTGCTCACAAAAAGGACTTTCCTGCTGCTCCACATTTTGCCTTAGTGATGTCCGGTAGTATTGGAGAATTCATACGGTACTACCGCTCAAGTCCGGTAGCACCGGGTTTCACTTCCGGGCCTAGCAGTATGGTGGGTATACTGGCCAAAGGCCTCAGTACTGAGTGGTATCAAAAAGAGGTAGTACCGCATTTTGGTACCGCTCATGACTGAAGCAATTGGCAAGATCACCAAACTCCTAAGAACTGAGGGGTATCAAAAAGCGATAGTACCGCATTTTGATATCGGTCAAGACTGAAGCAATTGGCAAGCTTTCCAATCTCCTCAGAATTGACCGGTACTACCGCATTTTAGGACCTACCACTTCTGAGGAGATTGGCTAGTTGACTCGCACTGATGTTCCCCCCGGTATCAAAATGCGGCACTACCGCAAGTGTCCGGTAGTACCGCCTAGTAGGGCCGGTACTACCACAGTGCGGTAGCACCACACTTTGATACCGGTGGAAACTTTTGGGCTATGCAACTAAAGTTAAATCTCCGGTACCTGTTCGGTAGTACCGGTTATATCCGGTACTACCGCTAGGAAAACCCGATACTACCGCTGCATGAAATGCACCAACGGTCAGATTGGATCTGGAGCTATAAATATCCCTTCACCTACCTTGGGACAAGCTGCTCATTTGCATTAAAGTCAAGACCACCATTGGAGCCACCAAATCCACAAGATCTCTTCATTCCACCACCCAAAGTCCTTGATCTTTGGGTAATCGAAGGAGGAGGCCTTGATCTACTACTTCACAAAAAGAGATCTTCATTTCCCCCTCATTCAATTGAGGGCACCTTTGCTCTAGTGTTTTCTTGGAAACCCTAGTTCTAGAATTGGTTCTTACAAGCTTGTCTTTGATTGTCTTGACAGCTTTCTTGAATTTGGGAGCCTCCAATTGAGTTGTGGATGTGTGCCCCAAACATGTAAAGGTGTCGGCTTCCACCTTGAAGGTTGCCGATATAGTGGAAGGTGGATCGATCCCATTGGGGTGAGATCAATCGGAGAACAAGGGATGCCTCTCGTGGCGTTGGTGGTTTGAAACCACCCCTTCTCCAAATGTAGACGTACTTCCCCTCAAAAGTATGGAACTACGGGAAACAAATCCTTGTGTCTCCGCGTCCACCACTTTGGTTACTTCTATCCTCTACCGAACTTTACTTACTTGTTCTTACTTAGTATTGTGTTAGCTAGTGCATATTTGTCATATAGGTAAATTCACCTTAGTTGCATTATCTAGAGAATTTACCTTATTGTCAAACCTTAATTGAAAATTTGAAGTAGCACCTATTCACACCATCCCCTCTAGGTGCCCATACGATCCTTTCAATTGGTATCAGAGCCTCTGCTCTTTATTTGGGCTTTACCGCCTAAGAGAATATGGGTAGCCGTGAAGGGGATGGTGATGGTGAGACCACCACGGTGACCATGGAAGATCTCAAAAACTTGGAAACAAGATTGAGCTCTTCCTTGGTCAACAAAGTCAAGAAGATGCTCGAGAAACTTCTTAAATACAAAGATGGCTCATCATCCCCCTCTTCTCAAGAGGATCCTCCATCCGTTTTACCTAAAGGGAATACTCCGGTATCCCCCGAGGATATGATGGTAAGGGGTAAACACGACAACACTAATTCCTCCACACAAAATGATGGAGGGAAGGGTGAGCACCGTGATTCATGGTACTCTCCCGACCCTCCAATGCCTCACCCTCATGTATACAATAGAGGTGACCCATCTAATTTTGAAGAATCTGCTACTTTTGCTCAATGGCAATCACTAATGAGAACTCATATGCGTAGCTCTTGCATTGAACTATAGAACATCATCGAGTATGGAATCTTTATTGGGGATCCAAACAACTTGACAAGAATAGAGGTTGTAAATAGTCAACTCAATGCCACTACCTTTCATATGATTCAACAAGGATTAGGTACAAAGGATTATCCACACATTAAGAACTTTAGCATTGCCAAGGAAGCTTGGTATGCCCTCACTGTATTGTTTGTTGGAAATGAGAGTATGAGGAGGAACCGGTATGATGCTCTAAGCAATGAAGCCGAAGGCTTCTACATGAAGGAAGGTGAAGATCATGAAGACATGTACCGAAGGCTCAAGACAACTGCCACCGCTTTTAGAAACGTGGGTGCCTCACATGTGGAATGATGCGTGGATAAAAAGGAAATATGTGAGTGCCCTCATGCCCTTTGAGCCCTACTTTAAGAGCCTACAAGGAAGACACAACTACCATCTCATGACCTCCAATGAAGTTATGCAAGAGATGGCCGCTTTCAAAGTTGCCTCCAAGAATGCCAAAGATGCCCGTGCTCGTGCCCTTGGTATGAGCAACACTGCCAATGTTGCTTTGAAAGCCAAAGTTGTGGACCATGGAGATGAAGATGATAGTGATGAAGGCCTCTCCATGGACCACCCCGATGAAGTCAAGATTGCTCATAGTCAATATATGGCCTTCCATGCAAAGAACTTTTGGAAGAACCCCGCCAAGGCCAAGATGGAAATGCAACGAAGAAGCAACCCAAATGGGAAAAGAGAAAATACTACTAGACTGAGAACTTGCTTCAATTGTGGTGACCTCTATCACTTTGTGGCAAGTTTCCCCTATGAGAAGAGAGAAGATCATGGGGGTAAGCTTGTGTTGAAGAAGACTCTCAAAAGAACCTTACAAGAAACCCTTCATCAAGAAGAATCCCATCAACAAGAAGTCGGGAGAAATTGTCTTGATCACTCATGAAGAATACTCCTCCGACAATGAAGATGAGGAAGAGGAAACTTCTCATGGTGTGGTGGCTCTATCCACTACTTCTACTCCGACATTCTCACTCTTAGATTCTCCAAATGAGAATTCTCCCATCAAGAACGTCACTTGCCTTATGGCAAGAGGAACGGAGGTATCTTCATCATCTCACTCCACTCCCTTAGCTAATGATGAAATTGATTATGAGATATCTCTTGATGTTAAAAGGGAATTAATTGCTTTTGATGAGTTTATGACTAAACTACAAGGGGATGCTAAGATACATTTTGGTAACATCTTAGATCAACTTTCCCATACACAAGAACTCCTAGATGTAATATGTAAACTTGGGCATGAACACATGATTGAGCTAGAGGTTTTAAACAATGCTCTAGAAGAAGAACAAGAGACTAGGTTGTCACTTGAATTAAAACTTTAAGGTCTTGATGAGGCAAATGACATTATTGTTAATAAACTCATCAAAGAGCGTGATCATGCTATTGCTAAATACAAAAGGGCTAAAAGGACAAGATTGAGTTTGGTGTGGTTCATGAAAAGCTTGCCGAGGACTTTAGAAAGTGAACTCTTGTCACTCACAAAGTCCCATGAAACGCTTCAAACTCAATTGGCCAATATTCCTTCACCTAGTAACTTCATTCCATCTAGTAGTACAACTATTCTTGAAGAAAATGCTAGGTTGAAGGGGGAGCTAGCCAAGGCCACATTTCCACAAGGCAACAAGTACATTGATGATCTTTTGAGTAAGAAAAGGCCTTGTGGTGAAAAGGGGGCATTGGTTTTGTCTCCAAAACCAAGAAGAAGAACAATAATAAGAAGAAGGCCAAGCCCGCACAAGAGACCAACAAGGCCATTGTGGATAGTAAGACCACAAGTGGTAAAACTATGTCTCATGATGACTTTGCGGGAAGTGCTAACCCTCACTATGTTCTAATGCGTGATTATTATGGTGATGTGTATGCACAATATGTTGGCCCATATGATGGTTATATTGCTTGGTGGATTTGGGTTCCCAAGACCCTTGTTGCTAACAAAAAGGACCCATTGAAAAATGGGAACCTAAAAATTAGCTTGATCTTTTGTAGACATATGCTTTCGGATGGTCAAAGTGGGTGCTTGAGAGTGGTAGCACGAGCATATGACCGGAAGCTCGTCTATTGTCAAGGACTTAAAGCCAAATGATGATCAAATCACCGTGACATATGTCGACAAGTCAAAGTCTAAGGTAATGGGTTTCGACAAGGTAGTGGTTGCTCATGACATTACACTCGTGAACGTCATGCTTGTTGAGACCCTTGGATACAATTTACTTTCAGTCCGTGGAAAGATGGGATTTGTCGTCTTTATTGATATTGATATTGTGGTCCTCTTGTGGAGCAAGTCTCTCAAGGTCGCTTTCGTTGGGTACGTCGAGCATGACTTGTACATGGTGGACTTTTCGAGGCAAGCCACTACAAGTCCGATGTGTTTATTCGAAAAGGCCGATGTGGGTTGGTTATGGCATCGCCGACTAGCCCATGTCATTATGAGAACTTTGCAAATTGTCCACAAGGAGGGCCATATTGTTGGACTAAAAGAAATTGTTTCCTTTGCCAAAGATCGTGTTTGCAGGGCATGTGTTCTAGGAGAGATGCATGATGCTCCTCACAAGCCTAAGAACCGCATCAAGTCTACCAAGATCTTGGAGCTCCTCCATGTGGACCTTTTTGGTCCTCCATATCATGCAAGTCTTGGTGGGAAGAAATATTGTTTGGTGGTTGTTGATGTATTTTCAAGATACTAGTGGGTATATTTCTTCAAGTTGAAAAGTGAAACCCAAAAGACCTTCATCGACTTCATCAACATGGTCCAACATCAATACAATCTTCCTGTGTTTATCATAAGAAGTGACAACGGCACCGAGTTCAAGAACTACACCTTGAATGATTTCCTTAGTGATGAGGGGATAAAACATCAATATTCCGCTGCATACACCCCTCAACAAAATGGTGTGGCTGAAAGGAAGAACCGGACTCTTATTGAGATGGCTAGGACCATGTTGGCGGAATTTAAATCTCCATACAACTTTTGGGCCGAAGCCATCTCCACCGCTTGCCATGCTTCAAACCGGCTCTACCTCCGCAAAGAAATCAACAAGACTCCATATGAAATACTTACCGGTAACAAGCCCAACATATCTTACTTCCGGGTGTTCGGTTGTAAGTGTTTCTATCTCATAAAAGGTGTTCGTTTGTCCAAATTCAAGTCTAAAGCATTAGAGGGTATTTTTGTTGGCTATGGTCTCGAATCTCACACTTATAGAATCTATGATAAGCTCTCCGGAGCGGTCATAGAACCTTGTAGTGTGACCTTCGAAGAATATGATGGTCCCCAAGTGGGGCGTGTTGATGCTTGTGATGTAGATGATGAAATGCCTCAGGATGCCATAGGAAGAATGGGTGTAGGATATATCCGCCCCGTTGAGGAACCCCTTATGGCGGATCGAGAAGAACTATGCTCCACTCAAGTGGAGCCCTCATCCTCACAAAATCAACAAGCTCCATCCACCGATGATGGTAACGACTCAAGCCAAAGGCAAGCTGTGGTCCCTCAACATGATGATCATAGTGAAAACTCTAGTCAAGGGGAGCTTGATTCATTCTCCAGGATGTCAAGTGGTGCCAAGGAAATTACACAAGGAAGATCCGTACAAACTGCTTTGAGACAAGCTGAAATTGATGCTAGAAGAGCACTTGATCAAGACCAAGGTCAATCTTTGCCTCTCAATGAACAGAATGATTCTGATGATGATCAAGGTCAAGTTTATGGTCAAGACGAGGACCAAAATGATGAAGAGGGTCCTCCAAGAAACAACACGGAGATCCACGCTCGTCGCGAAGCTAGAAAGGAAAGAATGTTGGAATTAAGAGACCACTCTCTACAAAATGTAGTTGGTGACCTAAGGAAAGGCATTTCCACAAGAGCACAATTGAAGAGGTTCAGTGAACACCAAGCACACATCTCCATGATTGAACCTAAGAAAGTATGGGAAGATCTTGAAGATTCGGATTGGTTAGAAGCTATGCACAAGAGCTCAACAACTTTGAGAGAAACAAAGTATGGAAGTTAATTGAGAAGCCAAAAGATTGCCGCAATGTTATTGGAACGAAGTGGATATTCAAGAACAAGCAAGATGAGCATGGAATTATAGTTAGGAACAAGGATAGATTGGTTCCACAAGGGTATTCTCGAATTTACGGCATTGACTATGGAGAGACTTATGCACCCGTGGCTCGCCTTGAGTCCATTTGAATCCTTCTTGCTTATGCGGCACATCATAACTTCAAGTTGAAACAAATGGATGTAGAGAGTGCATTTCTTTATGGTCCATTAAATGAGTTGGTATATGTTAAGCAACCCCCAGGATTTGAGGACCCCAACTTCCCAAACCATGTCTACAAACTTGATAAGGCGCTCTATGGCCTCAAGCAAGCCCCACGCACGTGGTATGAGCACATTAGAGAGTTATTGTTTGACCGTGGATTTGAGGTTGGGAAAATCGATCCCACTCTTTTTACTAAGAGAGTCAATGGGGAGCTTTTTGTATGCCAAATTTATGTTGATGATATTATCTTTGGCTCATCTAACAAAGCTTTTAATGATGAATTCTCAAAGCTTATGACTAGTAGGTTCTGGATGTCTTTGATGGGGGAGTAGAGAGTATTTCTTGGCTTTGAGATCAAACAAGTTAGAGGAGGGACATTCTTCAATCAAGCCAAGTATACTCAAGATATGCTCAAGAGATTCAAAATGCAAGATTTAAATGGAGCTCCTACTCCCATGGCTACAAAGACTCATCTAGAACAAAATCTAGATGGTAAAGATGTGGATCAAAAGGTATACCGGTCTATGATTGGTTCTTTGCTTTACCTTGGTGCATCTACACCCGATATTGTGTTGAGTGTAGGTGTGTGTGCAAGATATCAAGCGGCTCCTAAAGAAAGCCATTTGATGGTGGTCAAGAGAATCTTTCGATATTTAGTTCATACCCCATTTTATGGTCTTTGGTATGCTCGAGACTCCACATTTTCTCTTTGTGGATACACGGATTCAGATTGGGCGGGTGATAAGGATGATACAAAATCAACATCCGGGGCATGCCAATTCCTTGGTAGGTCCTTGGTATGTTGGTCTTCTATGAAGATAAATTGTATATCTCTCTCCACCGCAGAAGCCGAGTATGTAGCAGCTGCTAGTGCTTGCACCCAATTGCTATGGATGAGGAAAACTTTCAAGGAATACGGTGTCCATTGTGACAAAGTGCCTCTTCTATGTGACAATGAAAGTGCCATCAAGATTGCCCACAACCTACTGGATCACACAAGGGCAAAGCATATTGAGATTCGCCATCACTTCATTAGAGATCATGTTGCTCGAGGTGATATTGATCTATCATATGTGTCAACCAAAGATCAACTTGCCGATATCTTCACGAAGCCACTTGATGAAGAAAGGTTTTGCTACTTGAGGAATGAACTAAATATCATAGATTCAAAGAGCTTGACTTGATTTTCTTGCATTCTCACCTATGATTCGACCCATATTTGGTTTATGTGTAGGCATGGATATAGGGGGAGTGTGGTCCTAATTGATTGGACTATCCCTCCCCCATTATGCCCAAAGCAATCAAAATCATTCCTCTTAATATCATTTTGTGATATGTGAGCTTAAATGCTTAGTTTCGGTAATGGACCCAAGATATATCTTCGTGGTGCCAAGCCGAGTACACTCAAATATGGTGGCCTAGGCCACCGCCCTCTCTCACTCGAGAGGTTGATGTGCTTACTCATGTTTGTCATTCTTGAGTTGGTTTTCTTCCCTCGGTCAATGCACTCTCGTTTGGCTCTCCATATTTGAGGTTGATGTTTTATTTTTTGGAGTGCATAGGTCCATATCAGTATAACTCTCTTAACCCAAGACTTCCTTATCCTACGACAAAACTCATCTACTCTGCACAAGAACCTTCCAGTTTTCAAACTTGGCTGTCTGTTCTGGTGGTTACGGTACTACCGGTTCAAACAGCGGTACTACCGTGAGATGGTACTACCGGAAGAAACTAGTGGTACTACTGCGTCGGGGCCTGTTTCCAGGACGATTTTCTGGAAACTCCCCAGGTGCGGTACTACTGGACGTTTCCTACGGTACTACCGCCTAGCGGTACTATTGCTCCTCTAACCGGTACTACCGCTGTGCGTCTCTGTTAAAGGTGGAGACGCTAGGAGGGGCACCTCTTAGTGCCTCATTATTCCCCATCTCCACTCCTAACCACTGCCACCGCCGGAGCCAAGACCGCCGCCGGAGCTCCGCCCCTCCCTCCTTTCCTCGGATTCGCACTGGATCTGGCCTCCTCGCGGGCTCCTCCTCATTTTCCACCACCATGGACACCGGTACTACCATCCTTCCCTTCATATCACTTGTTTTTCCCACTGAATCTAGGGAAACTTTGATTCTTGGTCAAAACTTGTGTTTTTGAGGTTGTATCGTGTGCACGCTCATATCATTACTCCTTGTCCGATGGATTCTCGTTTTGCGTAAGTTTTGCTGCCAGTCCTTAGATCGATATCACCAGATCTGTGATGTAGTCACATGACTGGTAGTACCGGACGATTCTCCGGTACTACCGCCGTGTGGTACTACCGCCCGTAGATCTGGTACTACCGCTCAGTACTGACAGCAAAATTTCTTCTAAAACTTGAAAATCGTCTTTTGTTTGTTTCGGGTTATTGTGCCCTTATCCCACTGCTACCTCCCTTGTTCTTTCACAGGTGCAGGGGGATCCTAGGGATCACGCAAAAGGTCCAAAGGTCGTCATGAGGTCGAGGACTTTGAGTCAGAGTCGGAGACAGAATCAGAAGCAGAGATCATGCCGCAACCTACAACCGTTTGAAGCTAAAAACCACTCGGGGCCGACATGGAGGGGGAGTTAAGATAAGTGCTGGTCGAGGTAGTGCTCCTCATTATCCTCCTCACACGAGTCGTCGCAAGAGTCAGAGTTCAGGGCCATCTGGGCCAAAGAAGTTGTCTGACATCTCTGATGCTGAGTTTCTTGCCCCGTGGTTTGACAATCCATATGTTACTGCTCGCTCAGAGACTAGGGACAATAGTCTCTTTTTCACCGACTTCCAAGAGCGGGTCTACTTTGAGGTACTCATGAAGGATGATAATATTGTGGTTCCTCAGAAGTGGATTGAGATGAACCATGTGAACAAGAACTTGAACTACATTGGTTAAGCACTCTAGATTTGCACAAAAATTGGTTTGCTTCCCATTATGCAGTTCAAGTGTGACTATGACCCCTTGCTCATCGCTCAGTTCTATGCCACCGTTCACTTTGCCAAGAACTAGACTCGGACTATCACCTGGATGACAGAGGGAGTTGTTAAGACCGCAACATTGGCTGAGTTTAGGATAATCCTTGGATATGAGGACCATGGGAAAGATACTCATGTTGGTTCCGCTGTCACAACAACAAGCGTCCCATGGGGAAGGATGTTCTTGTTCCACTTTACATCCGTGGGCGTGGTATTGCTGGAAAGATCAAGGGGATTCTCCCCACGTATGATATCTTGCATCGTATTTTTCGTGAGACCATAGCTCCCCATGCTGGCAATGTTGATGAGATGCATGGTTTCATGGTGGACCTCATGATCACCACTCATCGCCAACATGATTCAGGAAAACCAATTGATGTGATGGACGTGATTTTGAACGAGATGGTTAATGCTACCTCCACTCGGTGGGTTCCTCCTTTTGCCCCGTACATCATGGCACTTATTCTTTGCAAGTGCCCATCTCTTGCTTGGAATATTTCCTCTCAACGTCTTGTTACTCACGGGCACAAGAATCTATTGATCAAGACCCATCTTAAACCATGCAACGCGGATGGTCAACTTGTTGATGAGGATGGGAACCCACTTGAGGATGGGTCTGGTGATGATGATGATGATGATGCCCAAGATATTGATTTTGTGGCCTCATGCCGCAAGCCTGCCCAACCATCATGGGCCAAGAGGATTGAGTCTAAGCTCAAGAAGGTCTTCTGCTTCCAGGTTGTCAATTATAAGCGTATGTATGAGGCCCATGTCTATGCCAAGAAAGCATGTGCGCGTCAGAAAGAAGTAATGCCAGCACAAGGTTTGATCACCTCTGAGGACAACATCACTCCTGAAGAGCAATGGATCTCCACGCACAGCCACTAGGATGATGATGCCTCCTCCTCTTTCCATGCTCCGCTTCCTTATGGGGATGCCTCTGATGAAGACTACCAGTGACCTCCGGTACGTTAGAGTTGCTCTTGTCCATTTTTGGTGTCTTGATGCCAAAGGGGGAGAAGAGTCACATTAGGCATGCGGAATTTGCATGGGAAAGTCACAAGCTCACTCTTGGCTTTGACCTTTACTCTCTTGTGAACTTTATTTGCTACTTGCCTCTTATTATGTGTGAAACTTATGAACTAACTATTTGTGCTATGTATGGTAAGACTATGTGGCTATCTTATGGATCCATCATTTGTGTGGTATGGTCATTCTCATTTGGATCCATCTTATGTGGTGTGTTATGATATTACCTATTCCTTATCATTGTGTTTCTCATCACACACTTGTGTGCGAAGGTATGTGCACTATGTGTGACTATGCACTCCCATGTATCTTGTAAAATAGTATGGGGCTTGACTCTACAAATCTAGGGGAGCCCCATCTCTATTTTACAGAATATTCTTTGTCATCACAATTCTATCATGCAATATGTGTGTTGTCATCTAACACCAAAAAGGGGGAGATGAAAGAACATTTCTTATCCCTAGAGATTTTGGTGTTTATTACAACACACATAACAGACTAATTATTTGCCAAGTATTCTACAGGTTGCATTTCTAGAATTCCTTGACTAGTTGCTCACAAAAAGGACTTTCCTGCTGCTCCACATTTTGCCTCAGTGATGTCCGGTAGTACCGGATAATTCATCCGGTACTACCTCTCAAGTATGGTAGCACCGGGTTTCACTTCCGGGCCTGGCAGTATGGTGGGTATACTGGCCAAAGGCCTCATTACTGAGCGGTATCAAAAAGCGTAGTACCGCATTTTGGTACCGCTCATGACTGAAGCAATTGGCACGCTTGCCAAACTCCTCAGAACTGAGCGGTATCAAAAAGCGGTAGTACCGCATTTTGATACCGGTCAAGACTGAAGCGATTGGCAAGCTTGCCAATCTCCTCAGAACTGACCGGTACTAAATACCTACCACTTATGAGCAGATTGGCTAGTTGACTCGCACTGATGTTCCCCCGGTATCAAAATGCGGCACTACCGCAAGTGTCTGGTAGTACCGCTCAGTAGGGCCGGTACTACCACCGTGCGGTAGCACCACACTTTGATACCGGTGGAAACTGTTGGGCTACGCAACTCAAGTTGCATCTCCGGTACCTGTCCGGTAGTACCGGTTGTTTCCGGTACTACCGCTTGGAAAACTCGGTACTACCGCTGCATTAAATGCACCAACGGTCAGATTGGATCTGGAGCTATAAATTTCCCTTCACCTACCCTGGGACAAGCTGATCATTTGCATTAAAGTCAAGACCACCATTGGAGCCACCAAATCCACAAGATCTCTTCATTCCACCACCCAAATCCTTGATCTTTGGGTAATAGAAGGAGGAGGCCTTGATCTACTACTTCACCAAAAGAGATCTTCATTTCCCCCTCATTCAATTGAGGGACCCTTTGCTCTAGTGTTTTCTTGGAAACCCTAGTTCTAGATTTGGTTCTTACAAGCTTGTCTTTGATTGTCTTGACAGCTTGCTTGTATTTGGGAGCCTCCAATTAAGTTGTGGATGTGTGCCCCAAACTTGTAAAGATGCCGGCTTCCACCTTGAAGGTTGCCGATATAGTGGAAGGTGGATCGATCCCATTGGGGTGAGATTCATCGGAGAACAAGGGAGGCCTCTTGTGATGTTGGTGGTTTGAAACCACCCCCTCTCCAAACGTAGACGTACTTCCTCTCCAAAGGAAGGAACTACATGAAACAAATCCTTGTGTCTCCGCGTCCACCACTTTGGTTACTTCTATCCTTTACCGCACTTTACTCACTTGTTCTTACTTAGTATTGTGTTAGCTAGTGCATATTTGTGATATAGGTAAATTCACCTTAGTTGCATTATCTAGAGAATTTACCTTATTGTCAAACCTTAATTTGAAAAAGAAGAAAATTTTAAGTAGCACCTATTCACCCCCCCTCTAGGTGCCCATACGATCCTTTCAGAGGGTTTAGGGTTTAGGGAATTTTTAATAATGTTCAAGATCTATGCTTATATATTCGAGGAACAAAATAGCGTTACTGCAATTTAATGAAAGTATATCAAACATGGAGCTATAAGTGCATGATACCTGCTTGGTTAGGGTGTATGTGGGTTTAGGGTTTCAATTTAGGGTTTAGGGATTAGAGTTTTAGGTTTTAGGTTGTTAGGGTTCAGGGAATTTTCAATAATGTTCGAGTTTATGCCTATATTTGTGAAATAGAATGGCGTTAGTGCAATTTAATGAAAGTAACTCAAATTTTGATCTATAAGTGCACGATACCTTCTTGGTGAGGGATTAGTGTTTGAGGGTTTAGGGTTCTAGGGTTTAGAGGTTTAAGGTTTAGGTTTTAGGGCATTTTCAATAATGTAAAAGCTTTATTCTTATATTCGTGGAATAGAAGGGCCTTAGTGTAATTTAATGAAAGTGACAACAATGTTTTTGTGTGAAGCAACTATAAGGTATATGGCTAAAATGCCACCACCGTAGCCTATTTCAATTTTCGTAGCTATATATCCGTCCAATAATCTGGTATTATGGAAATTTGGTGAAACTATCTCAAAATTGGAACTAGAAGTTTGTTATAGCTAGGTCACGTGCCTTTTAAACCATTATAAGATTCCTATTTTGCAAGATTCAACATCTCGATCTAAAGGCTCTTGTAGTCAAAATTTGACTCCTTCTCGAAAAAATTAGGGACAAAATTAGATGGTGTAGCGTACGATGTATGAATATTCATGGATTTCATACGAGACCATAAAATTTTAAATTCTATTGATATTTGCCTCCAGAAAGTCAAAAAAATTGCCTCCAGGGCTCAAAGAGGTTCCTTCCTCTGTACAACAACATAGCTGATGAGCACGATATAATCACAGTGCCGCCATACCAAGGAACACGTGCGCAACACAACGCCTGGTTATGGACGAGGGAGAAATTAGTGGGCCGGTGCACGCGGGGTTGCTAAGTAGAGATGGATGGAGAGAGGCAGCGGATTAGAGAGAAAAACAAATTTGTTTTATGTGCGAAATTTGTTACTACTAGTAGAGTGTGTATGTTCTAAAAGCTGTAGTACTAAAACCTCATGTCAGAATCCCATCATGGACTGCTTTGGTATCTCACCTCCTTCAACTCCTCCTCTTTGTTGCCCTCTTTATCTTCGTTATAGTATTACTTCCTCCATATATCCCAAACTAGAAAGCATATAATTTTTTTCAAAGTCAAGAAATTCAAATTTTGATAAAATATATAGAGAAATTTACCAACATCTATAGTATCTAATGCACATCATATGAAGATATATTTCATAATAGTTCTAACAATACATATTAGGGATTATATAAATATCAACACATTTTTCTATATAGTTGGTCAAATTTTAAAAAGTATGACTTTGACCAAAAACTACACACATCCTATTTTGGGATAGAGGGAGTTCTTGCTGTACAAAAAAATTCTTCCTGTCACTTGGCAAATTGAGATTATCTCTTTACCAGGCGCGCCTATCTACCTAATATGGGAAAATTATCATAAACTATGATGTGGACATGGCCACGACCTTGTTTGTTAGGCTTGAAACATGTTCATGCATGGTAGGTCAATTCTGTGAAGCGGGTTTTTCAAAAGTTTTCAAAACTCATGTTTTTTATTTTTCAGGTTTTAGGGTTTAGGTTCAAAACTCATAATTTAATGAAAGTATATCAAATTTTTATCTATAAGTGCATGATACCTGCTTGGTGAAGGTTTTGTGTTTAAGGGTTTAGGGGTTTAAGGTTTAGGTTTTACGACATTTTCAATAATGTTCAAGCTTTATGCTTATATTCGTGGAATGGAATGGAGTTGCATTTTTTTTCATACAATCCTCCAGAATGAGGGATGGGGTTCCATTATCATCAGACAACAGAACAACAAACACAAACACATAAACGTAGTACTGACCCACCTAGGGGGTCAAAACGACTTAAGGAATCTGGAATGGCGTTGCATAATTTAATAGAAGTGACAATAATGTTTTTGTGTCAAGCAACTATAAGTTATACGACTAAAATGCCACCACTGTAGCCTATTTAATTGATATAACCATGTTTCATATATTTTCAAGTTTTGTAGCTATATATCTGTGTAATAATCTAGATTTATGGCAATTTGCTAAAAGTACCTCAAAATTGGAATTAGAAGTGTGTTAAACCATTTTAAGGTTCCTATTTTCCAAAATTCAACATCTCGATCTGAAAGCTACTGTAGTCAAAATTTGGATATTTTTTGAAAAAATTAGGGATGAAAATATTTATTGTGGCATACGATGTATGAACATTTATGCATTTTAGACAAGACAGAAAAAGTTTGAATTCTACTGATATTTGCCTCCAGGGCCTAAAGTGGTTCCTTCCTCGTTATAGCAACACAGCTGACGATGATGCCAGCGTCACAGTACCGCCGTACAAAGGCACACGTGCGTAGCGCAACGCCTGGCTGTGGACGTGAGAGAGATCAGTCGGTCGGTGCTCCCGGAGTGTCCGAGGAGAGATGGATGGAGAGAGGCAGTGAATGAGAGATATAAATAAATTTGTTTTGCGTGCGAAATTTATTACTACTAGTAGAGTGTGTACGTTGTAAAATCTATAGTACTAGTACCTCATGTTAGAAACTCATCATAGACTGCTCTGAAATTGCATCGCCTTCAACTCCTCCTCGTTGCTGTCCTCTTTCTCTTTGGTTTCCCCTCCCTTTTGAGCCTTATTCTTCATTATAGTACTACACCCTCTATATATCCCAAACTAGAACGCATATAATGTTTTGTCAGAGTCTAGAAATTCAAACTTTAATCAAATATATAGAGAAAATTACCAACGTCTACAATATCTAATGCACACCATATAAAAATATATTTCATAATAGTTCTAAAAATACTGATTTGGGATTATACAAATATCAACACATTTCGTTTATAGTTGGTCAAATTTTAATAAGTATGAATTTGACCAAAAACTACATGCATCCTATTTTGGGATAGAGGGAGTGGCTTGCTTTATAGAAAAAACCTTCCTATTACTTGGAAAATTGAGATTATATCTTTATCTATGTATGTCTATCTACCTAATATGGGAAAATTATTATAAATTATGATGTGGATATGGCCACTGCCATGGATCGTTAGGCTTGAAACATGTTCATGCATGGTAGGTCAAATCTATGAAGCGAGTTTTTCAACAGTTTTTAAAACTCAAATTTATCATTTTTCATGGAAGGTGGTACACACAAAATGATGCAATGGGTAAGTATTTTTTTTTTGGATTTTTATTTATGTTTATTTAATTTTTTCGTAACATGGTTAACTTTATCAACACGGAAATTATGAGCTAAGAAGTTGAATCTTTCTAAACTTTTTTGTTCTCGTATATTGGATACATGGTGGTTGGTACCTTGAAAGGTTCCTGACTGTTGGATCAAGACTGGCTAGCTAGGGGAAGAAGTTGGGGGCTACCACCTCTATCCAGGTAATGTTGTTTCTTATGTTTTGGTCGAGACATGCATTACCATTTTTTGGTGGTATTGACTGGAGGTCTTCTTTATTTGGTAATAGTACTACGGTAGTACACTCCTTATTTTCTCTAGTTTTTTCACTTCTCGGTAGAAATTTCATACAATGCGAATTCATGATAAATAGAAATAAGTTGACTCATTCAAAACATTGGACGGTATCCTCTAAACATTGAGTGCATGGTGGGTTGCCTTCAAAATAATTTAAAGAACAAGAGCAGTCTATCTCTTACATGTAGTTCATATATGATCTAATTTCCATAGATTGACATTTGGCCATTTAGGGGGATAAAATTATCTTGAAACCTTGAAAGAAGACAAAACTTGTGAATTGTCCACTAAACATGGTCCACTCTGTGTGAAATTTGGGGTGGCAAAGATTTAGTCGGAAATGGCCATGACCTTTTCCATTTGGTTGGAAACCCAAGAACGTTCATACATGGCAGGCCATACTATTAGGTAAATTTTCCTAGAAGTTGTCAAAAATTAAGTTTACAAAATTTCATGGCACGTGGTACACTTAAGAGGCCATCACGCGACAAGTCGTTTGTGTATTTTCTATGATTTTTTAATCTGGGTCAAATTTGTGGGAATGCAAAAGGTTTAGAACTCCTTTGATTTGTAGGAATTCCTTAGGATTCCTACAACACTGAGAGCATGTGAAAATTTTCCTTCGATGACCATTTGATACAAAGGATTGTATCTTGTAGGAACTTATCCTCTGGGAATTGGGTAGTATATTCCCTTATAAAAGTTACAAGAGGTCTCACCTCATGGAAAGGTTCCTGTGGTTTTCCTTTGTTGCAATCAAACAACCATTTTCAGAGTTCCTTTGTCCATAGGATCTGATTTGGCAGGGCATTCTATTCCTTTGGATATCCTATTCCTTTGGTTTTCCTACCCTCCAAATCAAAGGAGGCCTTAGGGTTTATGGGTTTAAGGTTTAGAAAATTTTCAATAATTTTCAAGCTATATCCTTATATATTCATGGAACAGAATGGCGTTACCACAATTTAATGAAAGTATCTAAAACATGGATATATAAGTGCATGATACTTGCTTGGTTAGGGTTTAATTATAGGTTGAGGGGTTGACGGTTTAAGGTTATAATATTTAAGGGTTTTGGTTCTGGCGGTTTTTATGGTTTAGGGAATTTTTATAACATTCAAGCTTCAAGGTTATATTCATCGAATGGAATGGTCTTGCCCAATTTAATAAAAGTATCTCAAAATTTGATGTATAAGTGTGTGATACCTTCTTGGTCAGGGTTTAGGGGGTTAGATTTTAGGGTTTAGGGCATTTTCAATAATGTTCAATCTTTATGGTTATATTCGTGAAATAGAATGACGTTACCGTAATGTAATGAAAGTATATCACATGTGGTATATAAGTGTATGATACCTGTTGTGTTAGGTTTTAATTATGGGTTGAGGGATTAAGGGTTTAGGGTTTTATTTTTATGGGTTTAGGGTTTAGGTTTTACGTATTTTTTTGGGTTTAGGGAATTTTCCATAGTTATCAAGCTTCATGGTTATGTTCTTTGAATCGAATGGAGTTGAACATTAAAAGAAAAGTATCTCAAAATTTGATATATACGTTTGCATGATAACTGCTTGGTCAAGGTTTAGGAGGTTAGTGTTTCAGATTTTAGGGTTTAGGTTTTAGGGCTTCACTATTCTGGGTTTTATGGTTTAGGGTTTTAGGAATTTTCAATAATGTTTGAGCATTATTCTTATATACGTGGAATAGAATGACTTAGCAAGAATTTAATGAATGTAACTCAAATTTTGATCTACAAGTGCATGGTATATACATGCTTGGTTAGGGTTTAGTGGTTGAGGGTTAGGGTTTATAGGGTTCAGGAGTATAGGGATCAGGGTTTAGGGAATTTTCAATAATGTTCAATCTATATGCCTATATTCGTGAAATAGAATTGCGTTTGTGCAATATAATGAAAGTATCTCAAATTTTGATCTATAACTGCATGATACCTGCTTGTTGAGGGTTTAGGGTTTGAGAGTTTTGGGTTCTAGGGTTTAAGGTTAGGTTTTAGGGCATTTTCAATAACGTTCAAGATTTATGCTAATATTCATGTAATGGTATGGTGTTAGCATAATTTAATAGAAGTGAGAACAATGTTTTTGTGTGAAGCAACTATAAGGTATATGGCGAAAAAGTCACCACTTTAGCCTATAACATTGATTTTACCAAGTTTCATAAATTTTCAAGTTCCATAGCTATATATCCGTGCAATAATGTATCTTTAGGGAAATTTGCTGAAAGTATCTCAAAATTGGAATACAAATGTGTTATAGCTAGGTCATGTGCCTTTTAAACCATTTTAAGGTTCCTGTTTTCCAAGATTCAACATCTCGATATGAAATCTATTGTATTCAAAATTTGGCCCTTTCTCGAAAAAATTAGGAATAAAATTCTCTATTTTGGCGTACGATGTATTAACATTCATGGATTTCAGACAAGATCGGAAAATTTTGAATTGAATTGATCTTTGCCTCTAGGTCCCAAAGTGGTTCCTTCCTCTCTACAATAATGCAGCTGATGAACACGTTAGAATCATAGTGCCGTCGTACCAAGGTACACATGCACAGTGCAACGCCTGGCTGTGGACGAGGGAGAGATCAACCGGCCAGTCCACGCGGGGTTTTCGAGGAAAGATGGATGGAGAGATCCAGCAAAATAGAGAGAAACAAATTTGTTTTTTATGTGAAATTTATTACTACTAGTAGATTGTGTATGTTGTAAAATTTGTAGTACTACTACCTCATGTTAGAAACCCATCATGGAGTGCTCTGAAATCGCACCGCCTTCAACTCGTCATCACTGCTTCCCTCTTTCTCTCCAGTTTCCCCTCCCTTTCGAGCCATATTTTTCGTTGTAGTACTACACCCTCTATATATCTCAAACTTGAATGCATATAAATTTTTGTCAAAGACTATAAATTCAAATTTTGATCACATTTATAGAGAAAATTAGCAACATCTACAATATATAATGCACACCATATGAAGATATATTTCATAATAGTTCTAACAATACTAATTATGGATTATATAAATATTAACACTTTCTCTACGTAGTTGGTCAAATTTTAAAAAGTATGACTTTGAGCAAAAAGTACATGCATCCTATTTTGGGATAGAGGGAGTGGCTTGCTTTATAGAAAAAACCTTCCCGCCACTTGGAAAATTGAGATTATCTCTTTATCTAGGTGCGCCTATTTACCTAAAATGGGAAAATTATCATAAACTATGATGTGGATATGGCCACTGTCTTGGTCGTTAGGCTTGAAAAATGTCATCCATGGTAGGTCAATTCTGTTAAGCGAGTTTTTCAAATGTTTTCAAAACTCATGTTTATCGTTTTTCATGGCAGGTGGTACACGCAAAATGACGCTATGGGTAAGTCTCTGTTTTATTGGGATTTTTCTTTATTGTTCATAATGGGGTCTACTTTTTTGGCATATAAATTATGAGCAAAGAAGTTGAATCTTTCAAAACTTTTCCATTCTCGTATGTTAGTTGGATGGTGGTTGGTACCTTGAAAGGCTCTATTGATGACTGTTCGATCAGGACTGGCTAGGTAGGGTGGAAGTAGGGGGCTAGCACCTCTATTCAGGTAATGTTGTTTCGTCTATTTTGGTCCAGACATGCATTACCATTTTTGTGGTGATATTGGCTGGTGGTTTTCTTCATTCTGTAATAGTACTATGGTCGTACACTCTTTAATTTATATAGTTTTTTCACTGTTCGGTGGAATCTACTGGAAATGCAAATTCATGCTAAATAGAAACAAGTTGACTTGTTCAAAACATTGGATGGTATCCTCTAAACATTGACTGCATGGTGGGTTTCCTTCAAAATTATTTAAAAAGAACAAGAGTAGTATATCGCTCACATGTACTTCAAATATGATCTATTTTTCATAGATTGACATTTTGCCATTTAGGTGGCCAAAATTAGATAGAATGCTTGAAATAAGACAAAACTTGTGAATTGTCCATTAAACATGGTCCACTCTCTGTAAATGTTGGGGTGGCAACGATTTGGTCAGAATGGCCATGACCTTCGCCACTTGGTCGGAAACCCAAGAATGTTCGTACATGGAAGGCCATACTGTTATGTAAATTTTCCTAGAAGTTGTCAAAAATCAAGTTTACAAATTTTCATGGCACGTGGTACGATTAAGAGTGCGTCAAGAGACAATCCGTTTGTGTATTTTCTATGATTTGTTATCCTAGGTCAAATTAGTTGGAATGCAAAAGGTTTAGGCTTTATGGGTTTAGGGTTTTAGGGAATTTTCAATAATGCTCAAGATTTATGATCATATATTCGTGGAACAGAATGGAGTTACCACAATTTAATGAAAGTATCTCAAAGTTGGATATATAAGTGCATGATACCTGCTTGGTTAGGTTTTAGGGGGTTAGTGTTTAGAGATTTAGGGTTTAGGGTTTTTGAAGGGATATGCCTGAGAGGCAATAATAAAGTTGCTATTATCGTATTCCAAATCTATGATAGATGTTTATTTTACATGCTATAATTGTATTAAAAGGAAATGTTAATACATGTGTGTTTAATAAACAAATAAAGTGTTCCTAGTTATGCCTATATAAACTAGCTTGTTGATTAACAAGATGATCAAGGTTCCCTGATGATGGACACTTGATGTTATTAATAACAAGATCACAACATTGGTGGAATGATGTGATGAATATTCATACGAAGTATAATAATACGATCAAAGTCATTATGTTTAAATTGCTATAACATCATTACAAGTAACTTTAGTACTTAGAACATGAGATCATGTCAATCATTAACACATGAAGTGTAGCTTGATAACATCAAACGTCACACCGTAACAGGGTGACTATAAAGGTGGGTTCAGATACTCCCATAGTGTTATGTAGAGGCTCATGGATCAAGAGTGGGATTTGTCCATCCAAATGACAGAGTGTAACACCCTCGCCTGATAAGGCTGAGTTCATGTGTATAGTGCCAACCCCTGGATTGGTTCACTAGCACACACAGTACAAAATGATAACAAATATAACTGTGCATCATAAATACAACGAGTATGATCCAGAACTTTACATTATTTATTCAAGTAAACAACAGAAACAATAACAAGGTAGATCTCCATTCTTCAAATGTGCCACAGGCGAACAATCGTTGAGTGGAGTCTCGCGACCTATAACGATCACTTAGAAAACAATATAACCTGCAACATGAAAGGTTGTAGCCACGAATGGTCAATACTTTGAATATATTGACAAGTGTCACTAGTATGTGGATATAAATGGAACCTAGAAATTACATGCATATTTGGCTAAGTGGAGATTCAAGCTGATTTGCGTAAAGAAATAATTTTATCCTAACATTTCCAAATAGTTTTAATGCTTTCCACAAATTGTCTCAACACACTGGTCAATACCAATTGTTCCTGATGTGGCACCCCGGATTTACGGTCCGAGAATACCCATTATGCATACAATTCACGTTTCCATGATCAGTGAGCCGTGAGCATAACCGACTAGTATAATTACATCATCATTACATTAACAAATACAAAACTTACAAATAGGTCCATTATAGCGATTACAACACAAGTAGCCGAAGTCTTCAACGCAGAGCTCGTGCCTTAACCTACAGGCAACTGACTGGGAAGACGACCTAGCTCGTGTAGACGTCAACTCCTTTGTTTCTTCTTAACATCTGCAATCTTGCCAAGTAAATAGCCAGGTACAATGTCGGTGAGTACTTTGAATGTCGAGACAAGGGTAAATAAGATAATGCACAATTGGCTGTGGCGAGATAGCTGTACACTATAGTGGTTTTTTTGAAAGACCTAACATTGACATCTCTATATCTTTGTTGAAAAATAGTTTTTATAAAATATGCCTCCTTTTTGAAAATCCGTACATCTCCACATCCTTGTTAAAAAGATTTAGAAAATGTTTTGTTGTAAAACCCTTTTTAAAACCTTATCGACCATCTCTGGTCAAAACCAACTTATTCTTTATCTTTTCTCGTGACCAAGTCATATGCTTTATTTTATCATAACTTAACCGAAGGGTCCTCCTAGCACTTGCCATTCCAACTGTCCTTGTCCGTGGAAACGGCTATTCGAATATATTAGACTCTGCAGAGTTTGTGCAGTTTACCCAGAAGAATCAATACATCCGCCGGGATAAAACCACGGCCTGCTACACACGGTAGACAGGGGCTCGGATAATCAAACTTAGACTTTTCATTTATCCATACCTAGCAACGACGGCTTTTCCTTTTGGGTTGTTCTCTCCGGTATGATTATGGGGTACGACGACCCTGGTCCTTCCTCCCGTACTGACCCCTACCTCCAGACCGAAGTCTGACCGGTAGCAATAGTGACAATCGTCTATCCGTACTAACTAGAAGCATACCGTCCACGAGGGACCCAATTGTTGCACCAGTGCCTTGTCCCATACAACCCGGATTTCAAGGGATTTCTCCCCTTTAGCGAGTACGAGCAGCCCCGGCTAAAGACCACAAAGTATGAGCTAAGCCCCAACGTCTGGGGTAATGTGGTTGCACGGAATAAATTGTTCCGGACATTGTCTTAGAACATCCCTTCCTTTCTTTTGCTTGAATTTCTCTTCATCCACCTCATATCTTCTTTTAGTAAAACTTCCACTCGGAAATGATGCCTATTTCCAAGGGTTTTATTTTGAAAACTTTTTAGTAGGGTAAGAACCCAAAATAGTTTTATTCTTGAAAATCCGTGGGTTCTAAGGGGGAAGATGCTAATAATCTTAGCCTCGTTCTAAAGGGTAATGATAGGTGTAAATAGGGTATGTGTCCAATGGACACTTATTTGTAACTTGGAGGAGCCAAGTTACTCACGTCTGTTTATTTGAATCAAACCATGCCTTTGATCATGCAATTCAGAAACGAGATATAAAACAGTTGATAAACAGAGGTAGGTGAATATAGGAGTTCAGGAATGGTAGCTTGCATGTGACCAGCGAGAATTCCCTTGACGGCGTTAGATATCTATATAACCAATAATAATAATAAAAGAATATCCTGATCCTTCCTTCTTCTCGGCGTCACACACTCGCAACTATCGCCGTTATCGAGCATACATGCAAACAAACAATATATGAATCAACACAAGGCATACAAGCAACTAACCATACAACAAGTAAGGGATAACTACAAGATATACATCAGTAGTATGTTTTATGTTGGTGGATAAGATTGGCAAAAGATTTCGGAGGCATTAGGGAAAGGATCCCTTTGGATTTATGGTTTAGGAAATACCTAAGGGAGGGGTTTTTGACCAAGGAATTGATCTGTATGATACCATTGTGTAAAAATGATACCATCAGATGGGTATTGATAAAATGAAGCCAACAAAATTGGTTTCACTATTTTATCAATTTCCTAGTATTTGTAAAGGATTTTATAGTGATTAAAGCTCTAGTTTTAGGAAATAATTCACCGGAACTTCTGTGGAGTTCCAAAAATTATTTCCTTGGGCGATTAGGTAGTATTTGATGGACTGAATAAAGAGGAGTTGGAATCACCTCAAATTTTTTATCAAAATGCCCTTGAGAAATTCCCAAAGACAGTACTGAATGGAATTTGACTTTTTCATCAGATTTATTCTACAGAAGATTTTTAGTTGATTCTAGGGAAACATGTTAGGTGATTAAAATAAATTTCTGTAGAAATTGGAATCAACCTTTTTGGAGTTACAAAGCTACTGGGGTGATTTTATTAGTGATTAAACCACACACATGAGAGTTTATTTCACCATAATTTAATAGAGGCTCATAAAATTATGATCTGCAGGATTTAGGAGGATATGATTATGTGTGATCTTTGAGAGTTGGAATTAGGTCAAGACCTCAGTTGGTTTGACCTAGGAAATTTATTGAAGGAATAAAAGAATTGTTTTTATTATTTTTACCAGGGGCATACTAGGAAGCAAAATGGGGTGGGGACAATGGGACTTCAATGGTAGGATTATTATCTTTCAGTACAAGTTGGATTTACTCCATTTGGAAATACCAAACTTACTAGAGAAATTATTTAGTGTTATGGATAGATCTTGGTATAAGATTTATCACATTTATTCTATATATTAATTTGGAGTAAAACTTGGTCTACATGTTGGGGAAAACATCCAGGCACTTGAATTTTTTTAGATCTGGAGGTTTTGAAGGCTTTTACATGTTTGTTTGGATTTAAACTGAGCTGGTAGTTTTCAGATCTGGCAAAATTATTAAAAGAAAAAAAGGGGAACGGGATTTCGGGCCGGATCTAGGAGGCAGACGGGACGTGCGGGGCAGGCCGGACCAGCGGCGATGGACGCACGCGGGCGACGTGCAACCGGCAGCGGCCTAGCTGCTGGCCCGCGAGACGAAGAAGTAAGGGCGACCCCGGGCCGTTGGATTCGAGGAGATCCGACGGCCGTGCGTCGTCTCCTTCCCAGCGACATCGAGAGAGGAAGAAAACCCTAGGTCCGGGTTAGGGAGATGCGGGGGAGCTCGCCGAGGGCTCCGGGGAGGTCGTGGAGGCGACTGGTCGACGCGGTTGACAACAGTGAGTCCGGGGATGGGCGGCATGAGGTGGTTAGTCGTCGGGAAGGTTCTCACACGACGACGACCGAGAGGGAGCTCTCCAAAGTTCGCCAGTGCGGCTTCGGGAGTGGCTGCATGACAACAAAAATGGCATGGTTAGCACCAGAGGAGCAAGGAGAGTCCAGTAGCGTGACATGCAGATGGAGAGGAGGGCGGAGGAAGGAGACTAGCTCGATTTGTTGGAGGAGGCCAAAGCTTCTCTTCCTCCTTCTTTCGAGTAGGGCAGAGCAAGGGGAGGAGAGGGAAGCTCTGGGAGGTAAGTGGAGCGTGCAGGGGGCAAATGAGAGGGCAAAGGAGAGTTGTACTGGCCTGGGGCCTTATAAACCGAGTTAGATGGGTCCATGGTGCACTAGGTGCATGGGGGACCTTGGGAGAGGGGTGTAGGCCATCCATTAGGCAAGGGAGGTGGTGCTGGAGTGGTGTGGGGCCAGTATCTCGACCAGAGAGGGGAGAGGGGAGTGGGGTAGCTTCTGTCCCTTTTATTACAAGGATATTGCAAGATGTGCCTCTCTCTCAAGTTTCAAGGGCTAAAGGACAAGGGTGCTATAGTGGTCAGCTACAGTGTTCACGACCAGGAGGGGGTGATGATGTTGTGGTGTAGTGGTTGACAAGATTTGGTGGTGTTTGGAGTTGGTTTGAATCAAGTTTGCTTAGTTTGCAAAATGTTGATCATTATGAGGCTTGTGAAGGAAGTTGCAAAAGTTGCATTGAGCAAAGTGCGGAAATGGTACTAGTAGGTAGAGTGGGTCAAAAAATATCTCCATGATTTAAACGGGATTTTTCTAATGATTATAATCCCATTTAAATGCACTTCTTCAGGAAGTGCAGAAATAGATTATGGAAGCTAAGATGATATTTTTACATTGGACAGGCTTGTTTTTTGATGTGAGATGATCCGAAATACCATAACACATATTGGGGAATTTTATTGGGATTTATTGAGGTTGAAAAGTATTTTTGCGGAATTATTTTTTTTTCTACCATTTACGAAAAAGGGAAAAAAGAAATAATAAAGAATCTCAAAAATATTTATTTTTGAGTTTGAAAGATAGGATATTATAAGTAGGCATCAAATATGCCTTAAGTTGGCAAGGTAATTTCGAGAAAAACAAACTTGTTTTTGAAGACAAGGGTTTTGTGGAATTTGCAAGATAAGGAAATAAAAGAGTTTAATAATCCAAATAATTGGGAGAATTATTTGGGGATGCTTATATACAAGGTAGATGATGTTAAATTGATGTAGGCATCAAGGTTCACCTTGGTTTTTGAAGAAAAGTGGTGAAAAGGATGGAACTAGAGTCTTGGGGGATCTAGGGTTAGGTTATTCCGATGCCTTCTAAACAGGGTTAGGTTAGTGAGCTCAGAGCTCACCTAGATACAAGGAGTATATGGATGGTTAGACCATGTCATATGGATGATCAGGGAAGCAAGAGTTAGGTTGGGTTGCATTTGAGGTGGTCTAGAAGGTAGTTTGTTGAAAATAAGGCTTCCATAAATAAACTTTGTTGAAAATAAGGATGCCATAATAGATACATCAGATAGCCTCCTAAACCATGTGGGTTTAAGTAGCACAAGACTCCAATGGAAACAAGTTAAGTGGGGGTTGATAGTCCATGATTAGTAGATTCTAACCATGCAAAGAGTTGGTGAAGGGGAGGTGTCATACAGATGTGAGCGTCTGCCAAAGTAGGCAAGATGATAAGATTTGCAGAAAAGATTATTATCTTGACTACAAAACCATCAGGGACAAGTGGGAATTAGGAAGGCTTAGCCAAGGGAAAGAGTGGGATTTGGTAGTACTAAATATGTACTAAAAGATGGTTCAAGTAAATTCTCAGGAATGCACATAGGTTGGAAGATCTAGAGCTCCAAGGATTGAATCTTGAGAAGAAATCCAGACTTAGCCATTTTGGCAGTTTTGGAGATTTTGACTAGAGTGCAAGTGTAGAAGCTTTTGAGAGGATGCTAGGTTCCAAACTCATGATCAAGGAGATGAGGTTGAGGTACTAACTAGGTAGATATGATTCATTCTTAGTTTGGGACTCCACTGAGTTGGAAACCATCTAGAGGGATTATCCTTGGATTGATCTGAGTATGATAGGAGATGGTTACTTTAGTGGCTTAGGATAGATCCGGACTTGGATGCTTGCTTTGAGATTGATGATCACAAGGAAGGATTCGGTCCTAAGGGATGAGCTACTAGATTAGCTCACTCTAGTTCCTAAAAAAACAAGGCAATCACCAGATCAAGGCAATTCATCAGACAGCAGATCAAGGCAATTCATCAACCAGCAGATCAAGGCAAATCATCTTATTACCTATCCATCTAGCACTAGGGTTACCATCAAGCCTAGCTTTAGGTATGGAGGGGTATGTTGAAAGGGGTTTTGCTTTGAAGTAACATGAGTACCATGTTGGTATCTCTAGCAAGATTTAGATGAAAAGGTTCTAATAAAGGTTTTTGGAAAACCTAAAGATAAGGGTAGTTGAAGGTTCTGTCTTGAAAACATAAGGGGAGTATATGTATGTCTCCATAGTTTTGTTAATAGAGACTAGTAAAGTAATTGGCTGTGTCAAAGTCATCTTGGCTCAGGTTTTTGAAATGCCAGAACATTCAGAATATGAAGGATCAGCCAAGACTTCTCTTTTGTAAAATAGTTTTTGTAGACTAGTGTTGAGATGAGGAGTACACAACTAATACACAAACAGTTGCTTAAGCACAAGCAGACAAGTAAACACACAATGCAAGAAAAAAAGTTTTTGTTCCCCCTGATTTTTGCCTTTTGGACATTTAATCAGGGTTGCTGAAATTGGGATGTTACACCCGATCCCTTGTTCAAACATCAAATTTTATTAAGAAATTGGAATTTCGAGATCATCCATAAGCTTCAAGGCTTACTTGCTCAATATTTTCCATAACCGGGGACACAGCTAATCGATTATATTTACATCTTCTGCAGAAGTCGTACACTTTACCCACATGACAAAATCTCGCCTTGACGCCACCTGGCCGCTGGTTTAGTACACACCAATTGGTATACCGGAAGATCAAGAATGTGACGAAGTCTTTCCATAGAATTCCTCCCATTACACAATACTAGCACATCTAACAAGCACCAATGCATGGATATAACCTCCAATACACAATTCTAGTTAACCTGAATATATACCAATGCAAAGGGTCTTCCGCTATGTAATTAACTAATCAAGAGCAAATATTAGCATGCGGCTGTACACGGAAGCTACTGTACGAGAAACATGTCCAATTTCTAATATCCCTAGGGGTCTCCTTATAGTGCACACACGAGAGAGGTAGCCAAAGATACAGTCCCCTTTGTTTCCACTTCTTTCAAACTCAACAACAACAGTATTCCACCCAGGTGATTCATTAAGTGCTTGTTTTATTATATAAAAACATAGCTTTTCCAATAACTCACAATACTCATAACATGATATTCGATCGCGAATCTATGGTAGGTCTAAGCATACTACAACTACGATGTTTCCACTAAGCAAGATACAAAAGCATATCCTAAATAGGACATAACATAGCATATCACATAGTGCAAAATATTCCTACACATGCACTTCTACTAAAAACAACTACAATGCATAGGAAAATAATAGGATATTTAGGATAGTGCCACTTGCCTTTGTTGAAGATGATGTAGTCGTTCAGATAATCCTCACGATATAAAAGTCCGCACTCGTCACAATCACAAACGTTGCACTCATCACAATCTATCGATTAAAACAAGTGAAAAACAAACACACCATTCAAAACAATGCAATTATGCACAATACAATAAAAAATGATGAACAAATGCATGCATGATGATTTAATATGTCAGAAAGGTTGTAATTAGTTCTCTGAACATTACTAGATCATATGATGCATGCAAGAGATAATTTAGTGCAATAGGGTATTTATTATTAAGTCTTTATTGCCAATATAAGGGTCTTAATAGTTCTGTTAAAACTTCAGTACTAGTTGTCGAATTAAATTTAGTTTTGGAGTGTCCTGGATAGGGGATGTTAATACGAATCAGTAGCAATTGGATTCACCTTAATCTATGTCGTATATCTTTTCTTATGATTTAAATAGTGTTTAATAGAATTTAATTCACTTAAATAGTTTGTGTGGTCTAAAATCAGAACTAAAACCTTATCTGTAATCTACATGAGATTTTCATTCCAGGGACATATTATTCATAGTTTTACGATATATAAATTATTTACTACGAATTTAATGCTGTAAAAATCCATTAAAACTATTTAAATTACCACAACAATTCTACACAGTAAAAGTTGGATCCAGCAGTAATTAATGTTTTATATAAAATTATGAATCCATAGATATCTTATTTGTACTGATCTACAAATAATTTACTATGATTTATTTAGTCTAAAATATCCATTAAACCTTTTAAATTATTACAGTATACTGTAAAAGTCTTATACAATTAGATATTAATATTCTACTCAATTTTCTGAATCGAGTGATATATCATTTATTAATTTTGGACATGTATATGTTTTACTATGAATTTTACAAGATATAACAATTTTCAACTATTTTTATTTAATCAAATAGAATTTTTGACTGGATATTGATTGCGCGCTAACCTGGGCTAACACAGCAATGACGACAAGGAGGCCACGTGGCGATATACGGTTGGTCGATACCAGTTCGGAGAGCCGATCTAATCTGAGCCGTTCAGAGGAGATCTGACGGCTAGGAAGGAAACTTTCCAGGCTCACCGGCCTTGGCAGCGGCGGACGGTGGTGGTTGGATGAGACGTCGATGGCGGCGGCGCACTGGTGGTTCCCCGAGGCGGTGAAGAGGTCAACACAATTCGGGGAAAGACAGAGAGGTTGTAGGGGTCTCGACGGGGTCTTGAGCTTCCTATAGCGATGTAAGGGAGCGACTGGAGGTGGCAGCCGCTACAGATGGAGGCACTCGGGCAGTGGCACACTCCGGCGAGGTCTCCCATGCGCTTCTGTGCACCGGCGGCGAGGGGAAAAGGTCAGGAGGATGCGGAGCACCAGGGGAATGAGGAAGAGAGGCAAAACAGGGAGAGGGGGTGACAGAATCGGCGACAACGTGGACCTCTGAAGCTCGGAAATGGCGATGCGGCAGCGAGATCGGGTCGAGATCCATTTTGGCAGCATAGGGGCGAAATCGCCGAGATTTTTGAGGGAAACGGAGAGGAGGGCGAGGGGATATGTATTGGATACGAAATCTTGTGAAGGAGGCAAGATACGGGTGCGAATCAGACGGATTCGGATTTGGTTGTTCGTCATGTTCATCATGGCCTCTTTGGCGGTGAGGAGGGGATGACAAGGGGGTCCCACCTATCGGCGAGACAAAGACAAGAGCGGGCGAGGGCTGCTGGCGCAATGCTTGCTCTGGGTCGCCTAGCGATGGTGGTTGATCACAGTTGCCTTTGCTGCTCGCAGTGTGGTGGCCCCTAGGGAGGAGGGAGAGGAGGAAGGGCGGGGGCTGCTTTCTGCAGGAGGCTTCTGAGTCCAGGGGTTTGTTTTTTTTTTTTTTTTTTCCTTTTTTTTTTTTTTAGCATTTCCTTTGTAGCATTAGCCACGTGGGTTGGAAAGCTTGGAGGAAGCGTAGCTATGCTGAATTTAGGCTGGGCTGCTAGGCTATCAGGGTAGGTTTTTTTTTTTTTTTTTTTTTTTTTTTTTTTTTTTTTATTTTTTTTTAGCTTATTTTCATACTAAGTCTAAAAGACACCAGATCTGTTTCTAAAATTTTCTAAAATCTTGTATATCAGTTTAGGTTCATCTTTTATCCTTTTATTTAGTTCAAACATATTGTATTTATAAAATCCTTGTTTATTCCTTATAGGAATATTTTAGGGTTAGGTTTTTTAATACAATTTTTGCAATTTTTTTGCATGGATGGAATGCAATGTACATGAATAACATGTAAAAATAATTTTTTTCTAGTCCCAATTTCTAAAATCATGGGATGTGACAGACTAACCCCCTTAAGATGAATCTCGTCCCGAGATTCGAAATGGCTAGCAAAGTTTGGATGGTTTACTCAATAACATATTCTAGATTCTAATTGGATTCTATCACTATGGATACACTCTTGAGTCTAACCCCCTTAAGATGACTAAAGTTGGCATCTATTTGGGACAATATAGATGAGTATTGATAGAATAGGACTAAGAGAAGTATTTCCCTACCCGTACACAATAAAGTCAAACAATAACAAGCACAGACAATCAAACAATCCTAATCAATAATATTGATATACCATCAGTGTTGATATGATCAATAGCGAAGTGAAATCGACATCCTAATGAAGAACTAGATGGTGGAGATCATCTAACTATTCTCATCAATTGAATGATATGGTCTTCTATATTAGAAGAGTATGATAATTGAAATGATAAGAAGACACTAGAAAGAAGTGTAAGAAGAGAATACATATAATCAAATAGGGTTTATAATTTTAATATGGCTTTCCTATTCCATTCCTATATCACGATCCTACAGTCAACACACAACTCAGATACCATCTTGTAACACCCTCGCCTGATAAGGCTGAGTTCATGTGTATAGTGCCAATCCCTGGATCGGTTCACTAGCACACATAGTACAAAATGATATCAAATACAATTATGCATGATAAATACAATGAATATGATCCAGAACTTTACATTATTTATTCAAGTACATAGCGGAAATAATAACAAGGTAGATCTCCATTCTTCAAATGTGCCACAGGCAAACAATCGTTGTGTGCAGTCTCGCGGCCTATAATAATCACTCAGAAAACGATATACCTACAACATGAAAGTTTGCAGCCATGTAACATCCCAAAAATATTGATCATGCTTATCAAATTCTAATCACTAAAATTTGGGTTAACAAAAACTTTTATTAAATACAAACCATATGAATGCATGTGTGTATGTGAGGATTGTAGGAATGCATGTTTGGACTTGTGTGATTAACCTAAATAGCAAGGAATGGTTTAAAGATGAAAATAACATCATCTAAAACATTTCCATGCAGAAACAAATCAAGAGATAATCAAAAACAAAACAAATAAAGCAAATGGTCATTTTTGCGAATCTTGCTCACTAGGTCACTTTGAGTGTTTCTAGTACAAGATTTCAAGCAGAAACTTTTCCATTTCTTTTCACCCCTTGCAAGACCAAGTAAAAGTGAATCAAAGCCCACCTTTCAAACTTGCAGAAACATTTGGCAATCACATTCAAATGACAATTCAAAATTGAATATTTATCATATGTGAAGATCACACCTTTTCAAAACCCAACCAAACCAGTGCCCCTTGACCAATCCAACTAACCAGATACTCCCTAGTATGTGCCTAGCAAACCCACCAAGTTTGAATCCAAAATTCAAATTTGAATTTCTTTCGGCCATTTCATCAAACACCTTGTCAACAACAAACAAACAAACATCAAACACTATTAGTGGCAGTAATTTTGGCCAACCTTGTCCCCTCTCTAGCTCACTCTACACTCTCAGTAGATGATCAAATTAATCGAACTAGCCTTAGCATCACTATGAGACAGCATATCCATCAATGGTGACCATGCCGAGAGAAACCTTGTCACCCCCATGTTGCCAGCAAGCTAGAGGAAGCTCTAGCTTCACCAACCTTTTCTGGGACACGCAGCACCGTCCATCGCCACCCCCTGTCCAATGCTCGAGTGCAGCCAGCCACTGGACCACCCGCCAATCTCGCTCCCAGTTTCTCTGCGTGCGTGCCGAGAGCACGCCAGTGCGCCGTCAGTGACACGAGCCAACAGACTGCGCGCCACCCTCGCCGCTTGCAGAAATGATAGCTAGCATCCCAGTAACCTGCCAGACAAACCCGTTCATCGCCGCGCGACCAGGATAGCCCGTGCGCCATTAAAATTGCCGCCGGACCCGCCTAGAGCGCCATGACGTTCCGACCATTCCTCACGGCCCCACGACGCACCATCAAGTCGTGGAGCTTCGCCAGGAGGCAAAGCACCGCCCCTATCGTCGCCCATGCTATTAGCACGATGTTCCTACAACCACGACGAACTCAGTCCGCGCCATTCGGTCCCCTCGTTGCACTATAAATAGAGGCCTTCCCGCTCAAACTCTTTACACCATCTCACTCCCCACCTCTCACTGATACCCCCCCACTCACTCCCGGAACAAGGGAGCCCCAGGTGGCTAGAATTGCACCGGAGTTCACCGCTACAGAGGAGGAGAGGCGTCGTCAATTGGAGCCGCCCCAGGAGGAGCTGCCAGTACCAGGAGAATCGCCGTCGTCGACTTCGTCGTTCGCCCCCATCGCTGACCATCGCTAGAGCCCCGGAGTGCCTCCCACGACCCCCACTGACAGCGCTAGGGTTCTATCTCGCCGGCGTAGTTCGACGTGGACGATGAAACACAGCTGTTCGATTAGAGCTAGATCGCACGGCCTATATTCACCCGTACCGCTTCGCCACTTGCTGTCTCACTAACGAGTGGGGTCGCTCACTTAACCAGCACGCGACCCAGTTAAACATCCCGCGCGACCCAACAATTCAAACTTAGGTTTATTCATTTAATTTCAAACCCAGTTCTATACCTAGATTCAAAAATAAACCCAACTCGATTCGCTAAACCAAAATGCATGAAACCAAATTTTTTACAAAGGTACTGGAGTGCTTAATCCAAGCCCGTTGGATTAAAACCATTTAGATTTGTAGATCACCCATGGTAAAAATAACAAGGCAGAAGCTTTTCTGCATTCAAACATTTTTCAAAATTCAACCATAAAATCTTTTGAGTTGATTCCAACTCTTAAAAATCACATTTAACCATACCTTTCAGAATATATAAAAATATATATGGTTACTTGCAGAAATAATGATCAAGTAATAAAAGAATGCCTCATAGGCCATTCTAGTCATTTTATCTAATTAAAATAAAAAGGTTAAACCTTATTAAATTGTGACACCACTTTAAATCACTTTCCCATATACTGAAATATGTGGTGATGACATGTGTCAACATGATCCCATGTTTTAGTTGGAGAATATTAAATCTTAAGTAGTTTTTCAATGAGTAGAAATTACTTTTATAAAATAAAATAAATATGACAAGTACTTTAATCTTTGTGATAATAGTGATGATGCTAGATCATCTAGTGTGAACCTTTGTGTGCTAAATATAGTAGTTAAGAATTGTGTGGTGATTGTGTACCTCGTATTTATTTATAGACGCTAGTAACGACCAAGGTTACGAGGAGGAAGAAGGGTACTACGAGGAAGAAGCCGAGGAGAACTTCAACGACTACTCTTCACAAGGAAAGCGTAATACTATTAGTTGAATTAGCAAGCTAATATTTGCAAGCTACTATCTAAGCAAGCTTATACTTCCAATTATGCAAGCTAACACTTGCAACTATGAAAGTTAGATAACCTATGCAATGCATTAAGCATGCTTGGTTAGATACATTTGATGATACCCAATCCTAGTTTTAATTGCAAGCTTAGTATTTTATTTCTTTATCAAAGCTTTTATTTGAGTTTACTTAGATATTAGAAAGATATTTGAAGGTAGCATAAAGAGCATAAAACTTGACCTAAGTAGATAATCTTGATGTCATCCGAAGGCATGAGATTGAACTTAGATAATATACACGTGTTTACCACCTCTCATTAGTATTTACCCCCACTTGTAGATGCTAGTGCTAAGCATAAAACTTCATCAACTTTAGATGGGAATACTTGGTGAAAATGGTTATGAAACCTTAGAATGATGAGTCTTTCTACTGAAATGTTTTGACATGTGTTCTCGAACATCAGAGGACTTTGATGATGAAAATGTTAAGGCACGAGCCTTAGCCCGTTTTAAAACTGATGGTTGTCTGGATGTGATACCATTCCAATTTTACCGTACAACCACAATACCTGAAATTTGGGTAGGGCTTGACTGGAAATTTATATACCTTAGTATGAGTTTCCTTGTGGCCAGAGCTGAGCCTACCTTGTGAAGATTGTCCACCTGTGAAGAACCCAAGATGATAGTTGGTCATGGTTTGGAGGCCAAACTCATAGGAGAGGTTCCTATACTAGGGCATGTAATTGAAAGGTTAGGGTTGATTATCCGCATACTGAGTATGGTGAATTCAGTATTTGTTCATGACGGATGTATCGAATGTTGTGGTGAAAGTGTACAATCTCTACAGAGTGTCAAACTATTCGAATAGCCGTGTCCGCGGTTATGGACAGTTGGAGTGGCCATAGTTTTCCATCGTCAGATGTTTTCGAAATGACTTATGAAATGATTTGTGACTTTGACTTGACCACAATAGAGTTGTGACATGAAATTCAAGATCCCACTGAGGTGTTACAAAATTTCCAACTAGCTTTCTTTGCTTCTGAACTTAGTAGAGGTAAATCTGGCTTTTTGTAACACAACCCTAGAGCTTAGTATATCCTACTAAAACCCACTTCACTTGTTAGTATTACTTTGCGAGTACTTAAAGAGTACTCAATGCTTTGTTCCTAGCTATTCCCGTGGCCAGACTATGAAGAGGAGTATCAGGAAGACGGACAGCAAGAAGGTTACGACAACTAGGATCATCTCCCATTGTCAGCATTGCCTATGACCATGAAGATGGAGCTTCGCCTATGCTATCATTATTATTACATTATTCCGCTTCTTGAATTGTATTAAGACTGGATCATGAGATCCTTATTTGTGTAAGAGCTTATGTATGGGTTGTAATGGATGATGTACTGTGATATCAAATCTGTTATGTCTCCCAAAAATGGTAATCCTAGGATTGCGATGTATGGCATAACAGGCATCTGTGATTAAAAGTCCGGGTGTTGATAAGTTGGTATCAGAGCCATCCTGACCATAGGAGACCCTAGTTTAGAATGGACGTTCGAATGAAAAACTTAGTTTCAATACCAAGGAAGTGAGTATTTACGAAAACTTATTCTCATTCTTATCACTTGGATTCTTTCATGAAAATTCATGTTCCTCAAAGCTAAAATTTGAGACACTTGATCACTCTACTAACTTACTCATCCTATCTTCTTATAGATGGATTTGAAGTACAACATGTTTTATTAGTTGGGGAATATAGGAGACCTCATCTTTGAGCGTGACTTGGAGCAGCTGCCAGAGATGCTGGAGTGTCCGCACCCCGAGTTCTTCGGAGCTCAGCTCAATGAACAGGAAGGAGAGGATTTGCAGTGGCTATTTGTTGCAAGTCTCCGGGGAACGATTGAACCCCCCACCGCAGAGGGAATTGTCGTGGTATTGCCGACGAGTACGCCATGGAGGGGTCCTCATAGTGCGTGTTTAGAGACGTGGGGGAAGGCGGACGGTTGACGAGTACGAGGTAACACAGCTTACCTAGGTTCAGATCCCACGACGGTGGCGGAATCCTACTCCTGTTATAAATCACTATAAGGGCAATACGCCGAGTTACAAAGATAGGTTCGCTGTGCGAGGTTGTCTGTGATTGTGCCCTAAAGGCCCCAAAGGCCTGACTTATATAGTTGCCAGGTCCTAGGGTTATAGGGAAAATTCCTAGCCGGACAGGTTACAGAGTCCTACACCGTCTATTACTAGTCTTGCGTGTCTTGCACTCCAAGGCTCCGGGTACGCTGGTGACTCCACCGTAGCTTTCCTTTATCCGGCATGGGCCTCCCTTCTGGATCCATCTAACTGGGCTGCCCAGTAGGCCATGGGCCATGCTACCAACTGTGGGCCACCCGGGTTATCCGGATAGTAGACATGCTATGAGGATACCCATATAGCATATCCCCAATAGTAGCCCCCGGAGAACTCTGAGATCTTGCACCGTCTTTCCTCTTCACGTTGAATGCTCCGTCTAGATTAATGTCGGTAAATCGTCAAGCAATATCTTGTAGTCCTCCCAAAGAACCCTGCAAGGTTTTCTCCGTCTTTAACTCGTAAGTCAGTGAATTGCTGAATCTTCAATCGTACTCTTCCATAGCTAGACTAGATCCGTCCATGCCAGAATCTTCTGACGTGATGGTTCATCTGCCTATGTCACCTAGGGCGACGTAGACATAGGTCAGCAATGCCTTGTAACTCACACATGCAGAGAACACAATCATGTCCACTTTTCCCGCGCGAGCGAGACGAACCGTTGGCGGCGACGGTTGGTACGTGGCAAAATTTCCGCGCACGTCTCCGCACACGTCGTCTACGCGGCAACCGTCCACGAAAAACCCTAACTCCTAATCTCACCAGTCACCTCCATACGCACACAATGGCCAGCAGTAACTCCTCCCCTTCGATGGCGGTGTCGGGCGAAGCCACGGCGAAGCCGGCGAGCTCTGTCGTCGTGCCCCCAGAGGGCTTGGTCATCCCCATATCCGCGGTGGTCGAGGCCACCGGCGGCAACCATAATCCAGCGGTGCTGGAGCTGCTAGAGGAGGAAAATGACTCCCCGAAAGGCGACTGGCGCGGTTCAGACATCACGGACCACGGCATCAAAGAGTTGATCGTCGAAGTCTACCTCCCTGCGACGGAGGGGCTCGCCTGGCGGGCGGCACCGGCCGGCGAGGTCACACCTTCTCCCCATGACGGAGAAAAGGTGTACCTCAAAGAACAGTTGGTACGCGGCGTCTCCCTTCCCATCTCTAATTTCTTCCTCGCCGTCTTGAATAACTACCGAGTTCAGCCACAGAACCTCTCTGCCAATAGTATCCTAGAGCTTAGCAATTATGCGGCTCTTTTCGAGGGTTACTTAGGGATTAAGCCTAGGCTAGACCTCTTCATCTATTTCTTCACCGTCAAGCGCGAAGCCGGAGCCAGCAAGGACGAACATAGAAATTGTGGCACTATTAGCTTCAAGATCCGACCTGGGCGGCGCTTCCCCAACATCTTCGGCCATGAGCCCTGCAAGAACTGGCAGCGTACTTACTTCTACGGCCTAGATATCCCTCTGGCCGGCCGAGAAGTAACGTACCCGGACTTTGTCGATGGAGCAGCCGCCGAAACTTCAACGGAGATCTCAGGCCTCCCTTCCCTTCGACATCGACGCTTCACGCGCTATAAGGCGGATAGAGTGGTTCGTAGAGACGGGTTTGACTGGATTGGACTAAGCCATGTGCTGGTTCATCAGGCGGATCCAGCCTTTGCAGCACCGCTCGAAGCTGATGCACGAGCATACCAACGATAGAAGGGATAGCCTCCGCATCTCCGTGGACAACTTCTTGAGAGACTCCGTCAAGTTTCGCCTCAAGGACATCATCAAGGTGAAGGACAAGAAGCATGGCTTCGCCATCACCTACGACATGTTCGTAGAGAGCAAGTGCTCAAAGGTAACTGTATATTTTCCATGTATGACATATACTCCAATTCATCCGTCTAACCATTACCATCTCGTCTAACATGGTAACTTCTCACTTAACAGCTTAGCGATCTAGAGGAAGATAGCATGGCTGTCCAAATATATGATCCGAAGATGAAGGAAACCACGGCTGTGTCCGAGGACAATGTTCTGTTGTCGCGAAAGCGAAAGAGCTCCACCTCTGACGCTGGCGATGGAGGCAAGCAGAAGAAAACGGAGGGTGGAGCCTCCAAAAAGACTACCGCCACCTTGGAGGCGGAGAAAATAAAGGTTACCGGGATTCCTTTTACCAAAGCACCCCCTCTTGTATAAGCTTATTTCCTTCTAACATTGTCCATTTATCTGTCTTGTTCCTGTACTTATGCATTTTGCACGTTTCAGGAAGAAAGCCACGACCAGCTTGAAGAAGACCTCCAAAACATCGGGGACTTCTAGAACCATCAAGGATATGCTGCATTGTGACGCATCTCCCGCCATCGCCCCTGTCACTCCCATCGTCAAGCCTTCATCCGCTCCAACAAGCTCTCAAGACAAGGAAGAAGCTGGCCCTTCCGCCATGGAAGTGGACTCAGGTGTCTCTACTGAGCTTGCTGTTGTCGGCGAGCAGGCGACGCAGGAGAGTGCCGCACACCAAATGGCTGAAGCTTTGGCTAAGGATGCCATCAGTAGCGGTAAGGCGGTGGTAGAAGGTGGTACTTCTGCCGAAGGCGGCGCCCCCGCACCCAAGAAAACAATTGAGTTTCCGAAGATAGTCTATCCGGTACTTACGCCGGGTAGCACTGCTCTGGTTCCTGGTGCGGCGCCGACATCTCCGACGTGCGGTCTAGAGGAGCTTCTCTGACAAGCAGATATCTTGCAAGGAAACAATGTATACTTCGGCAAGCTGCTGGCTGAGAGTGCTACCAACCTCAATATCATTGCACTTGTAAGTTATATTTGCCTTTTTTGCATTTCATATGAATATCCCACTGTAGCCCCCCAGGATTTAGACGGAAAACCATAAGTCTTTGCGTCTAGATGCTCTAAGAGTGACTAAGCTAGAAAACTTCTCACTGTAGCCCCCAAGCATATAGGTGAAATGAATTATTCCGACTAGATGCTTTAAGAGTAGCATACGCAGTGTTTATAAATTTCAATACGGTAGCCCCCAAGCTTCTAGTTGTAACCGAATTAGTTTCGACTAGATGCTTAAAGAGAAGCTATGCATACATCCGAGTTAAAAACTTTATACTGTACCCCCCAAGCTTCTAATCAAATACGGAATTAGTTCCGACTAGATGCTTAAAGAAAGACTAAGCATATTGCTAAGTTAAAAACTCTCACTATAGCCCCCGAGTGTCTAGGTGGAAATTCTCCGGCTAGATGCTCCAAGTAGACCAAACAACGTTTAACTTTTCTTTTTTCCACAGAATGAGAATGCTCGGAGGGGCATGGCCAAGGACAGGTACCATAAGATGCGTGCGGACCTAGAAGCCGAAAAGGGTAAAACTGCCTTCTGAAAGGAACAGATCATCAAGAGCAAGCGTCTGTTTTTTCCTTTCTTTTTCGTATTCCGACTTGAACTTGTGTATTCTCCGAGTATTCATTGTGTACTTTGCTTTATCCGACTTGCAGAAACCATTTCCAAGTCTAAGGACATTATCGAGAAATCCAAGCATATTCATGAGCTGGATAGCAAGAACAAGATCCTTAAGCAGGAGAGGAAGGACATGTTGAAGATGCATGAAGAATCAATGAAAGCCCTGCAGGACTCCGCCACCGAGGAGATGAACCGCTTGAAGGAGGAGATTTCGATCTTAAAAGATCAGAAAAAAGCTGTCGATGAGCAGAATCAACGCCATCATGAAGCGTACAAGCTCCTCCAACAAGAACGGGACTCCTTGACGGATACCCTCTGCCAAGCTGAGGCTAGCATCTTCAGTAAGTGATTCTCCGTCTTGGATTTCTGTAGTCTAGATACTCTGAATTTTTGAACTCATGTGCTCCTTTGTCGGAAATTCGCAACTCCTATGTGTTTAACCCGGTCACCTCCTCCGGCAAAGGAATGCATGGTTCTTGCCGGCAACTTCATCAACACCTCCAATCGCGCAAGCCAAAGAGATTACCAAGCCCCTACAGATTAATATCAAGGCATCGGACTCTATGGCGAAGTTCTCGGAGATCCTGCGCCAAGCCCCCGAGCGTATCACAAGCTGGAAAAGCTTCATGTGCCTGGGCTGGTGCAAGGATGGCGATGTCCATGGTCAAGGCACACTACGAGAATGCCGACATCGACACGGTAACCTCTGGCATCCCCGACGTAGATGACGAAGGCCACAAGATAAACCACAAATCTATCTTGTCCTCACTCGCGGGTTATCACACCAGAGTTGCCGAGTTGGTCGACGTTAATGTCTTCGTGCCAATGAATACCATCGATGGTGGCAACCAAAGCTCCTCGGAGGCCCTCAACACTGCCGACTTCGAGGGTGACTCTCCTGCTGCCGATGATGTTGCTTCCAAGTCACCTGCGCCAGAGGAATGAAAAACAATTTGTAATATTTGTTTCCTCTGTAACATGTTATGCGGAAAAACTATGTATTAGCTTAAGACAGAAAACAATGATATATGTCCTGCTACTTAAGAACTATTTCCAACATGTATATATGTTTAAGCAAGTCCTGGCTTATCCATTACTTTGATTTTTATGCTTGACTTTTCGTGAGTCGGAATACTTGTTGTCGGAACCATGCACTTAGGTGATGATGCCCAATGGCACCGTCAATAACCTAAGCACAAAATCGCCGACAATAAGTGCCAAAAGTCATTACTCCAGAATCCACATAAAAACAACAAAGAACGTGTAGACCAGAAAACTTAAGCTAACGCCCGTAGGCAGAATTTTCACAAGTGTGATTGCAAAACTTGTGCATAAAGGTTTTATATGATCCAAAAATGAACACTAAAGGAGGTAAAAGACTCAGGAATATGAGTGAACCAAAGAGCTTTATTTCATTGATCATATAAGAGGTACACAATTAGATAAAAAATGCTAAGTGTAGAAAGGACGTAGCTGTGCTATGTTCCATGGCCGATCAAGCTCCGGGTAGTCATCATCCGGGTCACGTCGCTTACGCTTATGATCCTCGTTGGGTCTATCCTTCAGTTCACGATTGTTAACGAGGTAGTAAGACCCATTGAGTAGCGCCTTGCTTATGATGAATGGTCCTTCCCATGGCGGGGATAATTTGTGTGACTTCTTCTCCTAAAGTCGGAGCACCAAATTCCCCTCTTTAAACGAGCGATGCCGAACATGGTGACTATGGTTGCTGCGTAGCTTCTGCTGGTAGATGGCGGATCTTTGGCATGCCAAAAAGGGCTCCTCCTCGAGAAGGTCCACATCTAGGCGTCTGGATTCTTCAGCATGATCTTCATCATAGGCGGCAACCCTTGGTGCATCTTGAAGTATGTCAGAAGGTAGGATGGCTTCTGCTCCATATACCATGAAGTAAGGGGTGTAGCCAGTGGATCTGTTGGGTGTAGTTAGTAAAATCCATAGCACATATGGAAATTCTTCTGCCCAGGCTCCAGCTGCTCTATGTAGCGGTGCCTCAAGACGTGGCTTTATTACCTGCAAAATTAATCCATTGGCTCACTCAACCTGACCATTGGATTGTGGATGTGCCATGGATGCAAGGTCAAGTCGGATGCCCTTCTCCCAACAATATGCCTCGGCTTCTCCGAGTGACAAGTTGCTACCGTTGTCGGTGATAATGCTATGTGGGTGACCAAATCTCACCACCAGATCCCGGACAAACCTAAGGGCAGTTGCCCCATCAAGCTTTCTAATGGGTTTAGCTTCTATCCGTTTAGTGAATTTATCAACTGCTACTAGCAGATGCGTAAACCCACATGGTGCCGTCTATAACGGTCCCACCATGTCTAGCCCCCAGACTGCAAATGGCCAAGTTATTGGTATTGTTCGCAATTCTTTAGCAGGAACATGTGGTTGTCGGGCATAATACTGGCATCCCATGTATGTCTCAACCAGCTTGTCGGCGTCCGCCTTCGCGGTCAGCTAGTAGAATCCTTTTCGGAAGGCTTTCACGACTAACGATCGAGGAGCGGCGTGATGCCCGCAATCTCCGAGATGGTTTCGCATCTTTCGTACTATTTTCCATCTTTCGACCTCGTCGTCGGGCAAAGTTCCGTGTTCGAGATATTCGATGAACGGTTTTGTTCAAGCCGGAGGGACTTTTGCCACCATGTGGACGAAAGAGTCAAATCTATCCGGGTTGTCGATGTCTGCTCCCTTCATGGATGGTGTCCGTAGATGCTCTAGGAAAACTCCTGGTGGAATTCGTTTGCACCCTGATCCAAGCTTAGACAGCAGATCAGCCGCCTTCTTTTGCTCCCTAGGTACAAACTTGACCTCATAGCCCGAGAAGCACTTGGCTATCTCGTCCACTTCGTCTCAATATGCCGCCATCATAGGGTTCTGCGCATTCCAGGTGCCAGCCACCTACTGGGAAACCAAGTCGGAATCTCCACAACAAACTATGCGATTGATGCTAATATCCTTGGCTACGCGTAATCCATGAATGAGTGCTTCATACTCCGCCATGTTGTTCGTAGCCTCGAAGTGGATCTGCAGAATGTAGTGTAGCTTGTCCCCAGTTGGTGACTGTAGCAATACACCAGCCCCCAAGCCGTTGAGCAGCTTTGATCTGTCAAAGTGCATCACCCAGTACTCTGGTTCCGGCAACGGAGTAGCATCTAGCATCTCTGTCCAATCTGCGATAAAATCCTCCAAGCCTTATGACTTGATAGCGTCGCATCTCTTGTAGGTGACCTCGAAGGCGGCAAGTTCAATGCCCCACTTCGTGACCCTTCCCGTAGCATCGTAGTTGTTGATAATGTCGGACAGTGGAGTCTTGCTCACCACTGTGATAGGGTGCTCCTGAAAGTAATGCCTCAGCTTTCGAGAAGCGAGGAATACTCATACTCCATAAGCTATCTTCTGGTAGTGTGGGTAACGCTGCTTGGACTCTGTCAAGACCTCGCTTACATAGTAAACTGGTTGTTGAACTCCGTGCTCATAGCCTGATTCCTTCCGCTCTACCACGACGATGATGCAGATTACCCGGTTGGTTGCCCCCATGTAAATTAACATGGGCTCTCCAGGATCGGGTGCTGCAAGGATGGGCGCTGAGGAAAGAATCTCCTTGAGCTGCTTCAATGCTGCATCTGCTTTGTCCGTCCATGTAAATTTGTTCGCCTTCTTTAGCAACTTGTATAGCGGCAGAGCCTTTTCTCCAAGTCGGCTGACGAACCGACTAACTACTGCAACACAACCTGTTAGTCGTTGAATGTCCTTTAGGCATGTCGGACGGTTTATGTATAATATGGCCTTGATTTTCTCTGGGTTGACCTCGATTCCACGCTGGGAAATGATGAAGCCCAATAGTTTGCCGGCTAGAACCCCGAAGACGTACTTCTTGGGGTTAAGCATCATGTTGTATTTCCGGAGATTATCAAAGGTTTCTTTTAAGTCGGAGATTAAGTCATTTTACTTTTTAGACATCACCGCTATATAGTCCACATAGGCGTGAACGTTCCAACCAATTTGGTCATGCAGGCAACGTTGCATTGTTTGCTGATACGTATCACCTGCGTTTTTCAGCCCAAAGGGCATCATAACATAGAAAAACGTGTCTTATGGGGTAGTGAACGAAGTGGACAATTGGTCCGACTTCCTCATCTTGATTTGGTGTTATCCTGAGTATGCATCGATAAAACACAAAAGTTCCGAGCCAGCCGTTGAATCAATGACTTGGTCAATGCGAGGCAAAGCAAACGGATCTTTGGGGCATGCTTTGTTCAAGCCGGTGTAATCAAAACACATTCTTAATTCTTTGGTTCCCTTTTTGGGGACAAGTACAGGATTGGCCACCCATTGGTTGTGAAGGACTTCTCGGATAAAACTAGCCTTAAGTAACCTAGCTATCTCATTGCCTATGGCGCATCTCTTCTCATCTCCAAATCGTCTTAGAGGTTGCTTCACTGGTTTACATTTTGGATCAATGTTTAAGCTGTGCTCGGCAAGTTCCCTAGGTACACCTTTCATGTCGGCAGGTTGCCAGGCAAAGATGTCCCTGTTCTCATGGAGGAACTCGACGAGCGCGCTTTCCTATTTGGGATCCAGGTTCGTCCCAATGGCGGTGGTCTTGGAGGCATCGCCTACCACAAGTTCCACCGGCTTGGTCTCGATGGCGGCCTCGAATGCTGGAGCAGAGTCGGAGATCTATTTCTTCGACACGGGCATATCTAAGTCATCGACCTTTCTCTATATCTCTTTGAATTCTTCGCTGTAGAGGACAGCTTCCGAGTAGGCTGCTTCATTAATCTCGCAGTCCCTTTCTTTGGTAAAGCTTCTGGATACGGTGATGACACCGTTTGGCCCGGGTATCTTGAGTTTGTTGTAGACGAAGCATGGCTTGGCCATGAAGGTGTGGAATATGTCGCGGCCGAATATGACGTGGTACACGCTCTTGAAGGGGACCACCTCAAAGGTCATGCGCTCTTGGCGGTAATTATTAACATCACCAAAGGCAACTTGAAGTGTGATGCACCCAAGGGACAGAGCCTCCCGACCAGGAACTACCCCGTGGAAGATGGTGTTGGTCCGCCTTAGGTTTGCCTCTGTCAAGTTCATCTTCTGTAGTGTATCTAGGTACATGATGTTGATGCTGCTTCCACTATCCACCATACACTTGGTGAACTCAATGCCGTCAATCAAAGGGTTGATGACCATGGCGTATTGGTTCTCCGTAGGGATGAGGTATGGGTGATCCTTCCTGTCCCAAGTAATTGGAACCTCCGACCAGCGCAGGTACTGGGGAACTGGGGGTAGAGTGGCCATCAGTATCCTCATAGAGGTCTTCTGTTGTCGGACGGTGTCATCCCTCTTGGCGGCATGTTTGGGGTCAACATCCTCGTCCATGTCACTTGAATCCTTGGACTTCTCATGCTTCTTCTTCCCCTTGCCCTTGCCTCGCGATCTGTTCTTCCGACTTTGCTTGTAGCCAGACTCCGGGTCCTCCTTGACGTCGTTGACGAACTTGCAGTGTCGATTGGTATGGGTGGCCTTGCCGTTGACATCGAGGTGTACGAGGCACAGCATATCGCGGTACTATTTGTAGGTTTGGGGAACGCGGAGCACTGCCGAGGTAGTTTCACTTCCTCGCTGCTGCCCACGACCAGCTCCCGTCCTCGGCCACGTTGTCCGCCATCACCTCGTCCTGCAAAGGTCATGGCGACCATGTCGGGAGTTTTCTTTTATTCTGGAGCAGTTTTCCGCTCCCTGCTGTTGTTCCTCCGAGCTTGAGTTGGAACGGCCGATGCAGGCAGAGAGCCGCGAGCATCGTCGTCGGCAGCTGCGAACTCACTAGCCAACTGAATCATCTGGTTCAAGTCAAGATGGTGCTTGTCCTGTAAGCTCTTTAGCTTATGTCGGAGCAACGTGCCCCTTTCCAACCAATCAACGAAGGCGGCCATGGCGGTCTGAGCGTGCACTCCTGCGCAGGAATTCTTCATATCCAACCAGTGGGAGGGGTAGGCGCGAGATGTCTAGTATTTTTATTGCACGCACCTGGTGAACGCTTCTTGCATGTCCAACCAATTGCAGATGGATTTCTCCAGCAAGTCATCGATCCATTGATGGGTTGTGCCTGCCAACATCAATGGGAGGTACTTGACGGCAACATTGGGGTTACCCCCAGCAATCTCTACCGTGTTGCCGTAGTCCAGCAACCATGTAGCTGGCTTACCGGTGCCGTCATAAGGCTTGATGGTCTTGTCAATCCGGAAACCTTTGGGGTAAGTTGCGGACCGTATCGCAGGTCCAAAGCAACGTGGTGCCAGGTGTGGTCCTTCCCGGGCCTCGTGGATATTATCGATCCGCGAACGTGCATCGTATGGCTCCGGGTTTCTTTTCTTCTTGTCAACAGGGGATGGGCTGCGTGAACGACGCGGGCCTCCTCTGCCATGGTGACTGCTAGGTGGCGACGGATACGGAGGTGGCGGTGGGTTAGCCTTCTTGCTATTACCCTCTTGCGACACCTCACGCTTGTCGCGATTGCTTGCCGGACGCGGAGGGTCATGGCGCGACCTGCTCTTGTGTCCCTGGTTGCTCTCTCTGTCATGACGGGTCTGCTCCGCGTTGTCGCGGATGACGATGCCGCTCTACCTTGGCGGGGTCATATCCGTACGATGGAGAGCCTTGGGATCTTCGTGATGTCAGGGGGAGCGGGGCGGTGGCGATGGGTGACGAGGTCGGGCCTTTTCTCTATGGTTGGAGGATATGGGGATAGCATCCTTCCTGTTGCGTGCATCCCTCCGTCTTCATTCTGATGAACACGTCTGAGACCCGACATCAAGAGGAGATCCGTCCCTTGGCAGCTTATGCTGGCTAGACTGGCAAAACGCTGGGTCAGACTCAAGTGTCTGAGAGGTGGCCTTTTTCCTGCTGTTTCACCGCCTTGGCCACTAGGTCATAGACCTGGTCCACCTCCTCAGGCGATCTATCCTGCTCCAAAAGGGTCTTGGCTACGACGAGGTTGAGGAGAGGAGTGGGAATCACCTGCATGCCTTCACTGTCAATGTAGGGATTGGCTTGTGTCGGCTTTGGGGGAGCCCATCCTAGGTTTCGCCGTACACCAGGATCGTTGATGACGCAAGCTGGAGCTTTTTTGGCCTTCTGCTCTAGCTTTCTCTATGGATTTCTCTAGAGTCTTGTACCCGGCCTCCATTGCTCTAGCTTTCTCTATGGATTTCTGCATGTTGACCAGATCTCGATCTAGCTTAGAGCCTTGCTCCGCGATGGCCTGCGCTTCCTCCAGCAGCTACTGGTGCTTCTCCTCAAGTTGGGTCATGTTCCGGATATCAGCTACGGTCAGTGGATCGACGAGGAGATTGCCGTACATCACTCTATCAGCTGGAGTAACTTGGGCAGCAGCAGACACAGATGCCGGAGGCGGCAAGTTTGCGGTGTTGTTGTTGCTCGGGCCGGTGCCGAGTTCCTGCGGCTGTTGCGCTGGGTTAGGTGTAGGGGGCATGTCCTTTGCGCGATCATCATCGGCAGCAACAGGTGGTCCCTTCCCCTTGTCCAGCGCTGTAGGCGGAGCTCATCCGGGTTGATCTTCTTCCATCGCCTCCCCAATGGTGACGAACACCTCTTCAGATGTGACAGTGTTGTTGGATTGCTCGTCTCGCGTGTACTCCTCCTTCATCTCCTGTATGGCGGAGTCTAGTTCCTCTGGACTGAAATCTATCTCCTCTGAATCTGCACTGAAGTCATCGTATAGCCCGTCAATCACAGGGTCGGAGGGTGCCAGGTCTTCCTCGATGACGGGGGGTGGAGGTGCAACGGCGGCGACGATGACTGGAGGTGCCGGTGCAGCTGCGGCGATGGCGGACAGAGGCGGTGGTGGCGGTGGCTGAATCGGAGGGGCTCCGTCAATGAGCACATTCTCTGTCTGAGCTGCCGCTTCGGCCTCCACGTAGTTGTTGAGGGTGTTCACCATTCCTTCGAAGGTAAGGCTTCCCGACGCCTTCTGCCATCTTAGAGAATGTTGGAGAAGTGTGGCATGGTCCAGTCCTTCCACAAAGTGATACATGACATCATCATTGGGGTAGTGGGCCAGATCGGCTCGTATACGGAGCCACCTGGCGAGGTAATCGCGGGGGTTTCGCCCTCTCTCTGAATGCAACGCGCCGATCGAAGATGGTAACCATGCCGACGAACTTGGATCTCTGCTGTCTAGACGCACGGACGAAGCCGGCGGATTTGCGGTGATCTTCCACCGTTATATCCTGCACAGGGGCGGTTTGGGTGGGCCTTGAATTTTTCCTATCTTTGCCGGCAAACTCCGAAGAGAGATCCAACATCGATCCTTCCGCGAACGTATCCTGCCCATAGGCGGTCCGCGCGGGTCTTGATGCTCCTCCGACTCCCAGGGAACTAGTGCCTGAATCGGTTTCGCCAATGAAGAGGTGTATATCTCCGATAGGAACGATCGAACACCGCGTAGGGTTCGTATTCGCCGGAATCCAGTACTTGTGGGGAGGGACGATCGGAACGTTGCCGGAGAAGAGAACGTGACCAATGGATACGGTTTCGCCGATTCCCGCGAAGATCTTGGTCCTCGCCCGCTGAAGAACCTGAAGCGCCTCTTGCCCCATGGTGGGCGCCAACTGTCGTGGTATACCGACGAGTACGCCATGGAGGGGTCCTCAGAGTGCATGTTTAGTGACGTGGGGGAAGGCGGACGGTTGACGGGTATGAGGTAACACAGCTTACCCAGGTTCAGATCCCACGATGGTGGCGGAATCCTACTCCTGCTATAAATCACTATAAGGGCAATACGCCGAGTTACAGAGATAGGTTCGATGTGCGAGGTTGTCTGTGATTGTGCCCTAAAGGCCCCATAGGCCTTTATCCGGCATGGGCCTTCCTTCTAGATCCAACTAACTGGGCCGCCCAGCAGGCCATGGGCCATGCTACCAACTATGGGCCACCCGGATTATCCGGATAGGAAACATGCTATGAGGATACCCATATAGCATATCCCCAACGGGAATTCAGTTCACCTTAAGAGAGAACAACTGGCTCGATGGACTTGACAGGGCCATGCATGAAGCTCATGCCCGTCTGTTTGGGCAGAGTATCAATCAGATCAAGGGTACCCGCTTTGAGTTCTACCCAAGGCGTGATGTTATGGTACAGCCACTGAAGGCACCATACAACCATGAGATGAAGAGTCAACTAGACCACCTCAACTTCATGATGTATGACCGTCAGAAGGAGTTAGACAATGCCTGTTCCTACGCCAACCACAAGTATGCCATTGCCGCCAAGAAGGATCATACCATTGCCATAGTAGTGAAGGATCGCTAGTATCGTCACCGTCAACTCGACAAGAAGGAGCGCATCATTGCCCGTCTTCGCCCCAGGATCATGGATTTGGAGGAGACCATCCACGAGAGATATATGCAGTTGGAGGAGAGGGAGAATGTAGGGGAAGACCTTCGTGGAGACCCCTACTCCTATCTCAGTGACGATGAGGATGACTTCACCTTCATCGATCAGGCCTTGGACTTCTTCACCGATGAGGATGACTTCACCTTCACCGAGGATGATGATGAGGATGATGAGGACATTAACTCCAAGGATTAGTAGAACTTGAGCACTATTGTAGTTTCCAACAAATGGTTCTTAAAACCATATATTTTCCTTTGTTTTGGTGTGTCTTTGTATCGTGTTCTATGAATGAATGAATGAAAAGCAAGTTGCTAGAAAAACTTGAGTCAAACTTTGAAAACTTTGAAAACACCAAAACCCCCTGAACCTTAGAAAATTTCCCTCTTTTCTCATGATCTATCTCAATCTTCAGATGCCTCGCGGAGGAATCAACTCATCCCCAGACCCGATGCTACAAATCTTGCAAATGTTGGTTTCTGACCGTGAAGCTGAAAGAGCCGAACGTCAAGCAAATTTAGCCACCCTTCCGCAGATAGCTCAGATGGCCAACAACAATCAAGGCCATGGAAATCAGGAACACCATGGATTTAAGATCAAGAATTTCTAGAATACCAATCCACCCGTTTTCACTAAGTCAGAAGGGCCCCTAGATGCAGGTGATTGGCTGCAAACCATGGAGAACAACCTGAAATTTGCAGGAGTGGAAGCTAACGAGAAAGTACTGTTTGCTACCCACTACCTGGTCGGAGATGCAAGAACATGGTGGAACAGCGTTCGCGCAATGACAGGAGGTCAGATGATGGATTGGGAAGAGTTCAAAGTCTAGTTCAGCAGAACCCATGTGCCACCAGGTTTGATCAAGAGGATGAGAGATCAATTCAGGGAGCTGAAGCACGGCAGGATGGCCGTAGTGGAATACCGTGACAAATTCTTGTCATTGGATAGGTATGCACAGGATGAGATAGATACCGAAGCAAAGAAGAAGGAGAGATTCCTGAATGGTTTGCACGATGAAATAAAGATAGTGTGAGTCAATATCCCCATTGCTGATATTGAAGCCTTAGTTGACTCGGCCATTCAGATGGAAGGAAAGATCAACCCAACCAATGAGAACCGCAAGCATCGCATGATGCATCAACCAGGAACCCACCATACACCAAAGTATCGCCCCAACCCATGTCCAGGATTTGCCCCAAGAACCAACAGACCCCCGATGAACTGTCCAACATTTCCCAACCATGGAAACCCAAGGCCTGGAGGAAACCACAACAACCCCGGAAACCCTAGCAATTCCAACCGTGCACCACCCAAGTTTAACAACAACAATGCGGCCACCAACACCAACACTGCCCCAAGGACTGGGAGCAATGCTGTGCCTGTTGCAGCAAAGGACAAGTCACAAGTGACTTGTTATGAATGTGGAACCTAAGTTCACCACTCCAATGAGTGCCCTAAAAAGATTGCAGCAGCTCCCAATGCAAATGCCCCAGCTCAGTAGCAGCGTCGTGTTCAGCCTGAAAGAAGGTTTGCCCCAGGGAATTTGCTCAACCGCAACGGCCGTCTCTTTATCATGCATGCTGAAGAAGCCCAGGAAGTGCGAGATTTCGTGCTGGGTATGTTTTCTATTAACTCAGTACTTGCAAGAGTGTTGTTTGATTTGGGAGCATCACACTCGTTTGTTACTGAAGAATTTGCATGCACTATTAAGATTCAACCCACCAAATTAAAGCATGTTATGATAGTTCAAATGCCTGGTTCAACCACAAAAGCTAGGCAAATTTGCAAAGCCGTACCTATCCAAATCCATGGCATAGATTTCTATGCTAATCTAATAGTACTCGGAACTAAAGGTTTGGAATTAGTAGTAGGAATGGATTGGATGTCCAAACATAAAGGATTAATTGACTGTGCCAAGACATCCATAACCATGACCAGTACAGCTGGAATATCAGTTGAGCATATATCTGAAACCTTGCCCCATCAATTCAAGTGCAACAAGAGTTTAGCCCAGCCAACCATTGACCAAGTTCGGATAGTTTGTGAATACCCCGATGTATTTCCAGATGTTTTGCCTGGTATGCCCCCAGATCGGGATATCGAGTTTATCATTGAACTAATCCCTGGAACAGGACCCATATCCTAGAGAACATATAGTATGAACCCGTTGAAACTAGTGGAATTGAAGAAGCAACTGGATGCTATGTTGGAAATAGGATTGATCCAACCAAGTGCATCGCCATGGAGATCACCTATTTTATTTGTGGATAAGAAAGATGGAGGTAACCGTTTATGTACGGATTATCGGAAGCTAAATGATGTCACCATCAAGAACAAGTACCCGTTGCCCAAGGTAGAAGACCTGTTTGACCAGTTGACTGGTGCCAAAGTGTTTTCTAAGATTGATCTTAGAACTTGCTATCATCAACTCAAGATTCACGCAGAGGATATTCCAAAGACTTCCTTTACCACCAGATATGGATTATACGAGTATATTGTCATGTCTTTTCAATTAACCAATGCCCCCGCTTATTTCATGAACCTCATGAATAAGATTTTGAGGGAATTCCTGGATAAGTTTGTCGTTGTTTTCATCAATGGCATTCTGATTTATTCCAAATCAGAAGAAGAACATGAGATACACCTAAGGACCATTCTTGGAACCCTTAGAGAGCATCTGTTGTATGCCAAGTTTAGCAAATGTGAATTCTGGTTACAGGAGGTCGGATTCCTCAGACATATTGTATCCGCCGGAGGAATTGTCGTTGACCCTGCGAAGGTGAAGGATGTTGAAGATTGGCCAGCCCCGACCACCCAAACCAAAGTTCGTGAATTTCTCGGATTAGCGGGATACTAGCGCAAGTTCGTAGAAGGATTCTCGAGTATCGCTAGACCCATGACCTAATTGCTGAATAAGGACAAGAAGTTCGAATGGACGGACAAATGTGAAGCAAATTTTCAGGAACTCAAGAGAAGATTGATTTCAGCCGCAATCTTGATTATGCCAGATATCACGAAGCCGTTTGATGTATATTGTGGCACATCCAAGATCGGTCTCGGATTTGTGTTGATGCAAGAAGGCAAAGTTATATCTTATCTATCCCGACAACTGAAGCAGCATGAACAGAATTATCCAACCCATGACCTTGAACTAGCAACCATAGTACTAGCCCTGAAGACATGGACGCACTACCTGATGGAAACCGTTGTGAGATTTATTTGGATCACAAGAGCCTGAAGTATATATTCACCTAGAAGGAGCTGAATACGAGGCAGAGAAGATGGATTGAGCTAATCAAGGACTATGATATGGACATTCACTATCACCCTGGTAAAGCCAATGTGGTAGCAGATGCCCTTAGCAGATTGCCGTGCCGCTTGAACTCCATGATTTTGAAGGAGAAACCAAGTTTACACAAAGAGATGGAACATTTTAGAATGGAATTGGTAAGTGAAGGATTTTTGGCTAGCATCGAACTTCAACTCACTTTGATCAGTCGGATCAAGGAGGCACGGAAAGGAAATGCTAGTATCGACGGAATCAAACGTCGTATCAGTACAGGCAAAGTACCCGGATTCACCGAGGATGAAGAAGGAGTTATGTGGTATAAAGGGCGTCTCTGTGTACCAACAGATTCAGAATTGAAAGAAGTTATTTTGAAAGAGGCCAAGGATATTCTTTATTCTATCCACCCCGGAGGAATGAAGATGTATAAGGATCTAAAGGAGCAATTTTGGTGGCATAAGATGAAGAGAGAAACCGGCAGTTATATCGCCAAGTGTGATATTTGTCAGAGAGTCAAGGCGGGACATCAGAGATCCGCAGGACTGTTGCAACCATTGCAGATTCCAGAATGGAAATGGGATTCATTTGGAATGGAGTTTATCACTGGATTGCCTACTTCTAATAGGCGAAATGACTCTATTTGGGTCATATTCGACATATTGTCCAAGGTAGCCCATTTCTTACTAGTCAATACCACATACCAGAGCTCGAAGCTAGCAGAGTTATACATCGCTAGAATCGTCAGTTTGCACGGAGTCCCCAAGAACATTGTATCGGAACGAGAAACTCAGTTTACCTCGAGATTCTGGAAGAAAGTCCAAGAAGGTTTAGGAACCCGACTAGATTTCAGCATAGCGTATCACCCTCAGACTGGTAGACAAACGGAGTGAGTAAATCAAATACTCGAAGATATATTGAGGGCATGTGTGCTAGAGTATGGATCTAAATGGGAAGATTGTCTTCCTTTCGCAGAATTTTCATACAACAACAGTTATCAAGCTAGTTTGCAAATGGCCCCATTTGAGTTCATTTATGGAAGGAAGTGTCGCACCCCTTTGAATTGGTCGGAAGTAGGAGAGAGTCAGATCTTCCGACCCGACATCCTACGAGAAGCAGAAGACAAGGTTCACAAGATTCGTGAGCACCTCAAGACCGCACAGTCAAGACATAAGCGTTACGCCGACAAGAGACGTCGAGACCTCGCTTTCAATATCAGAGATTTTGTGTATCTCAAAGTGTCGCCTTTGAAGGGAATGCAGTGTTTCCAACTCAAAGAAAGTTAGCCCCCAGATATATCAGACCCTTCAAGATTCTGAATCATCGGAGAGACGTATTGTATCAATTGGAACTGCCATAGGAAATCTCAGCCGTTCACAATGTGTTCCATATATCGTTACTTCGCAAATGTATTGAAGTTCCGGAGAAGACTAAACTTTTCAAGAACATTGATCACCGCACCATAGAGATGAATGATGATCTGACATATCCTAAAGTACCCATCTGTATTTTGGAGGAAGCTTTCAGAACCACCAGAACCCGAAGCATCAAGTTTCTCAAGATTCAGTGGAGCAACCACACTGAAGAATAAGCTACCTGGGAGCGAGAAGGTTTGTAACATCCCAAAAATATTGATCATGCTTATCAAATTCTAATCACTAAAATTTTAGTTAACAAAAACTTTTATTAAATACAAACCATATGAATGCATGTGCGTATGTGAGGATTGTATGAATGCATGTTTGGACTTGTGTGAATAACCTAAATAGCAAAGAATGGTTTAAATATGAAAATAACATCATCTAAAACATTTCCAAGTAGAAACAAATCAAGAGAAAATAAAAAACAAAACAAATAAAGAAAATGGTCATTTTTGCCAATCTTGCTCACTAGGTCACTTTGAGTGTTTCTAGTCCAAGGTTTCAAGCAGAAACTTTTCCATTTCTTTTCACCCCTTGCAAGACCAAGTAAAAGTGAATCAAATCCCACCTTTCAAACTTCCAGAAACATTTGGCAATCACATTCAAATGACAATTCAAAATTGAATCTTTATCATATGTGAAGATCACACCTTTTCAAAACCCAACCAAACCATTGCCCTTTGACCAATCCAACTAACCAGATACTCCCTAGTATGTTCCTAGCAAACCCACAAAGTTTGAATCAAAAATTCAAATTTGAATTTCTTTCGGCCATTTCATCAAACACCTTGTCAACAACAAACAAACAAACATCAAACACTATTAGTAGCAGTAATTTTTTCCAACCTTGTCCCCTCTGTAGCTCACTCTACACTCTCAGTAGATGATCAAATTAATCTAACTAGCCTTATCATCATTGTGAGCAAGCATAGCCATAAATGATGACCATGGCGAGAGCAACCTTGTCATCCCCATGTTGCCAGCGAGCTAGAGGAAGCTCTAGCCTCACCAAACTTGTCTGGGACATGCAGCACCATCCACTGCCACCCCATGTCCAACGCTCAAGCGCAGCTAGCCACAGGACCACCCGCCAAACTCGCGCCCAATTTCTCTGCGTGCGTGCCAAGAGCGCGCCAGTGCGTCGTCAGCGACACGAGCCCACAGACCGCGCGCCGCCCTCTCCGCTTGCAGACGTGATCACCAGCATCCCAATAACCCACCAGACAACCCCTTTTGTCGCCACATGACCAGGACAGCCCGTGCGCCATTAAAATTACCGTCGGACCCGCCCAGTGCGCCGCCACGTTTCAACCGTTCCTCACCGCCCCACGCCGCGCCATCAAGCCGTGGAGCTTCGCCAAGAAGCAATGCACCGCCCCCTATCGTCGCCCATGCCATTAGCACGTTGTGCCGATGACCACGACGAACTCAGCCCGCGCCATTCGGTCCCCTCGTCGCACTATAAATAGAGGCCTTCATAGCTCAAACTCTTCACACCATCTCACTCCCCACCTCTCACTGATACCCCCAACTCACTCCCAGAGAAAGGCGAGCCCCAGGTGGCCGGAATTGCACCAGAGTTCGTTGCTGCAGAGGAGGAGAGGCGCCGTCGATTGGAGCCGCCCGAGCAGGAGCTGTCGATACCAGGATAATTGTCGTCCTCGACTTCTTCGTTCGCCCCCATCGCCGACCATCACCGGAGCACCGGTGAGCCTCTCACGACCCCCACTAGCCATGCTAGGGTTCTGTCTCGCCGATATTGTTTGACATGGACGATGAACCGCAGCCGTTCAATTAGAGCTAGATCGCACGGCCTAGATTCACCCAAACCGCTTCGCCACTCGTTGTCTCACTAACGAGTGGGGTCACTCATTTAACCAGCCTGCACGCTGTGCGTATTGTGCTGGCCCAGTTCAACATCATGCGCGATCCAACAATTCAAACTTAGGTTTATTCATTTAATTTCAAAGTCAGTTATTTACCTAGATTCAAAAATCAACCCAGCTCGATTCACTAAACCAAAATGCATGAAACCAATTTTGTTAGAAAGGTACTGGAGTGCTTAATCCAAGCCCATTGGATTCAAACCATTTAGATTTGTCGATCACCCATGGTAAAACTAACAAGGCAAAAGCTTTTCTGCATTCAAACATTTTTCAAAATTCAACCATAAAAGCTTTTGAGTTGATTCCAACTCTCAAAAATCACATTTAACCATACATTTCAGAATATATAAAAATATATAGGGTTACTTGCAGAAGTAATGATCAAGTAGTAAAAGAATGCCTCATAGGCCATTCTAATCATTTTATCTAATTAAAATAAAAAGGTTAAACCTTATTAAATTGTGACACCACTTTAAATCACTTTCCCATGTACTGAAATATGTGGTGATGACATGTATCAACATGATCCCATGTTTAGTTGGAGAATATTAAATCTTAAGTAGTTTTTCAATGAGTAGAAATTACTTTTCTAAAATAAAATAAATAAGACAAGTGCTTTAATCTTTGTGATAATAGTGATGATGCTAGATCATCTAGTGTGAACCTTTGTGTGCTAAATAGAGTAGTAAAGAATTGTGTGGTGATTGTGTACCTCGTATTTATTTATAGACGCTAGTACCAACCAAGGATACAAGGAGGAAGAAGGGTACTACGAGGAAGAAGCCGAGGAGAACTTCAACGACTGCTCTGCACAAGGCAAGCCTAATACTACTAGTTGAATTAGCAAGCTAATATTTGCAAGCTACTATCTAAGCAAGCTTATACTTGCAATTATGCAAGCTAACACTTGCAACTATGAAAGTTAGATAACCTATGCAATGCATTAAGCATGCTTGGTTAGATACATTTGATGATACCCAATCCTGGTTTTAATTGCAAGCTTAGTATTTTATTTCTTTATCAAAGCTTTTATTTGAGTTTACTCAGATATTAGAAAGATATTTGAGGGTAGCATGAAAAGCATAAAACTTGACCTAAGTAGATAATCTTGATGTCATCCTAAGGCATGAGATTGAACTTAGATAAGATACATGTGTTTACCGCCCCTCATAGTATTTACCCCCACTGGTAGATGCTAGAGCTAAGCATAAAACTTGATCAACTTTAGATGGGAATACTTGGTGAAAATGGTTATGAAACCTTAGAATGATGAGTCATTCTATTGAAATGTTTTGACATGTGTTCTCGAACATCAGATGATTTTGATGATGAAAATGTTAAGGCATGAGCCTTAGATCTTTTTAAAACTGATGGTTGTCTGGATGCGATACCATTCCAATTTTACCGTACAACCACAATACCCTAAATTTGGGTCGGGCTTGACTAGAAATTTGTATACCTTAGTATGGGTTCCCTTGTGGCCAAGGTTTGATCTGAGGCTACCTTGTGAAGATTGTCCACCTGGGAAGTACCCAAGATGACAGTTGGTCATGGTTTGGAGGCCCAACTCACAGGAGAGGTGCCTATACTAGGGCGTGTAGTTGAAAGGTTAGGATTGATTATCCGCATACTGAGTATGGTGAATTCAGGATTTGTTCCTAACGGATGTATCGAATGTTGTGGTGAAAGTGTACAATCTCTGCAGAGTGTCAAACTATTCGAATAGCCATGTCCGCGGTTATGGACAGTTGGAGTGGCCATATTGTTCCATCGTCAGATGTTTTCGAAATGACTTATGAAATGATTTGTGACTTTGACTTGACCACAACAGATTTGTGACATGAAATTCAATATCCCACTTAGGTGTTATAAAATTTTCAACTAGCTTTCTTTGCTTCTGAACTTAGTTGAGGTAAATCTGGCTTTTTGCAAAACAACTCTAGAGATTAGTATATCCTACTCAAACCCACTTCACTTATTAGTATTAGTTTGCGAGTACTTAAAGTGTAATCATGGCTTTGTCCCTGGCTATTCCCGTGGCCAGACTATGAAGAGGAGTATCAGGAAGACGGACATCAAGAAGGTTACGACAACTACGATCATCTCCCATCATCAGCATTGCCTGTGACCATGAATATGGAGCTTCGCCTACGCTATCGTTATTATTACGTTATTCTGCTACTTGAATTGTATTAAGACTGGATCATGAGATCCTTATTTGTGTAAGACCTTATGTATGGGTTGTAATGGATTATGTACTATGATATCAAATCTGTTATGTCTCGCAAAATGGTAATCCTGGGATTGTGATGTATGGCATAACAGGCATCTGTGATTAAAAATCTGGGTGTTGGCAAGCTACCAATGGTCAATACTTTGAATGTATTGGCAAGTGTAACTAGTATGTGGAAATAAATGGAATCTATAAATTATATGCATATTTGGCTAAGTGGATTTTCAGGCTGATTTGCATAAAGAAATAATTTTATCCTAACATTTCCAAATAGTTTTAATCCTTTCCAAAAATTGTCTCAACACATTGGCCAATACCAATTGTTCCTGATCCCTTGTTCAAACATCAAATTTTATTAAGAAATTGGAATGTCGTGATCATCCATAAGATTCAAGCCTTAGTTGCTCAATATTGTCCATAACCGGGGACACGGCCAAACTATTATATTTATATCTTCTGCAGAAGTTGTACACTTTACACACATGACACAATCTCGCCTTGACGCCACCTGTGGACGCTAGTTTAGTACACACCAATTGGTATACTGTAACATCCAAAAAATATTAATCAAGGTTATCAAATTCCAATCACCCAAATTTAGGGTTAACAAAAACTTTTGTTAATTAAAATCATTATGAATGCATGTGTGTATGTGATGAATGTATGAATGCATGAATGGACTTCTGTGATTGTGGTTAATAGCAAGGAATGGTTAAAGAGGAAAACAACATCATCTAAAGCAATTCCAAGCAGAAACAAATCAAGATAAATTCAAAAACAAACAAAACAAGGAAATGGTCATTTTTGCCAATCTTGCTCACTAGGACACTTTGAGTGTTTCTAGTCCAAGATTTCAGACAGAAACTAATCCATTTATTTTCACCCCTTGCTAGACCAAGTGAAAGTGAACCCAAGACCCCCTTTCAAACCCACATAAACATTTGGCAACCTTATTCAAATGACATGAGAAATTTGAATCTAGTTCATATGAGAAGATCACCATTTCTCAAAACCCAACCAAACCAGTGGACCTTGACAAATCCAAGCAACCAGAGACTATCTAGTATGTGACCATTGCACCCACCAAGTTTCATACAAAAATTCAAATTTAAATCTCTTGCGGCCATTTCATCAAACACCTTCTGAGCACAAATCAAATTAAACAATAAACACTATAGTGAGAAGTGTATGTGCCAACCTTGTTCCCTCCCCATCTCTCACTACACTCTCAGTAGATCATCTAACTTGTTAAGTAGCTCTAGCTCACTGTGAACTTGACCATGCCATCAATGGTTGTCAACACCCAGATTTTTAATCCCAGATGCATGTTATGGCATACATCACAATCCCAGGATTACCATTTTTGCGAGACATAACAGATTCGATATCACAATACATCATCCATTACAAACCATACATAAGGTCTTACACAAATAAGGATCTCATGATCTAGTCTTAATACAGTTCAAGAAGCGGAATAACGTAATAATAACAATAGTGTAGGTGAAGCTCCATCTTCATGGTCACAGGCAATGCTGACGATGGGAGATGATCCTAGTTGTCATAACCTTCCTATTGTCCGTCCTCCGGATACTCTTCTTCATAGTGTGGCCACGGGAATAACCAGGGACAAAGCCATGAGAACTCTTTAAGTACTCGCAAACTAATACTAACAAGTGAAGTGGTTTTGAGTACGATACTAAGCTCTAGGGTTGTTTTGCAAAAATCTAGATTTACCTCTACTAAGTTCAGAAGCAAAGAAAGATAGTTGAAAGTTTTATAACACCTAAGTGGGAACTTGAATTTAATATCAAAACTCTGTTGTAGTCAAGTCAAGTCACGAATCATTTCATTAGTCATTATGAAAACATATGACGACGGAACAGTATGACCACTCCAACTGTCCATAACCGCGGACGCGGCTATTCGAATAGTTTGACACTCTGCAGAGGTGGTACTCTTTCACCACAACATTCGATACATCCGTCGGGAACAATCCTGAATTCACCATACTCAGTATGCGGATAATCAATCCTAACCTTTCAATTACACACCCTAGTATAGGCACCTTTCCTGTGAGTTTGGCCTCCCAACCATGACCAACTGTCATCTTGGGAACTGCATAGGTGGACAATCTTCACAAGGTAGCCACAGCTCAAACCTTGGCCGCAAGGGAACCCATACTAAGTTATATAAATTCCAATCAAGCCCTACCCATGTTTCGGGTATTGTGGTTGTACGGTAAAATTGGAATGGTATCGCATCTAGACAACCATCAGTTTTAGAAAGGGCTAAGGCTCATGCCTTAACATTTTCATCATAAAAATCATTTGGTGTTCAAGAACACATGTCAAAACATTTCAGTAGAATGACTCATCATTCTAAGGTTTTCATAACCATTTTTACCAAGTATTCCCATCTAAAGTGGATCAAGTGTTATGCTTAGCACTAGCATCTACATGTGGGGGTAAATACTAATGAGGGGTGGTAATCAAGTGTGAATTATCTAAGTCAATCTCATAACTCAGGATGAAATCAAGATTATCTAACTTAGGCCAAGTTTTATGCTCTTTATGCTACCTTCATATATCTTTCTCAAGTCTACCAATTATCAAGTAACCTTAACTAGAAAGCTTTGATAAAGAAATAAAATAACTAAGCTTGCAAATAAAACTAGGATTGTGTGTCATCAAGGGGTATAAGATTGCAAGTAGAACTTGCATGGTTTATCTTGTTAAGATAGGAGTATAAGCTTTCTAAGTTGCATGTGTTAGCTTGCCTTGTGTAGACAGTGGTTGAAGTTCTCCTCGTCTTCTTCCTTGTAGTATCCTCCTTCCTCCTCATATCCTTTGGTCGGTAGTAGCGTCTATAAATAAATACGAGGTACACAATAACCAAACAATACTTAACTATTTCTATATATCACACTGATTTCACTATATGATAGAGGATCATCATAAGCATTACAATCATTAAGGCACATAGTTTTATTTCCTTTATTGGAGAAAAGTAATTTCTACTCATTGAAAAACTACTTAAGGTTTAATATTCTCCAACTAGAACATGGGATCATATTGACACATGTCATCACCACATATTTCAGTACATGGGAATGTGATTTAAAGTGGTTTCACGATTTAATAAGGTTTAACCTTTTTATTTTAAATAATTAAAGTGACTAGAAATGCCTATGGGGCATTCTTTTATTGCTTGACCATTATTTCTGCAAGTAAACCTATATATTTTTATATATTATAAAAGGTATGGTTAAATGTGATTTTTGAGAGTTTGAATCAACTCAAAGCTTTTGTGGTTGAATTTTGAAAAATGTTTGAATGCAGAAAATCTTCTGCCTTGTTATTTTTACCAAAGGTGATCTACAAATCCAATTGGTTTGAATCCAACGTGCGTGGATTAAGCATTCCAGTACCTTTCTAACAAAATTTGTTTCATGCAAATTGGTTCAATGAATCGAGCTAGGTTGATTTTTGAATCTAGTTACAAAAATAAGTTTGGAACTAAAAGAATAAACCTAAATTTGAATTACTGGGTCGCGCGGGAGGTTAACTGGGCCTGCCCACTGCGCACAGCGTGCGCGGGTGCTGGTTGAGTGGTTGTCCCCACTCTTCAGTGAGATAGAGGGGTGGCGAAGGGGTATGGGGCGATTAGGGCCGTAGGATTAGAAGCTAGATCTATGGCTATGGTTGATCGTCCACTCCTGAACAGGACGCGGTGAGGTCGAACCCTAGCACGGACACTCAGGGTCGTGGGAGGCTTACCAGGGCTCAGGCGATGGTCGGCGATGGGGGCAAACGATGAAGTCGACAACGGCGATCCTCCTGGTACCGACAGCTCCTCCTGGGGCGGATCCAATCGAAGGCGCCTCTCCTCTTCTGCAGCGGTGGACTCCGGTGAAATTCTGGCCACCTGGTGCTCTCCTTACCCTGGGGGTGAGTGGGTGTGATCAGTGAGAGGTGGGGAGTGAGATGGTGTGCTCAAATCGAACGGGGGTGGCCTCCTTATATAGTGCCTGAAGGGGACCGACATGCGCGGTCTGAACTCGCCGTGGTCGTCGGCACAGCGGGCTACTGGCATGGGCGAAGGTAGGGGCGGTGTTGTGCTCCCTGACGAAAATCAACGACATGGCTATGCGGCATGGGGCGGTGCGGAACGGTCGGAATGTCGCGGTGCTCTAGCGGGTCCGACGGTATTTTAATGGTGTACAACATCAACGGTCCGCGCGACGATGAACGAGGTTGTCTGGTGGGTTGCTGGGGTGCTAGAGATCACGCACACAAGCGGCGAGGGCGGTGCACGGTCTGTGGGCATGTGTCACGGGTGACGCTCTGGCGCTCTCTCGGCACGCTCGCAAAGAAGCTTGTCATGCTCGGGCAATGTGGTCCAGGGGCTGGCAGTGCTCGAGGCTTGGACATGGGGTGGCGGTGGACGGTGGGGAGTGTCTCAGACAAGGTTGGCGAGGCTAGAGCTTCTCCTAGATCGCTGGCGACATGGGGGTGGCAAGTTAGGCTCGGCATGGTCACCATTGATGGCTATTCAATCTCACAGTGGTGCTAAAGCTAGTTAACTTAGTTTGATCATCTACTGAGAGTTTAGAGTGAGCTAGAGAGGGAGCAAGGTTGGCCAAAATCCTAACTTGGTGGGTGTGCTTGGTGTTTGTTTGATGATTACAAGGTGTTTGATAAAATGGCCGAAAGAGATTCAAATTTGAATTTTGGATTCAAACTTGGTGGGTGTGCTGGTAACATACTAGGGAGTCTCTAGTTAGTTGGATTTCTCAAGGAGCACTAGTTTGGTTGGGTTTTGAAAATGTGTGATCTTCACATATGTTATAGATTCAATTTTAAATTATGATTTGAATCAAGTTGCCAAATGTTTCTACAAGTTTGAAAGGTGGGATTTGATTCACTTTTACATGGTCTTGCAAGGGGTGAAAAGAAATTGAGAGGTTTCTGTTTGAAACCTTGGACTAGAAACTCTCAAAGTGGTATAGTGAGCAAGATTGACAAAAATGACCATTTGCTTATTTGTTTTGTTTTTGATTTTATCTTGATTTGTTTCTGCTTGGAAATGTTTTAGATGATGTTGTTTTCATCTTTAATCCATTCCTTGCTATTTATATCACACTCACAAGTCCATTCATGCATTCATATAATCATCACATACACACATGCAATCATAATGATTTGAATTAACAAAAGTTTTTGTTAACCCTAATTTTGGTGATTGGAATTTGATAATAATTGTTCATCATTTTTGGGATGTTACAAACCTTCCCTCCTTAAAAAAAATCTTGTCCCCGCTCCCAGGTAGCTTCTTCTTCAGTATGGTTACTCCACTAAATCTTGAGAAACTTGATGCTTCGGGTCTTGGTGGTCCTAAAAGCTTCCTCCAAAATACGGATGGGTACTTTAGGATATGTCAAGTCATCGTTGATCTCTATGGTGTGGTGATGAATGTTCAAAATTCAGTCTTCTCCGGAACTTCAAGGCATTTGCGAAGTAACGATATATGGAACACATTGTGAACGGCTGACATCTCCTCTGGCAGTTCCAACTAATATGATACTTCTACTCAACGATTCAGAATCTTGAAAGGTCCGATATATCTGGAGGCTAACTTTCCTTTGAGCTGGAAATGTTGCATTCCCTTCAAAGGCGACACTTGAGATACACAAAATCTCCGATATTGAAAGCGAGGTCTCGACGTCTCTTGTTGGCATAACTCTTCTGTCTTGACTAGGCGGTCTTGAGGTGCTCACAAATCTTTTGAACTTTCTCTTCTACTTCTCTTAGGATGTCGGGTCCGAAGATTTGACTCTCTCCTACTTACGACAAATTCAAAGGGGTACGACACTTCCTTCCATACATGAACTCAAATGGGGCCATTTGCAAACTAGCTTGATAACTATTGTTGTATGAAAATTCTGCAAATGGCAGACAGTCTTCCCATTTAGATCCATACTCTAGCACACAGGCTCTCAACATATCTTCGAGTATGTGATTTACTCGCTCCGTTTGTCCATCAGTCTAAGCGTGATACGCCGTGCTAAAATCTATTCGGGTTCCCAGTCCTTCCTGGACTTTCTTCCAAAACCTCGAGGTAAACTGAGTTCCTCGATCCGATACAATGTTCTTGGGGACTCCGTGCAAACTGACGATTCTAGGGGTGTACAACTCTGCTAGCTTCGAGCTCTGGTAGGTGGTCTTGACTAGTAAGAAATGGAATACCTTGGACAATCTGTCAACTATGACCCAAATATAGTCATTTCCCCTACTAGAAGTAGGAAATCCGGTGATAAAGTCCATTCCAACTGAATCCCATTTCCATTCCGGAATCTGCAATGGTTGCAATAGTCCTGCGGGTCTCTGATGTCCCGCCTTGACTCTCTGACAAATGTCACACTTGGCGATATAGCTTTCGATTTCTCTCTTCACCTTATGCCACCAAAATTGCTCCTTCAGATCCTGATACATCTTTCAAAATAACTTCTGCTGGTACACAGAGACGTCCTTTGTACCACAGGACTCCTTCTTCATCTTTGGTGAATCCAGGTACTTTGCCTGTACCGATACAACGTTTGATTCTGTCGATAATAGCATTTCCCTTCTGAGCCTCCTTGATCTTACTGATCAAAGTGGGTTAAAGATCTATGCTAGCCAAAAATCCTTCACTTACTAATTCCATTCTAAAATCTTCCATCTCCTTGTGCAAACTTGGTTGCTCCTTCAGAATCATGGAGTTCAAGCGACACGGCAATCTGCTAAGGGCATCTGCACCACATTGGCTTTACCGGGGTGATAGTGAATGTCCAGATCATAGTCCTTGATTAGCTCGATCCATCTCCTCTACCTCATATTCAGCTCCTTCTGAGATAATAAATACTTCAGGCTATTGTGATCCGAATAAATATCACAATAGTTTCCCATCAGGTAATGCCTCCAGGGCTAGAACTACGGCTGCTAGTTCAAGGTCATGGGTTGTGTAATTTTGTTCATGCTTCTTCAATTGTGGGATAGATAAGATATAACTTTGCCTTCTTGCATCAACACACCTCCGATACCGATCTTGGATGCATCATAATACACATCAAAAGGCTTCGTAATATCTGGCATGATCAAGATTGGGGCTCAAATCAATCTCCTCTTGAGTTCTTCAAAACTCTCTTCACATTTGTCCGTCCATTCAAACTTCTTGTCCTTCTTCAACAATTGGTTCATGGGTCTTGCGATACTCGAGAATCCTTCTACGAACTTGCGGTAGTATTCCGCTAATCCGAGAAATGCACGAACTTGGGTTTGAGTGGTTGGGGCTTGCCAATCTTCAACATCCTTCACCTTTGCAGGGTCGACGGCAATTCCTCCGGCGGATACGATATGTCCGAGGAATCCTACCTCCTGTAACCAGAATTCACATTTGCTAAACTTGGCATACAATTGATGTTCTCTAAGGGTTCCAAGAATGGTCCTTAGGTGTAGCTCATGTTCTTTTTCTGATTTGGAATAAATCAGAATGTCATCAATGAACACAATGACAAACTTATCCAGGAAGTCCATAAAAAATCTTATTCATGAGGTTCATGAAATAAGCGGGGGCATTAGTTAATCCAAAAGACATGACAGTATACTCGTATAATCCATATCTGGTGGTAAAGGAAGTCTTTGGAATATCATCTGCACGAATCTTGAGTTGGTGATAGCCAGTTCTAAGATCAATCTTAGAAAACACTTTGGCACAAGTTAACTGGTTAAACAGGTCTTCTATATTTGGCAATGGGTACTTGTTCTTGATGGTGACATCATTCAACTTCCGAAAATCCGTACATAAACGGTTACCTCCATCTTTCTTGTCCACAAACAAAACAGGTGATCTCCATGGTGACACACTTGGTTGGATCAATCATATCTCTAGCATAGCATCCAGTTGCTTCTTCAGCTCCACTAGTTCAGACGGGTTCATACTATATGGTCTCTAGGCTATGGGTCCAGTTCCAGGGATTAGTTCAGTGATAAACTCGATATCCCGATATGGGGGCATACCGGGCAAAGCATCTAGAAATACAACGGGGTATTCATAGACTATCTGAACTCGGTCAATGGTTGGCTGGGCTATACTCTTATTGCATTTTAATTGATGGGGCAAGGTTTCAGATACATGCTCTAATGATATTTCGGCTGTACTGGTCATGGTTATGGCTTTTTTTGCATAGTCGATTAATCCTTGATGTTTGGACATCCAATCCATTCCTAGTACTACATCCAAACCTTTCGTTATGAGTAATATTAGATTAGCATAAAAGACTATGCCATGGATTCAAATAGGTACGGCTTTGCAAATCTGTCTAGCTTTGGTGGTTGAACCAGGTAGTTGAACTATCATAACATGCTTCAATTTAGTGGGTTGAATCTTACTAGTGCATGCAAATTCTTCGGTAACAAAAGAATACGATGCTCCAGAATCAAACAACACTCTTGCAAGTACTGAGTTAACCGAAAACATACCCAACATGACATCGGGCGCTTCTTGGGCTTCTTAAGCATGCATGAGAAAGAGACGGTCGTTGCGGTTGAGCGAACTCCCTGGGCAAATCTTCTTCGGGGCTGAACACAACGCTGCTGCTGAGATGGGGCATTTGCATTGGGGGCTGCAGCAATCTTCTTGGGGAACTCATTGGAATAGTGGCCTTTGGTTCCACATTCATAACAAGTCACATGATACTTGTCCTTTGCTGCAACAGGCACAACATTGATTCCAGTCCTTGGGGAAGTGTTGGTGTTGGTGGTGGCATTGTTGTTGTTGAAATTAGGCGGTGCATGGTTGAAATTTCTGGGGTTGTCGGGGTTGTTGTGATTTCCTCCGGGCCTTGGGTTTCCACGGTTTTGATAGGTCGGACGGTTCATCGGGGGTCAGTTGGTTCTTGGGGCAAATCCTGGAGATGGGTTGGGGCGATACTTTGGTGTATGATGGGTTCCTGGTTGATGCATCATGCAACACTTGCGGTTCTCATTAGCTTGGTTTATCTTGCCTTCCATTTGAATGGTAGAGTCCACTAAGGCTTCAATATCAACAAAGGGGTTATTGACTAACACCGTCTGCATCTCATCATGCAGACCATTCAGGAATCTCTCCTTCTTGTCTTTAGTGTCTATCTCATCCGGTGCATACCAAGCCAATGACACAAATTTCTCATGGTATTCCAATACGTTTAACCTCCCTTGTTTTCAGTTCCCTGAATTCATCTCTCATCCTCTTGATCAAACCCGGTGGCACATGGGTTCTGCTAAACTTGACTTTGAACTCTTCCCATGTCATCATCTATCCTGCAGTCATGGCGCGAACGCTATTCCACCATGCTTTGTCATCTCCGGCTAGATAGTGGGTGGCGAATAGTACCTTATCGTTAGCTTCCACTCCTACAACTTCCAGGTTTTTTTCCATGGTTTGCATCAATCATCTGCATCTAGGGGCTCTTCAGACTTAGTGAAAATTGGTGGATTGGTGTTCTGGAAATTCTTGAGCTTAGATCCATGGTTGTCCTAATTTCCATGGCCTTGGTTGTTGTTGGCCATCTAAGCTATCTATTGAACGGTGACTAAGTTGGCTTGCCGTTCGGCTCTCTCGGCTTCTCGGTCTGAAACCAACATTTGCAAGATTTGTAGCATCGGGTCTGAGGATGAAGTGCTTCCTCCGCGAGGCATCTGAAGATTGAGATAGATCATGATAAAAGAGGGAAATTTCTAAGGTTCGGGAGTTTTGTGTTTGAAAAGTTTTCAAATTTTGACTCAGTTTCCATCTTTTCACATGATCTATCTCAATCCTTAGAAATATCCCTAAATTTTGACCCTAAACCTTAGAAATTTCCCTCTTTTCTCATGATCTATCTCAATCCTCAGATGCCTCGCGGAGGAAGCAGTTCATCCCCGGACCGAATGTTACAAATCTTGCAAATGTTAGTTTCGTACCACGAAGCTGAAAGAGCCGAACATCAAGCCAACTTAGCCACCCTTCAACACATAACTCAGATGGCCAACAACAATGAAGGACATGGAAACCAGGACAACCATGGATCCAAGCTCAAGAACTTTTAGAACACCAATCTACCCATCATTACTAAGTCTGAAGAGCCCCTACATGTAGATGATTGGCTAAAGACCATGGAGAACAACTTAGAAGTTGCAGGAGTGGAAGCCAACGAGAAGGTACTGTTTGCCACCCACTATCTAGCAGGAGATGCGAGAGCTTGGTGGAACAGCGTTCGCGCCATGAATGGAGGACAGATGATGACTTGGTATGAATTCAAACTCAAGTTCAGCAGAACCCATGTGCCACCGGGTTTAATCAAGAGGATGAGGGATGAATTCAGAGAACTGAAGCAAGGGAGGATGACAGTAGTTTAGTACCGTGACAAATTTTTGTCATTGGCTAGGTATGCACCGGATGAGATTGACACCAAAGCCAAGAAGGAGAGATTCTTGAATGGTCTGCATGATGAGATGCAGACGATATTTCTCAACATGCCGTTTGCTGACCTTGAAGCCTTAGTGGATTCCGCCATTCAGATGGAAGTCAAGATCAACCAAGCCAATGATAACCGCAAGTGTCGAATGATGCATCAACCAGGAACCCACCATACCCAAAGTATTGCCCCAACCCGTCTACATGATTTGCCCCAAGAAACAATAGACCCCCGATGACCCGTCCAACCTATCCCAAATGTCGAGGAGGAAACCCAAGGCACAGAGGAAACCTCAACAACAACAACAACCCTGGCAACTCCAAAAAATTCAACCGTGCACCACCCAAGTACAACAACAAAAATGTCGCCGCTAACACCAATACTGCCCTTAGGACTGGAAGCAATGTTGTGCCTGTTGCAGGGAAGGACAAGTCACAGGTGACTTGTTATGAATGTGGAACCAAGGGTCACTATTCCAAAGAGTGCCCCAAGAAGATTGCAGCAGCCCCCAATGTGAATGCCCCAGCTCAGCAACAGCGTCGTGTTCAGACTGGAAGGAGATTTGCCATAGGAAATTCGCTCAACCGCAACGGTCGTCTATTTCTCATGAATGCCGAAGAAGCCCAAGAAGCACCAGATGTCATGCTGGGTATGTTTTCTATTAACTCGATAATTGCAAGAGTGTTGTTTGATTCTGGAGCATCGCACTCATTTGTTACCGAAGAATTTTCATGCACTAGTAAGATTCAACCAAGAAAATTGAAGCATGTTATGATAGTTCAAATACCTAGTTCAACCACCAAAGCTAGACAAATTTGCAAGGCCGTACCTATCCGAATGCATGGCATAGATTTTTATGCTAATCTAATAGTACTTGGAACTAAAGGTTTGGAAGTAGTACTAGGAATGGATTGATGTCAAAACATAAAGGATTAATCGACTGTGCCAAGAAATCCATAACCATGACCAGTAGAGCCGGAATATCAGTACAAAATGTATTTGAAACCTTGCCCCGTCAATTCAAGTGCAACAAGATTCTAGACCAACCAACCATTGACCAAGTCAGAGTAGTATGTGAATACCCCGATGTATTTCTAGATGTTTTGCCCGGTACGCCCCCCAAATCGGTATATCGAGTTTATCATTGAACTAATCCTGGAACCGGACCCATAGCCTTGAGACCTTATAGTATGAACCTGTCTAAATTGGTGGAGCTGAAGAAGCAACTGGATGCTATGCTAGAGATAGGATTGATCCAACCAAGTGCGTCGCCATGGAGATCACATGTCTTGTTTGTGGACAAGAAGGATGGAGGTAAACGTTTCTGTACGGATTATTGGAAGCTGAATGATGTCACCATTAAGAACAAGTACCCACTGCCGAAGATAGAAGACATGTTTGACCAGTTGACTGGTGCCAAAGTATTTTCTAAGATTGATCTTAGAACTAGTTATCATCAAATCAAAATTCGTGCAGAGGACATTCCAAAGACTGCCTTTACCACCAGATATGGATTGTATGAGTACACTGTCATGTATTTTGGATTAACCAATGCCCCCGCGTATTTCATGAACCTCATGAATAAGATTTTTATGGACTTCCTATATAAGTTTGTCGTTGTTTTGATCGATGACATTCTGATCTATTACAAATCAGAAGAAGAACATGAGCTACACCTAAGGACCATCCTTGGAACCCCTAGGGAGCATCAGTTGTATGCCAAGTTTAGAAAATGTGAATTCTTGTTACGGGAGGTAGGATTCCTCAGACATATCATATCAGCCGGAGGAATTGCCGTTGACCCTGCCAAGATTAAGGATGTGGAAGAATGACAAGCCCCAACCACTCAAACCCAAGTTTGTGCATTTCTCGAATTAGCGGCATATTACCGCAAGTTAGTAGAAGCATTCTCGAGCATCGCGAGACCCATGACCCAATTGTTGAAGAAGGATAAGAAGTTTGAATGGGTGGACAAATGTGAAGCAAGTTTTCAAGAACTTAAGAAGAGATTGATCTCAGCCCCAATCTTGATCATGCCGAATATTACCAAGCCTTTTGATGTGTATTGTGATACATCCAAGATCGGTCTCGGATGTGTGCTTATGCAAGAAGGCAAAGTTATATCTTATTTATCCCGACAACTGAAGCAACGTGAGCAGAATTATCCTACCCATGACCTTGAACTAACAGCCGTAGTTCTAGCCTTGAAGACATGCCGACATTACCTTATGGGGAACCGTTGTGAGATTTATTCGGATCACAAGAGCCTGAAGTATATTTTCACTCAGAAGGATCTGAATATGAGGCAGAGGAGATGCATAGATCTAATCAAGGACTATGATCTGGACATTCACTATCACCCCGGTAAACCAATTTGGTAGCAGATGCCCTTAGTAAATTGCCTCGTCACTTGAACTCCATGATTCTGAAGGAGCAACCAAGTTTGCACAAGGAGTTGGAAGATTTTAGAATGATATTAGTAAGTGAAGGATTTTTGGCTATCATAGAACTTGAACCCACTTTGATCAGTCAGATTTAGGAGGGGCAGAAAGGAAATGCTAGTATCGATGGAATAAAAAGTCGTATTGGTATAGGGAGGGTACCCGGATTCAAAGACCCGCAGGAATAAAAAGGAGTTTTGTGGTACAATGGACGTATCTATGTGCCAGCAGATTCAGAATTGAAGCAAGCTATTTTGAAAGAAGCCCATGATATGCTTTATTCTATCCACCCCAGAGGAACAAAGATGTATCAGGATTTGAAGGAGCAATTTTGGTGGCATAAGATGAAGAGAGAAATCGGAAGCTACATAGCCAAGTGTGACATTTTTCAGAGAGTCAAGGCGGGACATCAAAGACCCGCAGGACTATTGCAACCATTGCAGATTCCGGAATGGAAATGGGATTCAGTCGGAATGGATTTTATCACTGGTTTGCCTACATCTAGTAGAGGAAACGACTCTATTTGGTTCATAGTAGATCGACTGTCCAAAGTCGCCCATTTCTTACCTGTCAAGACCACCTATCGGAGTTCGAAGCTAGCAGAGTTGTACATTGCTATAATCGTCAGTTTGCATGGAGTCCCGAAGAACATTGTGTCGGATCGAGGAACCCAGTTTACCTCGAGATTTTGGAAGAAAGTCCTAGAAGGATTAGGAACAAGACTAGATTTTAGCACAACTTATCACCCTCGGACTGATGGACAAACGGAGCGAGTAAACCAAATACTCAAAGATATGTTGAGAGCATGTGTGCTAGAATATGGATTTAAATGGGAAGACTGTCTACCTTTCGCAGAATTTTCATACAACAACAGTTTTCAAACCAGTTTGCAAATGGCCCCATTTGAATTCATGTATGGAAGGAAGTGTCGTACCCCTTTGAATTGGTCAGAAGTAGGAGAGAGTTAGATTTTCGGACCCGACATCCTACGGGAAGCAGAAGAGAAAGTTCACAAGATCCGTGAGCACCTCAAGACCGCCTAATCTAGACAGAAGGGTTATGCCGACAAGAGACGTCGAGACCTCGCTTTCAATATCGGAGATTTTGTTTATGTCAAAGTGTCATCTTTGAAGGGAATGCAACGTTTTCAACTCAAGGGAAAGTTAGCCCCCAGATATATCGGATCTTTCAAGATTCTGAATCGTCGAGGAGAAGTATCGTATCAACTAGAACTTCCAGAGGAGATGTCAGCAGTGCATAATGTGTTCCACATATCGTTACTTCGCAAATGCCTAGAAGTCCCGGAGAAGACCGAAGTTTTCAAGAATATTGATCACCGAACCATAGAGATCAACAATGACCTGACGTATCCCAAAGTACCCATCCGTATTTTGGAGGAAGCTTTCAGAACCACCAAGACTCGGAGCATCAAGTTTCTGAAGATCCAGTGGAGTAACCACACTTTAGAAAAAACTTTTGTTAATTAAAATCATTATATATGCATGTGTGTATGTGATGAATGTATGAATGCATGAATGGACTTGTGTGATTGTGGTGAATAGCAAGGAATGGTTTAAAGATGAAAACAACAACATCTAAAGCAATTTCTGAAGGAAATATGCCCTAGAGGCAATCATAGAGATGATTATATTTCATATGTATCGATGAGTTATTGTAATGTTCCTTGAATATCCATATCAGGCAACTTGTATTGATTGGCAATTATGTGAATTGTTTGTGAAACTCTTTACTTGTATGGTTATTTAAGAGTTGTACCTAGTCGGAGCTCATGTGAGGACACACGTGAATATTAGACTAGCACATCGATTGGTTGATGACTATGTTTTCGCAAGTCATAGACATGGAGATGTCAAACCAATGATGTGGGCACATGTTATGAACATGGGGTTGGACTGACCCAACTTGAGACTGGCAATTAGTTGCAACTCTCTCTCTACACATCGTGTACATTTTGTCCTTAGACCTGAGATTGTCGCATGTACTTGAGATGTGGATCGACCTACTTTGGGGCTATCAAACGCTGCATCGTAACATGGTAGTTATAAAGGTAGCTTTCGGGTTTGTCCTGAAGCATGCTGCAAGGCATGGTCAATCAAAATGGGATTTTCCCCTCTCTACTTGAGAGAGATATCTCTGGGCCCCTCGAGTGATCGGATCCGGAAATGCATGGCCGTGCTACAGAAGGTTAAGAGTTAACCTAGTAAAGGGATTCCGAATCACCGTATCGAGAAAGAGAGGTCAGCTTGGAGCTAGACCAAATATCGTGAGGCTAAGGGAAAGACCTTGTGATGGTTCCTCCGATATGATCTTTGTATGCGTTTAGGAGTTGGCACGTCTTGCTAGAGGCCGCTACCAACTATTGGCAGAATAAGTGTATTCGTGTCATGTCTATACGTATATGAACCTATAGGGTCACACACTTAAGGGGCTGGAAGCCTAATGAGGATTGGATCCGAAATATACTAGGCTCAGGCTACGAATGGGCTACTAATGTAGAAGCCCACTAGGGACGCCTATATAAGAGAGGGTGGGGCGAGCTGACTAGGGTTAGACCTTGGACCATTCCACCCAGCCGCCACTCCTCACGCCTGTGTTGCACGCGTGGACCTAGCAGTCCGTCTTCTGACGCTTCCACCCTGTACATGTGGATACCTCAGAGGCACTGCATCTGTAGCGTTTGGACGAGCCGCGCAAGGGGAGCTGCTCGTGGGACGAGTACGAGAAGGAGTCGTAGATCGTCTGCACTGCCTCGACGCGCTTCATCAAGTTCCTCAACTGCGCATCTAGTGGTAATCCCGTGATCTATGACAACAGTAATCCTGGTTTATGCGGTAGAATTTTTTTGATTTGCGCTAGTGTAGCCTACCCGTATCCCTTCAATTCCAAGAAGAAACAAATCAAGAGAAATTCAAAAACAAACAAAACAAGCAAATGGTTATTTTCGCCAATCTTGCTCACTAGGCCACTTTGAGTGTTTCTAGTCCAAGATTTCAAACAGAAACTAATCCATTTCTTTTCACCCCTTGCTAGACCAACTGAAAGTGAACCCAATCCCACCTTGCAAACCCATAGAAACATTTGGCAACCTTATTCAAATGACATTTGAAATTTGAATCTAGTTCATATGAGAAGATCACTATTTCTCAAAACCCAACCAAACTAGTGCACCTTGACAAATCCAAGTAACCGGAGACTACCTAGTATGTGACCATTGCACCTACCAAGTTTCATCCAAAATTTCAAATTTAAATCTCTTACGGCCATTTCATCAAACACCTTCTGAGCACAAATCAAATTAAACAACAAACACTATAGTGAGTAGTGTATGTGCCAACCTTGTTCCATATCTAGCTCTCACTAGACTCTTAGTAGATAATCTAACTTGTTTAAGAAGTTCTAGATCACTATGAACTCGACCATGCCATCAATAGTCACCATGGCCGAGCACACTTGCCACCCCCAATGTCGACAGAGTGCTACGGGCCTAGGTAGCCTCGCCGACCGTGTCTAGCCAGCAAGCCACCGTCCACCGCTAACGAGGTTTAATCTCGTCAATGCCCATTGTTATGAGCTTGGGTTTGGAGAAGGTGGGGATGCTGGAGATCGTGGAACGGTTAGCAAACAAGGAACATGGGGACACAAAGTTTACCCATGTTCAGGCCCCCGGAGGGAAAACCCTACTCCGGCTTGTCTGCTCTTGATTACGGCGGAACCGAAAGTTACAAGGGTGCACAGATGCTATCTGGCGTGGAGGTGTGTATGCGTTGAGAGGTGCCCTCCTCGCCGTGCCTCCTAGCCTTTATATAGATAGGCAGGTCCCGGGCATAGGTCAAGTCGGTTTGTAGATTAGGGTTTGCCCTTTGAAATTCTATCTACTCTAGTCTTGTTCTCCAAGCATCCGAAGGCGTCATGGAATTGGGCCACCCGAAACCTCCGCGGGCCGCATATCTCGCAGTGGGCCTTCCTTCGGGCTAGACTAGGTATGCTGATGTTGTGTACCCATCGGGTATAACCATGTCAGTAGCCCCCATGTGCTCAGTTGAATCACAGATTCGGCTGAGGACTCCTTAGTCTTTCAGGTGCAGTTTTATGCATGTTTATAAGAGAATTGTTTTAGTTTGTAGGGATTGTTGATGTGTGTGCCTGACTCTCCTGACAGATCAGGGCCAGTTAACTATCTTAGGAGAAAACAACACGATCTTCTTCAGACTCGAGTCCCTAGACTCGAATCTGGAACGGATGCTGGTGTAATTTGACTCAGGCCACTCAGGTCTTATAGGAGTTGAATCCCAGTAGTTTTCAAGTGATATACCCAACGTGTCCGTTAGGGTTTTCATCGCGTATGTTGACACGGTTTTTAACTGGCAGAGCGCAGTCAGGTGCGTTACAAGGCCATCAGATGGTATCTATAGGTCTTATTTTTGCGTCGTAGACACAGCATCCGACATTTTACAACCGCGGAGGTGTTTCGGGTGGCCAAGGAGATTGCTTCTCACTGAGCGTTGGTTTGGGCAAAGTTGTTAGAAAGATTTTGTATTTTGACCCGAAGGATCGCAGTCGAAGAATTAATAGGGTGCGCGACCAGCACTCCATGGGAGTAGCCCCCGAGCCTCTGTTCGAGTCGTAGACCCGAGCAAAAATTTTTAATTCAGTTGTTTTTTAGCTTCAGGTCCGTAGGAAACAATTTTTTCGGATGCTTGATCAATCCTCCCTATGAGAGTAGCCCCCGAGTCCGTAGTGGATTCGTAGACTCGATGTGGGACTCGAAGATAGTTGAGAGTTAAAGTTCTTCAATCATTTCTCAGGTGCGCGGCCAGCGCTCCTGATAGGAGTAGCCACCGAGTAGTTGTTCGAATCGTAGATTAGAGGACGTACTTGTTTTTTTTAGTCGAAGAATTCTAGCCGTTGCCAGGCTGCTTGATTACGTCAGTGCTGACGATTGATGACCTCAACCGTCTACGGCCCCACGGGTGACGTGATAGGACGAACGTGGGTCCCACTTTCCTGACTTGGAGTTAACTAGTCATGCGCGACGTGGCGAGAATTCGGCGTCTCCTCGATTTTGTGTGTAGTGGACGGTGTGCGGGCGGCGGTTCGCTGCTTTGTTGACACATGTACGGTTGGATTTGTCTCTAACGTTAGGGATTCTGGATGGATGGTCTCTGTTCATTGTCTTCAACCTTATAACCGTGGTGAAAACAGTGATTTGCTTTCACCCTTTGCCATTTGCTTCCTCCACTGCTTCCAATTTCACGATCTCTTCCCCGTGCGCACTGAACGTTCTCCGATCCTTTCCCTCTTTGTTCCTGTGCGCACATCACCGTCGTCAATGATCTTCCATGGTGAAGTCGAAGAAGGCCTCTGCCGGAGTGGGCTCGAGCGTCGCCGCCGGTGGAAAGAAAGGTGCCACCACCGCTCGCAGCACTGATGGCGGGTGGAGGCACACGGAGACACGCGAGGGTGACATGCGCAAGCTGCGCGATGCGGGTTTGATCCCGCAGGACAAGGAGGACGTCAAGATCACCGGCGATGAGCTAATATCCCGTCCACCCACAGGGTTTCAGGTGATGTTTGTCGCGTTTGTTCTTCGCGGCTTGTCGCTTCATGTCCACTATTTTCTTCGTGGACTCCTTTTTTTCTATGTCATCCAGCTTCATCATCTTTCGCCCAACTCTCTCCTCCACATCGCATGTTTTATCACTTTCTGCCAGTGCTGGCTCGGTATCGAGCCGCACTTTGGCCTCTTCTAGAAACTCTATTCTGTGAAGAGGCAATCTGGCACCGGCAGGGTCTACCCGCTTCGTGGCTGCATTATTTCCCTCCGATCTTCTGTTCTCTTCTTTTATTTTTCTATGTGCGAGTCCGTCCAATACCGACGGAAGAAGTGGTTTTATATCCGCGACTCCACAGTGGACGGGCAAAATTTTGGCCTAGCTCCCTTCGACTCCTCCCAGGAGATCCTGCCGAAGAGATCCTGGAAGAACCATGTCCTGGAGGGCGAGGTGGCGGAGGTAGAGGAGCACTACCGTCAGGTGCAGGCCCTCTAGATGGTAGCGGAGAAGGAGGTGAATGTTGTGGATATCATCCGCACCTTCCTCAAACGTCGGGTGCAGCCACTCCAGGAGAGGGCGCATCCGATGTTTCCTTACACTGGCCGCCACGACCCGATGAGGGTTTCGGCCGAGGAGCTGTCCAGGGGTGACCACGATAGGGCTCTTCGGCTGCTGATGAAGTTCAAGGCTAAAGAGTACCTCCCGAAGAAGTCCTTGACCGCCCCCTTCAGTTCTTCGAATCCAGTTCCTCAGGTTTAGAACTGCGTCATGGGCGTTGCGCTCTTTTTATGATTGCTGTCTTCACATGAATACGTGTTGCTTAATCACCATCTTTATATTATTTTGCAAGAGCTGAAGCTAGCTGCCATGATGCCTCCTCTACCTGAAAAGTATCCGATTGCGCCGAACAACGAGGTTGTGGACTCTGAGTCCGAACTTCCGTCGGCGCAATATCCAACCCACGAAGCCCCCGAGGCGAGCGAGGGGCAGACCCAAAAGAGATCCCAAAGTGAATCTTCGGATGCATCGATGCCGCCTACTCCTCGGGGCCCTTCCTTCTTGGAGCGGCATGGCGAGGATGATGGTGCTTGTTCCGCACCGTATCCAGTTGTGCCTCTTCGAGCGATGGCGCCGCAGCCGCCAGCCAAGAAGAAGAAGAAGAAGAAGAAGAAGAAGGAGAAGGCGCCGCCCTTCTTCAATCTTTCCAACATTGACTCATAAGTTTCTTCGGCTGCACTGTATTCTATGAGTAATGTTGTCTCTTGTTGTTGATCAATACTTTTTCTTGTAGACACTCCTCGGAGGGCTCTCTTGATTCAGGGCACTCAGGAGGCCGTAGGGGAGTCGAAGCCGACGGCCCCTCCCTTTCATATTGTGGCAGACTCTGAGGATAACGCCCCAAATCCCTCTCCACGAGAGGCTCGGGTGGTCGTTACTCAGAGACTGCACATGGACCTTCGGTGTCTCCATCTGAGCACGTAGGTTTTATGCTCCTTCTTTTTTTTGTAGGGGATCCCACGAGACCTTTTCGGGTTGTTTTGTTGGGTCTTTTGTTATTTTTGGGGTGCATCCCCGAGCCCTTTTTCTGTTGCTTTCTTGATCATTTGCCTCTTCTTCTTTCCGCAGCCCTTTGTGCACAGCACGAACCTTCTCATCCAGTAGCATCTGGAGCTGGAGGCCAGTATGCAGCAGCTTCGAGGTACGTAGTTTGATCTTCCGTTGCTTATTTTTGTTGTCTCTTTGCTTCGATTGACCCTTTGTTCTTGGCATGTCCAGATGAAAATAATGCGGCCCTTCATCAGCTAGACGCTCTTGACAAGATCCTCAGTCGAGCAAAGAAAAAAGCTGCAGATGCTGCTGAGGCGAAGGAGCGCCTAGGGAAGGAGGTGGCTACTGCCACCGAGGCTCAGGAGCGCCTAAGGAAAGAGTCTAAGGAAAGAGTCTACGGATAGTCATCTTAATCCACTCATGTATAATATTTTGAGCATGGTTGAGAAAAGTTTAAAAAAGTCCATAAAAGTTTTAAATCCTTCAAAAATTGTGAAAATTTATTCATTAATTTCCTTTATTTAACGTTTCAAAATTGTGAAAATTTTGGGATGTTGTAATACATTTTACATATTCATTTTAATTTTAAACCAATAGGGATATTTGTAGATGTGGTATTCAGAAAATTAAAAGGAAAAGTGCATAGAGGAGGAGAGGGCCGGATCTTATACCCTGGTGGGGCGAGCTACGGAAATCAGGCCCGTCCGGCGGCGCAGGCGCCGAAATTGATATCCCAGATCGCGGGGGCCGGCTGTCAGCCACCACTGGTCACGACGGGGTATGGGGATACCTGGGCCGTTGGATCAAGAGGCGATCCACGGCCCCGGGTCATCTTCCCCAATTAGAAGGGCGCCGCTGTGTCGGAACCTGATACGCCCAAATTGAATCACCATTCTATATCATAATTTATCTGTATTCATTGATATTTGTCTTATTATGAGGTATTACTTATGGCTTTTCATCTGTTTTTTCATGTTGGATGATTCTTGGAGGATCGACTGTCGGAATCTAGACTCTGATGGAAAAGAAGGCGTTTCGATGCAATTTCGCGAATATCATAAAAATACGAGAGCTGGCCCACCTGAAGACGAAGGAAGCCAAAAGGAGGAGCGAAGGGGGGCTGCAGGGGCCCAAACCCCTCTAGGAGCTGGCCCACCTGAGGCCGCGCCTGGGGTGGGTTTGGCCCACCTGCCTGGCCTCCTACTCTCCCCCTTTGCCTATAACCTCCCTTCGAAACCCTAAGCCTGAGGGAGCGACCACAGATAGATTTCCGCCCCCTCTGGGAGGTGGAAAACACCGAGAGAGAAAGATCTCTCCGGCAGACAGATTTCTACCGGGGGAATTCTTTCCCGGAGAGGGGAGACCGTCGCCATCAACACCATCATCAATCTAGGCTTCATCGGGATCATCGTCATCATCATCCACACCATCATCTTCACCAGCACCATCATCACCACTCCGTCCCGCTGTAACAATTGTGTTGGATATTGCTTAGTTCATTAGGGGAAACTTTCCCAGTGTTAATTACTATTGTAGTTGATGCTTGTGAGTGGAACCATTGGATTATTGTTTATGTTTAGATTGTTATCCATTACCATATCATCTTTGATCCATATGATGTCTTGTGAGTAGTTCGTCTAGTTCTTGAGGACATGGGAGAAGTCATGTTGTTAGTAGTGAATCTGTGATGAGTTATTATTCAATGGTTTAGTATTTAAGTTGTGGTGCTATTCTTCTAATGGTGTCATGTGAACGTCGACTACATGATACTTCAGCATTTATGGGCCTAGGGGGATCCATTGTGTATTTGGCTACTAATTATGGGGTTGCCGGGGTGACAGAAACTTGAACCCCCGTTAGGACACCTTTGCACAAGGGAGTGTAGGATCTCAGAGTTTAAGGTTGTGGTTAGATTATATCTTAATTAATTTCCTGTAGTTACGGATGTTTGCAGAGGGTTTAATCACAAGTATGTATTAGTCCTAGGAAGGGCAGTATGTTAGCACAGGTTCACCCACACAACACTTACAAACACCAGAGAAGAGTACTCAGCCATTTATAGCGAAAGCACTTGACAGAATTCCCATGTGTCCTCGAGAACGTTTGGTCCTTATAAGTATTTCCACCGGCTTGTCCTTTGCTAAGAAAGGATTGGTCCACTTGCTCTGTTTTGTTCGTTACTTCTGTTAATTGATCCTTATTTTGTTGCCTTGTCAGAAAACCACTAAAAATTCGTTTGCTAATCACAGGGATTTCCTACTCCATACCACTGTTCAACACCTTCTGCTCCTCGTTGGATCGACACTCCTATTTATCGAAAGTACTACGATACACCCCCTATACTTGTGGGTCATCAAGACTATTTTCTGGCGCCGTTGTCAGGGAGTGAAGCACTATTGGAGAGTGGAACTGGTAAGGGAAACTTTTACTGTGAGTATTGCTTTTGTTACTGCTTGTTACTTTTTTTCCAATATGGATAACCTACTTGGTTTTCTGTTTGGGAGAACTACTACCACTGAAAGGGTAGTAGATGAACCCCCACTTGTTGAGATAGATCCTTTTAAGATACCTACAAGTATTGTTAATCGTGTTATGGATAATTATTATTTTGGGGATGGAACTATCCATCCTGGTGATCACTTGCTTTTTATCCATGAATTATGCGGGTTGTTTAAGTGTGCAGGTCTCACAACTGAATAGGTGAAGAAAAATTTACTCTCCATATCTTTGAAAGGGAGAGCTGAGTCATGGTATAAGCTGTTAAAGAATGGACAATCCATGAAAGGGAGGAGATGGCATCTCTCTTTTACTCTAAATTTTATCCTCCCAGTGAAATCCATAAGGATAGAAGTCTTATTTATAACTTTTTGCCTCTTGATGGAGAGAGTACAACTCAAGCTTGGGGGAGATTGAAGTTACTAATGCTTAAATGTCCTATTCATGAACTCCCTAACAATATTATTCTCAATAACTTTTATGCTAGGTTTTCTCTTCATGATAAAGATTTACTAGATGCTTCTTGTGCTAGATCATTCACAAGTATGAAGGAAGAAGCTAAATGGGATCTCTTAGACCGTATTCAAGATAGCACTGAAGCTTGGGAGAATGACAAAGGAAGAAAGTTAGGTATAAACTATGATTATGAATGCATTAAATCTTTTATGGGTACTGATAGCTTCCGTGATATTCGCAATAAATTTGGCCTTGATCCTCAAGTTCTTGCAAAATGTTTTGATGCTTTTGCCTCTTATATTGAGATTCCCAAGAAATAGTGGAACAAGTACCATGCTCCTTATAAAGATATTGTTACCCATGTTCCTGCCAGTATAGAAGTTTGTACCGTTGATCCTATTTTGCATGAACCTTATGTTGAGACAATCCCTTTTCCCTCCAAGGTAAAGGAACACTCTATTATGGCTAATGTGGTTAGCAAAAGTGCAAAGAAAACTGCAGTGTCCGATGAGCTTATTGATATCGAGCCTGTGGTAGCTATTGTGAAAGATCTTGTCACTAGAAATATAGAGGATGAGCATATTTTATTCTGTGAAGACACTACTAATATTGTTTCTCATCCTAAGAAAGTTAGAAAAGCTAGTGTCCTTGTGCTTTCTGTTAAAATTGGTAGTCATAGCTATTATGGTTTATGTGATATTGGTGCTAGTTCCAGTGCTATTCCTTATGATCTTTATAGGGAAATTATGCATGAGATTGGTCCTTGCGAGCTTGAGGACATTGATGTCGTCATTCACCTTGCTAATAGGGAGAAAGTTTGCCCCATTGGCATTGTAAGAGATGTGGAGGTCCTATGTGGTCAGATTAAATATCCTGCTGATTTTTTAGTACTTGGTAAAGAAGCTAGTAAAACCTATCCTATTATCTTTGGTAGACCCTTTCTGAATACTTGTGGGGCTATCATAGATTTAAGGAATGAAAAAGTTTTGACTAAGTTCGCTGGAGAGTCTTATGAGTTTAACTTTTCCAAATTTGCCAAAACTCCTTATGAAAATGAATTGCTTGATGAGGACTTCAGGGTTGAACAACTTTCTGCTATTTCTCATGCTCCTAACAATGCCTTCAGTAGTTCATGGAAGATCATGAAAGAGATGCCTTCATGAAGGAAAGAAATGAGATTGATTAGGCTTTCCTTCGTTAGCCTGAGTTACTTAAGCATAATTTACTTGTTGAAGATTTGGGTACCACGCTTCCACCTAAAGGGGACCCTATTTTCGAATTAAAACCTTTACCTGATGATCCTAAATATGCTTATCTTGATGACAGGAAGATATACTGTGGCACCCCGGATTTACGGTTCGAGAATACCCGTTATGCATACATTTCATGTTCCCATGATCAGTGAGCCATGAGCATAACCGACTCGTATCATTACATCATCCTGACATTAACGGATGCAAAACTTACAAAGGGGCCATTATGGCGATTACAAAACAGGTAGCAGAAGTCTTCAGCGCAGAGCCCGTGCCTTAACCTACAGGAAACTGACTGGGAAGACGGCCTAGCTCGCATAGACGTCGACTCCTTCGTCTCTTCTGAACATCTGCAATCTAGCCAAGTAAATAGCCAGGGACAATGCCGGTGAGTACTTTGAAGGTACTCGCAAACCACCGGGAGAAGGGTAAGAAGAAACATGCATAATGGGCTGTGGCAAGATAGCTCTAGACTATATTTGTTTGAAAGTATAACCTAACATTGGCATCTCTATATCTTTGTTGAAAAAGAGGTTTTGGAAAGTATGACTCTTTTTTGAAAATCTAGACATCTCCACATCCTTGTTAAAAAAATAGAAAATGTCTTTTTGTAAAACTCTTTTTAAAACCTTATCGACCATATCTGGTCAAAACCAATTTCATTCTTATCTCTTCCTCATGACCAAGTCACATCCTTTACTTTACCAGAGCTTAATCGAAGGGTCCTCCTAGAACTTGCCATTCCAACCGTCCTTGTCCATGGACACGGCTATTCAAATAGATTACACTCTGCAGAGTTTGTGCACTTTACCCACAAGAATAAATCCGCCAGGATAAAACCACGGCCTGCTACACACGGTAGACAGGGGTTCGGATAATCAAACTTGAACCTTTCATTTGTCGATCCCTAGAAACGGTGGCTTTTCCTTTTGGGTTTATCTCTTTGGTACGAGTATGGGGTACGACGACCCTAGTCCTTCCATCCGTACTAACCCCTACCTCCAGACCGAAGCCTGACCGATAGCAATAGTGACAATCTTCCATCCGTACTACCTAAAAGCATACCGTCCGCGAGAGACTCAATTGTTGCACCAGTGCCTTACCCTACAGGTAGAGCGGATTTCAGGGGTTTTCTCCCCTTTAGCAAGTAAGAGCAGCCCCGGCTAAAGATCACAAACTACGAGCTAAGACCCAGCGACTGGGGTAATGTGGTTGCATGGGTAAAATTGTTCCAGACATCGGCTTAGAACATCCCTTCCTTTCTCTTTCTTGAATTTCTCTTCATCCACCTCACCTTTTGTTTGGTAAAGCTTCCACTCAGAAACAATGCCTCTTTCCAAGGGTTTTATTTTGAATACTTTGTAGTAGGGTAAAAACCCAAAACAGTTTTATCATTGAAAATCCGTGGGTTTCCAAGAGGGAAGATGCTAATCATCTTAGCCTCATTCTAAGGGGTAAAGGTAGGTGTAAACAGGGTAGGGTCCAATGGACACTCATTCATAACTTGGAGGATCCAAGTTACTCACGTCTATTTATTTGAATCAAACCATACCTTTGATCATGCAATTCATAAACGAGATATAAAACAGTTGATAAACAGAAATGGGTAAATATAGGAGTTTAGGAATGGTGGCTTTCCTGTGACCAGAGGGATGTCCCATGACTTCTTTAGAAAACCAGAATACCAATAATAATACAAATAAGAGTCAACGGTCCTTCCTTCGTCTCGACGTCACATAATCGCAACTATCGTCGTTTATCGAGCATACATGCAAACAAACAATACACCTATCAATACAAGGCATGCAATCATCAAACCATACAACAAGTAAAGGATGGATACATGATAGACATTAGTAGGATGTTGGAGGTTTTATGTGATTGTATTGGGAGAAGATTTGGAGGCATTTAGGGAAAAGAATCCCTTTGGATTTCTAGTCTTAGAAATACCTAGGAGATTGGTTTTGACCGAGGGCTTGATCTGTATAATATCATTGTGTAAAAATGATACCAGCAGATAGGTATTAATAAAATGAAACCAACAAAAGTGGTTTCACTATATTATCAATTTCCTAGGATTTATAATGGATTTTAGAGTGATTAAAACTCTAGTTTTAGGAAATAATTCACCAGAACTTCTCCGGAGTTTCAAAAATTATTTCCTTGGGTTAAAAGGTAGAGTTTGATGAACTGAATCAAGAGGAGTTGGAATCACCTTAAAAAAATTAACAGAATGTCCTTGAGAAATCCCCAAAGACATTACTGAATGCGATTTGTCTTTTTCATCATATTTATTTTACAAAAGATTTTTAGTTGATTCCAAGGTTACATGTTAGGCACTGAGAATACCTTTCTCTAGAAATTGGAATAAACCTTTTTGGAGTTACAGAACTACTGTAATGTCTTTATTAATGAATAACCCATGCACAGAAGAGTTTAATTCACCACAAATCAACAGAGGCTCATAAAAATATGAGCTGGTGTATTATGAAGGATATGGATGTGTGTGTCAACTGAGAGTTGGAATTAGGTCATAACCACATTTGGTTTAACCTAGGGAAAATACTAAAGTCAGAAATGGCTTCATTTTGTTATTTTTGTTACTAGTAATATAGGAAGCAAGTGACTAATGGGCCTATGGGACTTGAAGGGTATGGTTTATACCTTTCATAACCAATTGAATTTATCCAATTTGGGTTTACCAAACTCTCAGAAAGATTTTATTTGTTGATGGAACACATGTTGCCAAATTATTTTCTAAGGTCTACTTTTACAAAATTTTGGGTAGGCAAGTGTACACCATATTTGACAAAACATGTGGTCACTAGAATAAATTTGGGTCTGGCCCATTTGAGTGGCTTTTCATTTTTATTTGTATTTACATGAAACAGCTAGATTTCAGAGCTATAGACAAAGATTAAAAGGAGAGTCTGTGGGCTGAGATCTGGGGGACTAGATGGGCCACGAGGGCAGATTCAGCCCGCTTGGCCTATGCCTCACGCTGGAGGGTAGATTAAAAAGGATAGCAAGCGGGGCCCGCCTAGCAGCGAGACGGCACATCGAATAGGTATGGGGGAACCTGCACCGTCGGATTATAATGGAATGGACGGCCTTGGGCCATCTTCCTCGGTGAGACGCAGACGGGGGGAGAGGAATCCCTAGCTGAGGGTTGGCGGCTCAGGGGATCTTACCTGAAGCGCCGGAGGCGCGGGGAGTGGGCCATGGAGATGTGGCATGATGAGGCGGTCCCGGAGAGGTGCGGCACCATGGCGCTTGGCGCTTGGAGGGAGCTCGAGCTTGCTAGCAGCTCGGGTGTGGTCGAAAACGCGCCGAGAAGCTCGTAGGGATGCTGCATGCCGCTGGTGAGGCTTCGGGGCGACATGCAGAGGCTCTGGGAGACATTCAGGAGGCTGAGGCGACGCTTCTGAGGCTCATCTACCTCGGACTCGCCCTGGGGGGATTCAAACGGAGATGCTCTTGTGGAGGCCACTCTGGTGTTCCTGGGACAAAAGGGAAAGCACAGGGGGATGTATTAGAGATGGGGAACACCACTGAGAGGGAGGATGGGGTAGAGGAGGTCCGGGTTCGTGGCGACCTGCAAGGAACCTTGGTTGCCTGAGAGAAGGGTCATCTTTCCTTCCATGGCAAGGGGGAGCTAAGGGCGAGATCTTGAGCTCGGGGGAGAGGTGCTCTATGGACAAGGAGAGAAATGAGGGAGGGGAAGAGTTGTGCTTGTTCAGTGCTTTATATCTAGAGGAGGGAGAGGTCCATGTGGACATAGTGTAGGGGAGGTGTGGGAAGGGGATGCTGGCCATCCAATGGGGCAAGGAGGGGGTGGAGAGGTGTGTGGGGTAGCCTCTGGTCGGGCTAAGTGACAGGGGTGAGAGGGGAGCTGCTCCTATGGTTTTTAATATGATGTGACAAAACAAGGATGCTTTGTCTCCCTCTCAACAAGAGCAAAAGGAAAAGAACTAGGGTTTGGTTACTGTAGACCTTTAGTACTGCGACCAGGAAGAGGGAGGGGTGCTGGGGTGTAGTGTTTGACAAGGTTTGGTGATGATTGGATTTGGTTTGAAACAAGATTTGAGTAGATTTGATCAAAACATGGGTTGTGAAGGATGTTTGAAAATTTGCATTGAGCAATGGGTGGAAATGGTACTGGTAGGTGGAGTAGGTCAAATAATCACCTCAAGATTTAAATGGGATTTAAATGGGACTTCTTCAAAAAGTGCTAAAGTAGATTAATGGAAGCAAAAATGATATTTTTATATTGAGAAAAGTTGGTTTTTGATGTTATATGGTCCTAAATACCATAACACACATTTTAGGATTTTATTGGGATTTATTGAAGTGTAAAAGTATTTTTAGGGAATTATTTCTTGTTTCTGCCGTTTAAGAAAAGGGGCATAAAGAAATAATAAGGAATCTCAAAAATATTTATTTTTCAGTTTGGAAGATGGGGTATGATGCATAGGAATCAAATGTGCCTTAAGTTGGCAAGGTGATTCGGATAAAAACAAACATGCCTTCATAGACAAGGATTTTGGGAATTTCGTAATTAAAGGGAATTAAATAGTTTAAAAATCCAAATAACTTGATGTAGGCATCAATATCAACCTTGGTTTTAAAGAAAAGTGGTGAAAATGGTGGAAACTAGATTCTTGGAGGATCTGGGGTTTGGTTACTCTAATGCCACCTAAACAGGGTTGGATTAGGGAGCTCAGAGCTCACCTTGGAACAAGGGTTATATGGATGGATATACCATGTCATGTAGTTGATCATGGAAGCAAGACTTGGGCTTGGTTGGATTTGAGGTGGTTTTGGAGTGATGGCAAACTTTGTTGAAAATAAGGATGCCAGAACAGATACATCAGGTAGCCTCCTAAACCATGTGGGTTTAAGAAGCAAAAGGTTCCAATGGAAACAAGTGAAGTGGGAGTTGATAGGACATGATTAGTAGATCATAACCAAGAAAAGTGGTGGTCAAGGGGAGGTGGCATATAGATGTGAGCTTCTGCCAAAGTAGACAAGATGATAGGATTTGCAGAAAAGATTATTATCTTGACTACAAAACCATCAGGGATGAGTGGGAATTATAATGAATTAGCCATGGTAAAGAGTGGGCCTTGGTAGTACTACTGATGTACTACAATATGGTTCAGGTTCATTCTCAATAATGCACAAAGGTTGGAAAATGTAGAGCTCCAAAGATTGAATCTAGATAAGAAATACAGACAGCCATTTTGGCAGTTTTGGAGATTTTGACTAGAGTGCAAATGGAGATGATTTTGAGAGGATGGCAAAGGTTTATCCTATCCATCAAGTGGGTGATTTTAAGGTATAGATTGAAGAGGGGGATCCAAACTTGTATGGGGTCTCCACTAGGTTGGAACTATCATGAGGGATTATCCCTGGATGAATCTGATCATGAGATAAGAGGGTCACTTGAGTGACTTAGGATAGCTCCATACTTGGATGCTTAGCTTGAGATGGATGATCACAATCAAGCATTGGGTCCTAAAGGATGAGCTACTAGATTAGCTCACTATAGATCCTAAGCAGACAAGGCAATAGCAGATCAAGGCAATTCATCAGACAACAGATCAAGGCAATTCATCTTATCCTTATATCTTACTACTAGGGTTACCATCAAGGCTAGCTTGAGGTAACGTTGGGTATTTTGGAAGGGGTTTTTCTTTGAGGTATGATAAGGATCATCTTGGTATCTCTAACAAGATTGAGATGAAAAGGTTTTAATAAAGGTTTTGGAAAAACCTAGAGATCAGGGTAGTTGAAGGTTCTGTCTTGAAAACATAAGGAGAGTATATATATGTCTCCATTGTTTTGGCAAAATAATCTAGTAAAGTATTTGGTTGTGTCAAGTCATCTTGGCTCAGGTTTTTGAAATGCCAGAACATTTGAGAAAATGAAAGATGAGCCAAGACATCTCTTTTGTAAAAATAGTTTTTGTAAACTAGGGTTGAGATGAGGAGCACACAACTAATACACAAACAGTTGCTTGAGCACAAGCAAGCAAGTAAGCACACGTTGTAAGAAAAAGTTTTTGTTCCCCCTGATTTTTGCCTTTTGGGACATTTAATCAGGGTTGCTGAAATTGGGGTGTTACATATACCCTATTATTATTAGTTCTAAACTTTCAGGAAAGGAAGAAGAAAGGTTAATGCAGATATTGAGGAAACAACGAGGACCTATGGGCTATACTCTTGATGACTTAAAGGGGATTTCTCCTACTATATGTCAGCATGCTATTAATATAGAGCCTGATGCAAAACCAGTTGTTGGGCACCAACACCGCCTAAATCCTAAGATGAATGATGTGGTAAGAAATGAGGTATTAAAACTCCTTGATGGTGGTATTATTTATCCTATTGCTGATAGTAAGTGGTTTAGCCCTGTTCATTGCGTTCCCAAGAAAGGGGAATAACTATTGTGCCTAATGATGATAATGAGCTTATTCCCCAAAGAGTATTAGTTGGGTATATAATGTGCATTGATTTTAGAAAGATTAATAAAGTTACCAAGAAATATCATTATCCTTTACCCTTTATTGATCAAATGCTTGAGAGGTTGTCCAAAAAGACTCACTTTTTCTTTCTTGATGGTTATTCTGGGTTTTCTCAAATTGCTGTGAAAGCACAAGACCAAGAGAAAACTACTTTCACTTGCCACTATGGTACTTATGCTTATAGGCGTATGCCTTTTGGTTTATCTAAAGCTCCTGCTACCTTTCAGAGATCTATGTCTGCTATCTTTCATGGTTTTTGTGAAGAAATTGTGGAGGTTTTCATGGACGATTTTTCTGTCTATGGAAATTCTTTTGGTAACTGTTTTCACAACCTTGATAAAGTTTTGCATAGATGTGAGGAAACCAACCTTGTTCATAACTGGGAGAAATGCCATTTCATGGTTAATGAAGGAATTGTTCTTGGACACAAGATCTCTGAAAGAGGCATTGAAGTTGATAGAGCCAAAATTGAAGCAATTGAGAAGATGCCTTGTCCTAGAGATATCAAAGGTATTCATAGTATCCTTGGTCATGCTGGTTTCTATAGGAGGTTTATTAAAGATTTCTCCAAAATTTCAAAGCCTCTTTCTAACCTTCTTCAAAAAGATGTTCCTTTTGTTTTTGATAATGATTGTAAGGAAGCTTTAGAAACTTTGAAGAAAGATTTAACAACTGCTCCTATAGTCCAACCACCTGATTGGAGTTTACTTTTTGAAATTATGTGTGATGCTAGTGATTTTGCTATGGGTGCTGTCTTGGGACAACGTGTTGACAAGAAGGTGAATGTTATTCATTATGCTAGCAAGACTCTGGATGCTGCTCAAAAGAATTATGCTACTACTGAAAAGGAGTTCTTAGCTGCAATCTTTGCTTGTGGTAAGTTTAGACCTTACAATGTTGATTCTAAGGTTACTATTCATACTGATCATACAACTATTAACTACCTTATGACAAAGAAGGACGCTAAACCTTGGCTTATAAGGTGGGTGTTGCTTTTGCAAGAGTTTGATCTGCATATTGTGGATAGGAAATATGCTGATAATCCTGTTACTGATAATTTATCTCGTTTGGAAAACATTTCTTTTGACCCTTTGCCTGTTAATGATAGTTTTCCAAATGAGCAGTTAACTGCAATAAGGGTAAGTCCACATGAGAGTCCTTGGTATGCTGATTATGCTAACTTTATTGTTTCCATGTATTTCCCTCCAACCTTTACATCTCAGCAAAAAAGGAAATTCTTTTATGATCTAAGGCATTACTTTTGGGACGACCCACATTTATATAAAGAAGGAGTAGATGGTATTATGCGAAGATGTGTTCCAGAATTTGAACAATAAGAGATATTGAGAAAATGTCACGGCCGTGCTTATGGAGGACATCATGCTGGGGATAGGACTACACAAAAGGTTTTACAATCTGGATTTTATTGGCCTACCCTTTTTAAAGATGCAAGGAAGTTTGTTATATCATGTGATGAATGCCAACGAGTAGGTAACATCTCTAGACGCAATGAAATGCCTATGAATTATTATCTTGTTATTGAACCTTTTGATTGTTGGGGATGTATCCTTACAAAATGGTCTATGGGAAAGCTTGTCACTTGCCTTTAGAGTTAGAACAGAAAGCTTATTGGGTAGTGAAAGAGTTGAATAGAGAATTTAGACTTGCTGGTGAGAAAAGACTGCTTGACTTAAGTAATCTAGATGAGTGGAGAGGTGAATCTTATGAAAATGCTAGGCTCTTTAAGGAAAAAGTAAAAAAGATGGCATTATAGGAGAATTCTCAAAAGGGAGTTCCATGTTGGTGAGAATGTTCTTTTGTATAGGTCTCGTCTCAGATTTTTTGCAGGGAAACTACTCTCCAAATGGGAAGGACCTTTTGTTATCAAGGAAGTCTACCGTTCAGGTGCTATCAAAATTTCTTCTGTGAAGGATGACACAACACAGGTGGTTAATGGTTAAATACTAAAAGATTATATTTCTGGAGACTCTTATAATAAAGATGTGGATGTTATTCAAATGGTGACTCCAGAAGAATTTATCAGAAGCCCAACACCAGAAACTGCAGAGTTCGTCTTTGAATAGGTAAAAGTGGTGAAAACAGAAGGTTCATGAAACTCCAATCTTTTTATATTTTTGATGATTTTAATACATAAGAGAAGTTATGAGACAAAACTGAAGAGGAAACGGAGCCCGGGGTGGACAAACCCACACCAGGCGCGGGCCTAGCCTGGTCGCGCCTGAGGGGGGTGTTCCACCCTCGAACTCCGCCTCCGCTTTGTTTCCGTGTCAAAACCTTCCTTATGCATTGAAACTTCGTAATATATAACCCCCTGGGTTCCCCGAGGTTCATGTATCGTGTTCTCGTCGTGTTTTCGTTTTCAATCTGTTTGTGTCACAAAAATTCTCAGATTTGGAGCCTCAATGTCTTCTTCTGGATCACCCATGGAGGATTCCTCTGCGGATGTCCTCAGCCCGTACATGTATGAGTTGAGGATTCATCCCAAAGATTTGATCCTTAAAGAGGGGAAGGTACAGATGAAAGAAGTTCAAGGCCCTAAAGGAGAAGGCAGTCTGGAGGACAGGATGGAAGCGTAGGCACAAGAAGTTTTCAGGTACAAGAAGATGGCATAACACGAAGTGGATGTTATTCACAAGATAAGTTCAGAACTCATGACCAAGGATCAGGGATAAGTTTCTGAGCTCCGAGAAGAGATCTTCTCACTCCGTCAGACCACCAATCAATTGCAAGCATAGCTCTATGACATACAAAATCAAATTGTGAGTATGAGGCTAGATTTGATCGCATTAGCTCTGCTGCTAGTTTCAGGATTGCAGAAACAAAGACATCCTTTTTTGATGGGTAACCATTGCCTTGGAAGTTTGATGATAAAAAGAGAACACCATCACCACCAAGGGATTAATTCGTCATCAGGTTCGGCATACCCTTGGCTTGTTCCAACCTTGGGGGAGTGTCGCGGTATCACCACCATTATCTTTTATCTTTTACCTTTTTAGTGGATTCATATCTATGGTAGAGGGGTTATCTTATAGTTTGGTTTGCATGTGGAAGTATCTCTCCTTTAGTTGATTATCTATGTATCCCTTGGTATGAGTGCCTTTATTGAATATTAATGAGAAGTCTCATCTTTTACTTTTTGCACTTCTTTTTTTAGTTTGCAATCTTTATTATATGATGGATCTTGTTGTTCAGTATTGACACCACTTTGGGATCATAAAGTGGATCTAAATTGGTTTTAGCAAACCAAGTTCTGGTTAGTGGCATAAGTTTGAAAGAAAAAGAAAGAAAGAGCTTACAGGTATTTGGTATCAATTGTTTTCTTTCTTGTTGGCTCATAAGCTTAGTATTCTTTATGTAAGGTTCTTTTGTGTCTTCAAGGAAGATTGCATGTTTGGCTTTATTACTTGTATGTTTGCTTGTTTCTTTCAACTCTCTTGCTTTCTACCAAGCCTTGCTAGCCAAAACCTGTTTTGAGAAGGCATACTTCTCATGCTTCCAAAATAATTTAAACCCAAAACTTTTTCCACTTGTGTCCACCATATCTACCTAGTAGCTATTACTATTGCAAGCAAATTCTCAAGATTCATCTATCTTTCAAATTAAAAAGTATTTTGTTATGTGAAAACTAGTTAGTAAAGCTCTCACGAACTTGATGGCACACTTTATTTACTTTCCCCTAATAAACTTGAACCATTGTGAACATCGAAGTTGTATATGCTTGCATCTATACTTTGGGATTAGCAGAACCGTGCTGTCATGGGGAATGTTTTCAACATTGCACCTGTACCTTGTTGTACATAGTTGATATCGTGCGCTTTTGTCTATGGATGTCAATGGTGTGAAATAAAGAGGGGACTTCTAAGTCCATGGAGTTTGTATTTTGTGTTAGAGAAACGCCTGGGCCACTAGCCTAAGCCATGCTCAATCATGGTGGAAACTTGCAGCATCACCATAGCGAGTCATCTATGAAGCATCCTCAATAAAAATCTATACACATAGTAAATAAAAATATCGCTGAGATGCTCATTATCTGCTTGCCTTGTCATTTTGGTTATGGGAAAGATCCTATACCATGTGCAAGGGGTACCCCTTTGGCGGTTCTCAATGATATGCAAATACTTATAATGACAAGAACTTACCTGGACCCAAAGTTGAGTATGCATGAGGAGTGGCCCTCATATTCAATGGACATGAGATTGCCAACTTATATTTCGTCAAGCATATACTCCATCTTTGTTCACTTTAACCTTAATCATATCAAGATGCTTATGATAGGGGAAATGAGGGCTCAAAGCTAGTTAGTACCATAATATTTTGGAAGCTTTTTATGACTTGTAATCCCTGCTACCCTCTAAGAAGGAACCTTTCTCCCAGTTACCTGTTGATTCAGTAAAACTACTCCCTCTCTATCTCCAGCAAGCTTTTGAGTTGTTGTGTTTCAAGCATTCATATGGTGATTTATTCAATCATGTTATTTATCTCCCTTGTTTGCACAAAACTCTTACCTATTGAGTATTACTTTGAAAGCTTTCACTTGTGAAAAAACCTTTTTGAGCAAAGAGTGCTCCTGTTTTGAAACTTCTACAAAAATCTTTTGTGAAACTGTTTGCCAGGTGTTCTCTGACCAAGAACAAGTTTGCCAATTCCAATGATGATTTATCTTTATGCATCTCTATTGTGACTTCTGTACTTGGTTGCATGCTAAGTTATATTATGGTGAGTTTCTCTCTTCTATGAGTTGTGAATTGGTAAGTGTGATGCTTCTTATTCGTATTCTTTTATCGACACTTCACTCCATAAACCTGTGGACATGTTTACTGACCTCAGTATTCGCTTGGGGACAAGCGAAGTCTAAGATTGGGGGAGTTGATACGCCCAATTTGCATCATCATTCTATATATTAATTTACCTCTATTGATTGATATTTGTCTTATTATGAGTTATTACTTATGGTTTTCATCTATTTTTGCATGTTGGATGATTCCTAGAGGATGGACTGCCGGAGTCTAGATTCTGATGGAAATGAAGGCGTTTTAGTGCAATTTTGCGAAGATCAGAAAAATACCAGAAAAATATGGAAACATATTATTTCACCAGAAGACGAAGGAAGCCAGAAGGAGGAGCGAAGGGGGCTGCAGGGGGCCCAAACCCCCTAGGCATGGGCCCACCTGAGGCCGCGCCTAGGGTGGGTTCGTCCCACCTGCCCGGCCTCCGACTCTCCCCCTTCGCCTATAACCTCCCTTCAGAATCCTATGCCTGAGGGAGCGACCACAGATAGATTTTTGCCGCCTCTGGGGGCGGAAAACACCAAGAGAGAAATATCTCTCCAGTAGACAGATTTCTGCCGGGGGAATTCCTTCCCGGAGAGGATCATCATCAACACCATCAGCAAGCTAGGCTTCATCGAGATCATCATCATCATCCACACCATCATCTCCACCAGCACCATCATCACCACTTCGTCCCGCTATAACAATTGTGTTGGATATTGCTTAGTTCATTAGGGGAAACTTTCTCGGTGTTAATTACTAATGTAGTTGATGCTTGTGAGTGGAACCATTGGATTATTGTTTATGTTCAGATTGTTATCCATTACCATATCATCTTTGATCTTGATCCATATGATGTCTCGTGAGTAGTTCGTATAGTTCTTGAGGACATGGGAGAAGTCATGTTGTTAGTAGTGAATCTGTGATGAGTTGTTATTCAATGGTTTAGTATTTAAGTTGTGGTGCTATTCTTATAGTGGTGTCATGTGAACGTCGACTACATGATACTTCACCATTTATGGGCCTAGGGGGATGCATTGTGTATTTGTCTACTAATTGTGGGGTTGTCGGAGTGACAGAAACCCGAACCCCCGTTAGGACACCTTTGCACAAGGGAGTGTAGGATCTCAGAGTTTAAGGCTATGGTTAGATGATATCTTAATTACTTTCCTATAGTTACAGATGTTTGCAGGCGATTTAATCACAAGTATGTATTAGTCCTAGGAAGGGCAGTATATTAGAACAGGTTCACCCACACAAAACTTACAAACACCAGAGAAGAGTACTCAGCTATTTTAACCGAAAGCACTTGACAGAATTCCCATGTGTCCTCGAGAACGTTTCGTCCTTATAAGTATTTCCACCGTCTTGTCCTTTGCTAAGAAATGTTTGGGCCACTTGCTCCGTTTTGTTTGTTACTTCTGTTACTTGCTCCTTGTTTTGTTGCCTTGTCAGAAAACCACTAAAAATCCGTTTGCTAAGTATTCACAGGGATTTCCTGCTCCATACCACTGTTCAGCACCTTCTGCTCCTTGTTGGGGTCGACACTCCTATTTATCGAAAGTACTACGATAAACCCCCTATACTTGTGGGTCATCAGAACCCTAGGGACGTAGAGGCTCATGGATCAAGAGTAGGATTTGTCCATCCAAATGACGGGGAGATATACTCTGGGCCCTCTGGGTGATATCACATTGATATAGCTTGCAAGCAAGTGATGGAGATCACTAGAATGTTATATGACAGGAATGAGAAGGTAACGAGATCAAACTAGGTATGGAGATATCAATGATCTAATCTAGGATATGTAAAATATCGCGAGACAAAAGAATTTAGTTGCAATGTTGTAACATCCCTAAAATCATGATTTCAAAGATTGCATATCATACATGCATGCATGTAATTTAGGGATCATTTTCCAACTCATCTCAAGAAAACAGCAGCACTTGGTGCTATTATTTTATGTGAGCAAACATTTATCAAATGCTACTCTCAATTGAGAACTTAAGTGTTTTGAACCAAGCCTTGTTTGCTTCCTTATTGTTTAGATTGAATGTAGAGTTGGACAAAAATTTACAATACAAATATGGTTTCAAAACCATCTTCAAAACATTTTTCAATCAAGTGCTACAGCACTATTTATTTTGATGATTCAAAGGGACCAAGCAAGTATAGAGAGGACACATGATTTTATGCCCAAAGTATGATAGTTACATTTTACAAAAATCCAGAAAAGATTTGAAATTCAAATTCCTTTGAATTTGATTGAAAATCATACCAGAAAATCGATTTAGAAAAAGGAAAAAGAGAAAAGGGCCGGCGCTAGCAATTGAGCTCAAAGCAATGAGCGCATTTCACCAAGCCCACCGGGTTCTCCTCTCTCCTTCTCACTCGCAGACGAACCCGCTGAGAGACTGACGCCAGGACCCCACCCCCTCTATGTTTTGTTCGCTGACAGGTAGACCCACTGCCACGTCATGCTCATCGTCAATCTCGCGCTGGAGACCTGCTCGCCGTGGCCGTTTCTTCCCCGACGCAAATGCGCTTAATTGGCGTTGATTGCTCGTGAGATTCTCTCCCCTGCTCCGCCTACTTAACCCCCACCTCTCTGCGACCATTTACCCTCACTTAGCACCACCTCTCCGCCATGAGGCTGCCCGCAATCATCCTCACACCGCCGCAGACAGAGCTCACTCCGGCGATCGATTCCGTGAGCCCGGCGCCTTCCCCTCTGGTTCATACGAGCCGCTTCACCGCTTATTTGCGCACCTCCTGACCCCACTGGTTTGTCCTGTACTGCCCCAGGTCGTCGGTTCCGTTCGACACCGCAAGCTCCCAACGACAACCTCGACTCCGGCGACCAAATTCCGTAAGCCCTTTGCGCCCCTTCGCCTCTGACTCACACGAAGTTGTTCGCCACTGTCTTGTGCATCATCTGGTGCCGCTTGTTTGTGCTAGGGAGACCAGGAGCATCGCCAGCGTCGCCGTCTACTCGAACCCGACACCGCCCACAACTTCGACGAGCTCCAGCAGCCCACTTCGTGCGCCCCTTGCCAAGCCGCCGCCAGGTTGAGCATCAGCACGTCACCATGGTTCTGGTAAGCCCCTCCGTCGACCCTAGGACGACCTGTAGCGCCGCGCCGCCGTAGGCAGAGCTTGCCGCCGCCAGTAGCCGCCGCTAGCGCTGCCCGTCTGTCGTCAGTTAGATTAGGGCCGTAGGGTTTAGATCTAACGTGTGAGATTAGATCTGTGACGAAGAGGTAAGTTTAGATCTAAGCCGTGCGTGTTTAGTTAGATCCAACAGTAGCCGAGCGTGATCCGGTGCGAAGCGGTACCGTCCAATCGGACGCTGCCGCGTGGCTGGAGTTTAGATTTAAAACAGGATTTGAATCTGATTAAAGATTGAATTTGATTTGGCTATAACTTTTGATCCCCACGTTAGAATTTGACAAATTTTATATCGTTGGAATCAGGAGAGCAAGCTCTTTGTAAATATGCAATGTGTTTAATGTTTTTCTTCTGTTAAAAAGGTTTTATTTGCAGAAACTTGTGTAGGACTAAATTGAGTATATGAAATGTTTAGGAAATAATTTAGGGTTTAAATAATGGTTGTTTGGCAAGTTTTTAACTTGTTAATGAATCAGTACTGTATTCTTGCTTTGTTGAGTTTTAAAAATCATCACATATCATCTTGCATGCATGCATATATTTTTGATTGTATATGTTTTGTGTGTAATTGTTGCTACAATTCTTTGTGTAGATTTTGGTGCTAGTGATTGTGATTGTGAAGAGTGTAACTACTCTCCAAACTACCAAGGCAAGTGGTACTTCATGAATATTTTTATCCCATGTTTTATACTAAGCATTAGAGATATTTTGCTAAGTCCTGCATGTTATTATTTTGCTTATATACCTTGTTGGGAAATCCTAGTAGTTGTAGAATTGCTAGGGAATTTATAAGTTAAGTTACTATCTATGCCATGCTTAGCCTAGCTAGTAGCAAGCAAGGGTTGGTGAAATATACATGCTATGGTGAAAACATTTCTAAGTCTTTGGACTTGTGTTTTGCCTAATAAAACAACTAAGTTAATGAAACACCTGGGTGGAATGGAAGGATTGGTTTATGTTGAGTGGTTACACAAGGCCCATTTCTATGGTTTACTTTGTGTATCTCACTTGTGGTAAGCCACCCAGGAACAAAGAGATTATAGAGGCCAAGTGTTAAGAAGCTTCTAGTGCAGCCACTTGGCAATATGGGCTCTGCCTGGATCACATAAGTTGCTAGAACTTAGCCATTTGGACAGTTGGTGGTAGTGGGAATGGTAGGATGGAGCGCGTCCATTTGGTCTAAGGGAAGGCTTCTGAAAGGTCCTGTCTTGGTGAAACCAAGTCTGGTGGGGAAAGTGCACAACCTCTGCAGATGGAAAATCTAAGTACTTAGCCATATCCATGGTAATGGACAACTTGAGCATCAAGACATGGAAGCTATCAAGAATCTCCTCATCCCAATTTCTAAGTAAAAATTTGTGGGTGAACAAGGGTGAAGGAACTCAATGTCTATTGGTGGTTCCTTGGGAAAAGTTTTTGACAAAGAAAAACGTAGTGTTGTCAACTAATAGGCAAAATCTATTTTGAGCAAAGCAAGCCAAGCTACACTTAGCCAAATTGCATATAGTATTCAGTCCACTTAAAATTATACTAAGGTATCACTTTCCAATACTATTCCAAAATATTGACCCACTGTGGCTGTAACTTGTGATGTTGCAGGTTACTCTGATGAAGATTAGGTGTCATGAGTCTACACTCAACATGTTTGCCTGTGGCACATGAAGATGAAGACTTTTATTTATTTACTTATTCAAACTCTTGTACTAGGACTGTGGCCTTGGAGTTGTAAAGACTATGTTTATCTCTGGAATGACCGTAATAAAGACCTTTGTATCTGTGTACTTCATCTTAAACTGTGGATGCTAGCAATGATCCAGGGACTAGCATTGCAATCACAGGGATCCTTTAACCTTATAAAGGAGGGATCTTACAAATGTTAAGTTTCTCACGATCACAAGAATTCATCGTTGAATGTGTAGGACTCAGTACGAATATCCATGTCCCGTTGCTGATTATTGATCAGAGAGGGGTCTCGATCATGTCTGCATTATTTGTGAACCGTAGGGTGACACAGTTAAGGGATATCGAGACCATTTGGAGTAAATGAGTTTCCAGAGAATGAATATGAAAGTGTTGGAATTATTTCAATGGAAACCAGAATTGTTGCGGGTGAAATTGCTGAAACTAGTTTTGCATGTGAAATTGAAATGTTGCAAGGGTTTTGTTTGAATGTTTGATAATTAATTTAATTAACAAAATTCTGTAATAAATAAACAAGTTTTATTAAATGAGAGATTGCATTAAATTTGATAGAAATTTAATGGATTTTGAGTGGGATTTTGAGTGGAGAAAATGAAGGGACATTTGTGTGAGTGGGAGCTCCACTCACATGAATGAGGGAGAGATGGAGGCAACCACCTTGGACGCCGGCCATGAATTGTGGGCTGCCCCCCTCTCCTATAAAAGGATCCCCTCCTCTCAGTTCTCACTCACACTACCTCGTGAAGGATCTCTCTCCTCCTATAGAATTTCCCCATGGTCTTGGATCAGCGAAATACATGTTCCCGATGGATTTTTCTAGAGCAAGGATTTCCTACTTCTGCTGTTTCTCCGGAGCAAGGGCGCGGAGGATGTCTGGGTTCCGGACGTGTGTTCGATAATGGATGCTCCGCTAAGTTGCGGGCTTTTTGGACTTCTACACGATCTTGATATCGGCAAGATATTGACTACATCACCAATGAATCCATACTTGTAAAGCTTTGTCGGTCTTCATGAGTATGTATTCTGGATGTATATCCACCCGTTGATTGTATCTAGATAGATGGATCATGGTGCATTCAGTTCCCATCATAGAATTTTTTTTGTTTTCTATGCTGTGAACCCAACACTTTGTCAGGGTTATTAGGGGTTTAGGGTTTATGGTTCTAGGGTTTTAGAGTTTAAGGGTGAAAGAACATTTCTTATCCCTAAAGATTTTGGTGTTTATTACAACACACATAACGGTCTAATTATTTGCCAAGTATTCTACAGGTTGCATTTCTAGAATTCCCTAACTAGTTGCTCACAAAAAGGACTTTCCTACTGCTCCACATTTTGCCTCTGTGATGTCCGGTAGTATTGGAGAATTCATCCGGTACTACCGCTCAAGTCCGGTAGCACCGGGTTTCACTTCCGGGCCTAGCAGTATGGTGGGTATACTGTCCAAAAGCCTCGGTACTGAGCGGTATCAAAAAGAGGTAGTACCGCATTTTGGTACCGCTCATGACTGAAGCAATTGGCAAGATCGCCAAACTCCTTAGAACTGAGGGGTATCAAAAAGCGATAGTACCGCATTTTGATATCGGTCAAGACTGAAGCAATTGGCAAGCTTTCCAATCTCCTCAGAACTGATCGGTACTACCGCATTTTAGGACCTACCACTTCTGAGGAGATTGGCCAGTTGACTCGCACTGATGTTCCCCCCGGTATCAAAATGCGGCACTACCGCAAGTGTTCGGTAGTACCGCTCAGTAGGGCCGGTACTACCACAGTGCGGTAGCACCACACTTTGATACCGGTGGAAACTTTTGGGCTATGCAACTCAAGTTGCATCTCCGGTACCTGTCCGGTAGTACTGGTTGTTTCCGGTACTACCGCTTGGAAAACCCGGTACTACCGCTGCATGAAATGCACCAACGATCAGATTGGATCTGGAGCTATAAATATCCCTTCACCTACCTTGGGACAAGCTACTCATTTGCATTAAAGTCAAGACCACCATTGGAGCCACCAAATCCACAAGATCTCTTCATTCCACCACCCAAAGTCCTTGATCTTTGGGGAATCGAAGGAGGATGCCTTAATCTACTACTTCACCAAAAGAGATCTTCATTTCCCCCTCATTCAATTGAGGGAACCTTTGCTCTAGTGTTTTCTTGGAAACCCTAGTTCTAGATTTGGTTCTTACAAGCTTGTCTTTGATTGTATTGACAACTTTCTGAATTTGGGAGCCTCCAATTGAGTTGTGGATGTGTGCCCCAAACTTGTAAAGGTGTCGGCTTCCACCTTGAAGGTTGCCGATATAGTGGAAGGTGGATCGATCCCATTGGGGTGAGATTCATTGGAGAACAAGGGAGGCCTCTCGTGGAATTGGTGGTTTGAAACCACCCCTTCTCCAAATGTAGACGTACTTCACCTCAAAAGGAAGGAACTACGGGAAAAAAATCCTTGTGTCTCCGCGTCCACCACTTTGGTTACTTCTATCCTCTACCGCACTTTACTTACTTGTTCTTACTTAGTATTGTGTTAGCTAGTGCATATTTGTCATATAGGTAAATTCACCTTATTTGCATATCTAGAGAATTTACCTTATTGTCAAACCTTAATTTGAAAAAGAAGAAAATTTGAGGTAGCACCTATTCACACCCTCTCCTCTAGGTGCCCATACGATCCTTTCAATTGGTATCAGAGTCTCTGCTCTTTATTTGGGCTTTACCGCCTAAGAGAATATGGGTAGCCGCGAAGGGGATGGTGATGGTGAGCCCACCACGGTGACCATGGAAGATCTCAAAAACTTGGAAACAATATTGAGCTCTTCCTTGGTCAACGAAGTGAAGAAGATGCTCGAGCAACTTTTTAAATACAAAGATGGCTCATCATCCCCCTCTCCTCAAGAGGATCCTCCATCTGTTTTACCTAAAGGGAATACTCCGGTATCCCCCGAGGATATGATGGTAAGGGGTAAACAAGACAACACTAATTCCTCCACACAAAATGATGGAGGGAAGGGTGAGCACCGTGATTCATGGTACTCTCCCGACCCTCCAATCCCTCACCCTCATGTATACAATAGAGGTGAACCACCTAATTTTGAAGAATCTGCTACTTTTGCTCAATGGCAATCACTAATGAGAACTCATATGCGTAGCTCTTGCATTGAACTATGGAACATCATCGAGCATGGACTCTTTATTGGGGATCCAAACAACTTGACAAGAAGAGAGGTTGTAAATAGTCAACTCAATGCCACTACCTTTCATATGATTCAACAAGGATTAGGTACAAAGGATTATCCACACATTGAGCACTTTAGCATTGCCAAGGAAGCTTGGGATGCCCTCACTGTATTGTTTGTTGGAAATGAGAGTATGAGGAGGAACCGGTATGATGCTCTAAGCAATGAAGCCGAAGGCTTCTACATGAAGGAAGGTGAAGATCATGAAGACATGTACCGAAGGCTCAAGACCACCGCCACCGCTTTTAGAAACGTGGGTGCCTCACATGTGGATGATGCGTGGATAAAAAGGAAATATGTGAGTGCCCTCATGCCCTTTGAGCCCGACTTTAAGAGCCTACAAAGAAGACACAACTACCATCTCATGACCTCCAATGAAGTTATGCAAGATATGGCCGCTTTCAAAGTTGCCTCCAAGAATGCCAAAGATGCCCGTGCTCATGCCCTTGGTATGAGCAACACTGTCAATGTTGCTTTGAAAGCCAAAGTTGTGGACCATGGAGATGAAGATGATAGTGATGAAGGCCTCTCCATGGACCACCCCGATGAAGTCAAGATTGCTCATAGTCAATATATGGCCTTCCATGCAAAGAACTTTTGGAAGAACCTCGCCACGGCCAAGATGGAAATGCAACGAAGAAGCAACCCAAATGGGAAAAGAGAAAATACTACTAGATTGAGAACTTGCTTCAATTGTGGTGACCTCTATCACTTTGTGGCAAGTTGCCCCTATGAGAAGAGATAAGATCATGGGGGTAAGATTGTGTTGAAGAAGACTCTCAAAGCACCTTACAAGAAACCCTTCATCAAGAAGAATCCCATCAACAAGATGTCGGGAGAAATTGTCTTGATCACTCATGAAGAATACTCCTCCAACAATGAAGATGAGGAAGAGGAAACTTCTCATGGTGTGGTGGCTCTAGCCACTACTTCTACTCTGACATTCTCACTCTTCGATTCTCCAAATGAGAATTCTCCCATCAAGAACGTCACTTGACTTATGGCAAGAGGAACGGAGGTATCTTCATCATCTCACTCCACTCCCTTAGCTAATGATGAAATTGATTATGAGATATCTCTTGATGTTAAAAGGGAATTAATTGCTTTTGATGAGTTTATGACTAAACTACAAGGGGATGCTAAGATACATTTTGGTAACATCTTAGATCAACTTTCCCATACACAAGAACTCCTAAATGTAAGATGTAAACTTGAGCATGAACACATGATTGAGCTAGAGGCTTTAAACAATGCTCTAGAAGAAGAACAAGAGACTAGGTTGTCACTTGAATTAAAACTTTAAGGTCTTGATGAGGAAAATGACATTATTGTTAATAAACTCATCAAAGAGCGTGATCATGCTATTGCTAAATACAAAAGGGCTAAAAAGGACAAGATTGATTTTGGTGTGGTTCATGAAAAGCTTGCCGAGGACTTTAGAAAGTGAACTCTTGTCACTCACAAACTCCCATGAAACGCTTCAAACTCAATTGGCCAATATTCCTTCACCTAGTAACTTCATTCCATCTAGTAGTACAACTATTCTTGAAGAAAATGCTAGGTTGAAGGGGGAGCTATCCAAGGCCACATTTCCACAAGGCAACAAGTACATTGATGATCTTTTGAGTAAGCAAAGGCCTTGTGGTGAAAATGGGGCATTGGTTTTGTCTCCAAAACCAAGAAGAAGAACAATAAGAAGAAGAAGGCCAAGCCCGCACAAGAGACTAACAAGGCCATTGTGGAAAGTAAGACCACAAGTGGTAAAACTATGTCTCATGATGACTTTGCGGCAAGTGCTAACCCTCACTATGTTCTAATGCGTGATTATTATGGTGATGTGTATGCACAATTTGTTGGCCCATATGATGGTTATATTGCTTAGTGGATTTGGGTTCCCAAGACCCTTGTTGCTATCAAAAGAGGACCCATTGAAAATGGGAACCTAAAAATTAGCTTGATCTTTTGTAGACATATGCTTCCGGAGGGTCAAAGTGGGTGCTTGATAGTGGTAGCACGAGTCATATGACCGGAAGCTCGTCTATTGTCAAGGACTTAAAGCCAAACGATGATCAAATCACCGTGACATATGCCGACAAGTCAAAGATTAAGATAATGGGTTTCGAAAAGGTAGTGGTTGCTCATGACATTACACTCGTGAACGTCATGCTTGTTGAGACCCTTGGATACAATTTACTTTTAGTCCGTGCTCTTGGAAAGATGGGCTTTGTCGTCTTTATTGATATTGATATTGTGGTCCTCTTGTGGAGCAAGTCTCTCAAGGTCGCTTTCGTTGGGTACGTCGAGCATGACTTGTACGTGGTGGACTTTTCGAGACAAGCCACTACAAGTCCGATGTGCTTATTCGAAAAGGCCGATGTGGGTTGGTTATGGCATCGCCAACTAGCCCATGTCAATATGAGAACTTTGCAAAGTCTCCACAAGGAGGTCCATATTGTTGGACTAAAAGAAATTGTTTCCTTTGCCAAAGATCGTGTTTGCAGGGCATGTGTTCTAGGGAAGATGCATGATTCTCCTCACAACCCTAAGAACCGCATCAAGTCTACCAAGATCTTGGAGCTCCTCCATGTGGACCTTTTTGGTACTCCATCTCATGCAAGTCTTGGTGGGAAGAAATATTGTTTGGTGATTGTTGCTGACTTTTCAAGATACTCGTGGGTATATTTCTTCAAGTTGAAAAGTGAGACCCAAAAGACCTTCATCAACTTCATCAACATGGTCCAACGTCAATACAATCTTCCTGTGTTTATCATAAGAAGTGACAACGGCACCGAGTTCAAGAACTACACCTTGAATGATTTCCTTAGTGATGAGGGGATAAAACATCAATATTCCATATGGCTGAAAGGAATAACCGGACTCATATTGAGATGGCTAGGACCATGTTGGCGGAATTTAAATCTCCATACAACTTTTGGGCCGAAGCCATCTCCACCGCTTTCCATGCTTCAAACCGGCTCTACCTCCGCAAAGAAATCAACAAGACTCCCTATGAAATACTTACCGGTAACAAGCCCAACATATCTTACTTCCGGGTGTTCGGTTGTAAGTGTTTCTATCTCATAAAAGGTGTTCGTTTTTCCAAATTCAAGTCTAAAGCATTAGAGGGTATTTTTGTTGGCTATGGTCTCGAATCTCACACTTATAAAATCTATGATAAGCTCTCCGGAGCCGTCATAGAATCTTGTAGTGTGACCTTCGAAGAATATGATGGTCCCCAAGTGGGGCGTGTTGATGCCTGTGATGCAGATGATGAAATGCTTCAGGATGCCATAGGAAGAATGGGTGTGGGATATATCCGCCCCGTTGAGGAACCCCTTATGGCGGATCGAGAAGAACTATGCTCCACTCAAGTGGAGACCTCATCCTCACAAAATCAACAAGCTCCATCCACCGATGATGGTAACGACTCAAGCCAAAGACAAGATGTGGACCCTCAACATGATGATCATAGTGACAACTCTAGTCAAGGGGAGCTTGATTCATTCTCCAGGATGTCAAGCCAAAGACAAGATGTGGACCCTCACAATTGAAGAGGTTCAGTGAAAACCAAGCACACATCTCCATGATTTAACCTAAGAAAGTATGGGAAGATCTTGAAGATTCGGATTGGTTAGAAGCTATGCACAAGAGCTCAACAAATTTGAGAGAAACAAAGTATGGAAGTTAATTGAGAAGCCAAAAGATTGCCGCAATGTTATTGGAACAAAGTGGATATTCAAGAACAATCAAGATGAGCATGGAATTATAGTTAGGAACAAGGATAGATTGGTTCCACAAGGGTATTCTCAAATTTAAGGCATTGACTATGGAGAGACTTATGCACCCGTGGCTCGCCTTGAGTCCATTTGAATCCTTCTTGCTTATGCGGCACATCATAACTTCAAGTTGAAACAAATGGATGTAGAGAGTGCATTTCTTTATGGTCGATTAAATGAGTTGGTATATGTTAAGCAACGCCCGGGATTTGAGGACCCCAACTTCCCAAACCATGTCTACAAACTTGATAAGGCGCTCTATGGTCTCAAGCAAGCCCCACGCACGTGGTATGAGCACCTTAGAGAGTTATTGTTTGGCCGTAGATTTGAGGTTCGGAAAATCGATCCCACTCTTTTTACTAAGAGAGTCAATGGGGAGATTTTTGTATGCCAAATTTATGTTGATGATGTTATCTTTGGCTCATCTAACAAATCTTTTAATGATGAATTCTCAAAGCTTATGACTAGTAGGTTCTGGATGTCTTTGATGGGGGAGTTGAGAGTATTTCTTGGCTTTGAGATCAAGTAATTTAGAGGAGGGACATTCTTCAATCAAGCCAAGTATACTCAAGATATGCTCAAGAGATTCAAAATGCAAGATTTAAATGGAGCTCCTACTCCCATGGCTACAAAGACTCATCTAGAACAAAATCCAGATGGTAAAGATGTGGATCAAAAGGTATACCGGTCTATGATTGGTTCTTTGCTTTACCTTTGTGCATCTAGAACCAATATTGTGTTGAGTGTAGGTGTGTGTGCAAGATATCAAGCGGATCCTAAAGAAAGCCATTTGATGGCGGTCAAGAGAATCTTTCGATATTTAGTTCATACCCCATTTTATGGTCTTTGGTATCCTCGAGCCTCCACATTTTCTCTTTGTGGATACACGGATTCAGATTTGGCGGGTGATAAGGATGATACAAAATCAACATCCGAGGCTTGCCAATTCCTTGGTAGGTCTTTGGTATGTTGGTCTTCTATGAAGAAAAATTGTATATCTCTCTCCACCGCCGAAGCCGAGTATGTGGCAGCTGCTAGTGCTTGCACCCAATTGCTATGGATGAAGCAAACTTTCAAGGAATACGGTGTCCATTGTGACAAAGTGCCTCTTCTATGCGACAATGAAAGTGCCATCAAGATTCCCTACAACCCAGTGGATCACACAAGTGCAAATCATATTGAGATTCGCCATCACTTCATTAGAGATCATGTTGCTCGAGGTGATATTGATCTATCATATCTGTCAACCAAAGATCAACTTGCCGATATCTTCACGAAGCCACTTGATGAAGAAAGGTTTTGCTACTTGAGGAATGAACTAAATATCATAGATTCAAGGAGCTTGACTTGTTTTTCTTGCATTCTCACCTATGATTCGACCCATATTTGGTTTATGTGTAGGCATGGATATAGGGGGAGTGTGGTACTAATTGATTGGACTATCCCTCCCCCATTATGCCCAAAGCAATCAAAATCATTCCTCTTAATATCATTTTGTGATATGCGATCTTAAATGCTTAGTTTCGGTAATGGACCCAACATATATCTTCACGAAGCCACTTGATGAAGAAAGGTGAGGAATGAACTAAATATCATAGATTCAAGGAGCTTGAGTTGATTTTCTTGCATTCTCACCTATGATTCGACCCATATTTGGTTTATGTGTAGGCATGGATATAGGGAGAGTGTGGTCCTAATTGATTAGACTATCCCTCCCCCATTATGCCCAAAGCAATCAAAATCATTCCTCTTAATATCATTTTGTGATATGTGAGCTTAAATGCTTAGTTTCGGTAATGGACCCAAGATATATCTTCATGGTGCCAAGCCGAGTACACTCAAATATGGTGGCCTAGGCCACCGCCCTCTCTCACTCGAGAGGTTGATGTGCTTACTCATGTTTATCATTCTTGAGTTGGTTTTCTTCCCTCGGTCAATGCACTCTCGTTTGGCTCTCCATATTTGAGGTTGATGTTTTATTTTTTAGAGTGCATAGGTCCATATCAGTATAACTCTCTTAACCCAAGACTTCCTTATCCTACGACAAAACTCATCTACTTTGCACAAGAACCTTCCAGTTTTCAAACTTGGCTGTCTGTTCTGGTGGTTATGGTATTACCGATTCAAACAGCGGTACTACCGTGAGACGGTACTACCGTAAGAAACTAGCGGTACTACTGCGCTGGGGCCTGTTTCCAGGACGATTTTCTGGAAACTCCCCAGGTGCGGTACTACCGGACGTTTCCTACGGTACTACCGCCTAGCGGTACTATCGCTCCTCTGACCGGTACTACCGATGTGCGTCTCTGTTAAGGGTGGAGACGCTAGGAGGGGCACCTCTCAGTGCCTCATTATTCCCCATCTCCACTCCTAACCACCGCCACCGCCGGAGCCAAGACCGCCACCGGAGCTCCGCCCCTCCCTCCTTTCCCCAGATTCGCACCGGATCCGGCCTCCTCGCGGGCTCCTCCTCATTTTCCACCGCCATGGACACCTGTACTACCATCCGTCCCTTCATCTCACTTGTTTTCCCCATTGAATCTAGGGAAACTTTGATTCTTGGTCAAAACTTCTGTTTTTGAGGTTGTATCGTGTGCACGCTCATATCATTACTCCTTGTCCGATGTATTCTCGTTTTGCATACGTTTTGCCGCCATTCCTATAGCATCCCAATTGTCTAACAATTGCAATGCTACTAGCCTAGTCTATATAATGGCTACTTCCTATACATAATTGTTGCATCATAATTATATCATGCTCATGTCATCATGCCACCTTGCATTTGAGCATCACATAAAACCCTTTTTGTTTTGGTTCTTCTCTCATATGCATTGTAAATTGTATTTGCCTCTTGATATTGTATTTGGTTATTGATATATTGTTTAATGCCCAAGTTGAGTTGGGGGCATATCTTTTATTAACTCCACCACCCTTCTTGTCATAACCCCATCATCTTGATCTTGTGTTGGGATCATGTTAAAACCCTCACACCACCTCTTCTCTCATCTCACTCTCCTTATCCATCATCACATCCTCCACCCTTGCTTGATCTTAGTGGATCACCCCTAAACCCTAACCCCTCTCTCATCTCTCCTCCCTCTAACCTAGCTAACCCAAACCCTAAACCTAGTTCCCTCTCTAATCTAACCCTAGTTACACCCATCACCCCCTCTCTTCTCACCCTCTCCTCCAACCATGCCGAGGTGCCCCCTCTCCCTACCATGCAGGCCCCACCTAGCCACCTACTCCCCCTGGCCGAGCTACCCTCCTACCCCAACCCTAGCACAAACCCTAACCCGAGCCTCTAGCCCTAGCTACATCTACCCGAGCCTCTCTATCTCCTTCTCTCTCTGCCACAAGGCCCCACACCGAGCCTGGCCTCTTAGACCTCGCCTTGGCCCCACCTGGCAGCCTCCATCTACCCCTCCCTCTGCCCATGCCGTCCAGCCCGAGCACGTGAGGAGGAGGGAAAAGGTGGCACCCGAGCCACCTTTAACTACCCCCTGCCACGGCTGCTCCTCCTCTCTCTCCCTCCTTTTCCTCCTTCCCCACGGCACCTGTGCCTCTCCCAGATCCACCCCAGGGCCTTGCCCTATCCCCTCTTTTCTCCACTGCCACCATCTACCACATCGCTGGCCACCGTCGGTCTCCACCAGCTCCCGTCGATCCAGGAGGCGTAGGCGAGCAGGAGGTTGTCGGCGAGGTCGGGAAGGTCCTCTGCAGCAGCCCTGTACATGACGTCGAGGAGGAGACGGCCCAGACCTGCTGCACGCCATCGACACCGAGCCGAAACCCTAGCTCCAGATCGCCAGCATCCTCGCCGTTTCCCTGCGCTCCGGCACGATCCGACCCCACCGACCCACTCCCGGTGTGCTCCTCCCTCCCCTCTCTACCCCAACCACCCCATCTCTCAGATCTCGATCTGGGATCCTCTTCATCCTCTCCTTCCTCCCCTATCTGCTCTCCTCAACCACCATGGCCATGGACAACTCCATGTCCATCTCGAACCCTAGTTCGGCCAAGCTTCGAGAGGAGGCGGTTGCAGCTGTGCCAAGGAGGATCTAGGCGTCCAGGAGCCTGCCCTACTTCCTCTCCAAACCCTAGAACCGCCAACCACACCGGAACCCTGCCGTAGACACCATGCCAGCGCCATGCCCGTGAGGACTGGAAGCTCCATGGACACGAGTGTCACCGTCGATCACCGCCTTCACAAGATCCAGCGACCACACCGACGAGCTCCTGGTGAGAATCCTGAGCTACTTGACAAGGTCCCCCGCTTCCTTAACGCCTAACGTTGCCAATATTTTCGCCGAGCATCCTGCGGGCGCAGCCGACGATGTTATCTCGCTAGAGTCATTCAGCGTCGTCGTTGTTTGTCTCTGTTCATCGAGTTCTAGAAGCCTTTGTGTTACTCATATGCAGATGCCCCCTGAACCAAAGTTGTAGCCCGTGATTCCCTCTACGTTTTTCGTTTTTGGGGCGACGCGTTTCGTCCAGCGGAGGCGTCGACACCGTCGCCGGAAGACGGCCAGATCCGCCGCCCGAGCTCGACCACGACCGTCGGTAGCGGCAATGCGATGTCCTTTTTGCGCTTGAGCCCCTGCCCTTTTTCCCGCCTGAACCCGCCGTCCCAGGAGCCCCACCTGTCAGCCCCGGTACATTCTTGCAAGAAAACCCCCGCGCTTTGTGGCTTCTCAACCCGCGCTCCCCTGGATCGCCCACGTGTCGGTCACCCACTGGCCGCACAAGTGAGTGGCCCCACGGCTTGGCTGGACCCGCTCGTCATGCACTACCGCTCGCATACCCCGCGGTAAGAAAGGTTGTCGCGTGTTGCTCTCGCCAGCTCAGCTTGGGCCCAGTTGTCAGTAGCTGTGGCTAGCTCGGCCTGAGTAGAAAAAGTCTAGGTGGTATCTGTGTTATAAAAACAATTTCAGTAAATGTTTTAATATGAATTTAAATCTGTTTTTAATAACTTTAATTTGTATTTCCAAATAATACAAATAATATATGTTTTTGAATCATAAAAATGTGAGGATTTCAAATATGTCCTTCAAAATATATTTTTAACACTTTAAATTTCTAGTTGATTAAAATTACAATAAAATGCCCTTTTTCTTAATTAATTAATAACTTTTGTTTTATAACTCCAAATTTGACAAATGATATGTCTAAAATGATCAGCTCGACGAGACCTTTCTGTTTATGCATTCCCTGTTCTGAATTGCAGCATGCATCATATAAATATAAAGGTTACAGCAACTTATTTGAGGATAAAAGGTGACTAAAACTCCATAAAATACTTTATTCTCGTATTCCACACCTCACCCATGCCATGCTACATTATTGCCATGCAAATTGTGCATCATTCATCATGGCATGATTGTTTGCTTGTCGCATTTTATTCATATGCTTGTGCACTTTATTTATGTTGGCCCTTGTTTGTTTGGTTCTTCTTCGAATAGACGCTGACGGTGGATATATCAAGAAACCGGAGCACTACCAGATCCTTCTCTTGCTTCAACTGAGCTGCCAGGCAAGCACTACCACATGCTTGCATACATATAGTACCTATTGCCTCTATCTTATTCTTGCATCATTGAGTCGCGATTGCATTAAACTGAATCCCAAGTACTGCATAGCCTTTAATTTTAAACCCACCGAAGCTTGTTCCTCCATCCCATGAGCCATTACTACAGGAGTTGTTTGAGCCATGCGGGTCGTAGAACAGCATGTGTAGGGTATGTGAGTGTCTGATGGATAACGAGGTACCTAAACAACTTAACCTGAGTAGTAATGGGACAACTAATGAAAGTGGCACCGTGAGCAATATACGCTATTTGGTTTTCATGCTCACTTGTGTCCCGTAGGACCCCGAGTACTTGATTCCTGTTCCTTGAATATTCGCGCTATCCACATCCGGGAGGCTTATGAACCCCCCTGAGCCAGAGCTTGATTCATTCTTATTTCTTGGGGCCACAAAGTAGTTTGGGGCCTTATTACTATTCTGTACTTATGCCATGCTTTACTGCTTTATTTAAGATTGTGAGGAGCACTGCATTTGTTTAGGTAAGCGAGTGTTTTCGCGTGTCGACAAGCCCAGTCACACTTTCGGGTTCCCAGTCGTTTACAGCCAATGACGCAAACCTTGAGTCCATCTTGGAGCCGCCAACTTGCTATGGTAGCTTAATGGGGTGGCCCCCTGAAATATTTCTGAATCCTGTGATCGCTTTGTCGTGAATGCCTCGTTGGGTTTTGATTTGGTTTTTCCGAGGTTGATCGAGTGTGTGTTCCTATTTGTGCACCCCTGCAGGGTAAAACTTTCTGAAAGCCGTGTCCGCGGTTATGGACGACTTGGAGCACAGTTTCTCGATCATAGACAAGTATAACTAAAGTACCGCTTTTAATTTGACTAAGTACCTGACTAGTAAATAGTGCGACACTCATGGAATGGATAATAAAACTGCCAACGGTTGGGGGTTGTTCGTCCACTTCCTCGTTGGTAAGCGAGGAGGAGGATGGATCTGTTAATATTACTGTTATAACTGTTGTTATTAATCCACGGACATCCGTCTATCTTTGGTTAGGCGGATGGATAGCGAGTATCTATAGAATTGTTAGGTATTATCTTTTGCTGCAATTGCGTCACCCCAGGTTGTGTCCCCTTTAGAGGCATAAAGACTTAAAGTACCCTAGGGTCTCACACGATAAATTGTTTGATTCAGATGAACAGGTAAACTCGCAAGATGGATACTGGGTGGAGGATACGGACGATGTTGGCAACGATCACTCGGTGTAAAGATTCTGGGCACGGGGATCCGTGAGATCTGTGGGCGGGATGCGTTTATTTATGGGGCATCTTATGCCGATTTGCTTCTTATCCGTACTCGGATCTTGTTTTCCGCTTCCCCCTGATACTCTGATGTTTGATGTATGAGGAGATATCCTAAACTATTATATCTATCTAGGATATTTGGATCTTGCCGTATGGCGTTGCAATATTTCTATTTCTTTTAGATGGAATGGCTCTGAGGACTGTTGTATGGTGGCTTGCATACATACTCATTTGTGTATGTAGTTGATCCCTTCGCCTGCCGATTACGCCGCTTGTTCTTGTCCCGATGTTTTGGAAATGGTTAGAACGGCCGAAAGGTCTACCTGTGAGTGGCATTTGGCCCCACCGTACTATTTTAACCATTTCCGCTCATCCAGGCTTGCAACTAAGAGCGTAATTCACCGAGGTAGTTACAATTCCTTAGATCGATATCACCAGATCTGTGATGTAGCCACATGACTGGTAGTACCGGACGATTCTTCGGTACTACCGCCGTGTGGTACTACCGCCCGTAGATCTGGTACTACCGCTCAGTACTGACAGCAAATTTTCTTCTAAAACTTGAAATTCGTCTTCTGTTTGTTTCGGGTTCTTGTGCCCTTATCCCACTGCTACCTCCCTTGTTCTTTCACAGGTGCAGGGGGATCCTAGGGATCACGCAAAAGGTCCAAAGCTCGTCATGAGATCGAGGACTTTGAGTCAGAGTCGGAGACAGAATCAGAAGCAGAGATCATGCCGCAACCTACAACCGTCTGAAGCTAAAAACCACTCGGGGCTGACATGGAGGGGGAGTTAAGATAAGTGTTGGTCGAGGTAGTGCTCCTCATTCTCCTCCTCACACGAGTTGTCGCAAGAGTCAGAGTTCAGGGCCATCTGGGCCAAATAAGTTGTCTGACATCTCTGATGCTGAGTTTCTTGCCCTGTGGTTTGACAATCCATATGTTACTGCTCGCTCAGAGACTAGGGACAATAGACCCTTTTTCACCGACTTCCAAGAGCGGGTCTACTTTGAGGTACTCATGACGGATGAGAATATTGTGGTTCCTCAGAAGTGGATTGAGATGAACCATGTGAACAAGAACTTGAACTACATTGGTTAAGCACTCTAGATTTGCACAAACATTGGTTTGCTTCCCATTATGCAATTCAAGTGTGACTATGACCCCTTGCTCATCGCTCAGTTCTATGCCACCGTTCACGTTGCCAAGAACCAGACTCGGACTATCACCTGGATGACAGAGGGAGTTGTTAAGACCACAACATTGGCTGAGTTTGAGGCAATCCTTGGATATGAAGACCGTGGGAAAGATACTCATGTTGGCTTCCGCTGTCACAACAACAAGCGTCCCATGGAGAATGATGTTCTTGTTCCACTTTACATCCGTGGGCGTGGTATTGCTAGAAAGATCAAGGGGCTTCTCCCCACATATGATATCTTGCATCGTATTTTTCGTGAGACCATAGCTCCCCGTGCTGGCAATGTTGATGAGATGCATGGTTTCATGGTGGACCTCATGATCACCACTCATCGCCAACATGATTCAGGAAAACCAATTGATGTGATGGACGTGATTTGGAACGAGATGGTTAATGCTACCTCCACTCGGTGGGTTCCTCCTTTTGCCCCGTACATCATGGCTCTTATTCTTTGCAAGTTCCCATCTCTTGCTCGGAATATTTCCTCTCAACGTCTTGTTACTCACCGGCACAATAATGTATTGATCAAGACCCATCTTAAACCATGCAACGCGGATGGTCAACTTGTTGATGAGGATGGGAACCCACTTGAGGATGGGTCTGGTGATGATGATGATGCCCAAGATATTGATTTTGTGGCCTCACACCGCAAGCCTGCCTAACCATCATGGGCCAAGAGGATTGAGTCTAAGCTCAAGAAGGTCTTCTGCTTCCAGGTTGTCAATTATAAGCGTATATATGAGGCCCATGTCTATGCCAAGAAAGCATGTGCGCGTCAGAAAAAAGTAATGCAAGCACAAGGTTTGATCACCTCCGAGGAAAACATCACTCCTGAAGAGCAATGGATCTCCATGCACAGCCACTAGGATGATGATGCCTCCTCCTCTTTCCATGCTCCGCCTCCTTATGGGGATGCCTCTGATGAATACTACCAGTGACCTCCGGGACGTTAGAGTTGCTCTTGTCCCTTTTTGGTGTCTTGATGCCAAAGGGGGAGAAGAGTCACATTAGGCATGCGTGATTTGCATGGGAAAGTCACAAGCTCGCTCTTGCCTTTGACCTTTACTCTCTTGTGAACTTTATTTGCTACTTGCCTCTTATTATGCGTGAAACTTATGAACTAACTATTTGTGATATGTATGGTAAGACTATGTGGCTATCTTATGGATCCATCATTTGTGTGGTATGGTCATTATCATTTGGATCCATCTTATGTGGTGTGTGATGATATTACCTATTCCTTATCATTGTGTTTCTCATCACATACTTGTGTGCGAAGGTATGTGCACTATGTGTGACTATGCACTCCCATGTATCTTGTAAAATAGTATGGGGCTTGACTCTACTAATCTAGGGGAGCCCCATCTCTATTTTACAGAATATTCTTTGTCATCACAATTCTATCATGCAAAATGTGTGTTGTCATCTAACACCAAAAAGGGGGAGATGAAAGAACATTTCTTATCCCTAGAGATTTTGGTGTTTATTACAACACACACAACGGACTAATTATTTGCCAAGTATTCTACAGGTTGCATTTCTAGAATTCCCTGACTAGTTGCTCACAAAAAGGACTTTCCTGCAGCTCCACATTTTGCCTTAGTGATGTCCGGTAGTACCGGAGAATTCATCCGGTACTACCGCTCAAGTCTGGTAGCACCGGGTTTCACTTCCGGGCCTGGCAGTATGGTGGGTATACTGGCCAAAGGCCTCAGTACTGAGCGGTATCAAAAAGCGGTAGGACCGCATTTTGGTACCGCTCATGACTGAAGCAATTGGCAAGCTTGCCAAACTCCTCAAAATTGTGCGGTATCAAAAAGCGGTAGTATCGCATTTTGATACCGGTCAAGACTGAAGCGATTGGCAAGCTTGCCAATCTCCTCAGAACTAACCGGTACTAAATACCTACCACTTCTGAGCAGATGGGCCAGTTGACTCACACTGATGTTCCCCCGGTATCAAAATGCGGCATCATCAAGAAATGTCCCAGAGTACCGCTTCGAGAGGGCCGGTAATTAATACCACCGTGCGGTAGCACCAAACTTTGATACCGGTGGAAACTGTTGGGCTACACAACTCAAGTTGCATCTCCGGTACCTGTCCGGTAGTACCGGTTGTTTCCGGTACTACAGCTTGGAAAACCCGGTACTACCGCTGCATTACACCAATGATCAGATTGGATCTGGAGCTATAAATTTCCCTTCACCTACCTTAGGACAAGCTGATCATTTGCATTAAATTCAAGACCACCATTGGAGCCACCAAATCCACAAGATCTCTTCATTCCATCACCCAAATCCTTGATCTTTGGGGAATCGAAGGAGGAGGCCTTGATCTACTACTTCACCAAAAGAGATCTTCAATTCCCCCTCATTCAATTGAGGGACCCTTTGCTCTAGTGTTTTCTTGGAAACCCTAGTTCTAGATTTGGTTCTTACAAGCTTGTCTTTGATTGTCCTGACAACTTGCTTGTATTTGGGAGCCTCCAATTAAGTTGTGGATGTGTGCCCCAAACTTGTAAAGGTGCCGGCTTCCACCTTGAAGGTTGCCGATACAGTGGAAGGTGGATCGATCCCATTGGGGTGAGATTCATCGGAGAACAAGGGAGGCCTCTCGTGGCATTGGTGGTTTGAAACCACCCCATCTCCAAACGTAGACGTACTTCCCCTCCAAAGGAAGGAACTACATGAAACAAATCCTTGTGTCTCCGCGTCCACCACTTTGGTTACTTCTATCCTTTACCGCACTTTAATCACTTGTTCTTACTTAGTATTGTGTTAGCTAGTGCATATTTTTCATATAGGTAAATTCACCTTAGTTGTATTATCTAGAGAATTTACCTTATTGTCAAACCTTAATTTGAAAAAGAAGAAACTTTTAAGTAGCACCTATTCACCCCCCCTCTAGGTGCCCATACGATACTTTCAGAGGGTTTAGGGTTTAGGGAATTTTTAATAATGTTCAAGATCTATGCTTATATATTCGTGGAACAGAATAGCGTTACTGCAATTTAATGAAAGTATCTCAAACATGGAGCTATAAGTGGATGATACCTGCTTGGTTAGGGTGTATGTGGGTTTAGGGTTTCAATTTAGGATTTAGGGGTTAGAGTTTTAGGTTTTAGGTTGTTAGGAACACGTGCGCAACACAACGCCTGGTTATGGAAAAGGGAGAAATTAGTGGGCCGGTGCACGCGGGGTTGCTGAGTAGAGATGGATGGAGAGAGGCAGCAGATTAGAGAGAAAAACAAATTTGTTTTATGTGCGAAATTTGTTACTACTAGTAGAGTGTGTATGTTCTAAAATCTGTAGTACTAGTACCTCATGTCAGAATCCCATCATGGACTGCTCTGGTATCTCACCTCCTTCAACTCCTTCTCTTTGTTGCCCTCTTTCTCTTCGTTATAGTATTACTTCCTCTATATATCCCAAACTAGAAAGCATATAATTTTTTTTCAAAGTCAAGAAATTCAAATTTTGATAAAATATATAGAGAAAATTACCAACGTCTATAGTATCTAATGCACATCATATGAAGATATATTTCATAATAGTTCTAACAATACATATTAGGGATTATATAAATATCAACACATTTTTCTATATAGTTGGTCAAATTTTAAAAAGTATGACTTTGACCAAAAACTACACGCATCCTATTTTGGGATAGAGGGAGTTCTTGCTTTACAAAAAAATTCTTCCTGTCACTTGGAAAATTGAGATTATCTCCTTATCAAGGCGCGCCTATCTACCTAATATGGGAAAATTATCATAAACTATGATGTGGACATGGCCACGACCTTGTTTGTTAGGCTTGAAACATGTTCATGCATGGTAGGTCAATTCTGTGAAGCGGGTTTTTCAAAAGTTTTCAAAACTCATGTTTTTTATTTTTCAGGTTTTAGGGTTTAGGTTCAAAACTCATAATTTAATGAAAGTATATCAAATTTTTATCTATAAGTGCATGATACCTGCTTGGTGAAGGTTTTGTGTTTAAGGGTTTAGGGGTTTAAGGTTTAGGTTTTACGATATTTTCAATAATGTTCAAGCTTTATGCTTATATTCGTGGAATGGAATGGCGTTGCATAATTTAATAGAAGTGACAACAATGTTTTTGTGTCAAGCAACTATAAGTTATACGACTAAAATGTCACCACTGTAGCCTATTTAATTGATATAACCATGTTTCATATATTTTCAAGTTTTGTAGCTATATATCTGTGTAATAATTTAGATTTATGGCAATTTGCTAAAAGTACCTCAAAATTGGAATTAGAAGTGTGTTAAACCAATTTAAGGTTCCTATTTTCCAAAATTCAACATCTCGATCTGAAAGCTACTGTAGTCAAAATTTGGATATTTTTTGAAAAAATTAGGGATGAAATTATTTATTGTGGCATACGATGTATGAACATTTATGCATTTTAGACGAGACAAAAAAAGTTCGAATTCTACTGATATTTGCCTCCAGGGCCTAAAGTGGTTCCTTCCTCGTTACAGCAACACAGCTGATGATGATGCCAAAGTCACAGTACCGCCGTACAAAGGCACACGTGCGTAGCGCAACGCCTGGTTGTGGATGTGAGAGAGATCAGTCGGTCGGTGCTCCCGCAGTGCCCGAGGAGAGATGGATGGAGAGAGGCAGTGAATGAGAGATATAAACAAATTTGTTTTGCATGCGAAATTTATTACTACTAGTAGAGTGTGTACGTTGTAAAATCTATAGTACTAGTACCTCATGTTAGAAACCCATCATGGACTGCTCTGAAATTGCATCGCCTTCAACTCCTCCTTGTTGCTGCCCTCTTTCTCTTTGGTTTCCCCTCCCTTTTGAGCCTTATTCTTCATTATAGTACTACACCCTCTATATATCCCAAACTAGAATGCATACAATGTTTTGTGAGAGTCTAGAAATTCAAAATTTAATCAAATATATAGAGAAAATTACCAATGTCTACAATATCTAATGCACACCATATGAAAATATATTTCATAATAGTTCTAAAAATACTGATTTGGGATTATATAAATATCAACACATTTTCTTTGTAGTTGGTCAAATTTTAATAAGTATGAATTTGACCAAAAACTACATGCATCCTATTTTGGGATAGAGGTAGTGGCTTGCTTTATAGAAAAAACCTTCATATTACTTGGAAAATTGAGATTATATCTTTATCTAGGTATGTCTATCTACCTAATATGGGAAAATTATTATAAATTATGATGTGGATATGGCCACTGCCATGGATCATTAGGCTTGAAACATGTTCATGCATGGTAGGTCAAATCTATGAAGCGAGTTTTTCAACAGTTTTCAAAACTCAAATTTATCATTTTTCATGGAAGGTGGTACACACAAAATGATGCAATGGGTAAGTCTTTGTTTTTTGGATTTTTATTTATGTTTATTTAATTTTTTCATAACAGGGTTAACTTTATCAGCACGGAAATTATGATCTAAGAAGTTGAATCTTTCTAAACTTTTTTGTTCTCGTATATTGGATACATGGTGGTTGGTACCTTGACAGGCTCCTGACTGTTGGATCAAGACTGGCTAGCTAAGGGAGGAAGTTGGGGGCTAGCACCTCTATCCAGGTAATGTTGTTTCTTATGTTTTGGTCGAGACATGTATTACCATTTTTTGGTGGTATTGACTGGAGGTCTTCTTTATTTGGTAATAGTACTACGGTAGTACACTCTTTATTTTCTCTAGTTTTTTCACTTCTCGGTGGAAATTTCATACAATGCGAATTCATGATAAATAGAAATAAGTTGACTCGTTCAACACATTGGACGGTATCCTCTAAACATTGATTGCATGATGGGTTGCCTTCAAAATTATTTAAAGAACAAGAGCAGTCTATCTCTTACATGTAGTTCAAATATGATCTAATTTTCATAGATTGACATTTGGCCATTTAGGGGGATAAAATTATCTCGAAACCTTGAAAGAAGACAAAACTTGTGAATTGTCCCCTAAACATGGTCCACTCTGTGTGAAATTTGGAGTGGCAAAGATTTAGTCAGAAATGGCCATGACCTTTTCCATTTGGTTGTAAACCCCAGAACGTTCATACATGGCAGGCCATACTATTAGGTAAATTTTCCTAGAAGTTGTCAAAAATTAAGTTTAAAAAATTTCATGGCACGTGGTACACTTAAGAGGCCATCACGCGACAAGTCGTTTGTGTATTTTCTATGATTTTTTAATCTGGGTCAAATTTGTGGGAATGCAAAAGGTTTAGGCCTCCTTTGATTTGTAGGAATTCCTTAGGATTCCTACAACATTGAGACCATGTGAAAATTTTCCTTCGATGACAATTTGATAGAAAGGATTGTATCTTGTAGGAACTTATCCTCTGGGAATTGGGTAGTGTATTCCCTTATAAAAGTTACAAGAGGTCTCACCTCATGGAAAGGTTCCTGTGGTTTTCCTTTGTTGCAATCAAACAACCATTTTCAGAGTTCCTTTGTCCATAGGATATGATTTGGCAGGGCATTCTATTCCTTTGGATATCCTATTCCTTTGGTTTTCCTACCCTCCAAATCAAAGGAGGCCTTAGGGTTTATGGGTTTTAGGTTTAGAAAATTTTCAATAATTTTCAAGCTATATCCTTATATATTCATGGAACAGAATGGCGTTACCGCAATTTAATGAAAGTATCTAAAACATGGATATATAAGTGCATGATACTTGCTTGGTTAGGGTTTAATTATAGGTTGAGGGGTTGAGGGTTTAAGGTTATAATATTTCTGGGTTTTGTTTCTGGCGGTTTTTATGGTTTAGGGAATTTTTATAACATTCAAGCTTCAAGGTTATATTCATCGAATGGAATGGTGTTGCCCAATTTAATAAAAGTATCTCAAAATTTGATGTATAAGTGTGTGATACCTTCTTGGTCGGGGTTTAGGTGGTTAGCTTTTAGGGTTTAGGGCATTTTCAATAATGTTCAATCTTTATGGTTATATTCGTGAAATAGAATGACGTTACCGTAATGTAATGAAAGTATATCAAATGTGGTATATAAGTGTATGATACCTGCTTTGTTAGGTTTTAATTATGGGTTGAGGTATTAAGGGTTTAGGGTTTTATTATTATGGGTTTAGGGTTTAGGTTTTACGTATTTTTTAGGGTTTAGGGAATTTCAATAGTTATCAAGCTTCATGGTTATATTCTTTGAATCGAATGGAGTTGACCATTTAAAGAAAAGTATCTCAAAATTTGATATATAAGTGTGCATGATAACTCCTTGGTCAAGGTTTAGGAGGTTAGTGTTTCAGATTTTAGGGTTTAGGTTTTAGGGCTTCACTATTCTGGGTTTTATGGTTTAGGGTTTCAGGAATTTTCAATAAAGTTTGAGCATTATTATTATATACGTGGAATAGAATGACTTAGCAACAATTTAATGAATGTAACTCAAATTTTGATCTATAAGTGCATGATATATACATGCTTGGTTAGGGTTTAGTGGTTGAGGGTTAGGGTTTCTAGGGTTCAGGAGTATAGGGATCAGGGTTTAGGGAATTTTCAATAATGTTCAAGCTATATGCCTATCTTCGTGAAATAGAATTGCGTTTGTGCAATTTAATGAAAGTATCTCAAATTTTGATCTATAAGTGCACGATACCTGCTTGTTGAGGGTTTAGGGTTTGAGAGTTTTGGGTTCTAGGGTTTAAGGTTAGGTTTTAGGGCATTTTCAATAACGTTCAAGATTTATGCTTATATTCATGGAATAGAATGGCGCTAGCATAATTTAATGGAAGTGAGAACAATGTTTTTGTGCGAAGCAACTATAAGGTATCTGGCGAAAAAGTCACCACTTTAGCCTATAACACTGATTTTACCAAGTTTCATAAATTTTCAAGTTCCGTAGCTATATATCCGTGCAATAATGTATCTTTAGGGAAATTTGCTGAAAGTATCTCAAAATTGGAATACAAGTGTTTTATAGCTAGGTCATGTGCCTTTTAAACCATTTTAAGGTTCCTGTTTTCCAAGATTCAACATCTCGATATGAAATCTATTCTATTCAAAATTTGGCCCTTTCTCAAAAAAATTAGGCATAAAATTCTCTTTTTTGGCGTACGATGTATTAACATTCATGGATTTCAGACAAGATCGTAAATTTTGAATTGAATTGATCTTTGCCTCTAGGGCCCAAAGTGGTTCCTTCCTCTCTACAATAATGCAGCTGATGAGCACGTCAGAATCATAGTGCCGACATACCAAGGTACACATGCACAGTGCAACGCCTGGCTGTGGACGAGGGAGAGATCAACCGGCCAGTCCACGCGGGGTTTCCGAGGAAAGATGGATGGAGAGATCCAGCAAAAGAGAGAGAAACAAATTTGTTTTTTATGTGAAATTTATTACTACTAGTAGATTGTGTATGTTGTAAAATTTGTAGTACTACTACCTCATGTTAGAAACCCATCATGGAGTGCTCTGAAATCGCACCGCCTTCAACTCGTCCTCACTGCTTCCCTCTTGCTCTTCAGTTTCCCCTCCCTTTCGAGCCATATTTTTCGTTGTAGTACTACACCCTCTATATATCTCAAACTTGAATGCATATAAATTTTTGTCAAAGACTATAAATTCAAAATTTGATCAAATATATAGAGAAAATTAGCAACATCTACAATATATAATGCACACCATATGAAGATATATTTCATAAAAGTTCTAACAATACTAATTATGGATTATATAAATATTAACACTTTCTCTACGTAGTTGGTCAAATTTTAAAAAGTATGACTTTGAGCAAAAAGTACATGCATCCTATTTTGGGATAGAGGGAGTGGCTTGCTTTATAGAAAAAACCTTCTCGCCACTTGGAAAATTGAGATTATCTCTTTATCTAGGTGCGCCTATTTACCTAAAATGGGAAAATTATCATAAATTATGATGTGGATATGGCCACTGTCTTGGTCGTTAGGCTTGAAACATGTTAATCCATGGTAGGTCAATTCTGTTAAGCGAGTTTTTCAAATGTTTCCAAACTCATGTTTATCGTTTTTCATGGCAGGTGGTACACGCAAAATGACGCTATGGGTAAGTCTCTATTTTTTTGGGATTTTTCATTATTGTTTTCATAATGGGGTCTACTTTTTTGGCACAGAAATTATGAGCAAAGAAGTTGAATCTTTCAAAACTTTTCTATTCTCGTATGTTAGTTGGATGGTGGTTGGTACCTTGAAAGGCTCTATTGATGACTGTTCGATCAGGACTGGCTAGGTAGGGTGGAAGTAGGGGGCTATCACCTCTATCTAGGTAATGTTGTTTCGTCTATTTTGGTCCAGACATGCATTACCATTTTTTTGGTGATATTGGCTGGTGGTTTTCTTCATTCGGTAATAGTACTACGGTCGTACACTCTTTAATTTATATAGTTTTTTCAGTGTTCAGTGGAATCTACTGGCAATGCAAATTCATGCTAAATAGAAACAAGTTGACTTGTTCAAAACATTGGATGGTATCCTCTAAACATTGACTGCATGGTGGGTTTCCTTCAAAATTATTTAAGAAGAGCAAGAGTAGTATATCGCTCACATGTACTTCAAATATGATCTATTTTCCATAGATTGACATTTTGCCATTTAGGTGGCCAAAATTAGATATAATGCTTGAAATAAGACAAAACTTATGAATTGTCCATTAAACATGGTCCACTCTCTATGAATGTTGGGGTGGCAACGATTTGGTCAGAATGGCCATGACCTTCACCACTTGGTCGGAAAGCCAAGAATGTTCGTACATGGAAGGCCATACTATTATGTAAATTTTCCTAGAAGTTGTCAAAAAGCAAGTTTACAAATTTTCATGGCACGTGGTACGATTAAGAGGGCGTCAAGAGACAAGTCATTTGAGTATTTTCTATGATTTGTTATCCCAGGTCAAATTAGTTGGAATGCAAAAGGTTTAGGCTTTATGGGTTTAGGGTTTTAGGGAATTTTCAATAATGCTCAAGATTTATGCTCATATATTCGTGGAACAGAATGGCGTTACCACAATTTAATGAAAGTATCTCAAAGTTGGATCTATAAGTGCATGATACCTGCTTGGTTAGGTTTTAGGGGGTTAGTGTTTAGGGATTTAGGGTTTAGCGTTTTTTGAAGGGAATATGCCTGAGAGGCAATAATAAAGTTTCTATTATCATATTCCAAATATATGATAGATGTTTACTTTACATGCTATAATTTTATTCAAAGGAAACGTTAATACATGTGTGTTTAATAAACAAATAAAGTGTTCCTAGTTATGCCTCTCATATAAACTAGCTCGTTGATTAACAAGATGATCAAGGTTCCCTGATGATGGACATTTGATGTTGTTAATAACAAGATCACAACATTGTTGAAATGATGTGATGAACATTCATACGAAGTATAATAATACGATCAAAGTCATTATGTTTAAATTGCTATAACATCATTACAAGTAACTTTAGTACTTAGACCATGAGATCATGTCAATCATTAACACAGGAAGTGTAGCTTGATAACATCAAACGTCACACCGTAACAGGGTGACTATAAAGGTGGGTTCAGATACTCCCATAGTGTCATGTAGAGGCTCATGGATCAAGAGTGGGATTTGTCCATCCAAATGACAGAGTGTAACACCCTCGCCTGATAAGGCTGAGTTCATGTGTATAGTGCCAACCCCTGGATTGGTTCACTGGCACACACGGTACAAAATGATACCAAATATAACTGTGCATCATAAATACAACGAGTATGATCCAGAACTTTACATTATTTATTCAAGTAAACAACAGAAACAATAACAAGATAGATCTCCATTCTTCAAATGTGCCACAGGAGAACAATCGTTGAGTGGAGTCTCGCGACCTATAACGATCACTTAGAAAACAATATACCTGCAACATGAAAGGTTGCAGCCACGAATGGTCAATACTTTGAATATATTGACAAGTGTCACTAGTATGTGGATATAAATGGAACCTAGAAATTACATGCATATTTGGCTAAGTGGAGTTTCAGGCTAATTTGCATAAAGAAATAATTTTATCCTAACATTTCCAAATAGTTTTAATGCTTTCCAAAAATTGTCTCAGCACACTGGTCAATACCAATTGTTCCTGATGTGGCACCCCGGATTTACGGTCCGAGAATACCCATTATGTATACAATTCACGTTTCCATGATCAGTGAGCCGTGAGCATAACCGACTAGTATCATTACATCATCCTTACATCAACGAATACAAAACTTACAAATAGGTCCATTATAGCGATTACAACACAAGTAGCCGAAGTCTTCAGCGCAGAGGTCGTGCCTTAACCTACAGGCAACTGACTGGGAATACGACCTAGCTCGCGTAGACATCAACTCTTTTGTTCCTTCTTAACATCTGCAATCTGGCCAAGTAAATAGCCAGGGACAATGTCGGTGAGTACTTTGAATGTCGAGACAAGGGTAAATAAGATAATGCACAATTGGCTGTGCCGAGATAGCTGTACACTATAGTGTTTTTTTTGAAAGACCTAACATTGACATCTCTATATCTTTGTTGAAAAAGAGTTTTTATAAAATATGCCTCCTTTTTGAAAATCCAGACATCTCCACATCCTTGTTAAAAAGATTTAGAAAACGTTTTGTTGTAAAACCCTTTTTAAAACCTTATCGACCATCTCTGGTCAAAACCAACTTATTCTTTATCTTTTCTCGTGACCAAGTCATATGCTTTATTTTATCATAACTTAACTGGAGGGTCCTCCTAGCACTTGCCATTCCAACCGTCCATGTCCGTGGAAACGGCTATTCGAATATATTAGACTCTGCAGAGTTTGTGCAGTTTACCCACAAGAATCAATACATCCGCCGGGATAAAACCACGGCCTGCTACACACGGTAGACAGGGGCTCGGATAATCAAACTTAGACTTTTCATTTATCCATCCCTAGCAACGGCGGCTTTTCCTTTTGGGTTGTTCTCTCCGGTACGAGTATGGGGTACGACGACCCTGGTCCTTCCTCCCGTACTGACCCCTACCTCCAGAACGAAGTCTGAACGGTAGCAATAGTGACAATCGTCTATCCGTACTACCTAGAAGCATACCGTCCGCGAGGGACCCAATTGTTGCACCAGTGCCTTGTCCCAGACAGCCCGGATTTCAGGGGATTTCTCCCCTTTAGCGAGTACGAGTAGCCCCGGCTAAAGACCACAAACTACGAGCTAAGCCCCAATGTCTGGGGTAATGTGGTTGCACGGAATAAATTGTTCCGGACATTGGCTTAGAACATCCCTTCCTTTCTCTTGCTTGAATTTCTCTTCATCCACCTCATATCTTCTTTTAGTAAAACTTCCACTCAGAAATGATGCCTATTTCCAAGGGTTTTATTTTGAAAACATTTTAGTAGGGTAAGAACCCAAAATAGTTTTATTCTTGAAAATCCGTGGGTTCCAAGAGGGAAGATGCTAATCATCTTAGCCTCGTTCTAAAGGGTAAAGATAGGTGTAAATAGGGTATGTGTCCAATGGACACTTGTTCGTAACTTGGAGGACCCAAGTTACTCACGTCTGTTTATTTGAATCAAACCATGCCTTTGATCATGCAATTCATAAACGAGATATAAAACAGTTGATAAACGGAGGTAGGTGAATATAGGAGTTCAGGAATGGTGGCTTGCCTGTGACCAGCGAGAAGTCCGTTGACGGCGTTAGATATCCAGATAACCAATAATAATAATAAAAGAATATCCTGATCCTTCCTTCTTCTCGGCGTCATACACTCGCAACTATCGCCGTTATCGAGCATACATGCAAACAAACAATACACGAATCAACACAAGGCATACAAGCAACTAACCATGCAACAAGTAAGGGATAACCACAAGATATACATCAGTAGGATGTTGTATGTTGGTGGATAAGATTGGCAAAAGATTTCGGAGGCATTAGGGAAAGGATCCCTTTGGATTTATGGTTTAGGAAATACCTAAGGGAGGGTTTTTTGACCAAGGGATTGATCTGTATGATACCATTGTGTAAAAATGATACCATCAGATAGGTATTGATAAAATGAAGCCAACAAAATTGGTTTCACTATTTTATCAATTTCCTAGGATTTGTAAAGGATTTTATAGTGATTAAAGCTCTAGATTTAGGAAATAATTCACTAGAACTTCTCTGGAGTTCCAAAAATTATTTCCTTGGGTGATTAGGTAGTATTTGATGGACTGAATCAAGAGGAGTTGGAATCACCTCAAATTTTTTATCAAAATTCCCTTGAGAAATTCCCAAAGACAGTACTGAATAGATTTTGTCTTTTTGATCAGATTTATTCTACAGAAGATTTTTAGTTGATTCCAGGGAAACATGTTAGGTGATTAAAATAACTTTCTGTAGAAATTGGAATCAACCTTTTTGGAGTTACAAAGCTACTGGTGTGATTTTATTAGTGATAAAACCATGCACATGAGAGTTTATTTCACCATAATTTAATAGAGGCTCATAAAATTATGATCTGTGGGATTTAGGAGGATATGGTTATGTGTGATCTCTGAGAGTTGGAATTATGTCAAGACCTTAGTTGGTTTGACCTAGGAAATTTATTGAAGGAATAAAAGATTTTTTTTATTTTTACCAGGGGCATACTGGGAAGCAAAATGGGGATGGGGACAATGGGACTTGAATGGTAGGATTATTATCTTTCAGTACAAGTTGGATTTACTCCATTTGGAAGTACCAAACTTACTAGATAAATTATTTAGTGTTATGGATAGATCTTGGTATAATATTTATCATATTTATTCTATATATTAATTTGGAGTAAAACTTGGTCTGCATGTTGGGGAAAACATCCAAGCACTTGAGAAATTTTAGATCTGGAGGTTTTAAAGGCTTTTACATGTTTGTTTGGATTTAAACTAAGCTGGTAGTTTTTAGATCTGACAAAATTATTAAAAGAAAAAAAGGGGAACGGGATTTCGGGCCGGATCTAGGAGGCAGACGGGACGTGCGGGGCAGGCCGGACCAGCGGCGCGGCGCCTGGACGACGCCAGCCCGCGGGATGAAGGAGTAAGGGCGACCCCGGGCCATTGGATTAGAGGAGATCCGACGACCGTGCGTCGTCTCCTTCCCAGCGACGTCGAGAGAGGAAGAAAACCCTAGGTCTGGGTTAGGGAGATGCGGGGGAGCTCACTGAGGGCTCCGGGGAGGTCGTGGAGGCGACTGGTCGACGCGGTTGACAACGGTGAGTCCGGGGATGGGCGGCACGAGGTGGTTAGTCGTCGGGAAGGGGATTCTCACGCGACGACGACCGAGAGGGAGCTCTCCAAAGTTCACCAGTGCGGCTTCAGGAGTGGCTGCATGACAACAAAAATGGCATGGTTAGCACCAGAGGAGCAAGGAGAGTCAAGTGGCGTGACATGCAGATGGAGAGGAGGACGGAGGGAGGAGACTAGCTCGATTTGTTGGAGGAGGCCGAAGCTTCTCTTCCTCCTTTCGAGTAGGGCAAAGCAAGGGGAGGAGAGGGGAGCTCTGGGGAGGTAAGTGGAGCGTGCAGGGGGCAAATGAGAGGGAAAAGGAGAGTTGTACTGGCCTGGGGCCTTATAAACCGAGTTAGATGGGTACATGTTACACTAGGTGCATGGGGGAGCTTGGGAGAGGGGTGTAGGCCATCCATTGGGCAAGGGAGGTGGTGCTGGAGTGGTGTGGGGCCAGTATCTCGTCCAGAGAGGGGAGAGGGGAGTGGGGTTGCTTCTGTCCCTTTTATTACAAGGATATTGCAAGATGGGCCTCTCTCTCAAGTTTCAAGGGCTAAAGGACAAGGGTGCTACGGTGGTCAGCTACAGTGTTCACGACCAGGAGGGGGTGATGATGTTGTGGTGTAGTGGTTGACAAGATTTGGTGGTGTTTGGAGTTGGTTTGAATCAAGTTTGCTTAGTTTGAAAAAATGTTCATCATTATGAGGCTTGTGAAGGAAGATGCAAAAGTCGCATTGAGCAAAGTGCGAAAATGGTACTAGTAGGTAGAGTGGGTCAAAAAATATCTCCATGATTTAAATGGGATTTTTCTAATGATTATAATCCCATTTAAATGCACTTCTTCAGGAAGTGCATAAATAGATTATGGAAGCTAAGATGATATTTTTACATTGGACAGGCTTGGTTTTTTATGTGAGATGATCTGAAATACCATAACACATATTGGGGAATTTTATTGGGATTTATTGAGGTTGAAAAGTATTTTTGCGGAATTATTTCTTGTTTCTACCATTTACGAAAAAGGGCAAAAAGAAATAATGAAGAATCTCAAAAATATTTATTTTTGAGTTTGAAAGATAGGATATTATAAGTAGGCATCAAATGTGCCTTAAGTTGGCAAGGTGATTTTGAGAAAAACAAACTTGCTTTTGAAGACAAGGGTTTTGTGGAATTTGCAAGATAAGGAAATAAAATAGTTTAATAATCCAAATAATTGGGAGAATTATTTGGGGATGCTTATATACAAGGTAGATGATGTAAAATTGATGTAGGCATCAAGGTTCACCTTGGTTTTTGAAGAAAAGTGGTGAAAAGGATGAAACTAGAGTCTTGGGGGATCTAGGGTTTGGTTATTCTGATGCCTTCTAAACAGGGTTAGGTTAGTGAGCTCAGAGCTCACCTAGATACAAGGAGTATATGGATGGTTAGAACATGTCATATGGATGATCAGGGAAGCAAGAGTTAGGCTGGGTTGCATTTGAGGTGGTCTAGAAGGTATTTTGTTGAAAATAAGGCTTCCATAAATAAACTTTGTTGAAAATAAGGCTGCCATAACAGATACATCAGATAGCCTCCTAAACCATGTGGGTTTAAGTAGCACAAGGCTCCAATGGAAACAATTTAAGTGGGGGTTGATAGTCCATGATTATTATATTCTAACCATGCAAAGAGTTGGTGAAGGGTAGGTGGCATACAGATGTGATCTTCTGCCAAAGTAGGCAAGATGATAAGATTTGCAGAAAAGATTATTATCTTGACTACAAAACCATCAGGGACAAGTGGGAATTAGGAAGGCTTAGCCAAGGGAAAGAGTGGGATTTGGTAGTACTAAATATGTACTAAAAGATGGTTCAATTAAATCCTCAGGAATGCACATAGGTTGGAAGATATAGAGCTCCAAGGATTGAATCTTGAGAAGAAATCCAGACTTAGCCATCTTGGCAGTTTTGGAGATTTTGACTAGAGTGCAAGTGTAGAAGCTTTTGAGAGGATGCTAGGTTCCAAACTCATGATCAAGGAGATGAGGTTGAGGTACTAACTAGGTAGATAGGATTCATTCTTGTTGGAAACCATCTAGAGGGATTATCCTTGGATTGATCTGAGTATGATAGGAGATGGTTACTTTAGTGGCTTAGGATAGATCTAGACTTGGATGATTGCTTTGATATTGATGATCACAAGGAAGGATTGGGTCCTCAGGGATGAGCTACTAGATTAGATCACTCTAGTTCCTAAGAAAACAAGGCAATCACCAGATCAAGGCAATTCATCAGACAACAGATCAAGGCAATTCATCAACCAGCAGATCAAGGCAAATCATCTTATTACTTATCCATCTAGCACTAGGGTTACCATCAATCCTAGCTTTAGGTAAGGAGGGGTATGTTGAAAGGGGTTTTTCTTTTAAGTACCATGAGTACTATCTTGGTATCTCTACCAAGATTGAGATGAAAAGGTTTCTAATAAAGGTTTTTGGAAAACCTAAAGATAAGGGTAGTTGAAGGTTCTGTCTTGAAAACATAAGGGGAGTATATATATGTCTCCATAGTTTTGTTAATAGAGACTAGTAAAGTAATTGGCTGTGTCAAAGTCATCTTGGCTCAGGTTTTTGAAATGCCAGAACATTCAGAATATGAAGGATCAGCCAAGACATCTCTTTTGTAAAATAGTTTTTGTAGACTAGTGTTGAGATCAGGAGTACACAGCTAATACTCAAACAGTTGCTTAAGCACAAGCAGACAAGTAAACACACAATGCAAGAAAAAAAGTTTTTGTTCCCCCTGATTTTTGCCTTTTGGACATTTAATCAGGGTTGCTGAAATTGGGATGTTACACCCGATCCCTTGTTCAAACATCAAATTTTATTAAGAAATTGGAATGTCGAGATCATCCATAAGCTTCAAGGCTTACTTGCTCAATATTGTCCATAACCGGGGACACGGCTAATCGATTATATTTACATCTTCTGCAGAAGTCGTACACTTTACCCACATGACACAATCTCGTCTTGACGCCACCAGTGGCCGCTGGTTTAGTACACACCAATTGGTATACCGAAAGATCGAGAATGTGACGAAGTCTTTCCATAGAATTCCTCCCATTACACAATACTAGCACATCTAATAGGCACCAATGCATGGATATAACCTCCAATATACAATTCTAGTTAACCTGAATATATACCAATGCAAAGGGTCTTCGGCTATGTAATTAACTAATCCAGAGCAAATATTAGCATGCGGCTGTACACGGAAGCTACTGTACGAGAAACATGTCCAATCTCTAATATCCCTAGGGGTCTTCTTATAGTTCACACACGAGAGAGGTAGCCAAAGATACAGTCCCCTTTGTTTCCACTTCTTTCAAACACAACAACAACAGTATTCCACCCAGGTGATTCATTAAGTGCTTGTTTTATTATATAAAATCATAGCTTTTCCAATAACTCACAATACTCATAACATGATATTCGATCCCGAATCTATGGTAGGTCTAAGCATACTACAACTATGATGTTTCCACTAAGCAAGATACAAAATCATATCCTAAATAGGACATAACATAGCATATCACATAGTGCAAAATATTCATACACATGCACTTCTACTAAAAACAACTACAATGCATAGGAAAATAATAGGACATTTAGGATAGTGCCACTTGCCTTTGTTGAAGATGATGTAGTCGTTCAGATAATCCTCACGATATAAAAGTCCGCACTCGTCACAATCATAGACGTTGCACTCATCACAATCTATCGATTAAAACAAGTGAAAAACAAACACACCATTCAAAACAATGCAATTATGCACAATACAATAAAAAATGATGAATAAATGCATGCATGATGATTTAATATGTCAGAAAGGTTGTTATTAGTTCTCTGAACATTACTAGATCATATGATGCATGCAAGAGATCATTTAGTGCAATAGGGTATTTATTATTAAGTCTTTATTGCCAATATAAGGGTCTTAATAGTTCTGTTAAAACTTCAGTACTAGTTGTCGAATTAAATTTAGTTTTGGAGTGTCCTGGATAGGGGATGTTAATATGAATCAGTAGCAATTGGATTCACCTTAATCTATGTCGTATATCTTTTCTTATGATTTAAATAGTGTTTAATAGAATTTAATTCACTTAAATAGTTTGTGTGGTCTAAAATCAGAACTAAAACCTTATCTGTAATCTACATGATATTTTCATTCCAGGGACATATTATTCATAGTTTCACGATATATAAATTATTTACTATGAATTTAATGCTGTAAAAATCCATTAAAACTATTTAAATTACTACAACAATTCTACACAATAAAAGTTGGATCCAGCAGTAATTAATGTTTTATATAAAATTATGAATCCATAGATATCTTATTTGTAATGATCTACAAATAATTTACTATGATTTATTTAGTCTAAAATATCCATTAAACCTTTTAAATTATTACAGTATACTGTAAAAGTCTTATACAATTAGATATTAATATACTACTCAATTTTCTGAATCGAGTGATATATGATTTATTAATTTTGGACATGTATATGTTTTACTATGAATTTTACAAGATATGACAATTTTATGCTATTTTTATTTAATCAAATAGAATTTTTGACTGGATATTGATTGCGCGCTGACCTGGGCTAACGCAGCAATGACGACAAGGAGGCCACATGGCGATATACGGTTGGTCGATACCGGTTCGGAGAGCTAATCTAATCTGAGCCGTTTAGAGGAGATCCGACGGCTAGGAAGGAAACTTTCCAGGCTCACCGGCCTTGGCAGCGGCGGACGGTGGCGGTTGGATGAGACGTCGATGGCGGCGGTGCACTGGTGGTTCCCCGAGGCAGTGAAGAGGTCAACACAATTCAGGGAAAGAGAGAGAGGTTGTAGGGGTCTCAGCGGGGTCTTGAGCTTCCTGTAGCGATGTAAGGGAGCGGCTGGAGGTGGCAGCCGCTACAGATGGAGGCACTCGGGCGGTGGCACACTCCGGCGAGGTCTCCCATGCGCTTCTGTGCACCTGCGGCGAGGGGAAAAGCCAGGAGGATGCGGAGCACCAGGGGAAAGAGGAAGAGAGGCAAAACAGGGAGAGGGGGTGATAGAATCAGCGACAACGTGGACCTCCGAAGTTCGGTAATGGCGATGTGGCAGCGAGATCGGGTCGAGATCCATTTTGGCAGCCTAGGGGCAAAATCTCCGAGATTTTTGAGGGGAAACGGAGAGGAGGGCGAGGGGATATGTATTGGATACGAAATCTTGTGAAGGGGGCAAGATACGGGTGCGAATCAGACGGATTCGGATTTGGTTGTTCGTCATGTTCATCATGGCCTCTTTGGCGGTGAGGAGGGGATGACAAGGGGGTCCCACCTGTCGGCGAGACAAAGATGAGAGCGGGCGAGGGCTGCTGGCGCAATGCTTGCTCTGGGTCACCTAGCGATGGAGGTTGCTTTTTCATACTAAGTCTAAAAGACACCAGATCTGTTTCTAAAATTTTCTAAAATCTTGTATATCAGTTTAGGTTCATTTTTTATCCTTTAATTTAGTTCAAACATATTGTATTTATAAAATCCTTGTTTATTCCTTATAGGAATATTTGCAAAACCTATTAGGGTTAGGTTTTTTAGTACAATTTTTGCAATTTTTTTGCATGGATGCAATGCAATGTACATGAATAACATGTAAAAATAATTTTTTTCTAGTCCCAATTTCTAAAATCTTGGGATGTGACAAACTAACCCCTTAAGATGAATATCGTCCCGAGATTCGAAATGTCTAGCAAGGTTTGGGTGGTTTACTCAATAACATATTCTAGCTTGTAATTGGATTCTATCACTATGGATACACTCTTTAGTCTAACCCCCTTAAGATGACTAAAGTTGGCATCTATTTGGGACAATATAGATGAGTATTGATAGAATAGGACTGAGAGAAGTATTTGCCTACCCGTACACAAGAAAGTCAAACAATAACAAGCATAGAAAAGCAAACAATCCTAATCAATAATATTGATATACCATCAGTGTTGATATGATCAATAGCGAAGTGATATCGACATCCTAATGAAGAACTAGATGGTGGAGATCATCTAACTATTCTCATCAATTGAATGAAATGGTCTTCTATATTAGAAGAGTATGATAATTGAAATGATAAGAAGACACTATAAAGAAGTGTAAGAAGAGAATACATATAATCAAATAGGGTTTATAATTTTAATATGGCTTTCCAATTCCATTCCTATGTCACGATCCTACAGTTAACACACAACTCTGATACCATCTTGTAACACCCTCGCCTGATAAGGCTGAGTTCATGTGTATAGTGCCAATCCCTGGATCGGTTCACTAGCACACATAGTACAAAATGATACCAAATATAACTATGCATCATAAATACAATGAATATGATCCAGAACTTTACATTATTTATTCAAGTACATAGCGGAAATAATAACAAGGTAGATCTCCATTCTTCAAATGTGCCACAGGCAAACAATCGTTGTGTGGAGTCTCGCGGCCTATAACGATCACTCAGAAAACGATATACCTGCAACATGAAAGGTTGCAGCCATGTAACATCCCAAAAATATTGATCATGCTTATCAAATTCTAATCACTAAAATTTGGGTTAACAAAAACTTTTATTAAATACAAACCATATGAATGCATGTGTGTATGTGAGGATTGTATGAATGCATGTTTGGACTAGTGTGATTAACCTAAATAGCAAGGAATGGTTTAAAGATGAAAATAACATCATCTAAAACATTTCCAACCAGAAACAAATCAAGAGAAAATAAAAAACAAAACAAATAAAGCAAATGGTCATTTTTGCTAATCTTGCTCACTAGGTCACTTTGAGTGTTTCTAGTCCAAGATTTCAAGTAGAAACTTTTCCATTTTTTTCACCCCTTGAAAGACCAAGTAAAAGTGAATCAAAGCCCACCTTTCAAACTTGCAGAAACATTTGGAAATCACATTCAAATGACAATTCAAAATTGAATATTTATCATATGTGAAGATCACACCTTTTCAAAACCCAACCAAACCAGTGGCCCTTGACCAATCCAACTAACCAGATACTCCCTAGTATGTGCCTAGCAAACCCACCAAGTTTGAATCCGAAATTCAAATTTTAATTTCTTTCGGCCATTTCATCAAACACCTTGTCAACAACGAACAAACAAACAAACATCAAACACTATTAGTGGCAGTAATTTTGGCCAACCTTGTCCCCTCTCTATCTCACTCTACACTCTCGGTAGATGATCAAATTAATCTAACTAGCCTTAGAATCACTGTGAGAAAGCATAGCCATCAATGGTGACCATGCCAAGAGCAACCTTGTCACCCCCATGTCGCCAGCAAGCTAGAGGAAGCTCTAGCTTCACCAACCTTTTCTGGGACACGCAGCACCGTCCATCGCCACCCCTTGTCCAATGCTCGAGTAAAGCCAGCCACTGGACCACCCGCCAAGCTCGCTCCCAGTTTCTCTGCGTGTGTGCCGAGAGCACGCCAGTGCGCCGTCAGTGACACGAGACCACAGACCGCGCGCCACCCTCGCCGCTTGCAGAAATGATTGCCAGCATCCCAGTAACCCGCAAGACAAACCCGTTCATCACCGCGCGACCAGGATAGCCCGTGCGCCATTAAAATTGCCGTCGGACCCGCCCAGAGCGCCGCGATGTTCCAACCGTTCCACACGGCCCCACGACACACCATCAAGTCATGGAGCTTTGCCAGGAGGCAACGCACCTCCCCTATCGTCGCCCATGCCATTAGCAGGATGTTCCTACAACCACGACGAACTCAGTCCGCGCCATTCGGTCCCCTCGTTGCACTATAAATAGAGGCATTCCCGCTCAAACTCTTCACACCATCTCACTCCCCACCTCTCACTGATACCCCCCACTCACTCCCGGAGCAAGGCGAGCCCCAGGTGGCCGGAATTGCACCGGAGTTCACCGCTACAGAGGAGGAGAGGCGTCGTCGATTGGAGCCGCCCCAGGAGGAGCTGCCGGTACCAGGAGAATCGTCGTCGTCGACTTCGTCGTTCGCCCCCATCGATTACCATCGCCGGAGCCCCGGAGAGCCTCCCACGACCCCCACTGGCCGCGCTAGGGTTCTGTCTCGCAAGCGTTGTTCGACGTGGACGATCAAACGCAGCCGTTCGATTAGAGCTAGATCGCACGGCCTATATTCACCCATACCGCTTCGCCACTCGCTATCTCACTAACGAGTGGGGTCGCTCACTTAACCAACACGTGACCCAGTTAAACACCCCGCGCGACCCAACAATCCAAACTTAGGTTTATTCATTTAATTTCAAACCCAATTCTATACCTAGATTCAAAAATCAACCCAGCTCGATTCGCTAAACCAAAATGCATGAAACCAATTTTTTTACAAAGGTACTGGAGTGCTTAATCCAAGACCGTTGGATTAAAACCATTTAGATTTGTAGATCACCCATGGTAAAAATAATAAGGCAGAAGCTTTTCTGCATTCAAACATTTTTCAAAATTCAACCATAAAATCTTTTGTGTTGATTCCAACTCTTAAAAATCTCATTTAACCATACCTTTCAGAATATATAAAAATATATATGGTTACTTGCAGAAATAATGATCATGTAATAAAAGAATGCCTCATAGGCCATTCTAGTCATTTTATCTAAATAAAATAAAAAGGTTAAACCTTATTAAATTGTGACACCACTTTAAATCACTTTCCCATGTACTGAAATATGTGGTGATGACATGTGTCAACATGATCCCATGTTTTAGTTGGAGAATATTAAATCTTAAGTAGTTTTTCAATGAGTAGAAATTACTTTTTTAAAATAAAATAAATAATACAAGTACTTTAATATTTGTGATAATAGTGATGATGCTAGATCATCTAGTGTGAACCTTTGTGTGCTAAATATAGTAGTTAAGAATTATGTGGTGATTGTGTACCTCGTATTTATTTATAGACGCTAGTAACGACCAAGGTTATGAGGAGGAAGAAGGGTACTACGAGGAAGAAGCCGAGGAGAACTTCAACGACTACTCTTCACAAGGCAAGCCTAATACTACTAGTTGAATTAGCATGCTAATATTTGCAAGCTACTATCTAAGCAAGCTTATACTTCCAATTATGCAAGCTAACACGTGCAACTATGAAAGTTAGATAACCTATGCAATGCATTAAGCATGCTTGGTTAGATACATTTGATGATACCCAATCCTAGTTTTAATTGCAAGCTTAGTATTTTATTTCTTTATCAAAGCTTTTATTTGAGTTTACATAGATATTAGAAAGATATTTGAAGGTAGCATAAAGAGCATAAAACTTGACCTAAGTAGATAATCTTGATGTCATCCGAAGGCATGAGATTGAACTTAGATAAGATACACGTGTTTACCACCCCTCATTAGTATTTACCCCCACTTGTAGATGCTAGTGCTAAGCATAAAACTTCATCAACTTTAGATGGGAATACTTGGTGAAAATGGTTATTAAACCTTAGAATTATGAGTCTTTCTACAGAAATGTTTTGACATGTGTTCTCGAACATCAGATGATTTTGATGATGAAAATGTTAAGGAATGAGCCTTAGCCCGTTTTAAAACTGATGGTTGTCTGGATGCGATACCATTCCAATTTTACCGTACAACCACAATACCCGAAATTTGGGTAGGGCTTGACTGGAAATTTATATACCTTAGTATGAGTTCCCTTGTGGCCAGAGCTGAGCCTACCTTGTGAAGATTGTCCACCTGTGAAGAACCCAAGATGATAGTTGGTCATGGTTTGGAGGCCAAACTCATAGGAGAGGTGCCTATACTAGGGCGTGTAATTGAAAGGTTAGGATTGATTATCCGTATACTGAGTATGGTGAATTCAATATTTGTTCCTGACGGATGTATCGAATGTTGTGGTGAAAGTGTACAATCTCTACAGAGTGTCAAACTATTCGAATAGCCGTGTCCGCGGTTATGGACAGTTGGAGTGGCCATAGTTTTCCATCGTCAGATGTTTTCGAAATGACTTATGAAATGATTTGTGACTTTGACTTGACCACAACAGAGTTGTGACATGAAATTCAAGATCCCACTTAGGTGTTAAAAATTCCCAACTAGCTTTCTTTGCTTCTGAACTTAGTAGAGGTAAATCTGGCTTTTTGTAACACAACCCTAGAGCTTAGTATATCCTACTAAAACCCACTTAACTTGTTAGTATTAGTTTGCGAGTACTTAAAGAGTACTCATGGCTTTGTTCCTAGCTATTCCCGTGGCCAGACTATGAAGAGGAGTATCAGGAAGACGGACAGCAAGAAGGTTACGACAACTAGGATCATCTCCCATTGTCAGCATTGCCTGTGACCATGAAGATGGAGCTTCGCCTACGCTATCATTATTATTACATTATTCCGCTTCTTGAATTGTATTAAGACTGGATCATGAGATCCTTATTTGTGTAAGACCTTATGTATGGGTTGTAATGGATGATGTACTATGATATCAAATCTGTTATGTCTCCCAAAAATAGTAATCCTGGGATTGCGATGTATGGCATAACATGCATCTGTGATTAAAAGTTCGGGTGTTGATAAGTTGGTATCAGAGCCATCCCGACCATAGGAGACCCTAGTTTAGAATGGACGTTCGAATGAAAAACTTAGTTTCAATACCAAGGAAGTGAGTATTTACGAAAACTTATTCTCATTCTTATCACTTGGATTCTTTCATGCAAAATTAATGTTCCTCAAAGCTTCTTGCAAAATTACCTAAAAGTTGACACACTTGATCACTCTACTAACTTACTCATCCTATCTTCTTATAGATGGATTTGAAGTACAACATGTTTTATTAGTTGGGGAATATAGGAGACCTCATATTTGAGCATGACTTGGACCAGCTACCAGAGATGCTGGAGTGTCTGCACCCCGAGTTCTTCGGAGCTCAGCTCAATGACCAGGAAGGAGAGGATTTGCAGTGGCTATTTGTTGCAAGTCTCCGGGGAAAGACTGAACCCCCCACCGCAGAGGGAATTGTCGTGGTATTGCCGACGAGTATGCCATGGAGGGGTCCTCATAGTGCGTGTTTAGAGACGTGGGGGAAGGCGGATGGTTGACGGGTACGAGGTAACACAGCTTACCTAGGTTCAGATCCCACGACGGTGGCGGAATTCTACTCCTGTTATAAATCACTATAAGGGCAATACGCCGAGTTACAGAGATAGGTTCGCTGTGCGAGGTTGTCTGTGATTGTGCCCTAAAGGCCCCATAGGCCTGACTTATATAGTCGCCAGGTCCTAGGGTTACAGGGAGAAGTCCTAGCCGGACAGGTTACAGAGTCCTACACCGTCTATTACTAGTCTTGCGTGTCTTGCACTCCAAGGCTCCGGGTACGCTGGTGACTCCACCGTAGCTTTCCTTTATCCGGCATGGGCCTTCCTTCTGGATCTATCTAACTAGGCCGCCCAGTAGGCCATGGGCCATGCTACCAACTTTGGGCCACCCGGGTTATCCGGATAGGAGACCTGCTATGAGGATACCCATATAGCATATCCCCAACAGTAGCCCCCGGAGAACTCCGAGATCTTGCCGTCTTTCCTCTTCATGTTGAATTCTCCATCTAGATTAATGTCGGTAAATCGTCAAGCAATATCTTGTAGTCCTCCCAAAGAACCCTGCAAGGTTTTCTCCTTCTTCAACTCATAAGTCGGAGAATTGTTGAATCTTCAATCGTACTCTTCTGTAGCCAGACTAGATCCGTCCATGCCAGAATCTTCTGACGTGATGGTTCATCTGCCTATGTCAGCTAGGGCGACGTAGACATAGGTCAGCAATGCCTCGTAACTCACACATGCAGATAACACAATCATGTCCACTTTTCCCGCGCGAGCGAGACGAACCGTTGGCGGCGACGGTTGGTACGTGGAAAAATTTCCGCGCACGTCTCCGCACACGTCGTCTACGCGGCAACCGTCCGATCAAGCTGCACAAATCTTGATACTGGAGACCATAAATAGTAACTGCGGTTGAAAATTTAATTTTTCACCTCATTCTCCCCTACATCTTCTTCGTCCTCAGGCAAGCGTCTCCTCGAGCTCTCTGCGCCTCGCACGAAAAACCCTAACTCCCAATCTCACCAGTCACCTCCGTATGCACCCAATGGCCAGCAGCAACTCCTCCCCTTCGATGGCGGTGTCGGGCGAATCCGCAGCGAAGCCGGCGAGCTCTGTCGTCGTGCCCCCAGAGGGCTTGGTCATCCCCATATCCGCGGTGGTTGAGGCCACCGGCGGCGACCATAATCCAGCGGCGCTGGAGCTGCTAGAGGAGGAAAATGACTCCCACAAAGGCGACTGGCGCGGTTCAGACATCACGGACCGTGGCATCAAAGAGTTGACCGTCGAAGTCTACCTCCCTGCGATGGAGGGGCTCGCCTGGCGGGCGGCACTGGCCGGTGAGGTCACACCTTCTCCCCAAGACGGAGAAAAGGTGTACCTCAAAGCACAGTTGGTATGCGGCGTCTCCCTGCCCATCTCTAATTTCTTCCCCGCCATCTTGAATCACTACCGAGTTCAGCCACAGAACCTCTCTGCCAATAGTATCCTAGAGCTTAGCAATTATGCGGCGCTTTTCGAGGGTTACTTAGGGATTAAGCCTAGGCTAGACCTCTTCATCTATTTCTTCACCCTCAAGAGCGAAGCCGAAGCCAGCAAGGACGAACATAGAAATTGTGGCACTATTAGCTTCAAGATCCGACCTGTCCGGTGCTTCCCCAACATCGTCGGCCACGAGCCCTGCAAGAACTGGCAGCGTACTTACTTCTACGGCCCAGATATCCCTCTGGCCGGCCGAGAAGTAACGTACCCGGACTTTGTCGATGGAGCAACCGCCGAAACTTCAACATGGAGATCTCAGGCCTCCCTTCCCTCCGACATCGACGCTTCACGCACTATAAGGCGGATAGAGTGGTTCATAGAGACGGGTTTGACCGGATTGGACCTAGCCATGTGTTGGTTCATCAGGCGGATCCAGCCTTTGCAGCACCGCTCGAAGCTGATGCACGAGTATACCAACGATAGAAGGGATAGCCTCCGCATCTCCGTGCACAACTTCTTGAGAGACTCCGTCAAGCTTCGCCTCAAGGACATCGTCAAGGTGAAGGACAAGAAGCGTGGCTTCGCCATCACCTACGACATGTTCATAGAGAGCAAGTGCTCAAAGGTAACTGTATATTTTCCATGTATGACATATACTCCAATTCTTCCGTCTAACCATTACCATCTCGTCTAACATGGTAACTTCTCTCTTAACAACTTAGCGATCTAGAGGAAGATAGCATGGCTGTCCAAATCTATGATCCGAATATGAAGGAAATCACGGTTGTGTCCGACGACGATGTTCTGTTGTCGCGATAGCGGAAGAGCTCCACCTCTGACGCTGGCGATGGAGGCAAGAAGAAGAAAAAGGAGGATGGAGCCTCCAAAAAGACTACCGCCACCTTGGAGGCGGAGAAAAGAAAGGTTACCGGGATCCCTTTTACCAAAGCACCCCCTATTGTGTAAGCTTCTTTCCTTCCAACATTGTCCATTTATCTGTCTTGTTCCTGTACTTATGCATTTTGCACGTTTCAGGAAGAAAGCCACGACCAGCTTGGAGAAGACCTCCAAAACTTCGGGGACTTCTAGAACCATCAAGGATATGCTGCATTGCGACGCATCTCCCGCCATCGCCCCTGTCACTCCCATCGTTAGGCCTTCATACGCTCCAACAAGCTCTCAAGCCAAGGAAGCAGCTGGCCCTTCCGCCATGGAAGTGGACTCAGGTGTCTGTACTAATCTTGCTGTTGTCGGCGAGCAGGCGACGCAGGAGAGTGTCGCACACCAAATGGCTGAAGCTTTGGCTAAGGATGCCATCAGTAGTGGTAAGGCGGTGGTAGAAGGTGGTACTTCTGCCAAAGGCGGCGCCCCCGCACCCAAGAAAACCATTGAGTTTCCGAAGATAGTCTATCCGGTACTTACGCCGGGTAGCCTTTGCTCAGTTCTGGTCTTGCGGCGACATCTCCGACGTGCGGTCTAGAGGAGCTTCTCCGACAAGCAGATATCTTGCAAGGAAACGGTGTATCTTCGGCAAGCTGCTGGCTGAGATTGCTACCAACCTCAAGATCATTGCACTTGTAAGTTCTATTTGCCTTTTTTGAATTTCATATGAATATCCCACTGTAGCCCCCCAGGATTTAGACGGAAAACCATAGGTATTTGCGTCTAGATGCTCTAAGAGTGACTAATCTAGAAAACTTCAAACTGTAGCCCCAAGCATATAGGTGAAATGAATTATTCCGACTAGATGCTTTAAGAGTAGCAAACGCAGTGTTTATAAATTTCAATACTGTAGCCCCCAAGCTTCTAGTTGTAACTGAATTAGTTTCGACTAGATGCTTAAAGAGAAGCTATGCATACATCCGAGTTAAAAACTTTATACTGTACCCCCCAAGCTTCTAATCAAAAACTGAATTAGTTCCGACTAGGTGCTTAAAGAAAGACTAAGCATATTGCTAAGTTAAAAACGGTCACTATAGCCCCCGAGTGTCTAGGTGGAAATTCTCCGGCTAGATGCTCCAAGTAGACCAAACAACGTTTAACTTTTCTTTTTTCCACAGAATGAGAATGCTCGGAGGGGCATGGCCAACGACAAGTACCATAAGATGCGCGTGGACCTAGAAGCTGAAAAGGGTAAAACTGCCTTCTAAAAGGAACAGATCATCAAGAGCAAGCGTCTGTTTTTTCCTTTCTTTTTCGTATTCCAACTTGAACTTGTGTATTCTCCGAGTACTCATTGTGTACTTTGCTTTATCCGACTTGCAGAAACCATTTCCAAGGCTAAGGACATTATCGAGAAATCCAAGCATATTCATGAGATGGATAGCGAGAACAAGATCCTTAAGCAGGAGAGGAAGGACATGTTGAAGATGCATGAAGAATCAATGAAAGCCCTGCAGGACTCCGCCACCGAGGAGATGAACCGGTTGAAGGAGGAGATTTCGATCTTAAAAGATCATAAAAAGCTGTCGATGAGCAGAATCAACGCCATCATGAAGCGTACAAGCTCCTCCAACAAGAACAGGACTCCTTGGCGGATATCCTCTGGCAAGCTGAGGCTAGCATCTTCAGTAAGTGATTCTCCGTCTTGGATTTCTGTAGTCTAGATACTCTGAATTTTTGAACTCATGTGCTCCTTTGTCAGAAATTCACAACTCCTATGGGTTTAACCCGGTCACCTCCTCCGGCAAAGGAATGCATGGTTCTTGCCGGCAACTTCATCAACACCTCCAATCGTGCAAGCCAAAGAGATTACCAAGCCCCACCAGATTAATATCAAGGCATCGGACTCTATGGCGAAGTTCTTGGAGATCCTGCGCCAAGCCCCCGAGCGTATAACAAGGTGGAAAAGCTTCATGTGCACGGGCTGGTGCAAGGATGGTGCTGTCCATAGTCAAGGCACACTACGAGAATGCCGACATCGACACGGTAACCTCTGGCATCCCCGACGTAGATGACGAAGCCCACAATATAAACCACGAATCTATCTTGTCGTCACTCGCGGGTTATCACACGAGAGTTGCCGAGTTGGTCGACGTTAACGTCTTCGTGCCAATGAATACCATCGATGGTGGCAACCAAAGCTCCTCCGAGGCCCTCAACACTGCCGACTTCGAGGGTGACTCTCCTGCTGCCGATGATGTTGCTTCCAAGTCACCTGCGCCAGAGGAATGGAAAACAATTTGTAATATTTGTTTCCTCTGTAACATGTTATGCGGAAAAACTATGTATTAACTTAAGACAGAAAACAATGATATATGTCCTGCTACTTAAGAACTATTTCCAGCATGTATATATTTTTAAGCAAGTCCTGGCTTATCCATTACTTTGGTTTTTATGCTTGACTTTTTTGAGTCGCAATACTTGTTGTCGGAACCATGCACTCAAGTGATGATGCCCAATGGCACCATCAATAACCTAAGAACAAAATCACCGACAATAAGTGCCAAAAGTCACTATTCCAGAATCCACATAAAAACGACAAAGAACGTGTAGACCAGAATACTTAAGCTAACGCCCGTAGGCGGAATTTTCACAAATGTGATTGCAGAACTTGTGCATAAAGGTTTTATATGATCCAAAAATGAACACTAAAGGAGGTAAAAGACTCAGGAATATGAGTGAACCAAAGAGCTTTATTTCATTGATCATATAAGAGGTACACAATTAGATAAAAAATGCGAAGTGTAGAAAGGACGTAGTTGTGCTATGTTCCATGGCCGATCAAGCTCCAGGTAGTCATCATCCGGGTCACGTCGCTTACGCTTATGATCCTCGTTGGGTCTATCCTTCAGTTCACGATTGTCAACAAGGTAGTAAGACCCATTGAGTAGCGCCTTCCTTATGATGAACGGTCCTTCCCATGGTAGGGATAATTTGTGTGACTTCTTCTGCTTAAGTCGGCACCAAATCCCCCTCTTTAAACGAGCGATGCCGAACGTGGTGACTATGGTTGTTTCGTAGCTTCTGCTGGTAGATGGCGGATCTTTGGCATGCCAAAACGCGCTCCTCCTCGAGAAGGTCCACATCTAGACGTCTGGATTCTTCAGCGTCATCTTCATCATAGGCAGCAATGCTTGGTGCATCTTGAAGTATGTCAGAAGGTAGGATGGCTTCTGCTCCATATACCATGAAGTAAGGGGTGTAGCCAGTGGATCTGTTGGGTGTAGTTCGTAAACTCCACAACACATATGGAAATTCTTCTGCCCAGGCTCTAGCTGCTCTATGTAGCGGTGCCTCAAGACGTGGCTTTATTACCTGCAGAATTAATCCATTGGCTCGCTCAACCTGACCATTAGATTGTGGATGTTCCACGGATGCAAGGTCAAGTCGGATGCCCTTCTCCGAACAATATGCCTCCGCTTCTCCGAGTGACAAGTTGCTACTGTTGTCGGTGATAATGCTATGTGGGAGACCAAATCTCACCACCAGATCCCGGACAAACCTAAGGGCAGTTGCCCCATCAAGCTTTCTAATGGGTTTAGCTTCTATCCATTTAGTGAATTTATCAACTTCTACTAGCAGATGCGTAAACCCACATGGTGTCGTCTATAACGGTCCCACCATGTCTAGCCCCCAGACTGCAAACGGCCAAGTTATTGGTATTGTTCGCAATTCTTCAGCAGGAACATGTGGTTGTCGGGCATAATACTGGCATCCCATGGATGTCTCAACCAGCTTGTCGGCGTCCGCCTTCGCGGTCAGCTAGTAGAATCCTTGCCGGAAGGCTTTCGCGACTAACGATCGAGGAGCAGTGTGATGCCCGCAATCTCCGAGATGGTTTTGCATAGGATTTCAATACCTTCTAGCTGGGAAACACACTTAAGGTATACACCAGTAGTGCTCCTTTTGTAGAGTTGTCCATTGATTATGGTATAGCCCTTCTCTATGTACTATTTTTCGTCTTTCGACCTCGTCGTCGGGCAAAGTTCCGTGTTCGAGATATTCGATGAACGGTTTTGTTCAAGCCGGAGGGACTTTTGCCACCATGTGGACGAAAGAGTCAACTCTATCCGGGTTGTCGATGTCTGCTCCCTTCATGGATGGTGTCTGTAGATGCTCTAGGAAAACTCCTGGTGGAATTCTTTTGCACCCTGATCCAAGCTTAGATAGCAGATCAGCCGCCTCGTTTTGCTCCCTACGTACATACTTGACCTCGTAGCCCGAGAAGCACTTGGCTATCTCGTCCACTTCGTCTCGATATGCCGCCATCATAGGGTTCCGCGCATTCTAGGTGCCAGCCACCTGCTGGGCAACCAAGTCGGAATCTCCACAACAAACTATGCGCTTGATGCCAATATCCTTGGCTACGCGTAATCCGTGAATGAGTGCTTCATACTACGCCATGTTGTTCGTAGCCTCGAAGTGGATCTGTAGAACGTAGTGTAGCTTGTCCCCAGTTGGTGACTGTAGCAATACACCAGCCCCCGAGCCATTGAGCAGCTTTGATCCGTCAAAGTGCATCACCCAGTACTCTGGTTCCGACAACGGAGTAGCATCTGGCATCTCCGTCCAATCTGCGATAAAATTCGCCAAGCCTTATGACTTGATAGCGTCGCGTCTCTTGTAGGTGACCTCGAAGGCGGCAAGTTCAAGGCCCCACTTCGTGACCCTTCCCGTAGCATCGCTATTGTTGATAATGTCGGACAGTGGAGTCTTGCTCACCACTGTGATAGGGTGCTCCTGAAAGTAATGCCTCAGCTTCCGAGAAGCGAGGAATACTCATACTCCATAAGCTATCTTCTGGTAGTGTGGGTAACGCTGCTTGGACTCTGTCAAGACCTCGCTTACATAGTAAAATGGTCGTCGAACTCCGTGCTCATAGCCTGATTCCTTCCGCTCTACCACGACGATGATGCAGATTACCCGGTTGGTTGCCGCCATGTAAATTAACATGGGCTCTCCAGCATCGGGTGCTGCAAGGATGGGCGCTGAGGAAAGAATATCCTTGAGCTGCTTCAATGCTGCATCTGCTTTGTCCGTCCACGTAAATTTGTTCACCTTCTTTAGCAACTTGTATAGCGGCAGAGCCTTTTCTCCAAGTCGGCTGACGAACCGACTAACTGCTACAACACAACATGTTAGTCGTTGAATGTCCTTTAGGCATGTCGGACGGTTTATGTTTAATATGGCCTTGATTTTCTCTGGGTTAACCTCGATTCCACACTGGGAAATGATGAAGCCCAATAGTTTGCCGGCTGGAACCCCGAAGACGTACTTCTTGGGGTTAAGCATCATGTTGTATTTCCGGAGATCATCAAAGGTTTCTTTTAAGTCGGAGATTAAGTCATTTTACATTTTATACATCACCGCTATATCGTCCACATAGGCGTGAACGTTCCGACCAATTTGGTCATGCAGGCAACGTTGCATTTTCTGCTGGTACGTAGCACCTGCGTTTTTCAGCCCAAAGGGCATCGTAACATAGAAAATATGTCTTATGGGGTAGTGAACGAACTGGCCAATTGTTCCGACTTCCTCATCTTGATTTGGTGTTATCCTGAGTATGCATCGATAAAACACAAAAGTTTCGAGCGAGCCGTCGAGTCAATGACTTGGTCAATGCGAGGCAAAGCAAACGGATCTTTGGGGCATGCTTTGTTCAAGCCGGTGTAATCAACACACATTCTTAATTCTTTGGTTCCCTTTTTGGGGACAAGTATAGGATTGGCCACCCATTGGTTGTGAAGTACTTTTCGGATAAAACTAGCCTTAAGTAACCTAGCTATCTCATTGCCTATGGCGCGTCTCTTCTCATCTCCAAATCGTCTTAGAGATTGCTTCACTGGTTTACATTTTGGATCAATGTTTAAGCTGTGCTCGACAAGTTCCCTAGGTACACCTTTCATGTCAGCAGGTTGCCAGGCAAAGATGTCCCTGTTCTCATGGAGGAACTCGATGAGCACGCTTTCCTATTTGGGATCCAGGTTCGTCCCAATGGCGGTGGTCTTGGAGGCATCGCCTACCACAAGTTCCACCGGCTTGGTCTCGATGGCAGCCTCGAATGCTGGAGTGGAGTCGGAGATCTATTTCTTCGACGCGGGCATATCTGAGTCATCGACCTTGCTCTAGATCTCTTTGAATTCTTCGCTATAGAGGACAGCTTCCGTGTAGGCTGCTTCATTAATCATGCAGTCCCTTTCTTTGGTAAAGCTTCCGGATACGGTGATGACACCGTTTGGCCCGGGTATCTTGAGTTTGTTGTAGACGAAGCATGGCTTGGCCATGAAGGTGTGGAATATGTCGCAGCCGAATATGACGTGGTACAAGCTCTTGAAGGGGACCACCTCCAAGGTCATGCGCTCTTGGCGGTAATTATTAACATCGCCAAAGGCAACCTGAAGTGTGATGCACCCAAGGGACAGAGCCTCCCGACCAGGAACTACACCGTGGAAGATGGTGTTGGTCCGCCTTAGGTTTGCCTCCGTCAAGTTCATCTTCTGTAGTGTATCTAGGTACATGATGTTGATGCTGCTTCCACTATCCACCATACACTTGGTGAACTCAATGCCGTCAATCAAAGGGTTGATGACCATGGCGTATTGGTTCTCCGTAGGGATGAGGTATGGGTGATCCTTCCTATCACAAGTAATTGGTACCTCCGACCATCGCATGTACTGGGGAACTAGGGGTAGAGTGGCCATCAGTATCCTCATAGAGGTCTTCTGTTGTCGGACGGTGGGGGTGCCAAGGAAAGTCTGGTAAACTGGCACCTTCTTCACGAAGGGTTTCTTGCCTTTATCGTCGCTCTTGGCGGCGTGTTTGGGGTCAACATCCTCGTCCATGTCACTTGAATCCTTGGACTTCTCCTCCTTCTTCTTCCCCTTTCCCTTGCCTCGCGGTCTGTTCTTCCTACTTTGCTTGTAGCCGGACTCTGGGTCCTCCTTGACGTCGTTGACGAACTTGCAGTGTCGATTGGTATGGGCGGCCTTGCTGTTGACATCGAGGTGTACGAGGCACAGCATATCGCGGTACTCTTTGTAGGTTTGGGGAACGCGGAGAGCTGCCGAGGTAGTTTCACTTCCTCGCTACTGCCCACGACCAGCTCCCCGTCCTCGGCCACGTTGTCCGCCATCACCTCGTCCTGCAAAGGTCATGGCGACCATGTCAGGAGTTTGCTTTTCTTCTGGAGCGGTTTTCCGCTCCGTGCTATTGTTCCTCCGAGCTTGAGTTGGAACGGCCGATGCAGGTAGAGAGCCGCGAGCATCATCGTCGGCAGCTACGAACTCACTAGCCAACTGAATCATCTGGTTCAATTCAAGCTGGTGATTGTCCTGTCAGCTCTTCAGCTTATGTCATAGCAACGTGCCCCTTTCCAACCAATCAATGAAGGCGGCCATGGCGGTCTGAGCGTGCACTCCTCCGCAGGAATTCTTCATATCCAACCAGTGGGAGGGGTTGGCGCGAGATGTCTCGTATTTTTATTGCACGCACCTGGTGAACGCTTCTTGCATGTCCAACCAATTGTAGATGGATTTCTCCAGCAAGTCATCGATCCATTGACGGGTTGTGCCTGCCAACATCAATGGGAGGTACTTGACGGCAACATTGGGGTTACCCCCAGCAATCTCTACCGCGTTGCCGTAGTCCTGCAACCATGTAGCTGGCTTAGTGGTGCCGTCATAAGGCTTGATGGTCTTGTCAATCCGGAAACCTTTGGGGTAAGTTGCGGACCGTATCGCAGGTCCAAAGCAACGTGGTGCCAGGTATGGTCCTTCCCGGGCCTCGTGGATCTTATCGATCCGCGAACGTGCATCGTATGGCTCTGGGTTTCTTTTCTTCTTGTCAATAGGGGATGGGCTGCGTGAACGACGCGGGCCTCCTCCACCATGGTGACTGCTAGGTGGCGACGGATACGGAGGTGGCGGTGGGTTAGCCTTCTTGCTATTACCCTCCTGCGACACCTCACGCTTGTCGCGATTGCTTGCCGGACGCGGAGGGTCATGGCGCGACCTGCTCTTGTGTCCCTGGTTGCGCTCTCCATCATGACGGGTCTGCTCCGCGTTGTCGCGGATGACGATGCCGCTCTACCTTGGCGGGGTCATATCCGTACGATGGAGAGCCTTGGGGTCTTCGTGATGTCAGGGGGAGCGGGGCGGTGGCGATGGGTGACGAGGTCAGGCCTTTTATCTGTGGTCGGAGGATATGGGGATAGCATCCTTCCTGTTGCGCGCATCCCTCAGTCTTCATTCTAATGAACACGTCTGAGACCCGACATCAAGAGGAGATCCGTCCCTTGGCGGCTTATGCTGGCTAGACTGGCAAAACGCTGGGTCAGACTCAAGCGTCTGAGAGGTGGCCTTTTCATGCTGTTTCACCGCCTTGGCCACTAGGTCATAGACCTGGTCAACCGCCTCGGGCGATCTATCCTGCTCCAGAAGGGTCTTGGCTACGGCGAGGTTGAGGAGAGGAGTGGGAATCACCTACCTGCCTTCACTGTCAATGTAGGGATTGGCTTGTGTCGGCTTTGGGGGAGCCCATCCTAGGTTTCGCCGTACACCAGGATCATTGATGACGCAAGCTGGAGCTTTTTTGGCCTTCTGCTCTAGCTTTCTCTATGGATTTCTCTAGAGTCTTGTACCCGGCCTCCATTGCTCTAGCTTTCTCTATGGATTTCTGTGTGTTGACCAGATCTCGATCTAGCTCAGCGCCTTGCTCCGCGATGGCCTGCGCTTCCTCCAGCAGCTACTGGTGCTTCTCCTCAAGTTGGGTCATGTTCGGGATATGAGCTACAGTCAGTGGCTCGACGAGGAGATTGCCGTACATCACTCTATCATCTGGAGTAACTTGGGCAGCAGCAGACGTAGATGCCGAAGGCGGCAAGTTTGCGGTGTTGTTGTTGCTCGGGCCGGTGCCGAGTTCCTGCGGCTGTTGCGCTGGGTTAGGCGTAGGGACCATGTCCTTTGCACAATCATCGTCGGCAGCAACCGGTGGTCCCTTCCCCTTGTCCAGCGCTGTAGGCGGAGCTCATCCGGGTTGATCTTCTTCCATCACCGTCCCAATGGTGACGAACACCTCTCGAGACGTGACGGTGTTGTTGGATTGCTCGTCTCGCATGTACTCCTCCTTCATCTCCTGCATGGCGGAGTCTAGTTCCTTTGGACTGAAATCTATCTCCTCTGAATCTGCACTGAAGTCGGCGTATAGCCCGTCAATCATAGGGTCGAAGGGTGCCAGGGCTTCCTCGATGATGGGGGGTGGAGGTGCAACGGCGGCAACGATGACTGGAGGTGGCGGTGCAGCTGCGGCGATGGCGGCCAGAGGCGGTGGTGGCGGTGGCTGAATCGGAGGGGCTCCATCAATGAGCACATTCTCTGTCTGAGCTGCCGCTTTGGCCTTTGCGTAGTTGTTGACGGTGTTCACCATGCCTTCGAAGGTAAGGCATCCCGACGCCTGTTGCCGTCTTAGAGAATGTTGGAGAAGTGTGCCATGGTCCAGTCCTTCCACAAAGTGATACATGGCATCCTCATTGGGGTAGTGGGCCAGATCGGCTAGTATACGGAGCCACCTGGCGAGGTAATCGCGGGGGTTTCGCCCTCTCTCTGAACGCAACACGCCGATCGAAGATGGTAACCACGCCGACGAACTTGGATCTCTGCTGTCTAGACGCACGGATGAAGCCGGCGGACTGGCGGTGATCTTCCACCGTTATATCCTGCACAGGGGCGGTTTGGGTGGGCCTTGAATTTTTCCGATCTTTGCTGGCAAACTCCAAAGAGAGATCCAACATCGACCCTTTCGCGAACGTATCCTGCCCATAGGCGGTCCATGCGGGTCTTGATGCTCCTCCGACTCCCAGGGAACTAGTGCCTGAATCGGTTTCGCCAATGAAGAGGTGGATGTCTCCGATAGGAACGATCGAACACTGCGTAGGGTTCGTCTTCGCTGGAATCCAGTACTTGTCGGGAGGGACGATCAGAACATTGCCAGAGAAGATAACGTGACCAATGGATACGGTTTCGCCGATTCCCGCGAAGATCTTGGTCCTCGCCCGCTAAAGAACCTGAAGCGCCTCTTGCCCCATGGTGGGCGCCAACTGTTGTGGTATAGCCGACGAGTACGCCATGGAGGGGTCCTCAGAGTGCGTGTTTAGAGACGTGGGGGAAGGCGGACGGTTGATGGGTATGAGGTAACACAGCTTACCCAGGTTCATATCCCACGACGGTGGCGGAATCCTACTCCTGCTATAAATCACTATAAGGGCAATACGCCGAGTTATAGAGATAGGTTCGCTGTGCGAGGTTGTCCGTGATTATGCCCTAAAGGCCCCATAGGCCTTTATCCGGCATGGGCCTCCCTTCTGGATCCATCTAACTGGGCCGCCCAGTAGGCCATGGGCCATGCTACCAACTATGGGCCACCCGGGTTATCCGGATAGGAAACATGCTATGAGGATACCCATATAGCATATCCCCAACGGGAATTCAGTTCACCTTAAGAGAGAACAACTGGCTCGATGGACTTGCCAGGTCCATGCAGGAAGCTCTTGCCCGTCTGTTTAGGCAGAGTATCAATCAGATCAAGGGTACCCGCTTTGAGTTCTACCCAAGGCGTGATGTTATGGTACAACCACTGGAGGCACCATACCACCATGAGCTGAAGAGTCAACTAGACCACCTCAGCTTCATGATGTATGACCGTTAGAAGGAGTTAGACAATGCCTGTTCCTACACCAACCACAAGTATGCCATTGCCGTCAAGAAGGATCAAACCATTGCCATACTAGTGAAGGATCTCTAGTCTCATCACCGTCAACTCGACAAGAAGGAGCGCATCATTCCCCGTCTTTGCCCCAGGATCATGGATTTGGAGGAGACCATCGACGAGAGAGATATGCAGTTTGAGGAGAGGGAGAATCTAGGGGAAGACCTTCGTGGAGACCCCTACTCCTATCTCAGTGACGATGATGACTTTCTGGAGGATTAGGCCTTGGACTTCTTCACCGATGAGGATGACTTCACCTTCATCGAGGATGATGATGAGGATGATGAGGACATTAACTCCGAGGATTAGTAGAACTTGAGCACTAGCGTTAGTGAGTTGTATTCGGTCCCACTTTATCATAGTTTCCAAGAATGGTTCTTAAAACCATCTATTTTCCTTTTTTTTGGTGTGTCTTTGTATCGTGTGCTATGAATGAATGAATGAAAAGCAAGTTGCTAGAAAAACATGAGTCAAACTTTGAAAACTTTTCAAACACCAAAACCCCCTGAACCTTAGAAAATTTCCCTTTTTTCTCATGATCTATCTCAATCTTCAGATGCCTCGCGGAGGAAGCAACTCATCCCCGGACCCGATGCTACAAATCTTTTAAATGTTGGGTTCTGACCGCGAAGCTGAAAGAGCCGAACTTCAAGAAAATTTAGCCACCCTTTAGCAGATAGCTCATATGGCCAACAACAATCAAGGCCATGGAAATCAGGAAAACCATGGATCTAAGCTCAAGAATTTTTAGAATACCAATCCACCCGTTTTCACTAAGTCAGAAGAGCCCCTAGATGTAGGTGATTGGCTGCAAACCATGGAGAACAACCTGAAATTTGCAGGAGTGGAAGCTAACGAGAAAGTACTGTTTGCTACCCACTACCTGCTCGCAGATGCAAGAGCATGGTGGAACAGCGTTCGCGTAATGACAGAAGGTCAGATGATGGATTGGGAAGAGTTCAAAGTCTAGTTCAGCAGAACCCATGTTCCAGCTGGTTTGATCTAGATGATGAGAGATCAATTCAGGGAGCTGAAGCAAGGCAGGATGGCCGTAGTGGAATATCGTGACAAATTCTTGTCATTGGATAGGTATGCACAGGATGAGATAGATACCGAAGCCAAGAAGAAGGAGAGATTCCTGAATGGTTTAGTTGACTCGACCATTCAGATGGAAGGAAAGATGAACCCAGCCAATGTGAACCGCAAGCGTCGCATGATGCATCAACCAGGAACACACCATACACTAAAGTATCGCCCCAACCCATCTCCAGGATTTGCCCCAAGAACCAACAGACCCCCGATGAACTGTACAACATTTCCCAACCGTGGAAACCCAAGGCCTGGAGGAAACCACAACAACCCCGGAAACCCTAGCAATTCCAACCGTGCACCACCCAAGTTTAACAACAACAATGCGGCCAGCAACACCAACACTGCCCCAAGGACTGGGAGCAATGTTGTGCCTGTTGCAGCAAAGGACAAGTCGCAAGTGACTTCTTATGAATGTGGAACCTAAGTTCACCACTCCAATGAGTGCCCTAAAAAGATTGCAGCAGCTCCCAATGCAAATGCCTCAGCTCAATAGCAGCGTCCTATTCAGCCTGGAAGAAGGTTTGCCCTAGGGAATTTGCTCAACCGCAACGGCCGTCTCTTTATCATGTATGCTGAAGAAGCCCAAGAAGCGCCAGATGTCGTGCTTGGTATGTTTTCTATTAATTCGGTACTTGCAAGAGTGTTGTTTCATTTGGGAGCATCACACTCGTTCGTTACTGAAGAATTTGCATGCACTAGTAAGATTCAACCCACCAAATTGAAGCATGTTATGATAGTTCAAATGCCTGGTTCAACCACAAAAGCTAGACAAATTTGCAAAGCCGTACCTATCCAAATCCATGGCATAGATTTCTATGCTAATGTAATAGTACTCAGAACTAAAGGTTTGGAAGTAGTAGTAGGAATGGATTGGACGTCCAAACATAAAGGATTAATTGACTCTGCCAAGACATCCATAACCATGACCAGTACAGCTGGAATATCAGTCGAGCATATATATGAAACCTTGCCCCATGAATTCAAGTGCAACAAGAGTTTAGCCCAGCCAACCATTGACCAAGTTCGGATAGTTTCTGAATACCCCGATGTATTTCCAGATGTTTTGCCTGGTATGCCCCCAGATCGGGATATCGAGTTTATCATTGAACTAATCCCTGGAACTAGACCCATAGCCTAGAGAACATATGATATGAACCCGTCGAAACTAGTGGAATTGAAGAAGCAACTGGATGCTATGCTGGAAATAGGATTGATCCAACCAAGTGCATCGCCATGGAGGTCACCTATTTTATTTGTGGATAAGAAAGATGGAGGTAACCGTTTATGTATGGATTATCGGAAGCTAAATGATGTCACCATCAAGAACAAGTACCCGTTGCCCAAGATAGAAGACATGTTTGACCAGTTGACTGGTGCCAAAGTGTTTTCTAATATTGATCTTAGAACTTGCTATCATCAACTCAAGATTCACGTAGAGGATATTCCAAAGACTTCCTTTACCACCAGATATGGATTATACGAGTATATTGTCATGTCGTTTCAATTAACCAATGCCCCCGCTTATTTCATGAACCTCATGAATAAGATTTTTATGGAATTCCTGGATAATTTTGTCGTTGTTTTCATCGATGGCATTCTTATTTATTCCAAATTAGAAGAAGAACATGAGCTACACCTAAGGACCATTCTTGGAACCCTTAGAGAGCATCTGTTGTATGCCAAGTTTAGTAAATGTGAATTCTGGTTACAGGAGGTCGGATTCCTCGGACATATTTTATCTGCCGGAGGAATTGCCGTTGACCCTGCAAAGGTGAAGGATGTTGAAGATTGGAAAGCCCCGACCACCCAAACCAAAGTTCGTGAATTTCTCGGATTAGCGGGATACTAGCGCAAGTTCATAGAAGGATTGTCGAGTATCGCTAGACCCATGACCTAATTGCTGAAGAAGGACAAGAAGTTCGAATGGACGGACAAATGTGAAGCAAATTTTCAGGAACTCAAGAGAAGATTGATTTCAGCCCCAATCTTGATTATGCCAAATATCACGAAGGCGTTTGATGTATATTGTGACGCATCCAAGATCGGTCTCGGATGTGTGTTGATGCAAGAAGGCAAAGTTATATCTTATCTATCCCAGAAACTGAAGCAGCATGAACAGAATTATCCAACCCATGACCTTGAACTAGCAACCGTAGTACTAGCCCTGAAGACATGGACGAACTACCTGATGGAAACCATTGTGAGATTTATTTGGATCACAAGAGCCTGAAGTATATATTCACCCAGAAGGAGCTGAATATGAGGCAGAGAAGATGGATTGAGCTAATCAATGACTATGATATGGACATTCACTATCACCCTGGTAAAGCCAATGTGGTAGCAGATACCCTTAGCAGATTGCCATGCCGCTTGAACTCTATGATTTTGAAGGAGCAACCAAGTTTACACAAAGAGATGGAAGATTTTAGAATGGATTTGGTAAGTGAAGGATTTTTGGCTAGCATAGAACTTCAACCCACTTTGATCAGTCAGATCAAGGAGGCGCGGAAAGGAAATGCTAGTATCGACGGAATCAAACGTCGTACCGATATAGGCAAAGTACCCGGATTCACCGAGGATGAAGAAGGAGTTATGTGGTACAAAGGACGTCTCTGTGTACCAGCAGATTCAGAATTGAAAGAAGTTATTTTGAAAGAGGCCCAGGATATTCTTTATTATATCCACCCCGGAGGAATGAAGATGTATAAGGATCTAAAGGAGCAATTTTGGTGGCATAAGATGAAGAGGGAAACCGGCAGTTATATCGCCAAGTGTGATATTTGTCACAGATTCAAGGCGGGACATCAGAGACCCGCAGGACTGTTGCAACCATTGCAGATTCCAGAATGGAAATGGGATTCATTTGGAATGGAGTTTATCACCGGATTGCCTACTTCTAGTAGGCGAAATGACTCTATTTGGGTCATATTCGACATATTGTCCAAGGTAGCCCATTTCTTACTAGTCAATACCACATACCAGAGCTCGAAGCTAGCAGAGTTATACATCGCTAGAATCGTCAGTTTGCATGGAGTCCCCAGGAACATTGTATCGGAACGAGGAACTCAGTTTACCTCGAGATTTCAGCATAGCGTATCACCCTCAGAATGATAGACAAACGGAGTGAGTAAATCAAATACTCGAAGATATGTTGAGATCATGTGTGCTAGAGTATGGATCTAAATGGGAAGACTGTCTTCCTTTCGCAGAATTTTCATACAACAACAGCTATCAAGCTAGTTTGCAAATGTCCCCATTTGAGTTCATTTATGGAAGGAAGTGTCGCACCCCTTTGAATTGGTCGGAAGTAGGAGAGAGTCAGATCTTCGGACCCGACATCCTACGAGAAGCAGAAGAGAAGGTTCACAAGATTCGTGAGCACCTCAAGACCACACAGTCAAGACAGAAGCGTTACGCCGACAAGAGACGTCGAGACCTCGCATTCAATATCGGAGATTTTGTGTATCTCAAAGTTTCGCCTTTGAAGGGAATGCAGTGTGTCCAACTCAAAGGAAAGTTAGCACCCAGATATATCGGACCCTTCAAGATTCTGAATCATCAGGGAGAAGTATTATATCAATTGGAACTGCCATAGGAAATCTCAGCCGTGCACAATGTGTTCCATATATCGTTACTTCGCAAATGTATTGAAGTTCCGGAGAAGACTAAAGTTTTCAAGAACATTGATCACCGCACCATAGAGATGAATGATGACCTGACATGTCCTGAAGTACCCATCCGTATTTTGGAGGAAGCTTTCAGAACCACCAGAACCTGAAGCATCAAGTTTCTCAAGATTCAGTGGAGCAACCACACTGAAGAATAAGCTACCTGGGAGCGAGAAGATCACATCAGGACAGAGTTTCCCGATCTCTTTAAATCCTAGGTAATCTTTTTCTTATTTCTCTAATCTCGGGATGAGATTTTTTTTAAGGAGGGAAGGTTTGTAACATCCCAAAAATATTGATCATGCTTATCAAATTCTAATCACTAAAATTTTAGTTAACAAAAACTTTTATTAAATACAAACCATATGAATGCATGTGTGTATGTGAGGATTGTATGAATGCATGTTTGGACTTGTGTGAATAACCTAAATAGCAAGGAATGGTTTAAAGATGAAAATAACATCATCTAAAACATTTCCAAGCAGAAACAAATCAAGAGAAAATAAAAAAACAAATAAAGAAAATGGTCATTTTTGCCAATCTTGCTCACTAGGTCACTTTGAGTGTTTCTAGTCCAAGGTTTCAAGCAGAAACTTTTCCATTTCTTTTCACCCCTTGCAAGACCAAGTAAAAGTGAATCAAATCCCACCTTTCAAACTTGCAGAAACATTTGGCAATCACATTCAAATGACAATTCAAAATTGAATCTTTATCATATGTGAAGATCACACCTTTTCAAAACCAAACCAAACCAGTTCCCTTTGACCAATCCAACTAACCATATACTCCCTAGTATGTTCCTAGCAAACCCACAAAGTTTGAATCAAAAATTCAAATTCAAATTTCTTTCGGCCATTTCATCAAACACCTTGTCAACAACAAACAAACAAACATCAAACATTATTAGTAGCAGTAATTTTTGCCAACCTTGTCCCCTCTATAGCTCACTCTACACTCTCAGTAGATGATCAAATTAATCTAACTAGCATTATCATCATTGTGAGCAGGCATAGCCATCAATGGTGACCATGGAGAGAGCAACCTTGTCATCCCCATGTTGCCAGCGAGCTAGAGGAAGCTCTAGCCTCACCAAACTTTTCTGGGACACGCAGCACCATCCACCGCCACCCCATGTCCAACGCTCGAGCGCAGCTAGACCACCCGCCAAACTCGCGCCCAATATCTCTGCGTGCGTGCCAAGAGCGCGCTAGTGCGTCGTTAGCGACACGAGCCCACAGACCGTGCGCCGCCCTCTCCGCTTTCAGACGTGATCGCCAGCATCCCAGTAACCCTCCAGACAACCCCTTTTGTCGCCGCACGACCAGGACAGCCCGTGCGCCATTAAAATTGCCGTCGGACCCGCCTAGAGCGCCGCCACGTTTCAACCGTTCCTCACCGCCCCACGCTGCGCCATCAAGCCGTGGAGCTTCGCCAGGAGGCAATGCACCGCCCCTATCGTCGCCCATGCCATTATCATGTTGTGCCGATGACCACGACGAACTCAGCCCGCGCCATTCGGTCCCCTCGTCGCACTATAAATAGAGGCCTTCACAGCTCAAACTCTTCACACCATCTCACTCCCCACCTCTCACTGATACCCCCAACTCACTCCCAGAGCAAGGCGAGCCCAGGTGGCCGGAATTGCACCAGAGTTCGCCGCTACAGAGGAGGAGAGGCGCCGTCGATTGGAGCCGCCCGAGGAGGAGCTGTCGGTACCAGGACAATCGTCGTCCTCGACTTCGTCATTCGCACCCATCGCCGACCATCGCCAGAGCACCGGTGAGCCTCTCACGACCCCCACTGGCCATGATAGGGTTATGTCTCGCCGATATTGTTCGACGTGGACGATGAACCGCAGCCGTTCGATTAGAGCTAGATCGCACGGCCTAGATTCACCCAAACCTCTTCGCCACTCGTTGTCTCACTGACGAGTGGGGTCACTCATTTAACCAGCCTGTGCGCTGTGCGTATTGGGCTGGCCCAGTTAAACATCACGCGCGATCCAACAATTCAAACTTAGGTTTATTCATTTAATTTCAAACTCAGTTCTGTACCTAGATTCAAAAATCAACCCAGCTCGATTCACTTAACCAAAATGCATGAAACCAATTTTGTTAGAAAGGACCTGGAGTGCTTAATTCAAGCCCATTGGATTCAAACTATTTAGATTTGTCGATCACCCATGGTAAAACTAACAAGGCAGAAGCTTTTCTGCATTCAAACATTTTTCAAAATTCAACCATAAAAGCTTTTGAGTTGATTCCAACTCTCAAAAATCACATTTAACCATACCTTTCAGAATATATAAAAAATATATAGGGTTACTTGCAGAAATAATGATCAAGTAGTAAAAGAATGCCTCATAGGCCATTCTAATCATTTTATCTAATTAAAATAAAAAGGTTAAACCTTATTAAATTGTGACACCACTTTAAATAACTTTCCCATGTACTGAAATATGTGGTGATGACATGTGTCAACATGATCCCATGTTTAGTTGGAGAATATTAAATCTTAAGTAGTTTTTCAATGAGTAGAAATTACTTTTCTAAAATAAAATAAATAAGACAAGTGCTTTAATCTTTGTGATAATAGTGATGATGCTAGATCATCTAGTGTGAACCTTTGTGTGCTAAATAGAGTAGTAAAGAATTGTGTGGTGATTGTGTACCTCGTATTTATTTATAGACGCTAGTACCAACCAAGGATACGAGGAGGAATAAGGGTACTACGAGGAAGAAGCCGAGGAGAACTTCAACGACTCCTCTGCACAAGGCAAGCCTCATACTACTAGTTGAATTAACAAGCTAATATTTGCAAGCTACTATCTAAGCAAGCTTATACTTGCAATTATGCAAGCTAACACTTGCAACTATGAAAGTTAGATAACCTATGCAATGCATTAAGCATGCTTGGTTAGATACATTTGATGATACCCAATCCTTGTTTTAATTGCAAGCTTTGTATTTTATTTCTTTATCAAAGCTTTTATTTGAGTTTACTTAGATATTAGAAAGATATTTGAAGGTAGCATAAAGAGCATAAAACTTGACCTAAGTAGATAATCTTGATGTCATACTGAGGCATGAGATTGAACTTAGATAAGATACACGTGTTTAGCGCCCCTCATTAGTATTTACCCCCACTTGTAGATGCTAGAGCTAAGCATAAAACTTGATCAACTTTAGATGGGAATACATGGTGAAAATGGTTATGAAACCTTAGAATGATGAGTCATTCTACTGAAATGTTTTGACATGTGTTCTCGAACATCATATGATTTTGATGATGAAAATGTTAAGGCATGAGCCTTAGATCTTTTTAAAACTAATGGTTGTCTAGATGCGATACCATTCCAATTTTACCGTACAACCACAATACCCTAAATTTGGGTCGGGCTTGACTGGAAATTTGTATACCTTAGTATGGTTTCCCTTGCGGCCAAGGTTTGAGCTGAGGCTACCTTGTGAAGATTGTCCACCTGGGCAGTACCCAAGATGACAGTTGGTCATGGTTTGGAGGCCAAACTCATAGGAGAGGTGCCTATACTAGGGCGTGTAGTTGAAAGGTTAGGATTGATTATCCGCATACTGAGTATGGTGAATTCAGGATTTGTTCCTGACGGATGTATCGAATGTTGTGGTGAAAGTGTACAATCTCGGCAGAGTGTCAAACTATTCGAATAGCCGTGTCCGCGGTTATGGACAGTTGGAGTGGCCATACTGTTCCATCATCAGATGTTTTCGAAATGACTTATGAAATGATTTGTGACTTTGACTTGACCACAACAGATTTGTGACATGAAATTCCAGATCCCACTTAGGTATAAAATTTTCAACTAGCTTTCTTTGCTTCTGAACTTAGTTGAGGTAAATCTGGCTTTTTACAAAACAACCCTAGAGCTTAGTATATCCTACTCAAACCCACTTCACTTATTAGTATTAGTTTGCGAGTACTTAAAGTGTAATCATGGCTTTTTCCCTGGCTATTCCCGTGGCCAGACTATGAAGAGGAGTATCAGGAAGACTGACATCAAGAAGGTTACGACAACTAGGATCATCTCCCATCATCAGCATTGCCTGTGACCATGAATATGGAGCTTCGCCTACGCTATCGTTATTATTACGTTATTCCGCTGCTTGAATTGTATTAAGACTGGATCATGAGATCCATATTTGTGTAAGACCTTATGTATGGGTTGTAATGGATTATGTACTATGATATCAAATCTGTTATGTCTCGCAAAAATGGTAATCCTGGGATTGTGATGTATGGCATAACATGCATCTGTGATTAAAAATCCGGGTGTTGGCAAGCTACCAGTGGTCAATACTTTGAATGTATTGGCAAGTGTAACTAGTATGTGGAAATAAATGGAACCTATAAATTATATGCATATTTGGCTAAGTGGATTTTTAGGCTGATTTGCATAAAGCAATAATTTTATCCTAACATTTCCAAATAGTTTTAATCCTTTCCAAAAATTGTCTCAACACATTGGCCAATACCAATTGTTCCTGATCCCTTGTTCTAACATCAAATTTTATTAAGAAATTGGAATGTCGTGATCATCCATAAGCTTCAAGCCTTTGTTGCTCAATATTGTCCATAACCGGGGACACGGCCAAACTATTAGATTTATATCTTCTGCAGAAGTTGTACACTTTACACACATGACACAGTCTCGCCTTGACACCACCAGTGGACGCTAGTTTAGTACACACCAATTGGTATACTGTAACATCCAAAAAATATTAATCAAGGTTATCAAATTCCAATCTCCCAAATTTAGGGTTAACAAAAACTTTTGTTAATTAAAATCATTATGGATGCATGTGTGTATGTGATGAATGTATGAATGCATGAATGGAGTTGTGTGATTGTGGTTAATAGCATGGAATGGTTTAAAGAGGAAAACAACATCATCTAAAGAAATTCCAAGCAGAAACAAATCAAGATAAATGCAAAAACAAACAAAACAAGAAAATGGTCATTTTTGCCAATCTTGCTCACTAGGCCACTTTGATTGTTTCTAGTCCAAGATTTCAAACAGAAACTAATCCATTTCTTTTCACCCCTTGCTATACCAAGTGAAAGTGAACCCAAGACCACCTTTCAAACCCACAGAAACATTTGGCAACCTTATTCAAATGACATGAGAAATTTGAATCTAGTTCATATGAGAAGATCACCATTTCTCAAAACCCAACCAAACCAGTGGACCTTGACAAATCCAAGCAACCAGAGACTACCTAGTATGTGACCATTGCACCCACCAAGTTTCATACAAAAATTCAAATTTAAATGTCTTGCGGCCATTTCATCAAACACCTTCTGAGCACAAATCAAATTAAACAATAAACACTATAGTGAGCAGTGTATGTGCCAACCTTGTTCCCTCTCCATCTCTCACTACACTCTTAGTAGATCATCTAACTTGTTAAGTAGCTCTAGCTCACTGTGAACTTGACCATGCCATCAATGGTTGTCAACAACCAGATTTTTAATCCCAGATGCATGTTATGGCATACATCACAATCCCAGGATTACCATTTTTGCGAGACATAACAGATTCGATATCACAATACATCATCCATTACAAACCATACATAAGGTCTTACACAAATAAGGATCTCATGATCTAGTCTTAATACAGTTCAAGCAGCGGAATAACGTAGTAATAACGATAGTGTAGGTGAAGCTCCATCTTCATGGTCACAGGCAATGCTGACGATGGGAGATGATCCTAGTTGTCATAACCTTCCTGTTGTCCGTCCTCCGGATACTCTTCTTCATAGTGTGGCCACGGGAATAGCCAGGGACAAAGCCATGAGCACTCTTTAAGTACTCGCAAACTAATACTTACAAGTGAAGTGGTTTTGAGTACGATACTAAGCTCTAGGGTTGTTTTGCAAAAATCTAGATTTACCTCTACTAAGTTCAGAAGCAAAGAAAGCTAGTTGAAAGTTTTATAACACCTAAGTGGGAACTTGAATTTAATATCAAAACTCTGTTGTAGTCAAGTCAAGTAACGAATCATTTCATTAGTCATTATGAAAACATATGACGACGGAACAGTATGACCACTCCAACTGTCCATAACCGCGGACGCGGCTATTCGAATAGTTTGACACTCTGCAGAGGTGGTACTCTTTCACCACAACATTCGATACATCCGTCAGGAACAATCCTGAATTCACCATACTTGGTATGTGGATAATCAATCCTAACCTTTCAATTACACACCCTAGTATAGGCACCTTTCCTGTGAGTTTGGCCTCCCAACCATGACCAACTGTCATCTTGGGAACTGCACAGGTGGACAATCTTCACAAGGTAGCCACAGCTCAAACCTTGGCCACAAGGGAACCCATACTAAGTTATATAAATTTCCAATCAAGCCCTACCCATGTTTCGGGTATTGTGGTTGTACGGTAAAATTGGAATGGTATCGCATCTAGACAACCATCAGTTTTATAAAGGGCTAAGGCTCATGCCTTAACATTTTCATCATAAAAATCATTTGGTGTTCAAGAACACATGTCAAAACATTTCAGTAGAATGACTCATCATTCTAAGGTTTTCATAACCATTTTCACCAAGTATTCCCATCTAAAGTGGATCAAGTGTTATGCTTAGCACTAGCATCTACATGTGGGGGTAAATACTAATGAGGGGTGGTAATCAAGTGTGAATTATCTAAGTCAATCTCATAACTCAGGATGAAATCAAGATTATCTAACTTAGGCCAAGTTTTATGCTCTTTATGCTACCTTCATATATCTTTCTCAAGTCTACCAATTATCAAGTAACCTTAACTAGAAAGCTTTGATAAAGAAATAAAATAACTAAGCTTGCAAATAAAACTAGGATTGTGTGTCATCAAGGGGTATAAGATTGCAAGTAGAACTTGCATGGTTTATCTTGTTAAGATAGGAGTATAAGCTTTCTAAGTTGCATGTGTTAGCTTGCCTTGTGTAGACAGTGGTTGAAGTTCTCCTCGTCTTCTTCCTTGTAGTATCCTCCTTCCTCCTCATATCCTTTGGTCGGTAGTAGCGTCTATAAATAAATACGAGGTACACAATAACCAAAGAATACTTAACTATTTCTATCTATCACACTGATTTCACTATATGATAGAGGATCATCATAAGCATTACAATCATTAAGGCACATAGTTTTATTTCCTTTATTGGAGAAAAGTAATTTCTACTCATTGAAAAACTACTTAAGGTTTAATATTCTCCAACTAGACCATGGGATCATATTGACACATGTCATCACCACATATTTCAGTACATGGGAATGTGATATAAAGTGGTTTCACGATTTAATTAGGTTTAACCTTTTTATTTTAAATAATTAAAGTGACTAGAAATGCCTATGGGGCATTCTTTTATTGCTTGACCATTATTTCTGCAAGTAAACCTATATATTTTTATATATTCTAAAAGGTATGGTTAAATGTGATTTTTGAGAGTTTGAATCAACTCAGAGCTTTTGTGGTTGAATTTTGAAAAATGTTTGAATGCAGAAAAGCTTCTGCCTTGTTATTTTTACCAAAGGTGATCTACAAATCCAATTGGTTTGAATCCAACGTGCATGGATTAAGCATTCCAGTACCTATCTAACAAAATTTGTTTCATGCAATTTGGTTCAATGAATCGAGCTAGGTTGATTTTTGAATCTAGTTACAAAACTAAGTTTGGAACTAAAAGAATAAACCTAAATTTGAATTACTGGGTCGCGCGGGAGGTTAACTAGGCCTGCCGACTGCGCACAGCGCACGCGGGTGCTGGTTGAGTGGTTGTCCCCACTCTTCAGTGAGACAAAGGGGTGGCGAAGGGGTATGGGGCGATTAGGGCCGTAGGATTAGAAGCTAGATCTATGGCTCTGGTTGATCGTCCACTCCTGAATAGGACGCGGCGAGGTCAAACCCTAGCGCGAACACTCAGGGTCGTGGGAGGCTCACCAGGGCTCAGGCGATGGTCGACGACAGGGGCAAACAATGAAGTCGATGACGGCGATCCTCCTGGTACCGGCAGCTCCTCCTGGGGCGGCTCCAATCGAAGGCGCCTCTCCTCTTCTGCAGCGGCAGACTCCGGTGAAATTCTGGCCACCTGGTGCTCTCCTTGCCCTGGGGGTGAGTGGGTGTGATCAGTGAGAGGTGGGGAGTGAGATGGTGTGCTCAAATCGAACGGGGGTGGCCTCCTTTTATAGTGCCTGAAGGGAGGCGAATGATTTGAACTCGCAGCCTCGTGGTCGCTGCCAGACCGGGCGGGGCGGTAGGGGCGGTGTTGTGCTCCCTAGCAAAAATCAACGGCATGGCTATGCGGCATGGGCGATGCAGAACAATCGGAATGTCGCGGTGCTCTGGCGGGTCCGACGGTATTTTAATGGTGTTGGAGATCACGACACAAGCGGCGAGGCGGTTGCGCGGTCTGCATGGGCAGGTCATGTGGGCATGTGACGCTCTGGCGCGCTCTCGGCACGCTCGCAAAGAAGCTTGTCATGCTCGGGCAATGTGGTCCAGGGGCTGGCAGTGCTCGAGGCTTGGACATGGTGTGGCGGTGGACGGTGGGGAGTGTCTCAGACAAGGTTGGCGAGGCTAGAGCTTCTCCTAGATCGCTGGCGACATGGGGGTGGAAAGTTAGGCTCGGCATGGTCACCATTGATGGCTATTCAATCTCACAGTGGTGCTAAATCTAGTTAACTTAGTTTTATCATCTATTGAGAGTGTAGAGTGAGCTAGAGAGGGAACAAGGTTGGCCAAAATCCTAACTTGGTGGGTGTGCTTGGTGTTTGTTTGCTGATTACAAGGTGTTTGATAAAATGGCCGAAAGAGATTCAAATTTGAATTTTGGATTCAAACTTGGTGGGTGTGCTAGTTACATACTAGGGAGTCTCTAGTTAGTTGGATTTCTCAAGGAGCACTGGTTTGGTTGGGTTTTGAAAATGTGTGATCTTCACATATGTTATAGATTCAATTTCAAATTATGATTTGAATCAAGTTGCCAAATGTTTCTACAAGTTTGAAAGGTGGGCTTTGATTCACTTTTACATGGTCTTGCAAGGGGTGAAAAGAAATTGAAAGGTTTCTGTTTGAAACCTTGGACTAGAAACTCTCAAAGTGGTCTAGTGCGCAAGATTGACAAAAATGACCATTTGCTTATTTGTTTTGTTTTTTATTTTATCTTGATTTGTTTCTGCTTGGAAATGTTTTAGATGATGTTGTTTTCATCTTTAATCCATACCTTGCTATTTATATCACACTCATAAGTCCATTCATGCATTCATATAATCATCACATACACACATGCAATCATAATGATTTGCATTAACAAAAGTTTTTGTTAACCCTAATTTTAGTGATTGGAATTTGATAATCATTTTTCAACATTTTTGGGATGTTACAAACCTTCCCTCCTTAAACAAAATCTTGTCCCAAGATTTGAGAAAGAAGAAAGAAGAAAACTAGGATTTAAAAATATCGGGAAACTCCATCTTGATGTGATCTTCTCGCTCCTAGGTAGCTTCTTATTCAGTATGGTTACTCCACTAAATCTTGAGAAACTTGATGCTTCGGGTCTTGGTAGTCCGGAAAGCTTCCTCCAAAATACGGATGGGTACTTCAGGATATGTCAAGTCATCATTGATCTCTATGGTGTGGTGATGAATGTTCTTGAAAAATTCAGTCTTCTCCGGAACTTCAAGGCATTTGCGAAATAACGATATATGGAACACATTGTGAACGGCTGGCATCTCCTCTGGCAGTTCCAACTGATATGATACTTCTCCTCAACGATTCAGAATCTTGAAAGGTCCAGTATATCTAGAGGCTAACTTTCCTTTGAGCTGGAAATGTTGCATTCCCTTCAAAGGCGACACTTTGAGATACACAAAATCTTCGATATTGAAAGCGAGATCTCGACGTCTCTTGTTGGCATAACTCTTCTGTCTTGACTAGGCGGTCTTGAGGTGCTCGCGGATCTTTTGAACTTTCTCTTCTACTTCTATTAGGATGTCGGGTCCGAAGATTTGACTATCTCCTACTTCCGACCAATTTAAAGGGGTACGACACTTCCTTCCATACATGAACTCAGATGGGGCCATTTGCAAACTAGCTTGATAACTATTGTTGTATGAAAATTCAGAGAATGGCAGACAGTCTTCAAATTTAGATCCATACTCTAGCACATAGGCTCTCAACATATCTTCGAGTATGTGATTTACTCACTCCGTTTGTCCATCAGTCTGAGCGTGATACGCCGTGCTAAAATCTATTCGGGTTCCCAGTCCTTCCTGGACTTTCTTCCAAAACCTCGAGGTAAATTGAGTTCCTCGATCCGATACAATGTTCTTGGGGACTCTGTGCAAACTGTCGATTCTAGGGGTGTACAACTCCGCTAGCTTCGAGCTCTGGTAGGTGGTCTTGACTAGTAAGAAATGGGCTACCTTGGACAGTCTGTCAACTATGACCCAAATAGAGTCATTTCCCCTACTAGAAGTAGGAAATCCGGTGATAAAGTCCATTCCAACTGAATCCCATTTCCATTCCGGAATCTGCAATGGTTGCAGTAGTCCTTGACTCTCTAACAAATGTCACACTTGGCGATATAGCTTTCGATTTCTCTCTTCATCTTATCCACCAAAATTGCTCGTTCAGATCCTGATACATCTTCGTTCTTCCGGGGTGGATAGAATAAAGAGTATCATGGGCTTCTTTCAAAATAACTTCTTTCAACTCTGAATCTGCTAGTACACAGAGACGTCCTTTGTACCAAATGACTCCTTCTTCATCTTCGGTGAATCCAGGTACTTTGCCTGTACCGATACGACGTTTGATTCCTTCGATAATAGCATTTCCTTTCTGAGCCTCCTTGATCTTACTGATCAAAGTGGGTTGAAGATCTATGCTAGCCAAAAATCCTTCACTTACTAATTCCATTCTAAAATCTTCCATCTCCTTGTGCAAACTTGGTTGCTCCTTCAGAATCATGGAGTTCAAGCGACACGGCAATCCGCTAAGGGCATCTGCTACCACATTGGCTTTACCAGGGTGATAGTGAATGTCCAGATCATAGTACTTGATTAGCTCGATCCATCTTCTCTACCTCATATTCAGCTCCTTCTGAGTTAATATATACTTCAGGCTATTGTGATCCGAATAAATATCACAACAGTTTCCCATCAGGTAATGCCTCCATGTATTCAGGGCTAGAACTACGGCTGCTAGTTCAAGGTCATGGGTTGTGTAATTTTGTTCATGCTTCTTCAATTGTGGGATAAATAAGATATAACTTTGCCTTCTTGCATCAACACACCTCCGAGACCGATCTTGGATGCATCATAATACACATCAAAAGGCTTCGTAATATCTGGCATGATCAAGATTGGGGCTCAAATCAATCTCCTCTTGAGTTCTTCAAAACTCGCTTCACATTTGTCCGTCCATTCAAACTTCTTGTCCTTCTTCAACAATTGGGTCATGAGTCTTGCGATACTCGAGAATCTTCTACGAACTTGCGGTAGTATCCCGCTAATCCGAGAAATGCACGAACTTGGGTTTGAGTGGTTGGGGCTTGCCAATCTTCAACATCCTTCACCTTTGCAGGGTTAACGGCAATTCCTCCGGCGGATATGATATGTCCGAGGAATCCTACCTTCTGTTACCAGAATTCACATTTGCTAAACTTGTCATACAACTGATGTTCTCTAAGGGTTCCAAGAATGGTCCTTAGGTGTACCTCATGTTCTTCTTCTGATTTGGAATAACTCAGAATGTCATCAATGAAAACAACGACAAACTTATCTAGGAAGTCCATAAAAAATCTTATTCACGAGGTTCATGAAATAAGCGGGGGCATTGGTTAATCCAAAAGACATGACAGTATACTCGTATAATCCATATCTGGTGGTAAAGGAAGTCTTTGGAATATCCTCTGCACGAATCTTGATTTGGTGATAGCCAGTTCTAAGATCAATCTTAGAAGACACTTTGGCACAAGTTAACTGGTCAAACATGTCTTCTATCTTTGGCAACGGGTACTTGTTCTTGATGGTGACATCATTCAACTTCCGATAATCCGTACATAAACGGTTACCTCCATCTTTCTTATTCCCAAACAAAACCAGTGATCTCCGTGGTGACACACTTGGTTGGATCAATCATATCTCCAGCATAGCATCCAGTTGCTTCTTCAGCTCCACTAATTCAGACGGGTTCATACTATATGGTCTCTAGGCCATGGGTCCAGTTCCAGTGATTAGTTCAATGATAAACTCGATATCCCGATATGGGGGCATACCGGGCAAAGCATCTAGAAATACATCGGGGTATTCACAGACTATCTGAACTCGGTCAATGGTTGGATGGGCTATACTCTTATTGCATTTGAATTGATGGGGCAAGGTTTCAGATACATGCTCTACTGATATTCCGGCTGTACTGGTCATGGTCATGGCTTTCTTGGCATAGTAGATTAATCCTTTATGTTTGGACATCCAATCCATTCCTAGTACTACATCCAAACCTTTAGTTCTGAGTACTATTAGATTAGCATAAAAGTCTATGCCATGGATTCAAATAGGTACGGCTATGAAAATCTGTCTTGCTTTGGTGGTTGAACCAGGTAGTTGAACTATCATAACATGCTTCAATTTGGTTGGTTGAATCTTACTAGTGCATGCAAATTCTTCGGTAACAAAAGAGTACGATGCTCCAGAATCAAACAACACTCTTGCAAGTACTGAGTTAACAGAAAACATACCCAGCATGACATCGGGTGCTTCTTGGGCTTCTTTAGCATGCATGAGAAAGAGACGGTCGTTGCGGTTGAGCGAACTCCCTGGGGCAAATCTTCTTCGGGGCTGAACACGACGCTGCTGCTGAGCTGGGGCATTTGCATTGGGGGCTGCAGCAATCTTCTTGGGGCACTCATTGGAATAGTGGCCTTTGGTTCCACATTCATAACAAGTCACATGATACTTGTCCTTTGCTGCAACAGGAACAACATTGATTCCAGTCCTTGGGGAAGTATTGGTGTTGGTGGTGGCATTGTTGTTGTTGAAATTAGGCGGTGCATGGTTGAAATTTCTGGGGTTGTCAGGGTTGTTGTGATTTCCTCCGGGCCTTGGGTTTCCACGGTTTTGATAGGTCGGACGGTTCATCGGGGGTCAGTTGGTTCTTGGGGCAAATCCTGGAGATGGGTTGGGGCGATACTTTGGTGTATGACGGGTTCCTGGTTGCTGCATCATGCAACACTTGCGGTTCTCATTAGCTTGGTTTATCTTGCCTTCCATTTGAATGGTAGAGTCCACTAAGGCTTCAATATCAACAAAGGGGTTATTGACTAACACCGTCTGCATCTCATCGTGCAGACCATTCAGGAATCTCTCCTTCTTGGCTTCAATGTCTATCTCATCCGGTGCATACCTAGCCAATGACAAAAATTTCTCACGGTATTCCACTACGGTCAACCTCCCTTGCTTCAGTTCCCTGAATTCATCTCTCATCCTCTTGATCAAACCCGGTGGCACATGGGTTCTGCTGAATTTGACTTTGAAGTCTTCCCAAGTCATCATCTATCCTGCAGTCATGGCACGAACGCTATTCCACCATGCTTTGTCATCTCTGGCTAGATAGTGGGTGGTGAATAGTACCTTCTCGTTAGCTTCCACTCCTACAACTTCTAGGTTTTTTTCCATGGTTTGCAGTCAATCATCTGCATCTAGGGGCTCTTCAGACTTAGTGAAAATGGGTGGATTGGTGTTCTGGAAATTCTTGACCTTAGATCCATGGTTGTCCTGATTTCCATGGCCTTGGTTTTTGTTGGACATCTAAGCTATCTGTTGAACGGTGACTAATTTGGCTTGCCATTCGGCTCTCTCGGCTTCTCGGTCCGAAACCAACATTTGCAAGATTTGTAGCATCGGGTCTGAGGATGAAGTGCTTCCTCCGCGAGGCATTTGAAGATTGAGATAGATCATGATAAAAGAGGGAAACTTCTAAGGTTCGGGAGTTTTGTGTTTGAAATCTTTTCAAATTTTGACTCAGTTTCCCTCTTTTCTCGTGATCTATCTCAATCCTTAGACATTTCCCTAAATTTTGACCCTAAACCATAGAAATTTCCCTCTTTTATCATGATCTATCTCAATCCTCAGATGCCTCGCGGAGGAAGCAGTTCATCCCCGGACCGAATGTTGCAAATCTTGCAAATGTTGGTTTCAGACCACGAAGCTGAAAGAGCCGAACGTCAAGCCAACTTAGCCACCCTTCAACACATAGCTCAGATGGCCAACAACAATCAAGGACATGGAAACCAGGACAACCATGGATCCAAGCTCAAGAACTTTCTGAACATCAATCTACCCATCTTTACTAAGTCTGAAGAGCCCCTAGATGCAGATGATTGGCTGAAGACCATGGAGAACAACTTAGAAGTTGCAGGAGTGGAAGCCAACGAGAAGGTACTGTTTGCCACCCACTATCTAGCAGGAGATGCGAGAGCTTGGTGGAACAGCATTCGCGCCATGAATGGAGGACAGATGATGACTTGGTATGAATTCAAACTCAAGTTCAGCAGAACCCATGTGTCACCGGGTTTAATCAAGAGGATGAGGGATGAATGCAGAGAACTGAAGCAAGGGAGGATGACAGTAGTTTAGTACCGTGACAAATTTTTGTCATTGGATAGGTATGCACCGGATGAGATTGACACCAAAGCCAGGAAGGAGAGATTCTTGAATGGTCTGCATGATGAGATGCAGACGGTATTGGTCAACATGTCGTTTGCCGACCTTGAAGCCTTAGTGGATTCCGCCATTCAGATGGAAGGCAAGATCAACCAAGCCAATGAGAACCGCAAGTGTCGAATGATGCATCAACCAGGAACCCACCATACCCAAAGTATTGCCCCAACCCGTCTACATGATTTGCCCCAAGCAACAATGGACCCCCGATGACCCGTCCAACCTATCCCAACTATGGAGGAGGAAACCCAAGGCACAGAGGAAACCACAACAACAACAACAACAACCCTGGCAACTCCAACAATTTCAACCGTGCACCGCCCAAATTCAACAACAAAAATGTCGCTGCCAACATCGATACTGCCATGAGGACTGGAAGCAATGTTGTGCCTGTTGCAGGAAAGGAGAAGTCACAGGTGACTTGTTATGAATGTGGAACCAAGGGTCACTATTCCAATGAGTGCCCCAAGAAGATTGCAGCAGCCCCCAATGTGGATGCCCTAGCTCAGCAGCAGCGTCGTGTTCAGACTGGAAGGATATTTGCCACAGGAAATTCACTCAACCGCAACGGTCGTCTATTTCTCATGAATGCTGAAGAAGCCCAAGAAGCACCAGATGTCATGCTGGGTATGTTTTCTGTTAACTCGATAATTGCAAGAGTGTTGTTTGATTCTGGAGCATCGCACTCGTTTGTTACCGAAGAATTTGCATGCACTAGTAAGACTCAACCAAGAAAATTGAAGCATGTTATTATAGTTCAAATACCTAGTTCAACCACCAAAGCTAGACAAATTTGCAAGGCCGTACCTATTCGAATCCGTGGCATAGATTTTTATGCTAATCTAATAGTACTTGGAACTAAAGGTTTGGAAGTAGTACTAGGAATGGATTGATGTCGAAACATAAAGGATTAATCGACTGTGCCAAGAAAGCCATAACCATGACCAGTAGAGCCGGAGTATCAGTACAACATGTATTTGAAACCTTGCCCCGTCAATTCAGGTGCAACAAGAGTCTAGCCCAACCAACCATTGACCAAGTCAGAGTAGTATGTGAATACCCCGATGTATTTCTAGATGTTTTGCCCGGTACGCCCCCAAATCGGTATATAGAGTTTATCATTGAACTAATCCATGGAACCGGACCCATATCCTTGAGACCTTATAGTGTGAACCTATGTAAATTGGTGGAGCTGAAGAAGCAACTGTATGCTATGCTAGAGATAGGATTGATCCAACCAAGTGCGTCGCCATGGAGATCACATGTCTTTTTTGTGGACAAGAAGGATGGAGGTAACCGTTTGTGTACGGATTATTGGAAGCTGAATGATGTCACCATTAAGAAAAAGTACCCACTGCCGAACATAGAAGACATGTTTGACTAGTTGACTGGTGCCAAAGTATTTTCTAAGATTGATCTTAGAACTGGTTATCATCAAATCAAAATTCGTGCAGAGGACATTCCAAAGACTGCCTTTACAACCAGATGTGGATTGTATGAGTACACTGTCATGTATTTTGGATTAACCAATGCCCCCACGTATTTCATGAATGATGCTGCCCGACCTACGGTCGTTACTACATCAAGGTCTCCAACTTACGCCAAGTCGTCATGGACTCCAAAGGTGAATCCTTTCCTCTATGCGACCCCCTTCCTGCCCTATTGAATGGTATGCTACTTCATACTCCGTCACATATGCCTGATAGGTTCACACCGACCAGTACGGAGGCAAGGGAGGAAGCCCGGAACATCAAGCCCGACAAGACGGAGGCTTGGAAGAGGAGACGGAAGAAGACATGTCGGCAGCTGCCAGGTCCAAGCGGTACTACCGGTCGGCGGAACCGGTACTACCGGTCAGCGGTACTACCGCCCCTGCTACCGCCTGGTACTGAAGCCTGCGCCATCACCACTGGATGCCCCGGTACTGTCTTGCGGTACTACCGCCCGCAAGCGGTACTACCGGATAACATCAGCGCTACTACCGGTGATGACCGGTACTACCGGTCCTAGGTCCGGTACTACCGGTCATGTATGTGCTACAAGGCCTTTTGTTGGGCCACAGCCCATGTATTCCCCTTACTTACCTATTCGCCTAGTTTATCCCCAAACTACCCTTGTTTAGTGGCTGGCCTATAAATAGAGCCCCCACCCCTCATGTATCCCTGAGGCATAGATGATAGACTAAAGACAACCCCCATTGTGGAATCTCTAGTTTTGCCTCATCCCCTTTACCAAGGGGACCGACTATCATCACCAACCTCGATTGGACTTTGCATCACGCATCCATCGTTGAACAAGGCCTTGGAGTTCGATGTCTCGTCTCCAAGTTGTCAAGACCCTCCCCAAGGTGTTCTTCCCTCTCCGATGTGGATTTGAGGGAGCACGTTGACCGATCTTTCCTTGCGAGGATTCTATCAGACCGGTGGCCACCGTTCGGGAGCAATCGGCCTTGTATCGTGTGAGTTTTGTGTGTGTTGATCGTTGAAAGGATCGTATGGGAACCTAGAGGGGGGGTGAATAGATGCTACTTCAAATTTTACTCTTTTTCAAATTAGGGTTTGACAAGAAAGGTAAATTCTCTAGAATATGCAACTATGGTGAATTTACCTATATGTCAAGCAAGCACAAACTAACACAACACTAAGCAAGAACAAGTAAGTAAAGTGCGGTAAAGGATAGAAGTAACCAAGGGAGTGGACGCGGAGACACGAGGATTTGTTTCCCGTAGTTCCTTCTTTTTAGGGGAAGTACGTCTACATTTGTAGAGGGGGTGGTTTCAAACCACCAACGCCACGAGAGGCCTCCCTTGTTCTCCGATGAACCTCACCCCAAGGGGCTCGATTCACCTTCCACTATATCGGCAACCTTCGAGGTGGAAGCCGACACCTTTACAACAAGTTCGGGGCACACATCCACAACTGAATTGGAGGCTCCCAAATGCAAGCAAGCTGTCAAGACAAATCAAAGACAAGCTTGTAAGAACCAAATCAAAGTTAGGGTTTCCAAAAAACACTAGAGCTTGGGGGCCCTCAAGTGAATGAGGGGGAAATGAAGATCTCTCTTGGTGAAGATGTGAATCAAGGCCTCCTCCTTCGATTCTCCAAAGATCAGTGACTTTGGATGGTTGGATGAAGAGATCTTGTGGATTTGGTGGCTCTAATGGTGTTGGTGTTCTTGAGCAGCTCGAGCAACTGGAGGAAGAAGATAAGGGTCCCTATTTATAGACAGCCCCCTCCACGAACTGTTTTCTGACCGTTGAAGAAAAGTCAGACCGGAGACTCTGATCTGTAGACCGGAGACTCCGATCTGTAGACCGGAGACTCCGGTCTACACCGGAGACTCCGGCCAATCTCCGGACCAGCCTCCGGACCGCCCATCTGAATGACCCAGCGCATTTCTTCACCAGCAACACCGGAGACTCCGGACTTTCAACACCGGAGACTCCGGTCAGAACAAAGTCCGGAGACTCCGGCCAATTTCCGGACAGGCCAACAGAATGTCCCAGCCAAGTCCTGGGAGGCACCACCGGAGCCAGCAGCGGAAACTCCGGACCACACCGGAGACTCTGGACTTGGCAGACCGGAGACTCGATGCAGGTTTCGAAACGATGGCAAATGTATGTGGTCTTTTCCCAAGAGTGTGTGTCATGTTTATCTATGATAATACCAACCTGTGGACAATAACAAACTGTGAAATGATCTACTTGTTGTTAACGAACACCAAAAGTGATTATGACAATAAATGTCCTTTCAATCTCCCCCTTTTTGGTGTTCGATGACAACAAGTGATTTGCATGGAATAACATAAAATGTGGCTCCCCCTGACTATGTGCAACAAGATAATGAAGTAAATCATGTAAAGAGAGACAAAAATACCAACGATGGTACGCATAGATCTCACATGAGTTACAATAGACGTTGCACACGAGCACATAGTCAGACACACATAAGAACAGTAGATAACACACAAGTTCAAGCTCGAATATCCAAATAATAAAAAAGGAAAGGCAAATAACGGCAGATAGTCGCACGCAAATCCCTAGCCCCATGCAAAGCGGATGAGAATGTCTTCTCCCCCTTTGGCATCGAAACACCGAAAAGGGAAAAGACCTATACTAACGCCCCAATGACTCAGTAGTCATCGTCATCCTCGTCGTCCTCGGCATTCTCAACCTCATCCTGGTCATCCTCATCCTGGTCATAGTCATCATCATCATCATCCTCAGGGATAGCAGGCCCTTTGCCGTGAGGGCGAGAGGAGGAAGTACCACAGTATCCAAACCCAGGTGACATCGAAAGCGTCGCGATCCACGGACTATCTTGTTGGGCGTTCCATGCCCCAAATGAGAGAGTGTGATCAGACTCTGTGGACTGCTGGGCACCATGCTCATCATTGTATTCATCTTCACCTTCCTCAGTATCAGCAGCACCCTGGTCCTTGATCTCTTTGAGGAGCTTCTCCATGCGGCGGTTGCTTTGGTAAGATGCATGCTGCTGCTTGCGAATGTCAACGTTCATGCAGCAAAGAGTCCTCTCCCAGAAGTTGGCCTTCTTGACCTTCTCATGCACATAGGCTCTAGTCATGGAAGGCATAGGGACATTTGAGGCATTCTTCCTCCAAACTCTGGTTGGAGAGGGAGCCCTCTCCGTCTCAGTATCCTCATCATCATTTCCATATCGGCGCCTTGGAGCTGGCCCCATATGCCCCTTCTGCTGTAGAGAGACCAGAGTGTGCGCCGTGAGGTGTGGTGGAACGGCATTGGGAGAATCATGCGGCTACGAGTTGATTAGTCTCATAACCAAGGGTGCATATGGAGGAGATTTCTTGAATAGAATTGCATGGAACATCTCCTCGAAAATGAAGTCCATCACATCAATGGGTGCAGCCTTAGCATCAGGTCCAGCATTGAAGGTCCGGTGAGTATGGTACAGGAGGTTGACAAGGCCTCCCCTGAGAGCATCATCATTTCCAGCACTTGGAGCAATAGTGTGACAGAAAATCCTCAGCATAAGGTTGTAGAGGGGCTTGAGTCCCTTGGAGGCCCCCACAACACCATCATCATACAGAGGTGCCAGTTTTTGCTTGTTCTCACCCAATGATGCGGAATGCATGCGCAGCCCCACAGGAGTAGATATGTCGTGGAAAGTCTCAAAGATGACATTGACGAAGTCATGGAAAGTAGCTGTGCAGCGAGTAGAGCCAGTCATCCACACCATAGTCCTAGCAAGATCAGTCCCAAATACCACAGTGGCATAGAACTGCTGAACGAGGTGCACACTGTAGTCTTCATGCAGCTCCATCAAGTTGTAGAGACCCAGCTTCTCACAGATCCACAGGGCATCACTGAAATACGGACTCTAGCGCATTTGCTCAATGTTCATGAACTTCTGAGGGCAAACCGGTGATTTGGTGAGTACACCATACACATCCTTCATGAACACACGCTGCTCTTTCCTCCAGAAACGAGGGTCATCACTAGTACGAGGTAGTGCATAGAAATCTATCTTCCTCAGCTCATGGAACTCCACTTTAGACATCTTGTTTAGGGACTGGAGGTTGTCATACTTGGCTCTCTTTGCACGTTCCTCTCGTTCAGCCCTTTCTTGATCCCTCTTCATGTAAGCTACATCACGTGCCTGCTGTTTTCGGTTGGATGGAGGCACGATAAACTGACCCTGAGCTTCATCATAGCGAGGAGTGCCCCTTTGGTACGATGAGGGCGACTAGAACCATCACCTGTGAACAACAGTGAGGGAGATAGCATGGAGATGAGTATATATGTCCCAAAGATGCAGTACAGGAGCTTTGATGCATTTCTGGACTACTTTGACCCACCCAGCACCAGAGTCTCCGCGCAAACACCGGAGTCTCCGTTCAGACCGAGTCTCCGGTCACTGGACAGTCTCCGGCACTGACCGGAGTCTCGGGACCTAAGTCCAGTCTCCGGTCGGGAGGCTCGGGTATCGGGACGATGGTGAGGTAAATCTAGTAGATCGGGCAATGCAACAAGGCTAAAATCTTGAGTGCAAGCAAACAAGTGATTCCTATGGACAAATCCGCAACAATCCTCAAAAACACATCTAGGGATGAACCCTAGGAGGAAAAAGGTGAGGAGAGGTACCAGATCTGTCCATGGGATCGATTCCTTCGGTGTGAATGACCCAATGGAGGAGAGGAGAAGGTTGGCGGCTGCAGCGGATCCCGGGGCTTCTTGACCTCGGGAGGATTTTGGAGGAGGCGCGGGTTTGGAGGTAGGGGCGGGGTGAAGAAAGAGGAACTGCTGTTCGATTCACCGTGCCCCTTCTTTAAGTGACAGAAACCGTCCAGACCGGAGACTCCGGTCTACACCGGAGACTCCGGTGTTTATACACTGGAGACTCCGGTCCTCCTCGACCAAAAATTCCAGGAAAGGTGTTTGGGGACATATATGAGAGATAGATGGTTTTTAAGATAGGGAAAGGGCTTGGGTTGAGACATCAAACTGTGAAGAACCAACAAGATCCATAGAAGTTCGAAGATAAACAGAAAAACTCCAAGAGGCTAAAATCAAGCAAATGACAAACATGAGTAAGTGCCAACCTCTCAAGTAAGAGAGGGCGGTGGCCTTGGCCACCATATTTGAGTATACTTGGCTTGGCACCACGAAGATATATCTTGGGTCCATTACTAACACTCATCATTAAGCTCACATATCACTAAATGATATTAAGAGGAATGATTTTGATTGCTTTGGGCATCATGGGGGGAGGGATGGTCCAATCAATTAGGACCGCACTCCCCCTATATCCATGCCTACACCTAGACCAAATATGAGATGAAACATAGGTGAGAGTGCAATAACATCAAGTCAAGCTCCTTGAATCCACGATATTTAGTTCATTCCTCAAGTAGCAAAATCTTGCTTCATCAAGTGGCTTTGTGAAGATATCGGCAAGTTGATCTTTGGTTGATACATAGGATAGATCAATATCACCTGTAGCAACATGATCTGTAATGAAGTGATGTCGAATCTCAATATGCTTTGTCCTTGTGTGATCCACTGGGTTGTATGCAATCTTGATGGCACTTTCATTGTCACATAGAAGAGGCACTTTGTCACAAAGGACACCATATTCCTTTAAAGTTTGCCTCATCCATAGCAATTGGGTGCAAGCACTAGCAGCAGCAACATACTCGGCTTTGGCGGTGGAGAGAGATATACAATTTTGCTTCTTAGAAGACCAACATACCAAGGACCTACCAAGGAATTGGCAAGCCCCAGATGTTGATTTTCTATCATCCTTGTCTCCCGCCCAATCCGAGTCCGTTTATCCACAAAGAGCGAATGTTGAGCCTTGAGGGTACCAAAGACCATAAAATGGGGTATGAACTAAATATCGAAAGATTCTCTTGACCGCCATTAAATGGCTTTCCTTAGGAGCCACTTGATATCTTGCACACACACCTACACTCAACACAATATCGGGTCTAGATGCACAAAGGTAAAGCAAAGAACCAATCATAGACCGGTATACCTTTTGATCCACATCTTTACCATTTGGATTTTGTTCAAGATGAGTCTTTGTTGCCATGGGAGTTGGGGCTCCATTCAACTCTTGCATTTTGAATCTCTTGAGCATATCTTGAGTATACTTGGCTTGATTGAAAGTTCCTCCTCTTACTTGCTTGATCTCAAAGCCAAGGAATACTTTCAACTCCCCCATCAAGGACATCCGGAACCTACTAGTCATAAGCTTTGAGAATTCATCATTAAAAGCTTTGTTAGAAGAGCCACAGATAATATCATCAACATATATTTGGCATACAAAAAGCTCCCCATTAACCCTCTTAGTAAAAAGAGTGGGATCGATTTTCCCAACCTCAAAGCCACGGTCAAACAATAACTCTCTAAGGTGCTCATACCACGTGCGTGGGGCTTGCTTGAGCCCATAGAGTGCCTTATAAGGTTTGTAGACATGGTTTGGGAAGTTGGGATCCTCGAAACCCGGGGGTTGCTTAACATATACCAATTCATTTAAGGGACCATAAAGGAATGCACTTTCAACATCCATTTGTTGCAACTTAAAGTTATGATGTGCCGCATAAGCAAGAAGGATATGGATGGACTCAAGGGGAGCCACGGGTGCATAAGTCTCTCCATAATCAATGCCTTCAATTTGGGAATAGCCTTGTGCAACCAATCTAGCCTTGTTCCTTACAATGATTCCATGGTCATCTTGCTTGTTCTTGAATATCCACTTTGTACCAATAACATTACGGAAATCTTTAGGCTTCTCAACTAACTTCCACACTTTGTTTCTCTCAAAGTTGTTGAGTTCTTTGTGCATAGCTTCTAACCAATCCGAATCTTCAAGGGCTTCCCACACTTTCTTTGGTTCAATCATGGAGATGTGGGCTTGGTGTTCACTGAACCTCTTCAATTGAGCTCTTGTGGAAATTCCTTTCCTTAGATCTCCAACCACATTTTGGAGGGTGTGGTCTCTTAATTCCAACATTCTTTCTTTTCTAGCTTCGCGACGAGCGTGGATCTCCTCATTGTTTCTTGGGGGAACCTCTTCATCATTTTGATCCTCGTCTTGACCATCAACTTGACCTTGATCATCATTGGAGTCTTCCTCTACATTGGGAGGCACGGATTGACCTTGGTCTTGATCAAGTGCTCTTCTAGCCTAAGTTTGAGCTCGTCTCAAGACAGTTTGGATGGATCTTCCTTGACAAATTGACTTGGCACCACTTGACAACCCATCGAAAGGACCAAGCTCCCTTTGGTTAGAGTTCACACATTGATCACTATGTTGAGGGTTCACATCTTGTCTTTGGCTTGAGTCAATGTCCTCATTGGTAGATGGAGCATGTTGAGGTTGTGTAGATGAGGGCTCCACTTGAGTGGAGCATAGTTCTTCTCGATCCGCCATAAGGGGTTTCTCAACGGGGCGGATATAACCCACACCCATTCTTCCTATGGCATCCTGAGGCATTTCATCATCTGCATCACAAGCATCAACACGCCTCCCTTGGGGACCATCATATTCTTCGAAGGTCACACTACAAGTTCTATGACGGCTCCGGAGAGCTTGTCATAGATTCTATAAGTGTGAGATTCGAGACCATAGCCAACAAAAATACCCTCTAATGCTTTTGATTCGAATTTAGACAAACGAACACCTTTGATGAGATAGAAACACTTACAACCGAACACCCGGAAATAAGATATGTTGGGCTTGTTACCGGTAAGTATCTCATATGGAGTCTTGTTGATTTTCTTGCGGAGGTAGAGCCGGTTTGAAGCATGACAAGTAGTGGAGACGGCTTCGGCCCAGAAGTTGTATGGAGATTTAAACTCCGCCAACATGGTCCTAGCCATCTCAATAAGAGTCCGGTTCTTCCTTTCGGCTACACCATTTTGTTGAGGAGTGTAAGCAGCGGAATATTGATGTTTAATCCCCTCATCAGTAAGAAAGTCATTCGAGGTGTAGTTCTTGAACTCGGTGCCGTTGTCACTTCTTATAATCAACACGGGAACATTGTATTGCCGTTGAACCAAGTTGATGAAGTCGATACAAGTCTCTTGAGTCTCACTCTTCAACTTGAAGAAATAAACCTAAGAGTATCTTGAGAAGTCGTCAACAATCACCAAACAATATTTCTTCCCACCAAGACTTGCATGAGATGGAGGACCAAATAGGTCCACATGAAGGAGTTCCAAAATCTTGTTAGACTTGATTTGGTTCGTGGGCTTATGAGGAGCGTCATGCATCTTCCCTAGAACACATGCCCTGCAAACACGATCTTTGGCAAAGGAAACATTTTCTTTTAGTCCAACAATATGGCCCTCTTTATGGAGACTTTGCAAAGTTCTCATATTGACATGGGCTAGTCGGCGATGCCATAGCCAACCCACATCGGCCTTTCCGTATAAGCACATCGGACCTGCAGTGGCTTGCCCCGAAAAGTCCACCACATACAAGTCATTTTCGACGTACCCAACGAAAGCGACCTTGAGGGACTTGCTCCACATGAGGACCACAATATCATTATCAATAAAGACGACAAAACCCATCATTCCAAGAGCACGGACAGAAAGTAAGTTGTAACCAAGGGTTTCAACAAGCATGACGTTCACGAGTGTAATGTCGTGATCCACCACAACCTTGCCGAAACCCATTACCATAGATTTTGACTTGTCGGCGTATGTGACGGTGATTTGATCTTCATTTGGCACCAAGTCCTTGACAATGGACGAGCTTCCGGTCATATGACTAGTGCAACCACTATCGATCACCCATTTTGAACCTCCGGAAGCATAGGTCTACAACAGATCAAGTAGTTTTTAGGTACCCATTTTTCAATGGGTCCTCTTTTGTTAGCAACAAGGGTCTTGGGAACCCAAATAGACCAAGCAATATAACCATCATAAGGACCAACATATTGTGCATTAACATCACCATAGTAATCACGCATTAGAACATAGTGAGGGTTAGCACTACCCGCAAAGTCATCATGGGACATGGTTTTACCACTTGTGGTCTTACACTCCACAAGGGTCTTGTTGGTCACTTGTGCGGGTATGTCCTTCTTCTTCTTGTTGTTCTTCTTCTTTGTTTTGGAGACAAAACCAATGCCCCCTTTATCACCACTACGCCTTTGCTTGCTCAATATATCATCAATAGACTTGTTGCCTTGTGGAAATGTGGCATTCGAAAGCTCCCCCTTCAACCTAGCATTCTCTTCAAGGATAGTTGTGCTACTAGATGGAATGAAGTTACTAGGTGAAGGAATATTATTAATTGAGTTTGAAGTGTTTCATGGGACTTTGTGAGAGACAAGAGTTCACTCTCCAAGACCTTGTGGGCCTTGTTAAGCAATCTAAAATCCTCGGCAAGTTTTTCATGAACCACACCAAACTCAATCTTGTCCTTTTTAGCACGTTTGTATTTAGCAATAGCATGATCACGTTCTTTGATGAGTTTGTTAACAATGATGTCATTGGCCTCATCAAGCCCTTCAAGCTTTGACTCAAGAGACAACCTAGTCTCTTGTTCTTCTTCTAGAGCATTGCTCAAAGCCTCTAGTTCAATCATATGTTCATGCCCAAGTTTACATCTAACATCTAGAAGCTCTTGAGTATGGGAGAGTTGATCTAAGATGTTCCCAAAATGTAGATTAGCATCACCTTCTAGGTTAGTCATGAACTCATCAAAGGCAACTAATTCCTTTTTAACATCAAGAGACATTTCATCATCACATTCATCATTATCTAGTCGAGTAGAGTGGGATGATGATGATACCTCCGTTCCTCTTGCCATAAGGCAAGTGACGTTCTTGGTGGAAGAGTTCTCATTTGGAGAATCGAAGAGTGAGAGTGTTGGAGAAGAGGTGGTGGCTAGAGCAGCCACACCATGCGAAGTTTCATCTTCCTCGTCTTCATCATCTTCATTGTCGGAGGAGTATTCTTCATGAGTGATCAACACAATTTCTCCCGGCTTCTTGTTGACGGGATTCTTCTTGATGAAGGGTTTCTTGTAAGGTGACTTGAGAGTCTTTTTCAACACAAGCTTACCACCGTAATCCTCTCTCTTCTCATAGGGACAGCTTGCCACAATGTGATAGCGGTCACCACAGTTAAAGCAAGTTCTCAACCTAGTGGTATTCTCTCTTTTCCCATTTGGATTGCTTCTTTGTTGCATTTCCATCTTGGCCTTGGCGGGGTTCTTCCAAAAGTTCTTGGCATAGAAAGCCATGTATTGACTATGAGCAATCTTGACGTCATCGGGATGGTCCAAGGGGAGACCTTCATCACTATCATCTTCATCTTCAAAGTCCACAACTTTGGCCTTCAAAGCAACATTGACCACATTGCTCATACGGAGAGCACGAGAGCGGGCATCTTTGGCATTCTTGGCGGCGACCTTGAAAGCGGCCATCTCTTGCATAACTTCATTTGAGGTCATGACATGATAGTTGTGTCTACCTTGTAAGCTCTTCAAGTCGGTGGGCTCAAAAGGCATGAGTGCACTCACATATTTCCTTTTTATCCATGCATCATCCACATGTGAGGCACCCACATTTCTAAAAGCGGTGGCGGTGGTCTTGAGCCTTCGATACATGTATTCGTAATCTTCACCTTCTTTCATGTAGAAACCTTCAGCTTCATTGCTTAGAGCATCATATCTGTTCCTCCTCATACTCTCATTTCCAACAAACAACACAGTGAGAGCATCCCAAGCTTCCTTGGCAATGCTAAAATGCTCAATGTGAGGATAATCCTCTGTTCCCAATCCTTGTTGAATCATATGCAAAGCAGTGGCATTGAGTTGACTATTGACAACCTCTCTTCTTGTCAAGTTGTTTGAATCCCCAATAAAGAGTCCATGCTCGATGATGTTCCATAGTTCAATGCATGAGCTGCGCATATGAGTTCTCATTAGTGATTGCCATTGAGCAAAAGTAGCAGACTCTTCTAGCTTAGGTGGGTCACCTCTATTGTACACATGAGGGTGAGGGATGGGAGGATCGGGAGAGTACCAAGAATCACGGTTCTCGCCTTTCCCCCCATCAATTCATGTGGAGGAATGAGCATTGTCTAGTTTATCCCCTACCACCATACCTTCGGGGGATACCGGAGTATTCCCTTTAGGTGCGGATGGTAGTTCCTCTTGAGGGGATGGGGGTGATGAGCCATCTTTGTCTTTAAGAAGTTGCTCAAGCATCTTCTTGACTTTGTTGACCAAGGAAGAGCTCAATCTTGTTTCCAAGTTTCTGAGATCTTCCATGGTCACCGGAGTTGACTCACAACCACCATCCCCTTCTTGGCTACCCATATTCTCTTAGGCGGTAAAGCCCGAAAAAAGAGCCGAGGCTCTGATACCAATTGAAAGGATCGTATGGGCACCTAGAGGGGGGGGTGAATAGGTGCTACTTCAAATTTTACTCTTTTTCAAATTAGGGTTTGACAAGAAAGGTAAATTCTCTAGAATATGCAACTATGGTGAATTTACCTATATGTCAAGCAAGCACAAACTAACACAACACTAAGCAAGAACAAGTAAGTAAAGTGCGGTAAAGGATAGAAGTAACCAAGGGAGTGGACGCGGAGACACAAGGATTTGTTTCCCGTAGTTCCTTCCTTTTGAGGGGAAGTACGTCTATGTTTGGAGAGGGGGTGGTTTCAAACCACCAACGCCACGAGAGGCCTCCCTTGTTCTCCGATGAACCTCACCCCAAGGGGCTCGATTCACCTTCCACTATATCGGCAACCTTCAAGGTGGAAGCCGGCACCTTTACAACAAGTTCGGGGAACACATCCACAACTGAATTGGAGGCTCCCAAATACAAGCAAGCTGTCAAGACAAATCAAAGACAAGCTTGTAAGAACCAAATCAAAGTTAGGGTTTCCAAAGAAACACTAGATCTTGGGGGCCCTCAAGTGAATGAGGGGGAAATGAAGATCTCTCTTGGTGAAGATGTGAATCAAGGCCTCCTCCTTCGATTCTCCAAAGATCAGTGACTTTGGATGGTTGGATGAAGAGATCTTGTGGATTTGGTGGCTCTAATGGTGTTGGTGTTCTTGAGCAGCTCGAGCAGCTGGAGGAAGAAGATAAGGGTCCCTATTTATAGACTGCCCCCTCCATGAACCGTTATCTGACCGTTGAAGAAAAGTCAGACCGGAGACTTCGGTCTGTAGACCGGAGACTCCGGCCAATCTTCGGACCAGCCTCCGGACCGCCCATCTGAATGACCCAGCGCATTTCTTCACCAGCAACACCAGAGACTCCGGACTTTCAACACCGGAAACTCCGGTCAGAACAAAGTCCGGAGACTCCGGCCAATCTCCGGACCAGTCTCCGGACAGGCCAACAGAATGTCCCAGCCAAGTCCTGGGAGGCACCACCGGAGCCAGCACAGGAAACTCTGGACCACACCGGAGACTCCGGTCTGGAGTTTCCAGAACAGTGGCAAATGTATGTGCTCTTTTCCCAAGAGTGTGTGTCATGTTTATCTATGATAATACCAACCTGTGGACAATAACAAACTATGAAATGATCTACTTGTTGTTAACGAACACCAAAAGTGATTATGACAATAAATGTCCTTTCAATCGTGTTCTTCACGAGGTGTGTGTTCGCTTCCGCTACCTTCTCCCTTTCCCCTCGCTTTCCCATCGATTTGACCACAAGATCCGTGAAGATAGGGCCACCCAAGAGGTTAACCCCTCCATCAATGAACCTCATGAATAAGATTTTTATGGACTTCCTAGATAAGTTTGTCGTTGTTTTGATCTATTACAAATCAGAAGAAGAACATGAGCTACACCTGAGGACCATCCTTGGAACCCTTAGGGAGCATCAGTTGTATGCCAAGTTTAGCAAATGTGAATTCTTGTTACAGGAGGTAGGATTCCTCAGACATATCATATCAGCCGGAGGAATTGCCTTTGACCCTGCCAAGTTTAAGGATGTGTAAGAATGGCAAGCCCCAACCACTCAAACCCAAGTTCGTGCATTTCTCGGATTAGGTGCATATTACCGCAAGTTAGTAGAAGGATTCTCGATCATCGTGAGACCCATGACCCAATTGTTGAAGAAGGATTAGAAGTTTGAATGGGTGGACAAACGTGAAGCAAGTTTTCAAGAACTTAAGTAGAGATTGATCTCAGCCCCAATCTTGATCATGCCGAATATTACCAAGCCTTTTGATGTGTATTGTGATACATCCAAGATCGGTCTCGTATGTGTGCTTATGCAAGAAGGCAAAGTTATATCTTATTTATCCCGACAACTGAAGCAACATGAGTAGAATTATCCTACCCATGACCTTGAACTAACAGCCGTAGTTCTAGCCTTGAAGACATGCCGACATTACCTTATGGGGAACCGTTGTGACATTTATTCGGATCACAAGATCCTGAAGTATATTTTCACTCAGAAGGAGCTGAATATGAGGCAGAGGAGATGTATAGAGCTAATCAAGGACTATGATCTATACATTCACTATCACCCCGGTAAACCAATGTGGTAGCAGATGCCCTTAGTAGATTGCCTCGTCACTTGAACTCCATGATTCTAAAGGAGCAACCAAGTTTGCACAAGGTGTTGGAAGATTTTAGAATGGTATTAGTAAGTGAAGGATTTTTGGCTATCATAGAACTTGAACCCACTTTGATCAGTCAGATTTAGGAGGGGCAGAAAGGAAATGCTAGTATCGATGGAATAAAAAGTCGTATTGGTATAGGGAAGGTACCCGGATTCACCGAAGATGAAGGAGTTTTGTGGTACAATGGATGTATCTATGTTCCAGCAGATTCAGAATTGAAGCAAGCTATTTTGAAAGAAGCCCATGATATGCTTTATTCTATCCACCCCAGAGGAACAAAGATGTATCAGGATTTGAAGGAGCAATTTTGGTGGCATAAGATGAAGAGAGAAATCGGAAGCTACATAGCCAAGTGTGACATTTTTCAGAGAGTCAAGGCGGGACATCAAAGACCCGCAGGACTATTGCAACCATTGCAGATTCCGGAATGGAAATGGGATTCAGTCGGAATGGATTTTATCACTAGTTTGCCTACATCTAGTAGAGGAAATGACTCTATTTGGTTCATAGTAGATCGACTGTCCCAAGTCGCCCATTTCTTACCTGTCAAGACCACCTATCGGAGTTCGAAGCTAGGAGAGTTGTACATTGCTATAATAGCTAGTTTGCATGGAGTCCCAAAGAACATTGTGTCGGATCGAGGAACCCAGTTTACCTCGAGATTTTGGAAGAAAGTCCTAGAAGGATTAGGAACAAGACTAGATTTTAGCACAACTTATCACCCTCGGACTGATGGACAAACGGAGCGAGTAAACCAAATACTCGAAGATATGTTGAGAGCCTGTGTGCTAGAATATAGATCTAAATAGGAAGACTGTCTGCCTTTCGCAGAATTTTCATACAACAACAGTTTTCAAACCAGTTTGCAAATGGCCCCATTTGAATTCATGTATGGAAGGAAGTGGCGTACCCCTTTGAATTGGTCAGAAGTAGGAGAGAGTGAGATTTTCGGACCCGACATCCTACGGGAAGCAGAAGAGAAAGGTCACAAGATCCGTGAGCACCTCAAGACCGCCTAGTCTAGACAGAAGGGTTATGCCGACAAGAGACGTCTAGACCTCGCTTTCAATATCGGAGATTTTGTTTATCTCAAAGTGTCATCTTTGAAGGGAATGCAACATTTTCAACTCAAGGGAAAGTTAGCCCCCCAGATATATCGGATCTTTAAAGATTCTGACTCATCGAGGAGAAGTATCGTATCAACTGGAACTTCCAGAGGAGATGTCAGCATTGCATAATGTGTTCCACATATCGTTACTTTGCAAATGCCTAGAAGTCCTGGAGAAGACCGAAGTTTTCAAGAATATTGATCACCGAACCATAGAGATCAACAATGACCTGACGTATCCCGAAGTACCCATCCGTATTTTGGAGGAAGCTTTCAGAACCACCAAGACTCGGAGCATCAAGTTTCTCAAGATCCAGTGGAGTAACCACACTTTAGAAAAAACTTTTGTTAATTAAAATCATTATATATGCATGTGTGTATGTGATGAATGTATGAATGCATGAATGGACTTGTGTGATTGTGGTGAATAGCAAGGAATTGTTTAAAGATGAAAACAACAACATCTAAAGAAATTTCTGAAGGAAATATGCCCTAGAGCCAATCATAGAGATGATTATAATTCATATGTATCCATGAGTTATTGTAATGTTCCTTGAATATCCATATCAGGCAACTTGTATTGATTGGCAATTATGTGAATTATTTGTGAAACTCTTTACTTGTATGGTTATTTAACAGTTGTCCCTAGTCGAAGCTCATGTGAGGACACAAGTGAATATTAGACTAGCACATCGATTGGTTGATGACTATGTTTCGCAAGTCATAGACATGGAGATGTCAAACCAACGATGTGGGCACATGTTATGAACATGGGGTTGGACTGACCCAACTTGAGACTAGCAATTAGTTGCAACTCTCTCTCTACACATCGTGTATGTTTTGTCCGTTGACCTGAGATTGTCGCATGTACTTGAGATGTGGATCGACCTACTTTGGGGCTATCAAACGCTGCATCATAACAGGGTAGTTATAAAAGTAGATTTCGGGTTTGTCCTGAAGCATGCTGCAAGGTATGGTCAATCAAGATGGGATTTGCCCCTCTCTACTTGAGAGAGATATCTCTGGGCCCCTCGAGTGATCGGATCCGGAAATGCATGGCCGTGCTACATAAGGTTAAGAGTTAACCTAGTAAAGGGATTCTGAATCACAGTATCGAGAAAGAGAGGTCAGCTTGTAGCTAGACCAAATATCGTGAGGCAAAGGGAAAGACCTTGTGATGGTTCGTCCGATATGATCTTTGTATGCGTTTAGGAGTTGGCACGTCTTGCTAGAGGCCGCTACCAACTATTGGCAGAATAAGTGTATTCGTGTCATGTCTATACGTATATGAACCTATAGGGTCACACACTTAAGGGGCTGGAAGCCTAATGAGGATTGGATCCGAATTAGACCAGGCTTAGGCTAGTAATGGGATGCTAATGTAGAAGCCCACTAGGGACTCCTATATAACAGAGGGTGGGGCGAGCTGACCAGGGTTAGACCTTGGACCATTCCACCCAGCCGCCACTCCTCACGCTTGTGTTGCATGCGCGGACCTAGCAGTCCGACGTCTGACGCTTCCACCCTATATGTGTGGATACCTCGGAGGTGCTGCATCTGTAGAGTTTGGACGAGCCGCGCAAGGGGAGCTGCTCGTGGGACGAGAACAAGGAGGAGTCGTAGATCGTCTCCACTTCCTCGATGTGCTTCATCAAGTTCCGCCACTACGCGTCTAGTGGTAATCCCGTGATCTATGACAACAGTAATCCTGGTTTACGCGGTAGAATTTTTTTAATTTGCGCTAGTGTAGCCTACCCGTATCCCTTCAATTCCATGAAGAAACAAATCAAGAAATTCAAAAACAAACAAAACAAGCAAATGGTCATTTTTGCCAATCTTTCTCACTAGGCCACTTTGAGTGTTTCTAGTCCAAGATTTCAAATAGAAACTAATCCATTTCTTTTCACCCCTTGCTAGACAAACGGAAACTGAACCCAATCCCACCTTGCAAACCCACAAAAACATTTGGCAACCTTATTCAAATGACATTTAAAATTTGAATCTAGTTCATATGAGAAAATCACCATTTCTAAAAACCCAACCAAACTAGTGCACCTTGACAAATCCAAGTAACCGAAGACTACCTAGTATGTGACCATTGCACCTACCAAGTTTCATCCAAAATTTCAAATTTAAATCTCTTACGGCAATTTCATCAAACACCTTCTGAGCACAAATCAAATTAAACAACAAACACTATAGTGAGAAGTGTATGTGCCAACCTTGTTCCCTATCTAGCTCTCACTACACTCTTAGTAGATAATCTAACTTGTTTAAGCAGTTCTAGCTCACTGTGAACTTGACTATGCCATCAATGGTCACCATGGTCGAGCACACATGCCACCCCCAACATCGACAGCGTGCTACGGGCCTAAGTATCCTCGCCGACCGTGTCTAGCCAGCAAGCCACCATCCACCGCTGACGAGGTTTAATCTCGCCAATGCCCATTGTTATGATATTGGTTATGGAGAAGGTGGGGATGCTGGAGATCATGGAAGGGTTAGCAAACAAGAATCAAGGGGACACAAAGTTTACCCATGTTCAGGCCCCCAGAGGGAAAACCCTACTCCTGCTTGTCTGCTCTTGATTACGGTGGAACCGAAAGTTACAAGGGTGTGCATATGCTATCTGGCGTGGAGGTGTGTATGCGGTGAGAGGTGCCCTCCTCGCCGTGCCTCCTAGCCTTTATATATATAGGCAGGTCCCGGGCATAGGTCGAGTCGGTTTGTAGATTAGGGCTTGCCCTTTGAAATTCTATCTACTCTAGTCTTGTTCTCCAAGCATCGGAAGGCGTCATGGAATTGGACCACCCGGAACCTCCGCGGGCCGCATATCTCGCAGTGGGCCTTCCTTCGGGCTGGACTAGGTATGTTGATGTTGTGTACCCGTGGGGTATAACCATGTCAGTATCCCCCAACTGCTCACTTGAATCGCAGATTCGGCTGAGGACTCCTTAGTATTCCGGGTGCAGTTTTATGCATGTTTATAAGAGAATGGTTTTAGTTCGTAGGGATTGTTGATGCGTTGCCTGACTCTCCTAACGGATCAGGGCCAGTTAACTGTCTTAGGACAAAACAACACGATCTTCTTCAGACTCGAGTCCCTAGACTCGAATCTAGAATGGATGCTGGTGTAATTCGACTCAGACCACTAAGGTCTTACAGGAGTTGAATCCTAGTAGTTTTCGAGTGATATAACCAATGTGTCCCTTCAAACCCCGCAGGAGAGACCCCCCTTAATCGTAGCCCCTTTTGTATCTCGTTAAGGTAACTAGGTTCTGCGATGTCACATGATCCGGTAGAATGCAATTCTATGCATCACTTGTTTTTGCAGGATGTATGTGATCAGTATGGCCCATATATGTATGTGATGCATGTATGATATTTTGCATTACTGCGTGTCGTGAGTAGGGCAACACGACTGGAGCCATATGTGTTGTCATTTATTGTAATGGCCTGCGTGCCAACTTATGATGATCCCAATACTATGTAATTTTGATTACTAGCTGTTAGGAGTAATAGCTTGTATTAGTTCATGGAGGATCTTGAATCACTTAGTATCAATGGAGTGATATTTATTTAAGTGGGACTATATGCTATTAAATTGTTTAATATGTCTTACTCTTTCATGGTTACATGGCTTAGTATTTTGCATGTTTTCTGTTGTAGATCAATGGCACCGAACACTGCATCACCTTTTTCTTTGCGTTTGATTCTTGACAAAGATAAACTTAATGGAACAAACTATACGTACTAGGTCGATAAACTGAGAATTGTTCCCAGGTTTGATAAAAAGGAAACGGTTGTCGATACCCCAATCCCCGATGAACCTGCTGATAATGCATCTGCTTCCCTAAAGAATGCCTACAAGAGAGCATGTGATGATTCTCTTGAGGTTAGCTGCCTTATGCTTGCATGCATGGAACCTGAACTCCAAAAGAAGTTTGAGGATCAGGATGCGTACGATATGATCGTTGCGCTTAAGGACATGTTCCAAGATCAGGCAAGGACTGAGAGGTACAATGTTGCCAAGTCCTTTGTCGAATGCAAGCTAGCAGAGGGAGAAGCTGTAGGCCCCCATGTGATCAAAATGGTTGGTTACAGTTAGACTATGGAAAAGCTTGGTTTTCCACTAGGCCAAGAGATGGCCACTGACTTCATTTTGGCGTCTCTTCCATCCATCTATGGGCAGTTCATTTCGAACTACCATATGCATGGGGTGGAAAAGGGCCTTAATGAGTTATGCGAGATGCTAAAAAAAGCAGAAAGTGACATGAAGAAGTGTGGAGGGCATAGCCATGTGATGGCTGTGCAGAACAAGCCTAGCTTCAAGAAAAAGGGTACTTCTTGGAAGAAGAAGAGCAAGGCTAAGGATACGATCCCTAAGCCTGCACCCAAGCAAAAGGCTGGACCTGTAGAAGACACTGAGTGCTTCTTTTGTCATGAACATGGCCACTGGAAAGGAAACTGCAGCAAGTACCAGGATTCTTTGAAGAAGAGTGGAAGTAAGAGTACTTCCCACTCAGGTACGCTTGTTGTAAATGTTGTGGACATTCTTCTCGCTGATTCCTATGTTAACTCTTGGGTATTTGATACCGGATCGGTTGCTCATATTTGCAATTCGATGCAGGGGCTAATAAGGACTAGAGAAGTGCAGAAAGGCAAAGTGGATTTTTGCGTCGGAAATAAAGCAAGGGTTGCTGCATTGTAATGTTCCTTGAATATCCATATCAGACAACTTGTATTGATTGGCAATTATGTGAATTGTTTGTGAAACTCTTTACTTCTATGGTTATTTAAGAGTTGTCCCTAGTCGGAGATCATGTGAGGACACACGTGAATATTAGACTAGCACATCGATTGGTTGATGTACATGTTTCGCAAGTCATAGACATGGAGATGTCAAACCAATGATGTGGGAACATGTTATGAAAATGGGGTTGGACTGACCCAACTTGAGACTGGCAATTAGTTGCAGCTCTATCTCTACAAATCGTGTACGTTTTGTACTTAGACCTGAGATTGTCGCATGTACTTGAGATGTGGATCAACCTACTTTGGGGCTATCAAACGCTGCATCGTAACAGGGTAGTTATAAAGGTAGCTTTCGGGTTTGTCCTGAAGCATGCTGCAAGGCATGGTCAATCAAGATGGGATTTGCCCCTCTCTACTTGAGAGAGATATTTCTGGGCCCCTCGAGTGATCGGATCCAGAAATGCATGGCCGTGCTACATAAGGTTAAGAGTTAACCTAGTAAAGGGATTCTGAATCACAGTATCGAGAAAGAGAGGTCAGCTTGGAGCTAGACCAAATATCGTGAGGCAAAGGGAAAGACATGTACTAAACCTTGTGATGGTTCGTCCGATATGATCTTTGTATGCGTTTAGGAGTTGGCACGTCTTGCTAGAGGCCGCTACCAACTATTGGCAGAATAAGTGTATTCGTGTCATGTCTATACGTATATGAACCTATAGGGTCACACACTTAAGGGGCTGGAAGCCTAATGAGGATTGGATCCGAATTAGACTAGGCATAGGCTACTAATGGGCTGCCAATGTAGAAGCCCACTAGGGACGCCTATATAAGAGAGGGTGGGACGAGCTGACCAGGGTTAGACCCTGGACCATTCCACCCAACCGCCACTCCTCATGCCTGTGTTGCACGCGCGGACCTAACAGTCCGGCTTCTGACGCTTCCACCCTGTACATGTGGATACCTCGGAGGCGCTTCATCTGTAGTGTTTGGACGAGCTGCACAAGGGGAGCTTCTCGTGGGACGAGTACGAGGAGTCGTGAATCTGCTGCCTCGACAGCTTCATCAAGTCATAGCCCGCGTCTAGTGGTAATCCCGTGATGTATGACAACAGTAATCCTGGTTTATGTGGTAGAATTTTTTTGATTTGCGCTAGTGTAGCCTACCCGTATCCCTTCAATTCCAAGAAGAAACAAATCAAGAGAAATTCAAAAACAAACAAAACAAGTAAATGGTCATTTTTTCCAATCTTGCTCGCTGGGCCACTTTGAGTGTTTCTAGTCCAAGATTTCAAACAGAAACTAATCCATTTCTTTTCACCCCTGGATAGACCAACTGAAAGTGAACCCAATCCCACCTTGCAAACCCACAGAAACATTCGGCAACCTTATTCAAATGACATTTGAAATTTGAATCTAGTTCATATGAGAAGATCACTATTTCTCAAAACCCAACCAAACCAGTGCACCTTGATAAATCCAGGTAACCGGAGACTACCTAGTATGTGACCATTGCACCTACCAAGTTTCATCCAAAATTTCAAATTTAAATCTCTTACGGCCATTTCATCAAACACCTTATGAGCACAAATCAAATTAAACAACAAACACTATAGTGAGCAGTGTATGTGCCAACCTTGATCCATCTCTAGCTCTCACTAGACTCTTAGTAGATAATCTAACTTGTTTAAGAAGTTCGAGCTCACTTTGAGCTCGAACATGCCATCAATGGTCACCATGGCCGAGCACACTTGCCACCCCCAACGTCGACAGAGTGCTACGGGCCTAAGTAGCCTCGCCGACCATGTCTAGCCAGCAAGCCACCGTCCACCGCTGACGAGGTTTAATCTCGTCAATGCCCATTGTTATGAGCTTGGGTTTGGAGAAGGTGGTGATGCTGGAGATCGTGGAACGGTTAGCAAACAAGCAACATGGGGACACAAAGTTTACGCATGTTCAGGCCCCCGGAGGGAAAACCCTACTCCTGCTTGTCTGCTCTTGATTACGGCAGAACCAAAAGTTACAAGGGTGCGAAGATGCTATCGGGCGTGGAGGTGTGTATGCGGTGAGAGGTTCCCTCCTCGCCGTGCCTCCTAGCCTTTATATAGATAGGCAGGTCCCGGGGATAGGTAAGTCGGTTTGTATATTAGGGTTTGCCCTTTGAAATTCTATCTACTCTAGTCTTGTTCTCCAAGCATCCGAAGCCGTCATGGAATTGGGCCACCCGAAACCTCCGCGGGTCGCATATCTCACAGTGGGCCTTCCTTCGGGCTAGACTAGGTATGCTAATGTTGTGTACCCATCGGGTATAACCATGTCAGTAGCCCCCAAGTGCTCAGTTGAATCGCAGATTCGGCTGAGGACTCCTTAGTCTTTCGGGTGCATTTTTATGCATGTTTATAAGAGAATGGTTTTAGTTTGTAGGGATTGTTGATGCGTGTGCGTGACTCTCCTGACGGATCAGGGCCAGTTAACTATCTTAGGAGAAAACAACACGATCTTCTTCATACTAGAGTCCCTAGACTCGAATCGAGAACGGATGCTGGTGTAATTCGACTCAGGCCACTAAGGTCTTACAGGAGTTGAATCCCAGTAGTTTTCTAGTGATATACCCAACGTGTCCGTCAGGGTTTTCATCGCGTATGTTGACACGGTTTTTAACTGGCAGAGCGCAGTCAGGTGCGTTACCAGGCCATCAGATGGTATCTGTAGGTCTTATTTTTGCGTCGTAGACACAGCATCCAACATTTTACCACCGCGGAGGTGTTTCGGGTGGCCAAGGAGATTGCTTCTCACTTAGCGTTGGTTTGGGAAAAGTTGCCAGAAAGATTTTGTATTTTGACCCGAAGGATCACAATCGAAGAATTCATAGGGTGCGCGACCAGCGCTCCTATGGGAGTAGCCCTCGAGCCTCTGTTCGAGTCGTGGACCCGAGCAGAGACTTTTAATTCAGTTGTTTTTTAGCTTCAGGTCCGTAGGAAACAATTTTTTCGGATGCTTGATCAATCCTCCCTATGGGAGTAGCCCCCGAGTCCGTAGTGGATTCGTAGACTCGACGTGGGACTCGAAGATAGTTGAGAGTTAAAGTTCTTCAATCATTTCTCAGGTGCGCGGCCAGCGCTCCTGATAGGATAGCCCCGAGTAGTTGTTCGAATCATAGATTCGAGGAAGTACTTGTTTTTTTCAATCGAAGAATTCCAGCCGTTGCCAGGCTGCTTGATTACGTCAGTGCTGACGGTTGATGACCTCAACCGTCTACGGCACCAGAGGTGACGTGATAGGACGAACGTGGGTCCCACTTTCCTGACTTGGAGTTAACTAGTCATGCGCGACGTGGCGAGAATTGCGGCGTCTCCTCGATTTTGTGTGTAGTCGGCGGCGTGCGGGCAGCGGTTCGCTGCTTTGTTGACACGTGTACGGTTGGATCTGTCTCTAACGTTAGGGATTCTGGATGGATGGTCTCTGTTCATTGTCTTCAACCTTATAACCGTGGGGAAAACAGTGACTTGTTTTCACCCTTTGCCATTTGCTTTCTCCACTGCTTCCATTTTCACGAGCTCTTCCACGTGTGCACTGGACGTTCTCCGATCCTTTCCCTCTTTGTTCCTGTGCGCACATCACCGTCGTCCACGCTCTTCCATGGTCAAGTCGAGGAAGGCCTCTGCCGGAGTGGGCTCGAGAGCCGCCGCCGGTGGCAAGAAAGGTGCCACCACCGCTCGCAGCACTGATGGCAGGTGGAGGCACACGGAGACACACGAGGGTGACCTGCACAAGCTGTGCGATGCGGGGTTGATCCCGCAGGACAAGGAGGACGTCAAGATCACCGGCGATGAGCTAATATCCCGTCCACCCACAGGGTTTCGGGTGATGTTTGTCGCGTTTGTTCTTCGCGGCTTGTCGCTTCCTGTCCACTATTTTCTTCGTGGACTACTTTTTTTCTATGTCATCCAGCTTCATCATCTTTCGCCCAACTCTCTCCTCCACATTGCATGTTTTATCACTTTCTGCCAGTGCTGGCTCGGTATCGAGCCGCACTTTGGCCTCTTCTAGAAACTCTATTTTGTGAAGAGGCAATCTGGCACCGGCGGGGTCTACCCGCTTCGTGGCTGCATTGTTTCCCTCCGATCTTCTGTTCTCTTCTTTTATTTATCTATGTGCGAGTCCGTCCAATACCGGCGGAAGAAGTGGTTTTATATCCGCGACTCCACAGTGGACGGGCAAAATTTTGGCCTAGCTCCCTTCAACTCCTCCCAGGAGATCCTGCCGAAGAGATCCTGGAAGAACCATGTCCTGGAGGGCGAGGAGGCGGAGGTAGAGGAGCTCTACCGTCAGGTGCAGGCCCTCCAGATGGTTGCGGAGAAGGATGTGAATGTTGTGGATATCATCCGCACCTTCCTCAAACGTCGGGTGCAACCACTCCAGGAGAGGGCGCATCTGATGTTTCCTTACACTGGCCGCCACGACCCGATGAGGGTTTCGGCCGAGGAGCTGTCCAGGGGTGACCACGATAGGGCTCTTTGGCCGCTGCTGAAGTTCAAGGCTAAAGAGTACCTCCCAAAGAAGTCCTTGACCACCCCCTTCAGTTCTTCGAATCCAGTTCCTCAGGTTTAGAACTGCGTCATGGGTGTTGCTCTCTTTTTATGATTGCTGTCTTCACATGAATACGTGTTGCTTAATCACCATCTTTATCTTATTTTGCAGGAGCTGAAGGTAGCTGCCATGATGCCTCCGCTGCCTGAAAAGTATCCGATTGCGCCGGACAACGAGGTTGTAGACTCTGAGTCTGAACTTCCGCCGGCGCAATATCCAACCCACGAAGCCCCCGAGGCGAGCGAGGGGCAGACCCAAAAGCGATCCCAAAGTGAATCTTCGGATGCATCGATGTCGCCTACTCCTCGGGGCCCTTCTTTCTTGGAGCGGCATGGCGAGGATGATGGTGCTTCTTCCGCACCATATCTGGCTGTGCCTCTTCGAGCGATGGCGCCACAGCTGCCAGCCAAGAAGATGATGAAGAAGGAGAAGGCGCCGCCCTTCTTCAATCTTTCGGACATTGACTCGTAAGTTTCTTCGGCTGCATTGTATTCTGTGAGTAATGTTGTCTCTTGTTCTTGATCAATACTTTTTCTTGCAGACACTCCTCGGAGGGATCTCTTGATTCAGGGCACTCAGGAGGCCGTAGGGGAGTCGAAGCCGACGGCCCCTCCCTTTCATATTGTGGCAAACTATGAGGATAACGCCCTGAATCCCTCTCCACGAGAGGCTCGGGTGGTCGTTACTCAGAGACCGCACATGGACCTTCAGAGTCTCCATCTGAGCACGTAGGTTTTTTGCTCCTTCTTTTTTGTAGGGGATCCCACGAGACCTTTTCGGGTTGTTTTGTTGGGTCTTTTGCTATTTTTGGGGCGCAACCCCTGAGCTCTTTTTCTGTTGCTTTCTTGATCGTTTGCCTCTGCTTCTTTTTGCAGATGCTGCTGAGGCGAAGGAGCACCTAGAGAAGGAGGTGGCTACTGCCACCGAGGCTCAGGAGCGCCTAAGGAAAGAGTCTACGGATAGCGAGAGGGAGCTTGCTACTGCGGCTACCGCTCGCGAGAAGGAGATGTTCGACAGGCTGATGGCTGCGGCCAAGGCTTTCTCCGGTTAGTTTATTTGATTCGTTCTTGCTTTTCGGCTGCTCCCTATCTCGTTCTTATGAGGCTCTTGTTTTCCCTTCTTTCCTCAGATGCTTCAGGTATAATGTTTGATCGCGGTCCCATGGAGCATGGGAGCGTTCTATATGATGCCACTGCAGCGGTCGAAGATCACTGCGGCACTGCTGCTGGTTCTCTGGCGAAGGCCAAAGAGGTGCTCCAGCGCTTCTACAAGGAGATCATTCCCAAGGGCGCTGCTCTTGAGGATGTCGATGCTCTGGCGGATGCGCTATCAGAGGACGCTCATGTGGCCTACAAGCGCAAGAAGAAAGGCATCGGTGCCTCCATGGGTCTGACCATGGATATTGTAGTGGGAATGGCCACGGTAGATGCTGCAATCAGCAGCGAGTAGTAGAATGAGCGGCAACGGCGGCCAGCCATCTACGGTGCGAGATGATGGCGGAGACACAAGGGTTTACCCAGGGTCGGCCCCCCGGAGGGTAAAGACCTACTCCTTCTAGATTGTATTGATGAGAGAGTACAATGGGCGAGCTCGACGACTAGGCGGTGAGTCGCAGTGGGTGTATGATGGAACATGTCCTCTATGCGTACCCTAGGGAGGTTTATATAGGCTCACCTCACTAGGGTTTACAGATCTACAACCGAATTAGTTAACGATTCGAAGGGTATTTGACCTAATACGACTGGGCCTAGCTACGCTTCTGGGCCTCCAGCTTCCAGTCGCCTGGCTCCTTGTTAAGTCTCGATCCAGTCGGCGTCCTGCAGGCCCACTCGCTGGCAGCTTGGCCTAGTAGGAAACGTCCTGCTGGGTATACCCCACTCGGCATATCCCCATCAGTAGTCCACGAGGCCGTCATTGATTCATCGCAGGTGTTTTTTGGCAGTCGGAGTATGTGGGTCCAATTTGGATGCCCAGTAAAATCAGCGGTGGACTACCTGAATAAAAGGGGGAGCTTGTCATCTCAGTCGCAATAATGGCGACCATTCAAATCGTAGCATGGCGAATGGGTCGGCGAGTAGTCGAATCATTGAAGCTGGCGAGTCGAGTCAACGAAGTTAAACCATCAGCGCCTGTCAAACTAGATGTTGGGTAATCCAACGGTAATATCTGCGTAATAATCGCACGGTAATGGCTCCCGAAGATGGCGGGTAACATCCGCTATATAAGGAGAGTGGCGGGTGAACAACGATCATTTCCCACACTTCCTCCGATCTCACGCACTCCCAGTCTTCCGTTCCTTCGCGGCGATTAGCGCGACCCAAATCAACCCATAGCCCTAGATCCTCCAAGTGATGGACCCTTCGATGGAGCCATGGGGCAGATTCAATTGCACGAAAGTGCTGCTAAAATCATTCGAGGATGCGGGGATCCTCCGCGTCGGGAGATGGCGCATCCCCGCGGTCGGAGAAGTGGTACCAGATCTGTGCGATGGAGAGTTAATTTGCTTCACCATCCACCTGGAAAGGGGGCTCGGGTTCCCCACCTCCCTCTTCTTTTGCCGCTTTTGCGCCTACTACGGCATCCAGCCGTCAGACCTAGGTCCGCACAGTATGGAGAAACTCGCCATTTTTGTGGCCTTTTGTGAGTGCTACCTAGGCTGCCGGCCGTATTTCCCTTGTGGCAAGATCTATTCCACAAGAGGATCGGGCATGAAGACGCAGGCGACCCGATGCTGGCCGCGGGCGGCCTCCTGTTTCAGTTGAAGTCGAAGGCCTCCTTCTTCGACCTAATGCTGCCAAAGAAGGCAGCGAACGAGTGGAAGAAGCACTTGTTCTACGTGACCGAGTCGACGCCAGACAGCGAGGTGGCTCTTCCAATGTATTCCGCCGACCGGCTCGAGCTGCGTCGGCTCTAAGTCGCCAAGCTTCCGCATAACCAGCGGATGGTGGTTGACGAAATGCTGTAGACGATCCGTAGCTTGAAGAAGAAGGGCCTCCAGACAATCAACTTTTACAATTGCTGGTTTGGGCGACGACTGGTGCCTTTGGCCAGTCGCGCCCACTGCATGTACGAGTACACGGGCAAGTACGACGCGACGAAGTCTTGCACCGCCGAGTGGAGGCTCAACGATTACACGTCGGCGCTAAAGAAAATCACTGACGCGGAATACCTTGACACGAAGGCCGGGGTTCTCCCTTACACTTCGAGTCGCAAGGATCTGAAAGTAAGTCCATGCTTTCTTCTTCATTCATAGTCGTAGATATGCAGTTGCGGTTCGTGCTAATCGCATTTTGTCTTTGCAGTTGTTCCAAGTGGTGGAAGGTTGGCTTCCACCTGCTGACGACGAGAACTCGACCGAGTCTGTCGAGGAGGAGAGCGAGTCCTCGTCCTACAAGGGTCACAGCAGAGGCGATGACGCCGATGATGGCGACGATGATGATGATGAATATGATGATGAAGCCGTGGATGCCTCCGCACTCACGGTCCATAAGACCCGAGGGTAGCAACAACGTGAGCTCGAGGCTAGCAAGAGCCTCGAAGCTCACGACGTGGACGATGACGAGCTCCCCGAACAAACTTCTCGGCGCGTGGCCACCCTGTCGAAGAATAAATCGCCCCAGAAGAAGAAGAGGCCGGCTAAGTCGGCGTCACCACCTCGGTCCATGAGTAGCTCCGATGCTACCAGTGCAGCCGAGGAAGCTGGGGACGGTGTGCCAGCACATGCGACCACGGAGGCCGACGCGGTCGTGGTAGAAGGTGAAGTGTCGTTGGCGTTGCTGCCACCGCCCTTCGCCGCAGTCACCGGGCTCGGGGCTGCTCCAGCCATGGGGACGTCGCCACGGTGGGGAGCACCCGCGGCAATCGTTGCTGATCCTCCTGCCGCGACTTCGTCCTTGAAGAAGCCCTCGGTGTCTTGGGCACACAGCGTGTTCGAGACGGACCTCAGTCGGAAGCTGGGGCCGAAGTTGCAGAAGCCAACCAACATTCGTACTGGCCTGTGTTTTATCCCTGTCACCAAGTGAGTACTCCTAAGTTTTTTTGTTTGTCCAATCAATTCATATTCGACTGGCGAGTTTGCTGATGGCATTGTTTTGTAGGACCGGGGTGAAGAAAATAGGTAACCCTTTGGTGGCCAAGGTCCTGTTGGGTGCCGCAGAGGCGCAAGTCGACCCTTTGGAGAAGAGGAAGGGAGACGAGGTCGAGGAGCCCGTTGAAGGCGTAAAGAAGGCAAAGGGCGACGAGGTCATCACAATCTCGGACGTACCGGCGGTCGCCCCGAGCGAAGCACCGTTTGGGGCGGGTGCGGCCTTGAAGGCCACGGTGGACGCGGAGTCGTAGCGGGTGGAACCCGTGGCGTCACTCGGGGCGACGGGCCCGACCTCGAGTGGCGCGGGGGCTGCAGTAGCGACTTTCCCTCACTTCATAGCAAAGGACTCAGTGGCGAGTGAATCAGCGCCATCAAGCCATGTCCCTGAGGTCGTCGGCGCGGAGGTCGACCAACGTCGCGGGCGCACTCCTTTCGTGTTCCCGGTGGTGGACGCGACGGAGCTTCACGGCATGCTAGGTGACGCCATCCAGGTATGTCCAGTCCTCGAGGATCTGATCACTGAATTTTAGCGGTCGGATCCTTATTGATTTCACTGTCCAGTCCCCGAGCGGCTAGTTGCTGAATTTCAGCGGCTAGGCGCTTAGGAATTTCTTTCATGTCCAGTCCCTGAGTGGCTAGTCGCTGAATTTCAGCGGCTAGGCACTTAGGAATTTCTTTCGTTGTCCAGTCCCCGAGTGGCTAGTCGCTGAATTTCAGCGGCTAGGCACTGAGGAATTTCTTTGCTAATGCTTCCATGGTTGTGCAGGGCCTGCAGCACGAGTCGGCTGAGCGACTTGCCACCCGGGAGCGCCTGGAGAGGGAGCTCCATGCTATCCAAGAGAGGAATGAGCAGCTTCGGGAAACTGCCTGTATGTGGTCGTTGTTCTTGTTGTGGAAGTGTCGCTTGCTTTCTTCGTACTCATGGTTTTGTTGATGCATAGGGTCATGCTGCCGCGGTGAAGGAGGCTCGTCAAGGAATGGTCCCGGTGAGTGATCTGATGGCTGCTTAGTCATCCTTGAGCTCTATGGAGAGGCGAATCGCTGACCTGGAGTGGGAGCTCAAGGAGGCAAAGGCGGAGGCGACCTCGATGGATGAGAGGGCCAAGGAAGCCATTGTTGCTTATGCTGAGGAGCGGAAGATGTCAGATGCGCTCATCACCGGGCTACAGGATGACCTCTCCGGTCTTCAAGATTTCATCAGGGAGCATTTTCGCCCGTTGATTGGTGAGATCTTTGTTCCTTGGTGAGTACCCGAGCGTGCGGGTCGCATTGCTTTGTTGGAACCTTCCTTACTACTTGCTTGTGTGTTGCAGGGAGGATAACTGATGATGTTGACGAAGCGCAGTCGTATGATGCGCGACAATGTGTCACCAAGCTGGTTGACTTTGCCGCTCTCCCAGCGACCTGCATTCGTGCATACCTTCAGGAGATCTCATCGACAGAGGTGATCCCCAGCGACCTCGTTGAAGACTGGCGCTACCTAGAGAAGGCCCCAACTGTTGTTGACTTCATGTCGTGGTCGGCCTTTTGTCGTGGTGCTGCGACTGCACTGAGCCTTGGGCTCGCGTACTTCCCTGACGACTTCGACCTCGACGATGTGACCAGCTGGTACCCTTTATCGACAGGCGCGGTCGAGATCGCCGAAGTGTTGAAGCTGACCGAGCGTGGAGCAGTGTACGCCGACCGGGTATGGGCGATGGGTGACCTTATTCCGTACCAGGAGAAAGTCATCGCCCCGAACGACCCCGAGCTGGCGCACCGCGACTTCAAGGTGGAGCAGCCGTTCCGAGCGGCCATGGCTGGTGCTCTCACAACGTACCCCTCGAACCAGTGGGTTCCATTTATCCGCCATCGCAGGAGTGGTGGTGCCTCGTCGTCCAAGCCTGCGGAGTAGATTAGTTTGCCAAGTGGCATTAATTACAACAGATATGTAACTACCCTTGTAAGCGAGAAAATTTGCTGCCTTAAGGAATGCACATATGCTTTTGTCAATGTTTTGATTTGATTGTTGGTTGTGCGAGTCCCCGAGCGTGTCCGCCCTTTTATGGGGTTTACCTCGTTTTTATGTATATGTATGTTGTTTAAATTGTTAGTAAGTTGCGGTTGACTCGCCATGGCTTGGAAAGCCAGTCACATGGCTGCTCCAAGGGGTGCTCTGTACTTAGCCGTTTTCCCGGGCGCGAACGGGGTTGGGTGGCCGAGTCCCTGAGCGTGGTACTTGGCGGTTCTAATCGCATGCCCGAGGTAGGTGAGGACAGGGCGTGTTGTATTAGGCACGTCCAGGATGCGCTCTCATACTTGGCGTTTTCCCTAGTCGGTCCTGTTTGGACTGTAGTCAGTCCCCGAGCGTGGTACTTAGCCGTTTGAGTCGCTGCGCCAAGGATGTGGAGGACTAGGTCGCTGTGGGAAGCGGATGCGGTTGTCTTGGCTTGGAAAGCTAGTCAAGCGAGGCGACTCCGATGGGGCTTTTTTCATGGACGATACAAGGCCCAAATTTTTTCGGTGCCCTCGTACCGCACTACTTGGCCGTGTCGGTCGCATAACCAAGGGTTGACTTCCGCGAGTAGCATAGCACTGTTATTACGACTGTGAATGGGACAAGGTATGGAGAGTGGAAACAATTTGTGCGAATCGATCTTCTTTATTTCATAGCGGGTAGGAGGTATATGTCTGGAGTTCTAGCAGTAGAACTTTCGTAGGAGGTTTACATTCCATGGCCGCTTGACGTCGAGTTTTCTGTCGCCTCGGGCATCGATGAGGTAGTAGGCGTCGTTGCCCAGGACTCACCCGATGGCGAATGATCCCTCCCAAGGGAGACAGAGCTTGTGCATGCCCTTCTTGTCCTGGATCAAACGTAGTACCAGGTCGCCTTCCTGGAAGGTGCGAGTCCATACTCGCCAGCTGTGGTAGCTGCAAAGTCCTTGCTGGTAGATGGCGGTGCGAGAGTGATCTAGGTCGCGTGCTTCATCGAGCTAGTCGACTCCGTCCTAGTTGGCGCGTTCCGCCTGGCCGTTGGACTCCGGGTGGGCGACTAAGGCCAGGTCGACTCGTATGTGGCGCTCCTCGAAGAATTCAGCCATGGATCCTTTCACGAAGTTGGTGCCATTGTCCGTGATGATGCTGTGCGGGAACCCATAGTGATGGATGACCTCGCGTAGGAACTTCGTGGCGGTCTTCCGGTCGCATTTGCGGACTGGCTTGGCCTCCACCCATGTCGGGGGGATAACCCCCGGTAGGGTCATGAGGGGTGTAACATAGCATAGCTGGGCAAGCTCCGAGTGAAGAAAGAACCAGGACGAGTAAGAATGGCCGGGAGAGAGAAGCGTCTGCGGTCGACATATGAACTATGTCGGCCCGTATAAGACAAAGTTGTTATTCTTGCAGGAACCAACTAGCCGAGTCTACCGAGGAAGGGCCAAGTTGGATAGGATGCGTGGCACCTTTCCGAGTAAGGTTCAGGAGGGACCATGGAAAAGCATGGTCAAAAGAGAAGGGCGACGTCGGGTGACACAAAAGGAGCCGGGTGACGCCCAAACCAAGGGATGACGTACAAAGTTACTACATGACGCCAGAAGAAACAGGAAGCGACATACAAGAAGACCGTTAGCTGTCAAGCTTTGTGGACTGGGCCATTTGGCTTAGGGCAAGCCCATGACCCAGCCCACATTCTAGGGACCAAGATCCAAACAGTAAACCCTAGAACCCAAAGGGGTATAAGCTAGCTAGCGCTGCCTATATAAGAGGGGCATAGCTGTAGTAGGAGGGAGGTTGGACCAAGTAGGGAAGTAGGGCACATAACACTAGTTCATACAGCTCAAGAAGCACTTGTAATTCTCGGGTATCAATCAAATATCTAAGTGTGGAGAGTTCATCTTGTTCTTCCTGCATGGCTCGACCGTGCACTCCCTCCCCGGTGACCAGAAGCACCCATTCGACCCCAACTTAAGCCTACCGATGGCATTTGTCGTGCCACCACCACGACAATTGGCGCCCACCTTGGTGCAGAAGCAGGTGCTTGATGGAGTCTTCATCCAGACGGGCAGCATCACCGCCAAGACCGGCGAGCACGTCTACTCTGGCCTCATCCAGAGGTTTGGAGCGCTCAACTTCTTCAGCGACAATGCTGGGTGCTTCGGGACCAAGCCGTTCCCTAGGGGCGGTCGCTTCATGAAGTTCGGCGAGCACCAGGTCTATGTCGATGTGCGCGTGGAGCGCGCATATCTAGAGCATGTCGTCCAGGCGCCGGATCCACCAGCAGTTCCTATCACTGGAAAGCTTCACCAACTCGCCTCCATGGATGTAATGATGACAGCCCCTAGCCCAGAAGCTCCACTGATAGTTCCGGTAGAGAATGAGAATGTTGAGGGAGAAATCATGAAGAAACACCAAGGGCTGCAAGAACAACAAAGGCATCGCTGGAAAATCCAGAAAACATAGCTAGGAGTAAAAGGGCTAAGGAGTTGCAGGAAACAATAAATAAGTTGGCAGAACCAGTAGCACAAGAAACTGACCCGACACGTGTGCAAGCCGAGTTGGAGGAAGCCAGGATAAAAGTTCTGGAGAAAGCCAAGGAATTAGCGCAGTTACAGCAAGATGTGGATATCATGATCTGAGAGCTCAACTCGGCAAACCGAGTCAAGGGCACGAAGACTCGGCTTGATGCGACGAGGTTAAGAGGAAGAAAAATCAATGAAGAGATGGAGGATGCGACGTCAAAAATAACACCAGAGAACAGCAACGAAACAGCTATGCGGCCAACATATAATACATCAGCAGTTAATCTGCGAGCAGCAGAAGTAGAAAAGGCAGAATTACCCCATTTGGAGGGAGAATCAAAGAAAAGACAACAAGAACGAGTCAATGAACTAGTAAGAGCAGCTAGCATGCTGAATGAAGCGTACTATAGAGAGAATCTGGGTATAGCAGGAAGGTCACAGCTGGTTCATTCAGCGACTCCTGTTCCGGCAAGATCGGTAGGGCACACGGCATCCTCACCCGGAGCAGCACCAAGACCGAGAAAGGAAAAAAGCGTGGATTCGGGAAGAAACAAGCAGATGATCACCTATGACCCTACAATGGCTTAGGGAAACCCAACTCATGCATAGGGAACAAGAAGGAATAATGCCCAAGGAAATGAAAACCAGGAAAATAGTAACTCACTCGGCAATGGAGGGCAAAATTTTGTGCCTTAACCTAGGCGTGGAACTCACTCGGCAGGAGGACGAAATCCAGCGCCGAATAACACACCAGCTCAACCCGAAAGAAGACTGCAAAGCGCGGGAAAGGCAGCTCAACATCCTGCTGACCCAGATTCATCAATGCTGGGTGCTTGTTTGGAGCGCTCAACTTCTTTAGCGACAATGCTGGGTGCTTCGGGACCAAGCCGTTCCCTAGGGGCGGTCGCTTCATCAAGTTCGGCGAGCACCAGGTCTATGTCGATTTGCGCGTGGAGCGCGCATATCTGGAGCATGTCGTCTTGGCGCCGGATCCGCCAGCAGTTCCTATCACTAGAAAGCTTCACCAACTCATCTCCATGGATGTAATGATGACAGCCCCTAGCCCAGCAGCTCCACTGATAGTTCCGGTAGAGAATGAGAATGTTGAGGGAGGAAATCATGAAGAAACACCAAGGGCTGCAAGAACAGCAAAGGCATCGCTGGAAAAGCCAGAAAACATAGCTAGGAGTAAAAGGGCTAAGGAGTTGTAGGAAACAATAAATAAGTTGGCAGAACAAGTAGCACAAGCAACTGACCCGACACGTGTGCAAGCCGAGTTGGAGGAAGCCAGGATAAAAGTTCTGGAGAAAGCCAAGGAATTAGCGCAGTTACATCAAGATGTGGATATCATGATCTGAGAGCTCAACTCGGCAAACCGAGTCAAGGGAACGAAGACTCGGCTTGATGCGACGAGGTTAAGAGGAAGAAACATCAATGAAGAGATGGCGGATGCGACGTCAAAAATAACACCAGAGAACAGCAACGAAACAGCTATGCGGCCAACATATAATACATCAGCAGTTAATCTGCGAGCAGCAGAAGCAGAAAAAGGCAGAATTACCCCATTTGGAGGGAGAATCAAAGAAAAGACAACAAGAACGAGTCCATGAACTAGTAAGAGCAGCTAGCATGCTGAATGAAGCGTACGACAGAGAGAATCCGGGTATAGCAGGAAGGTCACAGCTGGTTCATTCAGCGACTCCTGTTCCGGCAAGATCGGCAGGGCACACGACATCCTCACCCGGAGCAGCACCAAGACCGAGAAAGGAAAAAAGCGTGGATTCGGGAAGAAACAAGCAGATGATCACCTATGACCCTACAATGGCTCAGGCAAACCCAACTCATGCATAGGGAACAAGAAGGAATAATGCCCAAGGAAATGAAAACCAGGAAAATGGTAACTCACTCGGCAATGGAGGGCAAAATTTTGCGCCTCAACCTAGGCGTGGAACTCACTCGGCAGGAGGACGAAATCCATTGCCGAATAACACACCAGCTCAACTCGAAAGAAGACTGCAAAGCGCGGGAAAGGCAGCTCAACAGCCTGCTGACCCGAACACTAATAAGTACAATGATGGTTACTTGGCAATGGTGAATGATGGATATGAACTGTCGGATCATGCGTATCAGGAGATGGGAGCTAGACTCGGAGGTAGGAACCTTGATGGGGATATGCCTACCGGGGTATACCCAGCAGGACGTTTCCGACTGGCCCAGGAACTGGCGAGTGGGCTTGCAAGACGGCGACTGGATCAAGGCCTGGCGCGAATCCAAGCGACTGGAAGCTGAAGGCCCAGGAGAGTAGATAAGCCCAATCGGATTAGGTTAAACGAGTACCAAAGCCTTAACTGATTCGGTTGAGATATGTAAACCCTAGGGGGAGGTGAGTCTATATGAACCTCCCTACAGGGCGTGTAGAGGCACGTTCCATCATACACCCAAGCGACTCGCCGCCTAGCCGTCGAGCTCGCCCCATTGTACCTCCACCATAATACAATATAGCAGGAGTAGGTCTTTACCCTCTGGGGGGCCGAACCTGGGTAAAACCCTGTGTCTTTGCCCTCATCTCGCACCGCAGATGGCTGGCCGCCCTTGCCCTTTGTTTTATTACTCGCTGCCAATTGCAGCATCGGTCGTGACCATTCCCACGACAGTGGGGCCCACCGTGGGGCCTAGCCGGTCTGGCCGGTGTTCTGCGGCGAGATCCAATCTGCCCATCAACGAGTCGGTCGCCACCGGCCGCATGATAGCGATCGGTGAGATGCTCCAAATCTTGCCGAGCAGCTACGTCCTGGCAGCGCGACCCATCACACACAACATGATCTTGCCGGTCGGCACGATCAGCCTCTTCGTCGGCCTCACCAACGTCATCGTCTCGGAGGACTTGGCTCGCATCCGCGAGTCGCCGCCACGCGACCGGTTCTCCGAGAGCCAGGTCTGCACGATCCATCGCCTCGCCTCCGAGTACAACTCGGCCCACAACAACATGGCCGAAAACTCCGCGGCCGCGGAAGACGCGACCCTCAATGACGACGCCGACTCGGCGACCCCGGCGTCACTCGCTGGATCCATCACCGCGGCTTCACCCGCGGGCTCCATCACCCAGGTCTCCAACATGGGAGACTTCGAGGATCCTTCCATCCTTGGGGTCTTCGACTTCGACTCCAGGTCGGAAAATTCCGCCGATCTCCGCGACGGGACCGGTCGCCATGCCGCGACCTACATGGCGACAGGCACCGATCCGCCGGAGGATCCCTTTTCCACCCCGATCCCTCCTAACGTCATGGCAACAGAGGTCGAGGAACTCCGCCTAAAGCTGGTGGAGGCAGTCCGCAAGGAGCAAGCCGACCACGAAAAATTTCGCCTCGAGCAGGCGCAGGAGCTGTCGCGTTACCACCAGCAGCGAATCAGGTCGTGCTTGAACCCCACCGTCTAGGGGCGCGCCCTGAACTTCGACGACGAGAACGACCCGGCCCGCGTGGCCGAACGCGATATCTGCGAGAACGCGCCACCAGGAGGGAGCGCCCGGCCCCCACCAGGGTCGACGGCGAACGGCGCCCCACCTCCACCCAACCGCACACCCCCCAGGGATCAACCGCGGATAGTGGTCTCCTCACGGGAGCGAGACGCGAACTGCCTACCACTGTTCTCCACCCCGATGGATAACCTCGTGGCGGGCCGAGCAGCGGCCGACAACATCACGGCCACCGGTGACGGCGCCCTACAGATCCAGTACATCCGGGCCCTGCTCGCAAAGGCGGTTGAGCAGCAAAACGCAAGCGCCGACTCGCAGGGTCAGGTGTACTCGCATTCTTCGGGCAGCAGAGCGGCCTCAAGCGGCCGCCCATTGGCGGCAAACACCCTCAACTGCCCGCCACCCGAACCACTGCAGCTCCAACACCGACCCGCGAACGCGGCACTCTCCACCAACAACCCCAGGCCAGCGACCAACTTCGTCGCCGCCAACGGTCAGCCCATCGACGCCCGCACCCACATCATCAACAACCAAAGCTGGCGCGCACGCCAGCCCAACGATCTGCGACACACCCTAACCAATCGCCGCGACGACGAGCCGATGGGGTTGCTAAGCTGACTCGGGCCCAAGTGCTTCGGACCGATGATCCGAGGCGAAAAGTACCCGGCGAACTTCAAAGCGCCGAAGCAAATAGAGAAGTACGACCCTTCGTACGACCCCTCCGTGTGGCTGGACACATACCTCATGGCAATGGGGATCGCTGGCCACACCTACCTGCTAGCCGCCCGTTACCTCCCCTTGATGATGGAGGGAACGTGCAGGCAGTGGATCAACACCCTTCCGCAGGATAGCATCGACTCCTGGGAAGAGATGCGATATGCCTTCGTCAGGCACTTCGAGTGCTCCTACACCCGCGCCACCACCATCGAGGACCTGGAGCGATGCGTCCAGGGACCCCGTGAGTCGACCCGCAACTGGGTCCAGCGGTGGCAAGAACTATGGTACAACGCGGTCGGCATCCACCAGGACACCGCAATCCATTGCTTCAAGACCTCGTGCCGCTACGAGCCCATGGTCGCCAAGCTCAAGCGACATTCTCGCACACTCGACAACTCGCCAAAAGGTACGCGGAGGAAGATCCAAACCAGGAAACCGACGACGAGTCGGGAGGCCAACGCCGCACGAGCGGCAACGATAACGGACGACGGTCCGACCTACAATACAGCAACACTCGCCTCACTGGCAAGCGCCGCAGTGACGGGCGAGTCTACTTCGTCGCCAATGCCGGGCATGCGCAGCGCGAGCCCAAGAGCTTCCGCCGCGATGGAGGGCAACGCCGCGACGGCGGCAACTATAAGGAGAAAGGAAGGTTCGACCCAGTGGCCCTCCTTAGCCAACCTTGTGCGTTTCACAGCAGGGAAGGGAAGCCCGCCACGCACACGACCGCCGACTGCCACACTCTCAGGGAGATTGAGAAGGCACGGCGAGCGCGGGAGGACCCCGACAACAACCCGCCAAACGGCAAAAAATTCGGCAATGTGGCCGGCTCGCTCCACACCTTCACAGGCTTCAACACGAAGCGCGAGAAGAAGGTCATCGCCCGTGCCATCGCCGTCAACGCGGTGGCCCAGGTGGACGTCCCCGAGTTCCTCAACTGGTCGGAGCAGCCCATCACATGGAGCCGCCAGGACCACTCGCCACGCATCGAGTACCCAGGCCGCGTCGCCCTGGTGGTCAAGCCTAAGGTGGGATACTAGTGGCTCCCCAAGACATTGATGGACGGTGGCAGCTCCATCAACATCCTGTACCTGGACACCTTCAGGCGACTGCGGCTCCCGTAGTCGATGGTCGAGACGACCTACACCACGTTCCACGGCATCGTCCCCGGTCGGAAGGCGTACCCGATCGGCAAGGTCACGCTGCCAGTCACGTTCGGCACACCAGCAAACTTCTGCACCGAGCGGATCGTCTTCGAGCTGGTACCCTTCGACAGCCCCTACCACTGCGTCCTGGGGCACCAGGCGTTCGCCAAGTTCATGGCAGCGCCCCACTACGCGTACAACGCGATGAAGCTCCCCGGGACGTGTGGCGTCATCACCATCAACGGCGACCCGACATGGCCGCCGAGTGCGAGGCCAAAGGAGCCAAACTCGCTGACGCCGTCATCACGGCAGAGGCCAGCCACGTCGACGAGCTTGCCAAGTAAGCAAGCGGGGTCAACAACGACGACGCCACCATACTCAAGAATCCCAATTCGGAGGGCGCAAACACCTCAGCCTTCGAGGCAACGACGCACACCCGCACCGTCGAGCTGGTCCCAGGCGACTCCAGCCAGACGGTGACGATCGGGACGGGCATGACCCCAGGAAAGAAGGCGCTCGCCGAGTTCCTCCGTGAGAATAGGGACATCTTTGCATGGAAGCCCTCTGACATGCCTGGTGTCCCTAGGGAACTCGCTGAGCACAAACTAAACACCGACCCCAAAGTGCGACCCGTCAAGCAGTCGCTACGGCCCTTCAATGAAGAGCGCCGCCGAGCTATCGCCGAGGAGGTGCAGCGTCTACTTGCTGCAGGCTTCATCCATCCAATCAAATACTCCAAGTGGCTGGCAAACCCAGTCCTGGTAGAGAAGAAGAACGGGACCTGGAGGATGTGTATCGAGTACACAAACTTAAAAAGCGCCTGCCCGAAGGAGCAGTTCGTCCTCCCGCGGATCGACCAAATAATCGACTCCACCGCGGGCTCGGAGTCGCTGTGTTTCCTCGACGCCTACTCCAGGTACAACCAGATCAAGATGGCTGTCGAGGACGAGTAAAAGACGGCGTTCATCACGCCATTCAGAGCCTTCTGCTACACCTCCATGACCTTCGGCCTCAAGAACGCCGGGGCGACCTACCAGCGGTGCATGCAGGAGTGCCTTGCGAGCCAAATTGGCCGCAATATCCATGTCTACATCGATGACGTGGACGTGACGTCCGCTCGGCAGGGTGATCTACTCGCCGACCTAGCGGAAACATTCGCCAACCTGCGGAAATACAAGATAAAGCTCAACCCAGGCAAATGCACCTTCGGTGTACCAGTAGGACAACTACTGGGGTACGTCGTCTCCAAGCGCGGGATCGAGGAGAACCCCACCAAAATCGACACGATCGCCCGACTCGGCAAGCCCGAGTGCCTGCGTGACGTCCAGAAGCTGGCCGGGCGAGTCGCGGCTCTCAGCCGCTTTATCCCCCGACTGGGCGAAAAGGCAATGCCCCTATACCGCCTGATGCCAAAGAACCCCACCTTCCAGTGGGACAAGAAGGCGGACGACGCACTCCGCGACCTCAAAAAGGTGTTACTCGCAGCACCACTACTCGCCGCCCTCGTCAACAAAGAAACCATGCTGGTCTACATCGCGGCTTCCGAGCGCGTCGTCAGCGCCATCATGTTCGTCGAGCGGCCAGAAGAGGGAAAGGAGCGCCCGGTACAGCGGCCTGTGTACTACATCAGCGAGGTCCTCACTGAGTCGCGCCAGCGATACCCGCAGTACCAGAAACTGGTATACACGGTCTTCAGAGCACAGCGGTGACTGCCGCAATACTTCCAGGAGCACCCGATCACGGTCTTCTCCTCGGCACCGCTGCAGGACATCATCCTCGGCATCGCCAAGTGGGCCATTGAAATCGGCGTCCACAACATCAAGTACGAGCCACGAAAAGCGATCAAGTCGCAGGCTCTCACGGACTTCATCGCCGACTAGGAAGAGGCCTAGCAGCCGGAAAAACTGCCATACCTCCACTACTGGAGCCTACACTTCGACGGCTCCAAGAACGCGGACAGCGCAGGAGCAGGGATCATGCTGACTTCACCAAAGGGCGACAAGCTCCGCTAGGTCCTCTGCCTCGACTTCACCCCCTGCACGAACAACATGGCCGAGTACGAGGCACTACTCCACGGCATGCGAGCTGCCAAGGAGATGAACGTCAACCGCCTACGTTGCTACGGAGACTCCGACCTCGTCGCTGGGTAAGTCGCTGGAACTTGCGACGCCGTCTCTCCCACCATGGTGGCATACCGCCAAGCAGTAGACAAGCTGGGAGGACACTTCGCAGGCTACTCTGTCGAGTGGATCGACAGGCAGAAAAACGAGGAGACCGACGCACTCTCTCGCATCGGGTCAGCTCGACTCGCACCACCCGCCGGCGTCTTCCTCGACACGGTCACCAAGCCATCAGTCTCTCCCCCAAGGGAGATCGACATCGGAGTCCCGCTGCAGCCAGAGGTAGGCCTGGTCGCACTCATCGCCGAGCCAAACGACTGGACCAAGCCCTACATTGCCTACCTGGAGGCCGGCACCTTGCCGGCAGACGAGGGAGACGCCCGGGTGATTGTACGTCGATGCAAATCCTTCACCATCATTGACGGTGAGCTCCACAAACGCATCGTGACCGGCGTGTTCCAACACTGCGTCCAACCCGCCGAAGGATGCAAGATCCTCCACGACATCCACTCCGGCGACTGCGGCCACCACGCCGGCGCCCGCTCCCTGGTCGCCAAGGCTATGCGGCACGGCTTCTACTGGCCCACCGCACACGCCGACGCCGTCGACATTGTCCAGCGGTGCGCCGGGTGCCAGAAGTACGCCAACCAGACACACGTGCCGAGCTCAGCGCGCAAGACAATCCCCATCACCTGGCCATTCGCCGTGTGGGGTATGGACATGGTAGGCCCTTTCAAAAAGGCCCCTTACGGCTTCACCCACCTTCTGGTCGTGGTCGACAAATTCACAAAGAGGGTGGACGCCAAGCCAGTCCGGAAATGCGACGGGAAGACCGCCACCAAATTCCTATGCGAGCTCATATATCGCTACGGGTTCCCTAACAGCATCATCACGGACAACGGCACCAACTTTGCCAAAGGAGCCATGGCCGAGTTCTGCGAGGAACACCACATCCGGCTCGACCTTGCGTCAGTCGCCCACCCGGAGTCCAACGGCCAGGCAGAACGGGCCAACCAGAGCATCCTCCACGGCATGCAGCCGCGGCTCCAAGTACCGCTCTAGCGCACCACCGGGTGCTGGGTCGAGGAGCTACCCTCCGTCATCTGAGGCATCCGCACCTCAGTCAACAGGTCGACAGGGTTCACCCCCTTCTTCATGGTGTATGGCGTCGAGGCAGTCATGCCCACCGACCTCGAGCATGACTCGCCAAGGGTCGTCCACTACACGGAGGCGGCGAACGAACTCGCACGGCAGGACGGAGTCGATCAACTCGACGAGGCACGCGACGACTGCTTCTCGCACTGCCATCTACCAGCAAGGACTCCGCCGCTACCATAGCCGGCGGGTGAAAACTCGCACCTTCCAGGAAGGCGACCTGGTGCTATGACTCATCCAGGACAAGAAGGGCATGCACAAGCTCTCCCCCCCCCGTGGGAGGAGCCATTCGCCATAGGGCGAGTACTCGGCAACGACGCCTACTACCTCATCGACGTCCACGGGGACGGCAAACTCGACGTCAAGCGACCATGGAATGTACACCTCCTACGGAAGTTCTACTCCTAGAACTCCACATATGTATCCTCCAGTCGCTATGAAATAAAAAATATTGGTTACCGCAAATTGTGTGTACTCTCCATGTCTTGTGCCACTCGCACTCGTAATAACAGCGTCAAGCTAACTGCAGAAGTCAACCTCTGGTACAACGATCGGCACGGCCAAGTAGTGCGCTACAAGGGCACTGGGTTACCCCAGGTCTTGTAACGTCACAAAAAAAGCCTACCCGGAGCCCCATTGGAGTCGCCTAGCTCGACTGGCTCAACGAGCCAAGACAACTGCCTTCGCTTCTCACAACGACCATGATCCTCCGCATCCTCGACATAGCGACTCGAACGGCCAAGTACCATGATCGGGGACTGACGACCAGTTCAGCGCGAGCGGCTAGGGAAAACGCCAAGTATGAGAGCATGCCCTGGACTCGCCATGCGACTGACCCAACGGGGCAGGCAGGAGTGACGCGCTTATTCTAACGCGCCCAGTCCTCACCCACCCTAGAATTGCGCCTAGAACAACCAATTACCACGCTCGGGGACTCGGCTACCCGACCTTGTTCGCGCAAGGTGAAGTACCGAGCACTCATGGGAGTCGCCTTGCGACTGGCTTTCCGAGCTCCGGCGAGTCGACACCAATAACAAAACATTCCAAATCACAAACACATAATAAACGAGGTAAACCCCATAAAAAAGGGCAGACGCGCTTGGGGACTCGTTCAAACCTCAATCACAAACACACAACAATTCACAAAATACCATGAAATTTCATTATAGCATGTCACAAATGTCACAAAATACAAAGTATGCCCAACGGCAGCGCTGCTACTAACGCCCCAAGGGCACAATGTCTTATTCCGCAGGCTTCGATGACGACACGCCGCCACCCTTGCGGTTGCGAATGAAGGGAGTATACGGGTTTGACGGGTACGTCGTCAACTCACCCGCCATCGCCGCACGGAAGGGCTTCTCGATCTTGAAGTCCCGATGCTGTGGCTCGCGGTCGTTGGGTGCGACGACCGTCTCCTAGTAAGGAAGGAGGTCGCCTATCGCCCAGACACGCTCGGAGTACACCGCGGTGCGGTCCGTCAGCTTCAACACCTCGGCGATCTCCACTGAGCCAGTCGACGACGGGTAGCCACTCGTCACGTCATCAAGATCGAAATTTTCCAGGAAGTGAGCGAGCCCAAGGCTCAGCGCCGTCGCCGCCCCGCGCCGGAACGCTGACCGCTTCATAAACTCGACGACCAACGGCGCCTTCTCCATGTATCGCCACACCTCGACGAGGTCGCTGGGCATTACTTCCGTGGGCGACATCTCCTGAAGATACACCCGTATACATGTCGCCGACAACGTGGCCGAGTCGACCAGCATGGCTACACATTGTCGTGCGTCGAACGAATTCGCCTCTTCCGCGCTATCAATGATCCGACCTGCGGACAGAAGGTGATAGTGAATATATCAAAGATTACACAATGCATATGTTACAGGCAGAGGCAGGCACACTCACCAATCAAGGGACGGAGATCCGTGATGAAGCTCTGAAGAGAGGTGTAGTCGTCTTGAAGCCCAGCAACAAGGGCGTCAGAGACCTTACGCTCCTCAGCGGCGGCTGTAACAGCAGCCTTGGCCCGCCCATCCGCCGAACTCGCCTCTTCCTTCGCTTCCATCAGCTCGCGCTCAAGGTCGGCGATCCGCTTCTCAGCCGAGCTCAACGCAGACTGAGCTGCTGTCAATTCACTCGCTGGTACAAGGCCTTGGCGGACCTCCTCTGCCTTCGCAGCAGTCGCCTGGAGTCCCTTGTTCGCCTCTTGGACGATGGCAAGTTCTTTCTCCGCGCGACGCTTTGCAGCAAGCCGGTCGGCTGACTCACGCTGCAAACCCTGCACAAAAGACAAACAGTTAACAAAAACGAAATCCTAAGTGCCCACCCGCTGAAATTCAGCGCGTAGGCACTCGGGGACTGGAGATCAAAAATCCTAAGTGCCCACCCGCTGAAATTCAGCGAGTAGGCACTCGGGGACTGGAGATCAAAAAACTAAGTGCCCACCCGCTGAAATTCAGCGACTAGACACTCGGGGACTGGATGCGGGAAACAAAAACAAAGACACTAAAAGAATCCGACCGCTGCAAGTCAGCGACCCGATCCTCGGGGACTTGACATACCTGGATGGCTGCGCCAAGCATGCCATGAAGCTGTATCACGTCCACGGATGCGAGAAGAGCCGAAGTGTGCCTGCGACGCTGCTCGACCTCCGTCTCGGCGACTTCAGGTGCGTGGCTCGAGGGCGTGGTACCACTCGCCGTAGCCACTCTGGCCATGAAGCGCGGGAAGGTCGCGATGGATGCGCCGGCTCGGCCACCCCAGGCTAGGGAGCACCCTCCTTGGTCGTCAAGGCTGCCTCCGCCACGGGTTCACTTGGAGCGATCGTCGTGTCGTCAGACACCGTGACGAATTCGTCGCCCTTGGTCTTCTTGGCACTATCCGCGGGGGCGACGACCTCGTCCGCCTTCCTCTTCGAGAGGGGTCCTCCTCGGTGATGACTGGCGGCACCTTTGCCACGGTCGGGTGGCCTATCTTCTTAGGTCCAGTCCTACAAATTGATCACATGAGCAAAGTGGTCCGAGTATAATGAAAAACAAAGGCGGGTGAATAAAACTCACTTGGCGACTGGTAGGAACCGCAGCCCCGTGCGGATGCCGGCCGGCTTCTCTAGTTCGGGGCCCAGTTTACGACTGAGGCCCATCTCCAGGACATCGTGCGCCCAAGACACGGACGGCTTCTTCGTTGTCGAGGCCGTGACAAGTGCCTCCGAAACATTTTCGGCGGGAGCCTCCCTGGGAGGTGAAGCCGCCGCGACCGGAGCAACCCCCGACCCAGAGACTGGGGTGAATGGGGGAGGCATCGAGGCCAGAGGCGCCTCACTCAGGACGGTGGTGACGTCCTCCGCTGCCATCGTCTGTGGCGCTTCATCCTTGTCCAGGCTGGTGGCGTCGGAGCTGCTCGCCTAGTGAGGCGGAGATGCCTGTCTCGCCGGCTTCGTCTTCCTCTTCGGAGGGGCCTTCACCTCCTTCTTCTTCTTCTTTGACGGAGTGGCCTGGCGACGCGAGGTTGTTTTGGTAAGTTCGTCGTCATCATCGTCGTGACGTTCGAGGCTTTTACTCGCCTCGAGTTCGCTGACGCTGCCCGCGAGTTTTGCGAACCAGCGGGGCGACCTCCTCCTCGGACTCGTCGTCGTCGTCGCTCCTGTCGCTCTTGATGCCGCCTTTGGCAGGAGGCGACTCGCCCCCGTCCCGGACGAACGAGCTCGAGTTCTCGTCGTCTGCGGGAGGAAGCCATCCTTCCACCACTTAAAATAACTACAATGAGCATAAGACGGTATCAGTACGACCGCGACTGCATTAACTGCGACTGCGAATGACAGAAAGTGACTTACCGTCGGGGCTGGATGCTTCGCGGTGTAGGGGGCGACCCCGGCCTTCACATCCAGGTACACCGCCTGGGTGATCTTCTTCAACGCCGGAATGTAATCCTCGAGTTTCCATTCGGCGAGGCAGGATTTCGTCGAGTCCTCCCGGCCCGTGTACTCATACATATAGTGGTCACGGCGGGCTAGGGGGACGAGTCGCCGCCTGAGCCAGCAGTTGTAAAAATTGATGGGCTGGAGACCTTTCTTCTTCAGGCCGCGGATGGTCTGAAGCATCTCATCCACAACCATCCGCTGGTCTGTTGGAAGCTTGCCGACTTGGAGTCGGCGCGGTTCGGGCCGATCGGCGGAGTATCTTGGGATCGCCACCTCGCCGTCTAGAGTCGCCTCGGTGACGTAAAACCAAGACTTCTTCCACTCGCTCGCCGCCTTGGCGGGTAGCATCAGATCAAAAAAGGAAGCCTTCGACTTCAATTGAAACGTCAAGCCGCCCGCCGCAAGCATTGGGCCGCCTGCTTCTTCGCGACTGATCCTCCCGTGGAACAGATCTTTCCACAGGGGGAAGTAGGGCCTGCAGCCCAGGTAGCACTCGCAGAACGCCACGAAAATGGCGCCGAAGCGCCGGAAGAAAAGATATGTGGGGAATCCCAGCCCCCGCTCCAGATGACTGGTGAAGCAGATGAACTCTCCCTCGCGCAGGTCCGGAGTCACCTCTCCGGCCGCGAGGATGCGCCACCTGCCGGCGTGCAGGATCCCGGCCTCCTCGAAGGACGCCATTAACGCTCTCGTACACTTGGACCTGCCCCATGGTTCGGTGGAGGGGGCCATTGGTGACAAGGTTTGCGGAGGTCGGAGGATTATGGATCGGCTGGATCGCGGTGCAGAGGAAAACGGAGGTGCGCGCAATCTGAGGAAATGACGAGGGGGTGGTTTTCTGATCGCCTACCATTCCCTTCATATAGCGGTTGTTACCCGCCAAATCAGGGAGCCGTTACTACGCGGTGATTACGCCAAAAGTTACCGTTGGATTACCCCAACAACTAGTTTTGACTGCGTTTGACGGTCCAACTTCAGCCACTCGGCTCGCCGACCCGATCACTACAACAATGACTAAATATTTCGCCGACCTGTTCGCCAAAGCTGGGACCAGAATGACTAGTTTTCTCCTTTATTCAGGAGCCCGCCACCGATTCGACTGGATGTCCGCATTGAATTCGTATGATCCGACTACCAGCCACCACCTGCGTCCAATCGACGACGGCCTCGGGGACTACTGATGGGGATATGCCTACCGGGGTATACCCAGCAGGACGTTTCCGACTGGCCCAGGAACTGGCGAGTGGGCATGCAAGACGGCGACTGGATCAAGGCCTGGCGCGAATCCAAGCGACTAGAAGCTGAAGGCCCAGGAGAGTAGATAGGCCCAGTCGGATTAGGTTAAACGAGTACCGAAGCCTTAACTGATTCGGTTGACATATGTAAACCCTAGGGGGAGGTGAGTCTATATAAACCTCCCTACAGGGCATGTAGAGGCACGTTCCATCATACACCCAAGCGACTCGCCGCCTAGCCGTCGAGCTCGCCCCATTGTACCTCCACCATAATACAATCTAGCAGGAGTAGGTCTTTACCCTCCGAGGGGCCGAACCTAGGTAAAACCCTGTGTCTCCGCCCTCATCTCGCACCGCAGATGGCTGGTTGCCCTTGCCCTTCGTTCTACTACTCGCTGCCGATTGCAGCATCTGCCGTGACCATTCCCACGACAAACCTTTAGCCGGATGATGCAAGGCTGAAGCTTGACCGAATAAAGATGGCAGAACTGATCGAATCGCAAGGTCCACAGGGTCCACCATGCTTTGGCCCGAGGATCATGAAGGAGCCACCTATACCAAATTTCTAGCTGGCCAGAGGAACAAAAACGTATGATGGAAGCACAAAAGCAGAGGACTGGCTCATAGATTATGGAACTGCTGTAAAAATTGCGAAGGGAAATTTGAGATGGGCAGTACGATATGTACCGCAGATGCTAGAAGGACCAGCTAGGGTATGGCTGAACAATTTGCCACCTAGAAGCATTAACAGCTGGATCGATATTCAGGACGCTTTTGTGAGCAATTTCACAAGCACCTACAAGAGGCCGACTCACCAACAACAGCTAGCAATATGCAAGCAAAGTCCAAATGAAATAGATAGAGAATTCCTCACAAGATGGTGAACAATGTGAAACTCTTGCGAAGGGGTAATCGAGTCACAGGCAATCGCTTAGTTCTCCCAAGGTTGCAGACACGGAAGTGTGTTGTGGCAAAGGTTACAGAGAGATATGCCGGCAAGTTTAGCAGAAACAATAAGAATTGTTGATTCGTATGCGTTAGGGGATCCGACTCAAATGGGATGACTGAGACTCGGATCTATGATGCTGTCGGGTCGCAAAGGCGCCAGGATAGATCTGAATACATAAGCAAGAGAAGAGACGAAAGGCCTGACTACATATATGGCTCGACTCAGGTTGCGCCCGTGAGTCAGGACCATCCAGATGCTGGTAGTAACCAACACCAAAGGACAAGTGGACAACAACAGTGGTTGCCGAAGAATGATGGCGAAAAGCCTTATGAGCAAAGGAAGCAATACCAGGACCGACAGAAGTATACCCATGACAAGATGTTGGACCAGCCGTGTAAGTTTCACACGCCTAGTACGAGTAATCCAGCCAATCACACAACAAGACAATGCACTTGGTTTCAGAAAGGAGATAGAGTGGATTCGCTGAATAATCAAGAAAGAAGAGAAATTCTGCACCAGGTGCATAATCCAGGAGGTGATGACGCTTATGTCGGCCACTGAACTAGAAATTAGTACAGAGAACATCACCAGAGCTATGTCGTCTTCGTCATAGAGCCGAATGACAAAAAGAGTCAGCAGCGACGGATTATGGAAGTGAATGCCACAATGCTGGCAATTCCCAACTACATGCATTGGTCTGAGCAAGAGATAACTTGGAGCAAAAAGGATCACCCCAAGATCATGCCAACCCTAGGAGGATATGCTCTAGTTTTGGATCCAACGTTCATGGGCCCAGATATCAATGTCAAGTTTTCAAAAGTACTGATCGATGATGGCAGTAGCATCAGCATCATGTACAAGGATACTACGCTCAAGTTAGGCATTACCATGAACATGCTGGAGCCGACTAAGACCACATTTCATGGTATTGTGCCGGGATTGTCCTGCGAGCCAATTGGCAAGATCTTGGTCGACGACTTATTCGGCAACAGAGAGAATTGTCGCACTGAAGACATACAGTTTGAGGTGGTTGATTTGGTCAGCTCCGATCATGCCTTACTCGGCAGGCCGACTATGGCAAAGTTTATGGCTACTCCCCACATTGCCTACTTGAAGATGAAGCTGCCAGGCCCATGTGGGGTGATTAGAGTTGAAGGGGATTACAAAAGATCCATTGCTTGTGCCTCAGTCGGATCTTCACTGGCCGAGTCACTCGTCATAGCACAAGAAAAGCATCAAATGTTGGAAGTGGCAACATTGGCCAAAGCAGCACAAATGTCCATATCGGCACTCACCAACCCGCATGGAAATGTGTCATTTCAAGCTACCAAAGAAACCAAGAAGGTATATGTGGATGAGACTTTCCCAGAGCATACAGTTACCATTGGGGCTGGCCTCACCGACAAATAGGAAAGCGAGCTCACCATTTTCCTCCATGAGAATCGAGATATCTTTGCATGGTCCACACAGATCTGCAAGGAGTTCCGAGGGAGATGGCTGAGCACTCTCTTCATGTAAGACCAGATGCCAAGCTGGTGAAGAAACCCCTCCGCCGCTTCGTCGAAGATAGGAGGAAAGTAATAGCCGCCTAGATTGCCAGACTCTTAGCTGCTGGATTGATCATGGAAGTACTACGCCCAGATTGGTTGTCAAATCCAGTTTTGGTCGAGAAAAAAAAGATGACCCGAACGTGGCAGTGGTATGGCGCATGTGTATTGATTACACGAACCTCAATAAGGCGTGTCCAAAAGATCTATTTCCCCTGCCACGGATCGATCAGGTCATAGATTCTACTGCTAGGTGTGAGTTGTCATTTGTTGATGCGTATTCTGGATTCCATCAGATACCACTGAATTCGAATGATCAAATAAAGACAGCTTTTATCACCCTGTATGGGGCTTATTGCTATCGTACCATGGCATTTGGGTTGAGAAATCCAGGTGCAACATATCAAAGATGCATGCAAAAATGCTTGCAAGATCAATTGGACAAAAATGTTCAAGTGTACGTTGATGACATGGTAATAAAAACCAAGCAAAGTCATACTCTAATTGAGGACTTGCGTCAAACATTCGCAAACTTGAGAAGATTTCGGATCAAGCTTAACCTAGAAAAATGCACATTTGGTGTCCCAGCTGGCAAGTTACTCGGATTCCTTGTATCCAGCCGAGGAATTGAGGCTAACCCGACAAAGATCAGGCCATTGAAAGAATGGAATTGCCAAAAACCCTCAACGATGTCCAGAAGTTTACTAGATTCCTGGCCTCATTGAGCAGGTTTATTAGTCGGCTAGGTGAAAAAGCCCTACCACTATATCAACTGATGAAGAAATCAGACAAATTCACATGGACACAGCAAGCTGATAGCTCTTTCCATGAATTAAAGAAAATGTTGGCAACAACACCAATATTAGCATCACCACTATCCAAAGAGCCAATGTTGCTCTATGTCGCTGCAACCAATAGAGTTGTAAGTGCAGTAATAGCGGTTGAATGCGAAGAAGAGGGAAAATCAGTCCAAATACCAGTTTATTACTTGAGCGAAGTGCTCTCTGTGTCGAAACAGAATTACTCGCATTATACGAAAATGACATACGGGGTATATATGGCAGCAAAGAAGCTGAAACATTACTTTCAAGAACACCTAATCCGGGTAATATGCAAGGAACCTATCTCGGATATATTGGGCAGCAAAGACGCTAGTGGTTGAGTCGCAAAATGGGCCATAGAGCTAGCACCATATACTCCATAATATGATTGGCGAGATGCAATTAAATCTCAAGTTGTTGCAGATTTCTTTGTAGATTGGATGGAAATGCAGTACGAACCACCACGGCCATACCCGAACTACTAGAAAATGAATTTTGACGGGTCCAAGACGAAAATGGGTCTGGGCACCGGGATAGTGCTCACATCACCAAAGAGGGATCAACTCAAGTATGTACTACAAATTCATTTTGCTGCTTCCAATAACGTTGCCGAGTATGAAGCACTTGTCCACGACATCAAAGTGTCCAAAGAAATTGGCATCAAGAGGATCATGTGCTTTGGCAATTCAGATTTGGTGATTCATCAAGTTTCTGGAAATTGGGACACGCTGGACGCAAACATGGCATTATATTGTTTCCATGTGCAACAAATTTTGGGATACTTTGACGGGTGTGAATTCCACCACATCCGAAGAGCAGAGACTGAAGCAGCAGATGTACTGTCCAAACTAGGTTCATCTCGGCAAGCAATACCACCAGTAGTAGCCTTGGAGCACCTTAGGAAACTGTCGATCAAGCCATCACCAGAGTCCAAATCAATATTCATCCCGGCAGCACAAGAATCGGATGTTGTGACAATGGATATTGACTCAGGGGCAGTTTCGAGTCACTCGGGGACTGACCCGCTCACCTCAGGGGTTGCCGAATCACACTAGGGGACTCATCAGGTCATGTCGGCAGAACATTTGTCGGCAGGTCCAATGGAAATTGATGGTGAAGAAGACCTGGAGCCACCGATACCAACATGGGCACAACCAATATTCAACTACTTAAAAGATGGAACTTTGCCGAAAGACGAGATATTGGCAAGACAAACAGCAAGAAGAGCAAAAGCGTACACCACAATCAACAAGGAACTATACAAGAGTAGTGTGACGAGTGTACTGCAGCGTTGTATCAGCTCAGAGAAAGGCCAGGAGATTTTTTTGGATATTCATCAAGGGGAATGTGGGCAGCATGCGTTATCAAGAGCATTGGTGTCCAAGGCATTCCGGCATGGATTTGATTGGCCAAGCGCATTGGCACAGGAACAATATTTAGTCGGAAAATGCAGTGGTTGTAAACACCATGCATCCAAGTCACATTTACTAGCGTCTGAATTAAAGACTATACCAATCACTTGGCCATTTGTAGTATGGTGCCTAGATATGGTAGGGCCATTCAAACCAGCAAGGGGAGGCATGACTCATATTTTGGTGATGATTGATAAGTTCACCAAATGGATAGATGTGAAACCCATCAAAAAATTGGACGGTAAAACAGCTGTCACGTTCTTAAGGGACATAATCCTAAGATATGGTTACCCACACAGTGTAATCACAGATAATGGCACGAACTCTGCTGAAGGAGCTTTTTCTCGTTTCTGCGGGAAAAACCGAATAAGACTCGATCTAGCATCAGTCGCTCATCCAGAATAAAATGAACAAGTTGAACGGGCTAATGGCTTAGTTTTGTCAGGGATAAAACCCCGCTCAATGGAACCACTCTAGAGATCACCTGGTTGTTGGATAGAGGAACTGCCCTAAATACTATGGAGTCTAAGAACAACTCCGAACCGGTCAACTGGCTATACGCCATTTTTTCTTGTGAATGGGGCAAAAGAATTTTTGCTTGCCGACCTAGAGTATGATTCGACAAGGATAAGGGAATACTCGGAAACTGAGGTAAAAAAGGCCCGAGAAGATGGAGTTAATTTACCCGAAGAAGCAAGGGAACTAGCAGTGTCCAGATCCGCTATATATCAGCAAAATCTCTGACGCTATCATAGCCAGAAAGTTCAACCTCATGTTTTTTTAGATGGGGATATGGTGCTAAGGCTAGTGCAACGCACATCAGGAATGCATAAATTATCACCCCCATGGGAAGGTCCATTCATTGTAAGCAAAGCATTGCACAATGATTCATATTATCTCATAGATGCTCGTGAATCACAAAAGAACAAGGCGGACATGTCAGGAGATGAGACCAAAAGGCCATGGAATGTGGAACTGCTTCGTCCTTCCTGTACTTAGAAGCAATGCATGTATCACTCGAACTCTCATATGTCAGACACTTGTGCCGGCTATGTGCTGATAATAAAATGGTATGACTGGAAAAACTGACTCGGGGAATACCCCTTAAGTTTTCCCTCTCAATTATTTTATGTCGAATGGCGTGATACCCGAAACTTATCTCGGAACAAGTAGTGTTTATTCGGAAAGAATCAACTCTTCGACTATGCTGTTGTCCGAAAACACGGCTTCATGGCAAGCAAGAGGAAAGGATACATGACGAGTAAACATGAACGCCAGATAAGTAAAAAGGAGAAACGCGAGTCAGCTTTATGTCTTTGCCTAACCCACTACAGGTCATATTATACTGCGTGTTGAATGATCTTGGCCAAGTGATCCATGTTTCATACCCGCTAACTATATCCTTAGTACTTTGAGACTCTAATGTCGAACGCCAAAAAAGGTAGACACGGGCCAAAGTCAAGGAAAAGTGAAACGGAAAAATGAGACTTGGGGACTTGCCCTTGGATGATTCACACTCAGAACATAATGGAAATATATAAAGCCTTACCAAAAGACACATAATCAAGCTTAAGTGCAATGTATATTACATATGTACCCGGCATATCGGGAATCTCATCAAAAGTTCGAGTTCTTGTTCTATTCAGCCTAAGAAGCAGCAGGACTCGGAGGAGCAGCCTTGGAGCTAGGAGCGTCGCTTGGAGCGTCTGCCGAGTCAAGGCGTCAGTAGCCGAGTCATTGGGACCATCTGACTCGGTGGCCTCGCTGTCGGCACCATCTTCATAAGCAACTTAGACAAGTGGGTCGCCATGGTCGAGGAAACTGGGCCCGTCGCACCAAGCGTGCACCATGGTGTACTCGATCATGGTGTAGGCTCGCTCCTGGCATCTCTTGATCAGCTCCGGGTCATTCAGCCACTTTCCGTCTCCCCTTATGCGAGCAAGAACATCAAGATTTATGTCCTCGTACCATGAGAGCACGAAGGAGAGAGCCTTGTCCGCTGCCGCTCGGCCGACCGACTCACGCCACTGATCCAGTTTGTCCTTAGTGTGAAGCAATCTCTCAGGAAGTGGCTCGATGAGTTCAGGTGCATCCTCATCCGGCCAGAGCATGTGAAACACATGAATAGACGACTTGAGCAGGTCCACGCCGCAAGACATGAGGGTCTTGACCCGCTCTGACACAGCTTCGAGATGCTCGTCCATGGTCACCTCGCCATCAGCTGGAGCGCCAGATTCGTCTCTCACTTTCTTCATGGCCCGAGTGGCAAACATGTGGGCCTCAGGAAAATTTTCTGCAAGCAAAAGAGATAGTTAGCAAAATAACAAAAATAGATGGAAGAAGTCCAGAGCGAACAGTATAGTGCAAAAAGAGTAAGAACTCACTACCGAGAAAGGAGTTGATAGATCCGAGCTTGCTCTGCCAAATCTTGGCCTTGGCTTGGAGGGCGTCAAGGTTCACATTCTTCGACTCAACCGATGACTTGGCCTCGTCGAGCAGCCTCTTGGTCTTCTCGGCGATGGTGGCCTGTTGGTCATCTTTCTAGACAAGCTCCTCCTTCAGCCCCTTCACCTCTGCCAAGTGTTTCTGCTCCATCTCAGCCATCAGCTTCTTCAACTGTGTCACCTCGTCTCGCTCCTTCTGGAGTTCGGCTTGGTGCTTCTTTGCTTATTCGAAACAAGTCACCTGTCAGCACCGACAAAAATATCTTGAACTACCAATATTAATAAAGCAAGAAAATGGCATGAAGGAAGGCAAGAAACTTACTCTCCGTCTCGTTGATCTGCGAGTGGAGCATCTCGATGGTGGACTGAGTTGAAGCTGTGGAAAAGAGCAAGAAAAGACTCAGAAAATGAACCAAAGGAAGATATTCCGAATAAAGATAGGGCGAGTAAGAAAGTCACCTTGGCCTTGGGTGTCAATCTGCACCTTTTCATACGCAAGTTCGAGCTTGCGATGCTCGAGAAGGAGAGCTTGATGCACCTTGGTGCGCTCATTACGTGTGATCTACAAAGGGAAAAAGATAGTAAATAAATGGATAAATCAAGTTTCCAGACAGATAAAGAACAACTCCTATCTAAGAGCTTACTGACGAATAAGTCTATCATTCGGCAGTAACCTCGGGGACTGGGGATCAAAAGTCTAACATGTGAGCTTAGCATAAGGAAATAAAAGGCTAAGTTATGACTGAGAGGTTACAGATGAATAAGTTTCTCATTCAGCAGTAACCTCGGGGACTAGGGATCAAAAGTTTAACATGCAAGCTTCGCATAAGGAAATAAAAGGCTAAGTTCTTGCATAGAGCTTACAGCCGAATCAGTTCCTCACTCGATAGTAACCTCGGGGACTAGGTGATATGTATAACCGAAATACTCATTGACACGAAAGAGTAAAAAGATCATTTACCTCATTCACTTCGTCGGCACAGGCCATTAAGGTGATGGCTTGCTGGGACATGTCAGAGACGGCCTTGGGGCCTAGTTTCAATTTTTTGCCAGCGCGGGTGCTGACCTCTTGCTCGCCAGCTACATTCCACGCCAAAGCATAAGGCTCAGCTGAACCAAGGCCTTTCCCGCTGAGCGTCCGAGTAAGAACCTGACCCATTTTCAGGGTAGTTCCTACGTTGGCGCGGGTGGCCACAACACTAGTATGAAGGGCAACAGCCTTAGAGCCATCACCTGACCCGGTAGCCGCGGACTCACCTGCTTTGCCCGTTGAAGCAAGCATTGTTGCCAACATCGGGGGACGGATCTGTGGAGCAGTACTCGGAGCGCAAACAGACGTTGTTTTCTGGGTGGAGGTGGTCTTGCCGGAAGAAGAGCGAGCCGAACCAGAAGCCTTAGGCTGGGTCTGGCTCTTTGACAAAAGAAGAGAGCGAGTAGGATGATTCGAAGAAGAAAGTGGAGTCGGTTGACTGGGCTCAGCAGTTTTGCTGGCTCCAAGATCAGGAAGTTGTTCATTCGCACCAGCTTGAGGGCTGATGCCAGAGGAACTGGTGGCGGAAGGTTTCTCGGCGCCAGAGTCACTAGCACCAAGATTAGGAAGTTGTTCCCGATCAGCGCCAGGGGTGCTGGGCCGAGTCTCCTTCGCCGGGTGCGCCACCAGGTCTGACTGACACTGAGAAGTGTGAGCCTTGACAGTGGGAGCCTCAAATCGGACGTGTTTCTGCACCGTAGAGTCAGTCGGAGTGGGTGCGGGCCTTAGAGGAGAGGTGATGCTAGAAGCAGCCTGGTTAGCCGACAGAGGGGCAACACTGAAAAATAACAAGACACGCATAAGAAAATAGTTGCGATGCATGAGAAGGAAAAATATAATGTAAGCAGAACACGAAAGCTTACCCGGTGACGACCGGGTCACGGGTGACTCGGCGCCTAGCGGCTTGTCGACTCCGCCCACGGCGAGAGGAGGAGTTTCATGTACCTGGCCACCTGCATAAGTAAATAACAGGATTACTCAGATAAGTTAGGAGGCTAAGGTCACAAGGCATGTACCTCCAAAATCGTACAATCATCATCCTCATCATCGTCAGACAAATCTTGTAAGGGATTGCGAGATTGACTCTTACCCGAAGCTGAAGCAGCAGCTGCATGCGGGATGGGCATGAAGCACTCCAGGTCGAACTCGACTTCATTGGAGTCGGAGCGATCCTCGTTATAACCGCGAGGAGGGATAGTACTGTCATCCACCTGGTGAACGAGGTTCTGCGAAAGACAAACAAAATGAGTAACGAAAACTAGACTGAGAGTGGCAAGAAAGCTAAAGCTGACTCGGCAAGGAAAATGACTCAGAAAACTTAACCAGGGGACAGTCTTGACCCGGCTAAACGGAGGGCAGCTCCAAGCCCAATCATCCGCCAAGTTCGGTTTAAAGATTGAGCTTACTCGGCGAGCAATGGAGTCATGGGTGAGCTCCTTAGGAGAGTGCCGAGTGGGATCATGGGAGCCACTCATGAAGCACATCTTGTGGCTCCTAGCTTGGATAGGGCTTACCCGGCGTGAGATGAAGGTGCACATGAGGTCCCTCTCGGCGATATGAAAATGCCCATCCAGCGACAACAACCTTTCCAAGATCATGTTGGCTTTGTTCACCGCAGCGTCTTGGTCGCACGGGTCAAGCTGCCAGAACTTCTTGTTCAGGACCTCGTCAGAGAAAGGGGGGAGCCGGATGTTGTCAGTGGACCCGCTGTTTTTGACATACAAGAATGTTCTATGCCATTTCTTGCAAGAATAAATACAAGTAAATAACCCGAGGAAAGATGGAGTCTCTCCTGGGTGTGATACTAGCGGCACCGCACCGGGTCGGCCTCTTCTCGGATCGAGGAGCAACAGGATAGGGAACAACTTGAACCTTAAAGGTAAAATATTTGGCCCACAGAAGAACTATAGGCCAAATCCCGAGGTAGGCCTCGCAAGCGGAAATAAAGCAAGAGAGGGAGCCAATCGCGTTGGCATGAAGATGATGGGTATGCAGATGGAAAGTGGAGAGAAAAGAGGAAAAGAAGGTGCTCACTGGAAGAGCAAAACCCCGCTCAAAGTGAGACAGGAAGACCACCCGCTCATTGGCGTCAGGTTTAGGAGAGATCTCACCGACAGGAAGACGACAATCCACCTGCAGCGGGATGTGCCTGGTAGAGCGGAGCCATTCCACCTCCTCAGTGGAGACCTCTGAGCCCTCCCAGCCGTCGCGCTTGCCGGCGTGAACCTCCTGCTCCTCAGCACCGTCGCGTGCGTCTATGACCCTCGCAGATTCAGTCTACTCCACTATTGGAAGAGGTTTGGAAGAACAAGGACCCGTGGTGGAATGGAAAGAGAAGTGGAGCAATTGCAGGGCAAGAACAAAAGGAAGGAAAAACCGCAAATGGGCCGGTTTGATTTCATAGGCGCAAGGAAGAAGAAGAAGCAGGGGAAAACTGAACGGGCATGGGGGAAGAGGTAACCCCCTCACCCCTACTTAAGGGTAGTAAAAACCCCAATCGTGGGATCCCTCTGCGTCGTGCGGCCAGCGTGTGGCCCGTGTACCCGGCCGAGTAAGCCAATCAGCGGGCGCCACGGGGAAATAATACACGGAAAATCCCATGCCACGTCACGAAAGGAAGGACAAGGGGCATAGGACGATGGGACTTCCACAGTGATGGGGAATAACTTTGCAGCCGTCACTGTGCCGCCAGAGCTTGGAACAAAATTTGAGGCAAGTAATCATGATTACCAGCTGTCAGTGACTGAAGCACTCCAAGAATGACCCGGAATTGGCCAAAGTAACTCGGCACGAGGCAAAAATGAGCCAATAAGTCTAAGAGTGGATCCGAAAACTGTCAGACAGACTCGGCAAGGTGCAATTTTGCGAAAAATAAAGACAAAGATTAAGTTCCAATCACATAAAAGGAACCTGGAGACGCCTAACAGCTTGAACTGCTAGACCTCACCAGCTTCGGGGACTAATGTCTGGGGGATAACCCCCGGTAGGGTCACGAGGGGTGAAACGTAGCATAGCTAGGCAAACTCTTAGTGAAAAAAGAACCAGGACGAGTAAGAACGTCCGGGAGAGAGAAGCGTGTGCGGCCGACATATGAACTATGTCGGCTCGTATAAGACAAAGTTGTTATTCTTGCAGGAACCAACGAGCCAAGTATGCCGAGGAAGGGCCAAGTCGGATAGGACGTGTGGCACTTTTCCGAGTAAGGTTCAGGAGGGACCATGGCAAAGCATGGTCAAAAGAGAAGGGCGACATCGGGTGACACAAAAGGAGTCAGGTGACTCCCAAAGCAAGTGCTGACGTACAAATTTACTGCGTGAGGCCAAAAGAAACAGGAAGCGACATACCAGAAGACTGTTAGCTGTTAAGCTTTGTGGACTGGTTCATTGCGCTTAGGGCAAGCCCATGACCCGACCCACATTGTAGGGACCAAGATCCAAACAGTAAACCCTAGAACCCAAAGGGGTATAAGCTAGCTAGCGCTGCCTATATAAGAGGGGGCATAGCTGTAGTAGGAGGGAGGTTGGACCAAGTAGGGAACTAGGGCACAGAACACTAGTTCATACAGCTCAAGGAGCACTTGTAATTCTCAGGTATCAATCAAATTGCTAAGTGTGGAGAGTTCATCTTGTTCTTCGCGCATGGCTCGACCGTGCACTCCCTCCCAAGTGACCACAAGCACCCATTCGACCCCCAACATAAGCCTACCAATGGCATCTGCCGTGCCACCACCACGATAACCCACTTTGTGAATTTATCGACTGCGACTAGGAGGTGGGTGAAGCCAGAAGGAGCTTTCTTGAAGGGGCCTACCATGTCCATGCCCCACACGGCGAATGGCCAGGTGATGGGGATGGTCTTGAGTGCCGAGCTTGGGGCATGGGTCTGGTTGGCGTACTTCTGGCATCCGACGCAGTGTTGGACGATGTCGACCGCGTTGGTGTGCGTGCTGAGCCAGTAGAAGCCGTGTCGCATGGCCTTGGCGACCAGGGAGTGAGCACCAACGTGGTGGCCGCAATCGCCAGCATGGATGTCTTGGAGGATCTTGCGACCTTCTGCGAGTTTGACGCAGCGTTGGAACACGCCGGTCACGCTACGCTTGTGGAGATCGCCGTTGATGATGACGAAGGATTTGCAGTGGCGTACTATCATCTGGCCCTCCGTCTCGTCTGCAGGTAGGGTCCCTCCCTCCAGGCAGGCGACGTATGGCGCGGTACAGTCGCTTGGCTGGGCGAGCATGGGGACCAGGGCCTCTTGAGTATCGTGGGGTCGTCATTGTTGACCCTGCTCGCGTACTTGGCAAGCTACTCTACGTGGTTGTCTTCTGCCGCTATGAAGGCATCGGAGAGCTCGGCGCCTTTGGCCTCGTACTCGGCAGCCATGTAGGGGTCGCCGTGGACGGTGATGATGCCGCACGGCCCTATGAGCTTCATCGCGTTGTACATGTAGTGGGGCGCCGCCATGAATTTGGCAAACGCCTGCCGCCCCAAGACGCAGTGGTAGGGGCTGTTAAAGGGCACCAACTCGAAGATGGTCCGCTCGGTGCGGAAGATACCTGGAGTGCCGAAGGTGACTGACATTGTCACCTTGCCGATTGGGTACACCTTCCGACCGGGGACGATGCCGTGGAAGGTGGTGTAGGTCGTCTCAATCATCGACTGCGGGAGACGCAGTCGCCTGAACGTATCGAGGTAGAGAATGTTGATGGAGCTTCCGCCGTCCATCAGTGTCTTGGGGAGCCAGTAGTCTCCCACTTTGGGCTTGACCACCAAGGCGACTTGCCCCGGATATTCGATCCGTGGCGAGTGATCTTTGCAACTCCAGGTGACCCTCTGCTCGGACTAGTGGAGGAAGCGCAGGACGTCAACCTGGGACACCGTGTTGACGGTGACGGGGCGGGCGATGACCTTCTTCTCGCTTTTGGTGCTGAACCCGGTGAAGGTGTGCAGCAATCCCAGGTCATTGCCGAATGCCTTGCCGTTTGACGGGTGGTTGTTGGGGTCCTTCCTTGCGCGTCATGCCTTCTCGATCTCCCTCAGCGAGTGGCAGTCGGCGGTCGTGTGCATGGCGGGCTTCCCCTCCTTTCTTTGGAACACATATGGCTAGTTGAGGAGAGCCACGGGGTCGAACCTCGGCTTCGCCTTGTAATTTCTGCCATCACGACGCTGGCCTCCGTCACAGTGGAAGCTCTTGGGCTCGCGCGGAGCATAGCCGGCGTTGGCGACAAAGTTGACTCGCCCATCACCGCGGAGCTTTCCAGTGAGGCGAGTGTTGCTGTAGCGTAGCTCAAGTCATATCCCTTTGTCTTGGCCGCTCGTGCGGTGGTTTCCTCCCGATTTGTCGTCGGTTTCTTGTTTCGGATCCTCCTCCGCGTACCGTTTGGTGATCTCGAGGAGGTCCGGTATGTTGTCGAGTGTTTTGTACACCCACTTGAGCTTGGAAACCAAGGGCTCGTAGCGGCACGAAGTCTTGAAGCTGTGAATCGCGGTGTCCGGGTGGATGCCGGCCGCGTTGTACCATAGGTCCTGCCACCGCTGGACCAAGCTGCAGATTGACTCGTTGGGTCCCTAGACGCATCGCTCCAGGTCCTCGATGGTGGTGGCGCGGGTGTAGGAGCCCTCGAAGTGCCTAACGAAGGCGTCGGACATTTCTTCCCAGGAGTCGATGTTGTCTGCGGGGAGGGTGTTGATCCATTGCCGGCACGCTCCCTCCATCATCAGGGGGAGATAGCGGGCAGCGAGCAGGTCGGTGTGGCCAGCGATACCCATCTCCATGAGGTATGTGTCTAGACACATGGAGGGGTCATACGAGGGGTCATACTTCTCGATCTTCTTCGGTGCTTTAAAGTTCACCGGGACTTTTCTCCTCAGATCATTGGTCCAACGCACTAGGGGCCGACACGGCTGAGCGATCCCCTTGGCTCGACGTCACAGCGATTGGTGAGGGTGTGCCTCAGGTCGTCAGGATGGCATGGGCGCCAACTCTAGTTGTTGCTGATGTGGGTCCGCGCGTCGACTGGCTGCCATGTTCGCGGGTCGTTGGTGGAGAGTGCCGTGTTCGCGGGTCGCAGTTGGAGCTGCAGGGGCTCGGGGGGTGGGCAATTGAGAGTGTTTGACATCGTCAGGCGGCCGCTCGAGGCCGCCCTCCTTCCTGACGAGCGGGAGTACAGGCGTCCCCGCGATTCTGCTCCCGCAGCTTGTTGCTCGATGGCCTTGGCGAGTAGGGCCCTGGTGTATTGGATCTGTAGGGCACCTTCCCCAGTCACGTTGATGTTGTCAACCGCGGCTCGACTCGCGATGACATTGTCCATCGGAGTAGAAAACAGAGGGAGGCCGTTCGCGTCCTCCTCATGCACAAGATCGTGATCCATGGTTGGTTTGGGGGGACGTGCGACCAGGCGTTGGTGGGGGAGCGTCATTCGCTGACGCGCCTAGTGGTGGTCGAGCGCTTCCTCCTAGTGGCACGTTCTTGCATATCGCGCGATCGGCCACGCGGGCTGGGTCGGTCTCGTCGTCGAAGTTTAGGGCATGGACCTGAACGGTGGGGTTCAGGTGCGACCTGATCGGAGTTGGTGGTAGCGTGAGAGTTCTTGCGCTGTTTCCTTATTGAGGCGAAATTTTTCGTGCTCGGCCTACTCTTTGCGGACCGCGTCCGCCAGTCACGAGCGGAGTTCTTCGACCTCCGTTGTCATCGCAGTTGGCGGGATCGGCGTGGAGAAGGGGTCCAGCGGGGCATCCATGCCGCTCGCCATACAGGTCATGGTGTAGCGACCAGATTCGGCGTTGAAGTCGCCAGAGTTCTTCGATCCGGAATCAGAGTCGAAGATCCCAAGGATGGAGGTGTCTTCGAAGACCCCCACGTTGGAGACCTGGGTGATGGAGCCCGTGGGTGACGCGGCGACGATGGATCCGGAGACTGACCCCGGGGTCACCGAGTAGGCGTCGTCGTTGACGGCTGCGTCATTCGCGACCACGCTAGTTTCTGCCACGTTGCTGTTGGCCGAGTCGTACTCGGAGGCGAGGCGGTGGATGGTGCGGACCAGACTCTCGGAGAGCCAATCGCGCGGTGGCGACTCATGGATGCGAGCCGAGTCCTTCGAGACGATCAGGTCGGTGAAGCCGATGAACAGGATGATCGTGCCGACCAGCATGATCATGCTGTGCGCGACGGGGCACGCCGCCGGGACGTAGCTGCTCGGCAAGATCTGGAGGATCTCACCGATTGCGATCATGCGACCTGTGGCGATCATCTCGTTGATGGGCAGATTGGATTTCGCCACAGAACACCGGCCTGACCGGCTAGGCCCCATGGTGTGCGCCACTATTGTGGGACTAGCCACGGCAGATGTTGTATTCGGCAGCGAGTAGTAGAACGAGGGGAAAGGGTGGCCAGCCATCTGCGGTGCGAGATGAGGGCGGAGACACAAGGGTTTACCCAGGTTCGGCCACCCGGAGGGTAAAGACCTACTCCTGCTAGATTGTATTGATGAGAGAGTACAATGGGCGAGCTCAACGACTAGGTGGCGAGTCACATGGGGTGTATGATGGAACATGTACTCTATGCATAACCTAGGGAGGTTTATGTAGGCTTACCTCGCTAGGTTTTACAGATCTACAATCGAATTAGTTAAGGATTCAGAGGGTACTTGACCTAATCCGACTCGGCCTAGCTACGCTTCTAGGCCTCCAGCTTCCAGTCGCCTGGCTCCTTGTTATGTCTCGATCCAATCGCCGTCCTGTAGGCCCACTCGCTTGCAGCTTGGGCCAGTAGGAAACGTCCTGCTGGGTATACCCCACTCGGCATATCCCCATCAGCTATGGCATCCGGAGGGGAGCTGGATCTGCCGCACGTCACCTCCCAGATGCCAGTGGCTCCAGATGGCTCAAAGGTACTCTTCGCTCCCTTCGCTTCCCGCTGTAAGCAGTATGGGCCGAAGCTTATTGTCCCGCTGGAGCAATACGCGGCGAAGCAGCAGGAGGAGGTTAGGAGCAGGCAGTCTGGCTCTGAGGCCACTCCAGATGCGGGTGCCTATGCTTTGTTGCTGTAGTTTAGGATAGTATATCCTCTTCCTTTTGTAATATGTACTTTTGCTGGTGAACAATCTTTCCTTGTGCCACGCGGTGGCCATTAATGTATATAAGTTACTTTTCCGACCTATCCTCAAAGATGTTTGTGATATTCTTCTCCTTCCTTGTTTGTCTTTAGGGTCCTTCAGGTGGTGAACCTGTTGGTACTTCGACTGCTCCAGATCCGCGACCATCATTGGATGATGCGTCGCAGCTTGTTTTCCTTTGTGATCGCGTCCGTAGCTTGTGGAAGTCGAAGACCGAGCAGCCAACCGCCAGGGAGGAGTATCTTATGGGGGAGCTACGGCAATTGAGCGACCAAGTGCAATGTGAGTTTTCTTGAGTTGTTGCTCGTTTTCGGATGTGCCTTGTTGTCGCGTCACCTTATTCTGAGTTTTCTTCAGGTGCCAGCCTTGTTCTGAGGGAGGAGAAGGAGCGCGTTGCGGTTCGGATCAACTGCTTGACCCAACAGGACATGGAAGCTGGAGGCTTTTCCTGGATGGACCGTGACCGGGCCACCGTTGATACGTCCAAAACGTATCTACTTTCTCGAACACTTTGCTATTGTTTCTTATATAAACTTGTGTAATTTTGATACAACTAACATGGACTGACGTTGGTTTTAGCAGAATTACCTTGGTGTCTTGTTTTTGTGTGCAGAAAATGAACTATCAGGAAAAATCCCGAAAAATATGGCAAAAACTATTTCTCACCAGAAGATCCACGGAGCCAGAAGGGGAGACAGAGAGGAGGCCTGGGGGGCCCAGACCCACCCCAGGAGCGGGCCCACTGACCCCGCGCCTAGGGGAGGTTTAGCCACCCTAGGCAGCTCCTGTGCCTCCCTCCGCACCTATAAGTTGCCTTCTGACCTAAAAACTCAGGGGGGGTCGATAGTTTTCCAGAAAGAGTTCCGATCCGCCGCCGCCACCAGAAACCAAGGTTCGGATCTAGAAACTCCAGTCTGGCACCCTGCCGAGATGGGGAATGATAGGGAAAAGGTGTCCGATCTTTTGATGAGATGGTAATAGTCGATTTGGTGGAGTTCGGGCTTGACGATCCGACTACACGTGCGAGCACGAGCGCCAATGCAATCACTAGTCCAATCTCCTGGAGGTTATCGATCCTCGGGAACACGTTCAGCCTGACCTGTGAGGGTCTTAATTCCTACCTAAAATCGAGAACAAGTAAGAACTAATATTGCAATCAAGATATTGCGGATTAATATGAAAGCTTTATTGAAAAGGTGGGATCCTGTTTAGGTGCGAAGTACAAGAGGCCTCTGCGACGCTCGAGCCTTGACGAAGTTGCTATGATGGCTAACTTAATGTCTAAACAAAATCTGAGTCTATGGTGACGGCTAAGGGGAGTATTTAAGGAGGAAAAGGAGGGGTTTCGGCCAGCCATAGAAGTGGTGGCCGAATTCAACCCTAGAAGTCCTTTTCTCCTCAAATATGGACTCTAAAAAGTGGCTATTTAAAATCCTGCGAAAATTACATGGGCCTGGCCCAAAATAAAGGTGTCGTAGCACCATATTAAGCTATGGACGAATTTGTGAAGTATTAATCTTAAATATTTCATCCAAGCCTTCTTTCTTCATTATGGTGGCCTCAAAGTTCTGAAATCTTCATCCGTGGCCTTCTCTTGAATCATCACATGCTTGCTGCCATCTCCATGCATGACCATGCTCCAATGCTTGTCCCTCTCATCCATGCTTGGTCCATCATTCCTAAGAGTAAGAAATACATCTGATTTAGGCAGCATCATATTCTCATGTATGTGAGGAATAGTTCCAAGAAACAAAAGTACCGAATAGTTAAGTTGTTTGGCACCAGATCTTGTGATAGGTCCTTGTATGTGTGTAGATGTAGGTACAACGGTTGTATCAATAGATGGGATGTCCACATCATGCTCCCCTTCTTGAATTGAAGTCGTCCTCGACGCAATCTCATCTTCCTCACCAAAGTAAGGCTTCAAATCTGCAATGTTAAACGTAGGACTAATCGTACCAAAGTCTGCAGGCAACTCAAATTTATATGCATTATTGTTTATTTTCTCTAACACCTTAAAGGACCAGCATCACGCGACATTAACTTAGACTTGCGTAAATCAGGAAAACGATCTTTACGCAAATGTAACCAAACAAGATCTCCAACATCAAACACAACGTGCTTTCTCCCTTTATCCCCAGCAAGTTTATACTTAGCATTCATGTGTTCTATGTTATCTTTAGTAGTCTTATGCAAGTTTAATATCATTTCGGCGCCTTGTGTAGCATCCAAATTATTTTGCACTAAAGAAGGTAAAGGCAATAAATCAATAGGTGCACGAGGAACAAAACCGTACACGATCTCAAACGGGCACATCTTTGTGGTAGAATGCAGTGAACGATTATAAGCAAATTCTATATGAGGTAAACACTCTTCCCACAATTTTAAGTTCTTCTTTAAAACAGCCCGCAACATAGTAGACAAAGTTCTATTTACTACTTCAGTTTGTCCGTAAGTTTGGGGATTACATGTAGTACTAAACATCAATTTAGTCCCCAACTTAGCCCATAAACATCTCCAAAAGTGGCTAAGAAATTTAGTATCACGATCAGAAACAATAGTATTTGACACACCATGTAAACGAACAATTTCACGAAAGAACAAATCAGCAATATGCGCAGCATCATCCGTTTTATGACAAGGAATAAAGTGTGCCATCTTAGAAAACCGTTCCACAACAACAAAAATACTATCCCTCCCCTTTTGTGTACGTGGCAATCCCAAAACAAAGTCCATAGAAATATCCTCCCAAGGAACACAAGGACCAGGAAGAGGCATATATAAACCATGTGGATTAAGTCGAGACTTAGCTTTTTGACAAGTAGTGTAGCGTGCCACAAATCTCTCAACATCTCGACGCATACGTGGCCAAAAGAAGTGTGCAGCAAGAACATCCTCCGTTTTCTTGACACCAAAGTGTCCGATCAATCCTCCTCCTTGCGCCTCCTGTAACAACAAAAGACAAACAGAACTATCTGGAATGCATAGTTTGTTAGCACGGAAGACAAATCCATCACTGAAGACAAACTTGTTCCATGTTCTACCATCTCTACAATTCTGCAACACATCATTAAATGCAGCATCATGCACATATATATTGTTCCTTAATAGTTTCCAATCCAAATAGTTTGAAGTCAAGTTGAGATAACGAAGTATAACGGCGCGACAAAGCATCAGCAATAATATTATCTTTACCCTTTTTGTGTTTGATAACATAAGGAAAAGACTCACTTTGCATGAAGACGATTCAACTTAGCTTGACTACGAATATGCTTCAAAGATTCATGATCAGAATGTATAACAAATTCTTTAGGCCATAGATAATGTTGCCAAGTTTCTAATGTCCGAACCAACGTATATAATTCTTTATCATAAGTAGAATAGTTCAGACTAGCCCCACTCAATTTCTCACTAAAATATGCAACAGGTTTTCCCTCTTGTAATAACACACCTCCCAAAACAATTCCACTAGCATCACCTTCAAGCTCAAAAGTCTTATTAAAATCAGGAAGTTGGAGTAAGGGAGCATGTGTTAGCTTATCTTTCAATATCACGAAGGCCTGTTGTTGTGCATCGCCCCAAGCAAAGGAAACATCCTTCTTGGTAAGTTCATTCAGCGACGCGGCAATTGATCCAGAGTCTTTGACAAAGCGCCTATAAAAACCAGCGAGGCCAAGAAAACTCCTCACTTGTGTGACCGTCTTGGGTTGCGCCCAATTCTCAATAGCTTCAATCTTGGCTGGATCCACTTCAATACCCTGTGATGTAACAACATAGCCAAGAAACACAACTCGATTGGTGCAAAAGGTGCACTTCTCAAGATTACCAAACAAACGTGCATCACGTAAAGCATTGAAAACAGTACGTAAATGATCCAAATGATCCTCTAAAGATTTGCTATAAATCAGAATATCATCAAAGTAGACTACCACAAAACGTCCAATGAAAGCACGTAAAACTTCGTTCATTAATCTCATGAAAGTGGTGGGTGCATTAGTTAAACCAAACGGCATCACTAACCACTCATATAAACCGAACTTAGTTTTAAATGTTGTTTTCCATTCATCTCCCAATTTCATACGAATCTGGTGGTAACCTCTATGCAAATCAACTTTAGAAAACATGGTAGAGCCACTCAATTAATCAAGCATGTCATCCAAACGTGGAATAGGATGACGATATCGAATAGTAATATTATTGATAGCTCTACAATCAGTACACATGCGCGAAGAACCATCTTTCTTAGGTACCAAAATAATAGGAACAACGCAGGGGCTAAGGTACTCACGAATATGATCTTTGTCAAGTAATTCCTAAATTTGGCGTTGTATCTCCTTTGTCTCCTCTGGATTGGTTCTATATGGCGCACGGTTGGGCAACTGTAGCACCAGGAATTAGATCAATTTGGTGCTCAATTCCTCTAATAGGAGGTAGTCCTGGTGGCAGCTCAACGGAAAAACGTCCTCATATTCCTGCAAAAGGTTAGCAATAACGGGCGGCAAAGAAGGAGGCATATCCTCAAATGAAAACAAAACCTCTTTGCAGATAATTGCATAACATTGAGTATTGTTTACATCTAGTTCAGCAATATAAATTTTATTTGCAAGCATACATGGACTCTTCAAACGAATTTCAGTAGCATGTTTAGAATCAGATTTAGTGTTCTTTGGTGGTACAAAATCTGCAGCAACAATCTGATTCTCACTTTTATTTTTCTCCTCTGTTTTAGCTCTAGCAAGATCATCTTTTAAAATCTGTTCGGGAGTCATAGGTTTTAGACCAATTTTCTTTCCATCATGCATAAGAGAATAGTGATTAGTTTTGCCATTATGAACAGATTCTCTATCAAATTGCCATGGTCTACCAAGTAACAAAGAACAAGCTTGCATAGGTACAACATCACAATCAACAATATCAGAATATGTACCAATAGTAAAATGCACGCGTACCGTTCTTGTTACCTTGATCTTGCGAGAACTCTCAAACCACTGGATGTAATATGAATGTGTGCGTTGTCTTGTTGGAAGTGCAAGCTTCTCTACCATGTCAACACTAGCCAGATTATTATAACTTCCTCCATCAATGATGATCCTTATAGCTCTTTCCTTGACAACACCACGTGTTTGGAACAGGTTGTGGCGTTGATCATGCTCATATTTGCTCAATTGCACACTCAACACACGTTTTGTAATTAAGCTCTTGTATTGATCAACACTTTCACCTCCCATTACCTCTGTTTCTTTATCAGAATCACAATTGTCTCCATCTCGAGCAGAAATAAGAGCTAATGTATCTTCATCAAAGTCACTCGCTGAATCATATTGACCATCATCACGCACCATCATAACACGTTTTGTTCTGTATTGTCTCTCAATATGGCCAAAACCCTAGCACTTGCGGCATTGTATATCCTTTGTTTTCCCCGTGGAAGCCATAGAAGATGCACTACGAGTAGGAGCATTGGATGACAATGGAGGAGCAGCTGACGGAAATCTTGTGGTGCCCTTGGACGTGGTAGTAGCTGGTGGAAATCACGAGAAGAAGGCGATGATTGTCGGGATGTCCAAGTAGATGTGCGACCTGCAAAATTATTAGTCCTCCTCCATGGTGTTTGGCGATCTTGCACTTCACGTTCAGCTTTGCAAGCAAGATGAAACAAACGAGTGATGTAGTTATATTCCTTATAGTTTAATATGTGTTGAATGTACTTGTTTAATCCACCAAATAAATGTGCAAGAATTTGTGCAGTAGATTCAAAAAGACCACACCGAACCATCCCCGTTTGCAATTCCTGATAAGACTCTTCTACAGAATTTTTCCCTTGTTCCAAACATGTCAGATTCTTTAGTAAATCACGTTGATAAGTGGGAAGCACAAAACAAACATGCATAGGAGTTTTTAAAGTAGTCCAAGTACGAGGAATAGTAGTAGGATTTAAATGACAATACTCAGACCACCAAAGGGAAGCAAATTTAGTAAATTCACATGTAGCAGCACTAACACGCATATTCTCAGGATATTTTAAACATGCAAAACGTTGTTCTACTTCCATCTCCCATGTAAGATATGCATCAGGATTATATTTACCCTAAAAAGATGGAATATTTAATTTAAGCTTTGCAACATGATCATCATCACGTACCGGTGGTCGAGCGTTGCGGTGGTAATGTCGGGGTCGGCCAGCAGGGTGTGGGGGTTGTTCAACCTCCTCGTCAAACAGATCGTTGTCGTCGAGGTCATAGTAGTACCCGTCGTCTGCCCCCAATGTCGCAGCAGCAGCCGCGGTGGAAGACTGAGGTGCCTCAGCTGCAGCGGTAGCCGGCTGAGGTGCGGCGGTTGCTGAACCAGCAGTATGACCCGTGATCGGATTGCGCCGTATGCCATGCCGAGGTGCCAATGGGACGGGTTAGGGTGCGGGTGCTGGCAATCTGTCCAAAACCTCCTTGAACCGAGCGTCAAGCTTGTCGTTGAAGGATTTCTCGCGTCCATCGACCTTGTCCATGGAGTTGGTGAGCTTGGTGTCAAACTCCTCTAGTCGTGCATCCACATCTTCAGCGCGAACGACCAAGATCTCAGAGAAGTGGGCATGTAGTTCTTGGTTCGTCATTGTGGCAGGGTTACGTGAAGTATCTGTCATGGTTAGTCCTTTAAAAAGCACAGGTATATATGCCTATAACTACGGAAATATGGTGGAAGGCACGCGTAATCCGTCAAGCAATATACGAAGCTCTTACAAGTTCTTACCAAACAGCAGGAAAGACGATGTGCAACCGCGAGGAGCAGTGGGTCCAGAGATTGAACCGAGCGATTACCAGAAGTCGAGATACCGCACGTGGAGAAATCTATGGAGCTGTGGGAAGTCTTAGCAAAGGGGTTAGCAATTATCAAAACAAATTTGCAAATGTTGAGAGAATGCTCAACGACAGTACTGTGCTGGTCCTAGGCTAGACCGTACTAGAGATGCGAGCCTAGATCACCAACGATATCACGACGCGACACAACAAGCAATGTATGATGATATGGCACCCTGAAAGGCGAACCGAGATGTCGAAAATCACTATGATGGCGAGTGTCTAGAACTGATCAAAAAATTTGTCCCAAAAAAATTTGTCAAAATTTTTGTATTATGCTCCGAAAAGCGCGCAGGCGCCAAAAAAATATCGCTATAACGGCCAATGGAGAAAAGTGGTCCCCGGAGCCGAAAATCAGTATAGCCAGAAAAAAAATTCGGAGGCGGTTCCAGACTTTTTTTTGCTCTCCTTCCGGACTTATTACTGAACTCTTAGCTCGACACGGACTTTAGCTCAACACGGAAACAACAAGGAAGGAAAGTAAAAATAAATAACTAGGAAACAATAACTCAACTCGGACTCGTGCCGTGGAAGGAAAGGTGATCGAATCCGTGTCGCGATAGGAAGGCGGTGGCGGAGTTTTAGGGTTTATGGTGGCTGGGTGTATGGCAGCGGAATATGGTGGCGGTGATCTGCGAGTGTGGCGGTGACTACTGTGATCAGAACGAGACACTAAGACCAACAACTTGACGCGACGATGAAGACACAAATTTAACAATGCAAAACTAAAAAGATAATGCAAGGCGTAGATTGGTGATGGGATGGATCTAAAATCTAACTGTGTTTTTGGCTTTTTCGTGGGTTATAGATAAAACATATATAATCTACGAAAACAGTAAAATCTCACCAAGCAACCTGAAATCTGATACCACTTGATAGGGCAAAGGTGTACGATATTTCGATGAGATGGTGATAGTCGATTTGGTGGAGTTTGGGCTTGACGATCCGACTACACGTGCGAGCACGAGCGCCAATGAAATCGCTAGGCCAATCTCCTGGAGGTTACCGATCCTGCGGGAACACGATCAGCCTGACCAGCGAGGGTCTTAATTCCTACCTAAAATCGAGAACAAGTAAGAACTAATATTGCAATCAAGATATTGCGGATTAAGATGAAATCTTTATTGAAAAGGTGGGATCCTGTATAGGTGCGAAGTACAAGAGGCCTCTGCGACGCTCGAGCCTTGACGAAGTTGCTATGATGGCTAACTTAATGTCTAAACAAAATCCGAGTCTATGGTTACGGCTAAGGGGAGTATTTAAGGAGGAAAAGGTGGGGTTTCGGCCAGCCATATAAGTGGTGGCCGAATACAACGATAGAAGTCCTATTCTCCTCAAATACGGACTCCAAAAAGTGGCTATTTAAAATCCTGCGAAAATTACATGGGCCTGGCCCAAAATAAAGGTGTCGCAGCAGCATATTAAGCTATGGAAGAATTTGTGAAGTATTAATCTTGAATATTTTGTCCAAGCCTTCTTTCTTCATTATGGTGGCCTCAAAGTTCTGAAATCTTCATCTGTGGCCTTCTCTTGAATCATCACATGCTTGCTGCCATCTCCATGCATGACCATGCTCCAATGCTTGTCCCTCTCATCCATGCTTGGTCCATCATTCCTAAGAGTAAGAAATACATCTGATTTAGGCAGCATCATATTCTCATGTATGTGAGGAATAGTTCCAAGAAACGAAAGTACCTGATAGTTAAGTTGTTTGGCACGAGATCTTTTGATAGGTCCTTGTATGTGTGTAGCTGTAGGTATGACGGTTGTATCAATAGATGGGATGTCCACATTAGGGAATTTGGAGAGGATCATCGCCATCGTCATCACCAACGCATCTCCGTCAACCTACGATGTTTCCCTCATCCATGAGTGAGTAATCCCCCGCTGTAGGCTTGGGGATGGTAGGTATTGGATGAGTTCTATCATGTAATCGAATAAGATCTGTTAGGTCATAGTGCCTAGTATCTCTATTAGTGCTATTTGACTTCGTTGCAACTTGTTGTTCTTAATGATTGTCACTAGGGCCCGACTGCCATGATCTCAGATATGGCATTATTATTGAATCATTATGATAGTATTGTTTGTGATCTTATCTGCAAGTTGTGTACATATATCATTATCCGGATCCAAAGGCCCCAAAGTGACAATAATTGGGACAACCGGAGGGGATGGCTGTGGTGTGAGGATCACATGTGTTCACAGAGTGTTAATGCTTTGCTCCGGTGCTCTATTAAAAGGAGCACCTTAATTGCCAGTAGTTCCCTAAAGGCCGGCTGCCAATGGCTAATGACGAAGATGTTGTGCAAGTTCTCATTGCGAGCACATATGACTATATTTGGAGCACATGCCTAGGATTGTTTAGTACTTGGATGCTTGTTATTATTTATCTGCAATGCCCTAGATCTTGAAGTTACATGTTTAGACTTTTCCATGCAACGCCCGTCATCCATCCCTATGCCTACCGCACATGAATCCCACTGTTTACTGTTACTGTTACTATTGCTCTTGTTTCACTTCTGTTGTTCCTTTTCTGTTGCTACTACCAAACTGTTGCTACTGATAAACTTCCGTGAGCAAGAACTGTTTCCAGGTGCAGCTGAACTGACAACTCAGTTGTTAAGGCTTGCAAGTATTCTTTGGCTCCCCTTGTGTCGAATCAATAAATTGGGTAATACTATCCGCGAAGACTATTGCGATCCCCTATACTTGTGGGTCATCAAGAATATTTTCTGGTGCCGTTGCCGAGGATCATAGCTTTATTTGTAAGTTCACTTGGATCTATTATTGTTCACTGCTACTCCTTTCATCATGGGGAAGTCTCATGATGGAAAGTTCCCTATTTTACCGTCCACTACAAGAAGAGGTACAGTCCTAAACACCTCGGTTGCTCTTGATTCACCGTCTGTTATAAGTAAGCTTGTTACACCACCACCACATACACATGCTACACACACTGCTACTACTAAGTTTGAAACTGCTTTTGATACTCATGATGTTATTCTACTGTACTTGATGCGAGTGGTTCATTAGGTCCTTTTCTAGATTCTACTATGGCTAGTCTAGGAAATACCGAAACTCCTAGTGAAGCCACTGTTACACCTGTTAGCTCACCTGAGTCTAGTGAGAGTTATGATATTAATGATGGTTACATAGAGCTCACTGATGAATGTGTTGAAGAGTGCCGAAACACACATGGTACTAGTGCTATGAAGAGTCTCCATGCTAGACGTACTATTATGCCTAAGTTTGCCACTTCTCCCATAGATATTAAGGATAAAGATTATGATTTCTCTCTTGATTTATCTTATTTAGATATTGTTGAGAAAGAACCTTTTTGTTGTACTGAAAATGAGAGTGTTGTGGCTCATATGAATGAGCTTTCTACCATGAGTGCTTTATTCTCTGATGATTTTAAGATGTGCAAGTACTTTGTTGCTAAGATCTTCCCTTTTTCACTAAAAGGAGAAGCTAGGGCTTGGTATAATAGATTACCTCCTTGTTCCAATGATAGCCCTGATTCCTTGATTGCTTCTTTCCTCCATAAATATTTTCCTCCCAGTGCTAGACATGCTGATTTGTAGAGACTTTTTGATTTTAAACAGGGAGAAGAAGAGAAATTGCCTGAGTCATGGAAAAGATTTCGTGCCTTGGTTCATGTACATCCTATATGTCCATTACCTAATAATGAGCTTCTTGATATTTATTATAATGTACTAAATGATGATTCTAGGACCTACCTAGATAGCTTTGCTGATTATGTTTTCAGGAAAAGGACTCCAACAGATGCTGAAGAATTAATGACCAAGATAAGCAAGAATTATGATGATTGGACATTAACTGAGCTGAATACACCTGAGCCTATTACTCCTGAACCAGATGTTCCTGAACCAGTTCCAACACCAACAACAAAGAAGAGGGGAGTTATTGCATTAAATGATGAAGTGATTAAGGAAGCTAAGAAGTGTCTAAAGGAGAAAGGTATTAGAGCTGAAGATGTGAAGAATCTACCTCCTATAGAAGAATTATGTAAGCCAATACCCCACTCATCTACTATTGAGGTACACTCTCTCCAACACTTTGATGAAGGAGATATTACTTATGGTAAACCTCCTGATCAATGTTTAGAGGAACTTGACATATTTATTGTTAAACAAGGGTATTTTAATAAACAAGTTCAGAATCGTTTATTAGAAAACTTAGAGCTATCCATGAGTTGAAAGATATTGTGAAAGAACTTCTAATGATATTAAAATGATTTGTAAACACTTTCAAATTTTTCAAACCCAACTTGATCAACTTGCTAAGGTACAAAAGGATATGCTAGTTAATGCTTCAGGAGATAAACATGCTTATGGAATTAGAACTAGGAGTAGTATAGCTACTCAATATCATCTATACCATGAAGGACACCCTAAAAGAATAGAGAAGGATTCTCAACAAGGTGAGGATAGTGGTAGTCCTTGTAAGAGGAAGAAAAAAAACATAAAGTAGTTGAGGAACCACTTGAACCTTCTGTAGATCCTAATAGTATATCTTTCTCTGATGCTGAAACTAAGAGTGGTAATGATAAAAATGAGTCTCCTGATAAGGAGGAAGGTGAGGAAGAACCTAGGAATGACACTAGGAACACTAGGTACACTAAGGAAGATTTTATTGTTAATAAACATGGTAAAGAAAGAGAACCTTTGGTGCAAAAACCTATGCCTTTTCCAGGTAAGAAACACAAGTCGAAGGAGGAAGAACACTACAACAAGTTTTGTGAGTGGATGAAACCTTTATTCTTGCAAATTCCTTTGACTGATGCTATTAAGTTGCCTCCTTATTCAATGTATATGAAGGATTGTCTCTAATAGAAGGAAGATTCCTAATGAGGAGATTTCTATTATACTTGCTAATTATTCCTTCAATGGTAAGGTTCCAAAGAAACTTGGTGATCTAGGTAAACCAACTATTCCTTGCTCCATTAAAAATAATTATGTTAGAGCTGCTTTATGTGATTTGGGAGCTGGAGTTAGTGTTATGCCTTTTTTTCTCTATTAGAGACTCTAGCTAGAAAATTTGATACCGACTGATATATCTTTGAAAATGGTTGATAAGTCAACTAATGTTCCTGTTCAAGTTGCTCATAATTGCATGGTCTTAACTGATTTTGTTGTGCTTGAAACGCCTAAAGATGATAATATGTCTATTATTCTTGGGAGACCTTTTCTTAATACTGCAGGTGCTGTCACCAATTGCAATCAAGGAAAAGTAACATTTAATGTTAATGACAAAGAGCACACTGTCTATTTTCCCAAGAAGGTTGTTAAGAGCTATTTCCTGAAATCTATTGAAAATATTGAGGGCATCAAGGTTGGAGAAATATATTGTCCCATTCCATAAGAAAATTTTGAAACTATTATGATTGGGACCATTGCTATCAAGAACGAGGAAACATAATCACCTTGTGGAATGCAAAGTTTTGATTCCTATAAGATTGTTTTGGTAACAAAACTTGATCAACCTTGTTAACAAAAGGATTTTAATGAACAGAATAATGTTTCTACTGTGGTTATATTTGCTTTCTTTTTCCTTTCTCCTTCTTAGTCTTTGCTTTAGTTTTAGTTTTGCTAGTTGTATGCTTGGTTGAGTTTCTTAGAGCTCCTTTAGTTTGGCTTTTGGTTTGCTTTTGCTTCTTCTGAAAAATTATTTCTGCGAGAAAATCAATTTTCATACCCTGAAAATTGGCCAAAAATAAAGTTTCCCGAAAAATCCCAGAAAATTCAAAATATTTTTTTCCTCGAAAAAAGGGGCAGAGAGGTACTTGAGACGACCGAGGGGGCCACCCCTAGGACCCACACCCATGGTAGGCGCGGCCTACCTAGGGGTGGCGCCTAGGGGGGGTGGCCCACCTGGGCCCCTCTAGGCTACCTCCTCAAAGCCACCTTCTTCCTCTCTCCCAAAAAACACCGAAAAACTTGCTCAAGCTCGAGTTCTTGCTGTTCTTGCTCGCGATTTTTGATCTTCTTGTTCAGCCCACCTCAAGTGCTGATTTTTGGAGGGTTTGCTCCTTGGTATGTGCCTCCTCCACTTGTCCAATTAGATTTGTGATTGGTAGATTGTATCTTTAGTATTTTGCTGCTATAGGTAACAGGTTGTTTGAGCTTTCATGCTTGTTCTTTGCTTAGAAACTTTGTTTCGGTGCATGTGTAGTCCTCTAGCAAGTTCCTATAGTAGTTGCTCATCATTTATCAACTTAGAAATCACTTGGTTTGATGGTTGTTTAAAAATTTCAGCATAGGGAAGTCATGGACCACCACACCTTTTGATGGGGATATGCCTTCCAGAGTATACCCAGCAGGACGTTTCCTACTGGCCCAAGCCGTTAGCGAGTGGGCCTGCAGGACGGCGACTGGATCAAGACTTGGCGTGGACTCAGGTGACTGGAAGCTGAAGGCCCAGAAGCGTAGCTAGGCCCAGTCGGACTAGGTCATAGAATCTCCAAATCCCTAACTAATTCGGTTGTGATCTGTAAACCCTAGCGAGGTGAGTCTATATAAACCTCCCTGGGGTGCGCATAGAGGATACGTTCCATCATACACTCAAGCGACTCGCCGCCTAGCCGTCGAGTTCGCCCCATTGTACTCTCACCATAATACAATCTAGCAGGAGTAGGTCTTTACCCTCCGGGGGGCCGAACCTGGGTAAACCCTTGTGTCTCAGCCCTCATCTCGCACCGCTGATGGCTGGCCGCCCTTGCCCCATGTTCTACTACTCGATGCCGATTGCAGCATCTGCCGTGGTCATTCCCACGACAGTGGCGCCCACCGTGGGGCCTGGTCGGTCAGGCCGGTGTTCTGTGGCAAGATCCAATCTGCCCATCAATGAGACGATCGCCACCGCCCGCATGATCGCGATCGGAGAGATGCTCCAGATCTTGCCGAGCAGCTACGTCCCGGCAGCACGACCCGTCACGTACAGCGTGATCCTGCCGGTCGGCATGATCAGCCTCTTTGTCGGTCTCACCGACGTCATCATCTCGGAGGACTCGGCTCGCATCCGCGAGTCGCCGCCATGCGACCGGCTCTCTGAGAGACAGGTCCGCACGATTCACCGCCTCGCCTCCGAGTACGACTCGGCCCACAACAACGTGGCTGAAACCACCGCGGCCGCGGACGACGCGGTCCTCAACGACGACGCCGATTCGGCGACCCTGCCGTCACTCGCCGGATCCACTGTTGCCGCTTCACCCGCGGGCTCCATCACCCAGGTCTCCAACATCGGAGACTTCGAGGATCCCTCCATCCGCGAGATCTTCGACTTTGACTCTAGGTCAGAGAACTCCGCCGACCTCCGCGACAGAACCGGTCGCCACGCCGCGACTTACATGGAGATTGGCGCCGACCCGCCGAAAGACCCATTCTCCACGCCGATCCCACCAAACGCGATGGCGACGGAGGTCGAGGAACTCCGGCTGAAGCTGGCGGAGGCAGTCCGCAAGGAACAAGACGAGCACGAAAAATTTCGCCTCGAGCAGGTGACAGCGTAGGAGCTGTCGCTCTACCACCAACTCCGAATCAGGTCACGCCTGAACCCCACCGTCCAGGGGCGCGCCCTGAATTTCGACGACGAGAACAACCCGGCCCGCGCGGCCGAACGCGTGATCTGCAAGAACGCCCCACCAGGATGAAGCACTCGGCCCCCACCAGGGGCAACGGCCAATGGTGCCCCCAACCACCCAACTGCGCACCCCCCAGGGGCCAGCCAAGGATCATGGTCTCCTCACGGGAGCAAGACGCGAACGGCCTCCCGCTGTTCTCCACCCCGATGGACAACCTCGTCGCGGGCCGAGAAGCAGTCGACAACATTGCAGCCACCGGGGAAGGCGCCCTGCAGATCCAGTACGCCAGGGATCTGCTCGCCAAAGCGGTCGAGCAACAAAACGCAGGCGCCGACTCACAGGGTCGAATGTACTCGCGTTCATCAGGCAGCCGAGCGGCCTCGAGCGGCCGCCCCATGGTGGCGAACACTCTCAACTGCCCGCCACCCGAACCCCTACAGCTCCAACACCGACCCGCGAATGGGGCACTCTCCACCAACGACCCTCAGCAGGCGAACAACTTCATCGCTGCCAACGGACAACCCATTGACGCCTGCACCCACATCATCAACAACTAGAGCTGGCGCGCACGCCATCCTGACGACCTGCGGAACACCCTCACCAACCGCCGCAACGGTGAACCAAGGGGATCGCTGAGCCGAATCGGGCCCCAGTGCTTCAGACCGATGATCCGAGGCGAAAGATACTCGGCGAACTTCAAAGCACCGAAGGAAATAGAGAGGTACGACCCCTCCTACGATCCCTCCATGTGGCTGGATACCTACCTCATGGCGATGGGGATCGCCGGGCACACCGATCTACTAGCCGCCCGCTACCTCCCCCTGGTGATGGAGGGGGCGTGCAGGCAGTGGATTAACACCCTCCCCGCGGATAGCATAGACTCCTGGGAGGAGATGCGTGATGCCTTCGTCAGTCACTTCGAGGGTTCATACACCCGCGCCACCACCATCGAGGACCTAGAACGGTGCGTCCAGGGAGCCCGTGAGTCGACCCGCAGCTGGGTCCAATGGTGGCAAGATCTGTGGTACAACGCGGTTGGCATCCACCCGGACACCGCGATCCACTGCTTCAAGACCTCGTTCCTCTACGAGCCCCTGGTCGCCAAGCTCAAACGAGCGTACCGCACACTCGACAACATACCGGACCTCCTGGAGATCGCAAAAAGGTACGCGGAAGAAGATCCAAGCCAGGAAACCGACGACAAGTCGGGAGGACATCGCCGCACGAGCGGCCATGACAACAGGAGGCGGCCCGAGCTATGATACAGCAGCACTCGCCTCACCGGCAAACGCCGTGGTGACGCGCGAGTCGACTTCGTCGCCAATGCCGGGTACGCGCAGTGCGAGCCCAAGAGCTTTCGCCGCGACGGAGGACAGCGCCGCGACGGCGGCAACTACAAGGCAGAGCTGAGGTTCGATCCCACGACCCTTCTCAACCAACCCTGTGTGTTTCATAGCAGTGAAGGAAAGCCCGCCACGCACACGACCGCCGAATGCCACTCTCTCAAGGAGATCGAGAAGGCACGGCGCGCGCGGGAAGACCCTGACAACAACCCGCCGAATGGCGGAAAGTTCGGCAGCATCGCCGGCTCGCTCCACACCTTCACCGGCTTCAACACGAAGCGTGAGAAGAAGGTCATCGCCCGCGCCGTCACTGTCAACACGGTGTCCCAGATAGACATCCCTCAGTTCCTCAACTGGTCCGAGCAACCAATCACTTGGAGCCGCGAGGACCACTTGCCGCGGATCGAGTATCCGGGCCGAGTCTCCCTGGTGGTCAAGCCAAAGGTGGGGGACTAATGGATCCCCAAAACGCTGATGGACGGTGGCAGCTCCATCAACATCCTGTACCTGGACACCTTCAGGCGACTGCGGCTCCTGCAGTCGATGATCGAGACGACCTACACCACTTTCCATGGCATCGTTCCCAGTCGGAAGGTGTATCCGATCGGCAAGGTGATGCTGCCAGTCACCTTCAGAACACCAGCAAACTTCCACACCGAGCGGATCGTCTTCGAGCTGGTGCCCATCGACAGCCCCTACCACTTCGTCCTGGGGCGCCAGGCGTTCGCCAAGTTCATGGCAGCGCCCCACTACGCGTACAACGCGATGAACTACCCGGGCCATGCGGCGTCATCACCATCCACGGCGACCCCGACATGGCCGCAGAGTGCGAGGCCAAAGGGGCCGAACTCGCTGACGCCGTCATCGCGGCAGAGGCCAACCACACCGAGGAGATCGCCAAGTACGCGAGCAGGGTCAACAGCGACGACCCCACCATACTCAAAAATCCCAACTCAGAGGGCGCAACTCCAACGCCTTCGAGGCAACCACGCACACCCACACCGTCGAGCTGGTCCCAGGCGACTCCAGCCAGACAGTGATGATCGGGACGGGCATGAGCCCAGCATAGGAAGGCGCGCTCATCGAGTTCCTCCGTGAGAACAGGGACATCTTCGCATGGAAGCCATCCGACATGCCTGGTGTCTCGAGGGAACTCGCTGAGCACAAACTCAACGCCGACCCCAAAGTGTGAGCCGTCAAGCAGTCGCTACGACCCTTCAATGAAGAGCGCCGCCGAGCCATCGCCGAAGAGGTGCATCGTCTACTCGCTGCAGGCTTCATCTGGCCTATCAAGTACTCCAAGTGGCTGGCAAACCCAGTCCTGGTCGAGAAGAAAAAGGGACCTGGAGGATGTGTATCGATTACACAAACTTAAACAGCGCCTGCCCAAAGGAGCAATTCGTCCTCCTGCGGATCGACCAAATCATCGATTCCACCGCGAGCTCGGAGGCGCTATGCTTCCTCGATGCCTACTCTGGGTACAACCAGATCAAAATGGTCGTCGAGGATGAACAGAAGACGGCGTTCATCACGCCATTCGGAGCCTTCTGCTACACTGCCATGACCTTCGGTCTCAAAAACGCTGGGCGACCTACCAGAGGTGCATGCAGGAGTGCCTTGCGAGCCAGATTGGCCGCAATATCCACGTCTACATCGACGACATGGTGGTGAAATCCGCTCTCCAGGGTGATCTACTCGCCGACCTGGCGGAACATTCGCCAACCTACGGAAGTACAAGATAAAGCTAAACCTAGGAAAGTGCACCTTCGGTGTACCAACTGGACAGCTACTGGGATACGTCGTCTTGAAGCACGGGATCAATGAAAACCCTGCCAAGATCAACACGATCGCCCGACTCGGCAGACCTGAGTGCCTGCGCGATGTCTAGAAGCTGGCCGGGCGAGTCGCGGTTCTCAGTCGCTTCATCCCCCGGCTAGGCGAAAAGGCGATGCCACTTTACTTCCTAATCCACAAGAACCCCACCTTCCAGTGGGACAAGGAGGCAGACGACGCGCTCCACACCCTCAAGGAGGTGCTACTCGCAGCACCGCTACTCGCCGCCCCCGTCGACAAGGAACCCATGCTGATCTATGTCGCGGCTTCCGAACGCGTCGTCAGCGTTGTCATGGTCGTCGAACGGCCAGAGGAAGGAAAGGAGCGCCCGGTGTAGTGACCAGTGTACTACATCAGCAAGGTCCTCACCGAGTCGCGCCAGTGCTACCCGCAATACCAGAAATTGGTATACGTGGTCTTCAAAGAAGAGGGCCAACTGCCACACTACTTTTAGGAGCACCCGATAACGGTTGTCTCCTCAGCACCGTTGCAGGACATCATCCGCAACCGCGAGGCGACTGGGCGAGTCGCCAAGTGGGCCGTCGAGATCGGCGTCCATAACATCAAGTACGAGCCACGCAAGGCGATCAAGTCGCAGGCTCTCGCAGACTTCATCGCCGACTGGGAGGAGGCCCAGCAGCCAGAGAAGCTGCCATACCTCCACTATTGGAACCTACACTTCGATGGCTCCAAGAACACGGACGGCGCATGGGCAGGGATCGTGTTAACATCTCCGAAGGGCGACAAGCTCCTCTATGTCCTCTACCTCGACTTCACCCCCTGCACCAACAACATGGCCGAGTACGAGGCGCTACTCCAGGGCATGCGAACTGCCAAGGAGATACGGAGACTCCGACCTCGTCGCCGGGCAAGTCGCTGGCACCTGCGACGCCGTCTCCCCCACCATGGAGGCATACCGCCAAGCAATGGACCAGCTGGGTGGACACATCGCAGGCTATTCCGTCGAGTGGATCGACTGGCGGAAGAACGAGGAGGCCGACACACTCTCTCGCATCGGCTCGGATCGCCTCGCACCACCCGCCGACGTCTTCCTCGACACCATCACCAAGCCTTCCGTCTCTCCCGCAAGGGAGATCGACATCGGTATCCTGCCGCAACCAGAAGCAGCCCTGGTCGCACTAATCGTTGAGCCAAACGACTAGACCGCACCATACGTCGCCTACCTGGAGGGAGGGACCCTGCCCGCAGATGAAACGGACGCCCGGATGATAGCACACCGCTGCAAATCCTTCGTCATCATCAACGGCGAGCTCCACAAGCGCAGCGTGACCGGCGTGTTCCAACGATGCGTTCAACCTGCTGAAGCATGCAAAATCCTCCAAGACATTCACTCCGGCGACTGCGACCACCACGCTGGCGCCCGCTCTCTGGTCGCAAAGGCTATGCGACCCGGCTTCTACTGGCTCACCGCACACGCAGACGCTGTCGACATCGTCCAGTGGTGCGTCGGATGCCAGAAATACGCCAACCAGACCCACGTGCCGAGCTCGGCGCTCAAGACAATCCCCATTACCTGGCCATTCGCCGTATGGGGCATGGACATGGTAGGCCCCTTCAAGAAGGCCCCCTCCGGCTTCACCCACCTCCTAGTCGAAGTGGACAAATTCACAAAATGGGTGGAGGCCAAGCCAGTCCGCAAGTGCGACGGGAAGACCGCCACCAAGTTCCTACGCGAGCTCATCTACCGCTACGGCTTCCCCAACAGCATCATCACGGACAACGGCACCAACTTCGCCAAAGGATCCATGGCCGAGTTCTGCTAGGAACACCACATTCGACTCGACTTTGCCTCAGTCGCGCACCCGGAGTCCAATGGCCAGGTGGAACACGCCAATCTGAGCATCCTCCACGGCCTGAAGCCACGACTCGAAGTCCCACTGGAGCGCACCGCCGGGTGCTGGGTCAAGGAGCTACCCTCCGTCATCTGGGGCATCCGCACCTCCGTCAACAGGTCGACAGGATTCACCCATTCTTCATGGTGTATGGTGCCGAGGGAGTCATGCCCACTGACCTCGAGCACAATTCACCAAGGGTGGTCAACTACACGGAGGATGCAAACGAACTCGCACGACAAGACGGAGTCAATCAGCTCGACGAGGCATGCGACCTAGCTCGCTCCCGCACCACCATCTACCAGCAAGGGCTCCACCGCTACCATAGCCGGCGAGTAAGGACTCGCACTTTCCAGGAAAGCGACCTGGTACTGCGCCTAATCTAGGACAAGAAGGGCATGCACAAGCTCTCCCCCCCGTGGGAGGGACCATTCGCCGTCGGGAGAGTCCTAGGTAACGACGCCTACTACGTCACCGACGTCCGAGAGACGGAAAACTCGACGTCAAGCGGCCATGGAATGTAAATTTCCTACGGAAGTTCTACTCCTAGAACTACATACATGTACTCTCCACCCGCTATGAAATAAAGCAGATCAGTCACCGAAAATTGTGTCTACTCTCCGTATCTTGTGCCACTCGCACTCGTAATAACAGCGTTATGCTATTCGCAGAAGTCAACCTCTGGTAAAGCGATCAGCACGGCCAAGTAGTGCGGTACGAAGGCACTGGGAAACTCCAGGCCTCGTAACGTCCAAGAAAAACGCCAACCCGGAGCCCCATTGGAGTCGCCTAGCCCGACTAGCTCACCGAGCCAATACAACTGCATTCGCTCCTCACAGCATCCAAGATCCTCCGCATCCTCGGCACAGCGACCCGAACGGCCAAGTACCATGCTCGGGGATTGACACCCAGCCAAATATGAGCGACTAGGGAAAAACGCCAAGTATGAGAGCGCGCCCAGGACTCGCCACGCGACTGATCCTCCGAATCAGGCAGGAAAGACGCGCTAACAAAAACACGCTTAGTCCTCACCTACCTTGGATCTGTGACTAGAACCACCAAGTACCACGCTCGGGGACTCGGCAACCCGACCCCGTTCGCGCCCGGGAAAACGGTCAAGTACAGAGCACCCTTGGGAGTCGCCTTGCGACTGGCTTTCTGAGCCATGGCGAGTTGACCCCAACTCATTAAAAGTTAACAAACATATAACAACGAGGTAAACCCCATTAAAAGGGCGGACGCGCTCGGGGACTCGTTCAATCAAAATCCAAAATCGCAAAACAAATGACAAAACAACACGAATTTCCTTTATAGCAGCACAAATTGTTCCAAAATACAAGGAAACTTAAATAGTTATCTTGTACTAACGCCCAATGGCACAACGCTTCTACTCTGCAGGTTTTGACGCAGACTCGCCACCACCCCTGCGGTTACGGATGAAGGGAACATAAGGGTTCGACGGGTACGTCGTTAGCTCGCCCGCCATCGCTGCACGGAACGGCTGGTCAACCTTGAAGTCCCGATGCTTCGGTTCAGGATCGTTGGGGGCGACAATCGTCTCCTGATAAGGGATGAGGTCGCCCATCGCCCAAATGCGATCAGAGTACACTGCAGACCGGTCCATCAGCTTCAGCACCTCGGCAATCTCCACCGAGCCCGTTGACGAGGGGTAGCCGCTCGTGACATCGTCGAGGTCGAAATCCTTCGGGAACTGGGCAAGCCCAAGGCTGAGCGCCGTCGCAGCCCCAGGCCGGAAGGCCGACCGTGTCATGAACTCGACCACCGACGGAGCCTTCTCCAGGTAGAGCCATACCTCGACAAGGTCACTGGGGATCACCTCCGTGGGCGATATCTCCTGAAGATATGCTCGAAGGCAAGTCGCTGACAACGCGGCCGAGTCGACCAGAGTGGCCACGCACTGCCGCGTGTCATACAACTGCGCTTCTTCCACGTTGTCAGTAATCCTTCCTGCAGCAAATCAATAAGCAGTAAGCGACATGTCGACATCACAATAAAGTTAGTGCCGCCGAGAATTGGTTGAAGGAGAGTTTACCAATTAGCGGGTGGCAGAGGTCCGTGATGAAACGTTGAAGACAAGAAAGGTCATCCTGCAGCCCATCAACGAGCGCGTCAGATAATTTTCGTTCTTCAGCGGCAGAAGTAATAGCAGCTTTCGCACGCCCCTCTGCTGAACTCGCTTCCGCCCTCTCCTCCTTGAGCTCACGCTCCAGGTCAGCGACTGGCTTTTCGGCCGCCCTCACAACGGACTGAGCCGTCATCAAGTCACCACCGGGACAAGGCCCCAGCGGACCTCCTTCACCTCGGCTGCAACCGCTTGAAGCTCCCTGTTCTCTTCCTGGATGGCAACGAGTTCCTTCTCCAATCGACACTTTGCAGCGAGCTGTTCGGTCGACTCGTGCTGCAGGCCCTGAGCACAAACTACAACGTCATTCATAAGTGCCTACCCGCTGAAATTCAGCGACTAGGTACTCGGGGACTGGACAATGAAATTCCTTAGTGCCCACCCGCTGAAATTCAGCGACTAGGCACTCGGGGACTGGATGATATAAAAACGTTAAGAATCCGACCACTGAAATTCAGTGGCCCGATCCTCGGGGACTAGACATACCTGGATGGAAGCACCTAGCATGCCGTGAAGCTCCAGCGCATCCACAGACGCAAGCACGACCGGAGTATGGCCGCGAGGCTGCTCAACCTCCACCTCTGCGACCTCAGGCATCCGGCTCGTCGGTGCCGAGGCACTCGCTGTGGCCGCCTTCGCCATGAAGCGAGGGAAGGTTGCTGCAGATGCTGCTGCGCCACTCGGAGCCGGCCCGGCCACATCGGGTGGTTCAACACCCTCCTTGGTCTTTGAGGCCACGTCTACCGCAGTCAAAGGATCGCTCGGAGCAACCGCTGGGTCATCGGAGACCGTGACGACGTCGTCTCCTTTCGTCCGCTTGACGCCTTCGGCGGGAACAGCGACTTCGTCGGTCTTCCTCTTCCGTGAGGAATCTGCCAACACCTCGGTGGAGACTGGTGGAACCTTGCCCACTGAAGGATGGCCGATCTTTTTGACACCATACCTGCGAAACGGTTTTATGAATAAGACTGTCTGACTAAAACGAAAAACAAGCAGACGAGCAGCACTCACTTGGCGACTGGTACGTAGACCGGTGCAGATGCTAGCCGACTTCTCCAGTCTAGGCCCCAACCTCCGAGTGAGGCCCATTTTGAGTAAATCATGTGCCCAAGACACAGACGGCTTTTTCAAAGATGAAGCCGCGGCAGGAGCCTCCGCGGTAATCGCCGAGGGAGCCTCCCTTGGAGGCGAGGCCCCTGCGGCTGGAGCAGCCCCAAACTAATGTGTGGGGCGAATGGAGGTGGTAACGATGCCAGCGGCGCCGCAACCACGGGGCGGCAGCGCCTGTTGCCGCGGTCGCGCGTTCCGCAACGTTTTCCTCCGAGCTGGTGGCATCGGAGATGCTCGCAGATCGGGGCGGAGAGGCCTGCTTCGCCGGCTTCGTATTCTTCTTCAGCGGAGCTTTCCTCTTCTTCTTCGACGGCGTGGCCTCACGATGTGAGGTGTGCTCGGGAAGCTCGTAGTCGTCATCATCATGGGGCTTGAGGCTCTTGCTCGCCTCGAGCTTGCGTTGGTGTTGCCCGCGGGTTTTGCGAACCGTGGGGGCAGCAACTTCCATGGGCATGTCTTCTCCGTTGTCGTCGTCGTCGCCTCCATCGCTGTCGGCCTCATCCTTGGCGGGCGATGACTCGCTCCCGTCCTGGACGGACAAGCTCGAGTTCTCGTCGTCCGCGGGTGGAAGCCACCCTTCCACCACTTGGAACAACTGCAACAAGAACAAAACAATGTTAGCACGACCGCGAATGCACCAGCTGCGACTGCGAGTGTTAATGAAATGACAACTTACCGTTGGAGCTGGGCGCCTGGCAGTATAAGGGGCGACCTCGGCCTTCGCATTGAGATACACCGCCTGGGTGATCTTCTTCAGGGTCAGGGTGTAGTCGTTGAGTCTCCACTCAACGAAGCAGAACTTCGTCGGATCATCCTTACCCGTATATTCATACATGTAGTGGTCGCGGCTGGCCAGGGGCACAAGCCACCGCCCGAGCCAGCAGTTGTAGAGGTTGATGGTCTGGAGGCCTTTCTTCTTCAGGCTGCGGCATTTCATCAACAACCATCCGCTGATCCAGCGGGAGTTTAATGACCTGGAGCCGACGCGGTTCGGGCCGGTTGGCGAAGTACCTTGGAAGCGCCACCTCATCGCCTGGAGTCGACTCGGTGACATAGAACCAGAACTTTTTCCATTTGTTCGCCGCCTTGGTAGGAAGCATCAGATCGAAGAACGACGCCTTCGACTTCAGCTAGAATGTCAGGCCGCCCGCAGCTAGCATCGGGCCGCCTGTCTCTTCGCGGCTGATTCTCCCGTGGAACAGGTCTTGCCACAGGGGAAAGTAGGGCCTGCAGCCCAGATAGCACTCGTAGAATGCCACGAAGATGGCGAGTTGCTCGATACTGTGCGGACCTAGATCTGACGGCTGGATTCCGTAGTAGGCGCAGAAACGCTAGAAGAAGAGGGAAGTTGGGAAGCCCAGCCCCCGCTCCAGGTGGCTGGTGAAGCAGATGAACTCTCCCTCGCATGGATCCCGAGTCACTTCTCCGGCCGCGGGGATGCGCCATCAGCCGGCGCGGAGGATCCCAGCCTCCTCGAAGGATGCTAGTAGTGCCTTAGTGCACTTGGGTCTGCCCCACGGCTCGGTGGAGGGGGCCATCGGTTGGAAGTTCGTGGAGGTCGAGGATCTCTAGATTGTTCGGATCGCTGCGGGGAATGGGAAACGAAGATGGGTGGAATCGGAGGAAGAAAGAAGAAGCATTTCCCCATTCTCCTTTCATCCTCCTTATATAGCGGTTGCTACCCGCCAGTTTCGGGGGCCGTTACTACGCGGTAGATAAGCCGAAGTTACCGTTGGATTACCCAACGGCTAGTTTGACCACGGTTGACGGTCCAACTTCATCTACTCGACTCGCTGCTCAGCGACTTGACCACTCGCCGACCCGATCACTATAACAGCGACTAAGCATTTGCTGACCCGTTCGCCGAGCTGCGACAAAATTGGTCGCCGTTATTGCGACCGAACTGACTAGTTCTTTCCCTTGTTCAGGAGTCTGCCGCCGATTCGACTAGGCGTCCGGATTGGACCCGCATACTCCGACTCCTAGCAAACACCTGTGACAAATCAACAACGGCCTCGGGGACTACTGATGGGGATATGCCTTCCGGGGTATACCCAGCAGGACGTTTCCTACTGGCCCAAGCCGTCAGCGAGTGGGCCTACAGGACGGCGACTGGATCAAGAATTGGCATGGACTCAGGAGACTGGAAGCTGAAGGCCCAGAAGCGTAGCTAGGCCCAGTCGGACGAGGTCATAGAATCTCCGAATCCCTAACTAATTCGGTTGTGATCTGTAAACCCTAGCGAGGTGAGTCTATATAAACCTCCCTGGGGAACGCATAGAGGATACGTTCCATCATACACCCAAGCGAATCGTCGCCTAGCTGTCGAGTTCGCCACATTGTACTCTCACCATAATACAATCTAGCAGGAGTAGGTCTTTACCCTCCGAGGGGCTAAACCTGGGTAAACCCTTGTGTGTCAGCCCTCATCTCGCACCGCAGATGGCTGGCCGCCCTTGCCCCATGTTCTAATACTCGTTGCCGATTGCAGCATCTGCCGTGGTCATTCCCACGACACCTTTGGTGACATTTTTGAGAGTGATGCACCCAGAAGGGCAAGGCTTCCAAGGTCATCTATCAGTTCTAGACCCTCATACAATGAGGATCTCATCACTCCGTGGTTTGGTGATGAGGGAGATGAAGGGGATGCGCACCCCTCCACCTTTCCTTGTCGAACTAACTTGCGAGCTGTTGGGAATCTTAATGATTTCATGGCTTTGATTGAGAGGGCTGGTCTAACAAGTTTCATGAAGGATGAGAGTGCACAATATGCTTTGCCTACTAACACAGTTGTGGAGAGTTTCTCCTTTGCTAATAGTTTGTTCAAGCCTACTGTGTCTTTTAAAATCTATGGCAGGGCTCATTCTATGAATTTGAAGCAATTTTTCCAAGCCTTGGCACTAGGTACAAATGGTTCATCAAAGAATATGACAGCTCTACCTACTGATCTGTTAGACCTTTACCAAGGAATAACCAATGATGATGACCATAGAGCTCATCGAGGGAAGATAAAGAACATCCAACTTCCAGCCATCAGGTATTTTGCCTACTTTCTTACCACCAGTGTTCTTGGTAGGGAGAACACTAGTAATATATCCAACTATCAATTGGCCTTCTTAGCTGCTGCGCTCTACGCTGAGGATAAGTATAATTTTGGTTCCCTCATTGCTCATCGTTTAGCTACTAAGGGACCCATTTATGGGGTAATTATTCCTACTCGTATTGCTGCCACCTTAGACATTGCTGTTGATCCACATGATATAGTTTTGGCACCTCTGAGGCTTGATCTTGCTGCCATGAAGGTGCACCACTTTGTCACCTCTAGCTCTAATCTAGAGAACTTGGTTTATAGAATGTTGTTTACTGATGGGGAAGATAGAGATCCGTCTACCCCAAACCACTTTGTTCAGTATTTCTCAGGGACCTTGGTCACGCTCGAAGGCAGAGATGGATGACAATCTGCGTTCTCTCAACTTCCATGGGCACTATAAGGGGGAAGCGCCCTCATATGACCCTGCGTATTACACAGGGGAGGCCTCGAGCTCATACCAGGACGCGGGAGCTTCCTCGACACACTACGGAGACGCATCTGCTTGGACACCATGGGATTGAACCCTACTTAGGCCAAAAGCCTAATCTTGGGGGGAGGTATACCGACATCACACTCATATATATATCATGTTCGGTCGGTTCTTTGTATATCCATTTGTTTCGCTTTCTTTTTGGTTTTTGTTGCTTCTTTCTAAAAATCCAAAAATACCAAAAATATTTTTTTTGTTTCTCTTGGTTTGTTTCTTTGTTTTGGTTTTCCTTAAAAGAAAATCTAAAAAGATTTTGCTTTTTTTGGTTTGCTTTGTTTTGTTTGGTTTTTTTTGTTTGTTTGCTTGTTTCTAAAAAATTGAAAACACCAAAAATATTTGTTGTTCTTCTTTGGTTTTGTGAGTTCTTTGAAGGGTTCAGCCATCCTCAGTGGATTTTGGTTTCATGTTAATTATTCAAGTCACACAAGTGAAGGGCAATAATGAATATTAAGACAACTCGAGGAGTGGTAAGAGGCTGGTACAAACTCTATTTTGTTTCATTTTTGTACATATACTCATCATTGTGAGCATGCTTAGCCTGTTTGTGTAAGGTGTATGTCATTATGGATGCTTAGTAGTTCTTGCTTGTCTATGATTAGCTCCAGCTTGCTAATAGTTTGTAGCATGTCATATGAATGTTTGCTTGCATTACTTTATTCATACTTTGGTATGATATTGTGGTACCTCCTCTGACTATTCATGTGAATCGACTTCGCACATCCTCACGCATGCATATGACTAATCAATAGTCAGTAAGCCTTGACGATTTTTTTGCCTCATAGTTCTTGTATCAGTTTCATGCCATAATTAGTCTTGTTTTGTTTCAAGCATGATTATGACAGCTATTGCTCTCTCGTTTGTCGCTCCCTATCTATTTGCTAGCCTTCACTTGCACTGAGTATGTGCTCTACCTGTGCTTCCAACTCACCAAAACCAATATTGCCAGTTGTGTCCACCATACCTACCTATTAGCATCATTTGTTATTTCAGTGCATATTCCATATGATGTGTTTTCTTCCAAAATAAAATGTTTATCTATTTTGAGAAAGTTAGTTAGTAAAGCTCTCATGAACTTGATGGCACACTTTATTCCTTGCGCTTAATAATTCTGAACCATTGTGACTAGTCCATGAAAGTATATGCTTGCTAATTATATACTGGGAGTCAGCAGAACCGTGCTGTCACGGGGAACACTTTCAACACTTTTTGGATATCTCATCCAGTTGATTCCTTGCTCTTTTGTTTATGGATGTCGACGAGGTGAAATAAAAGGGGAAGTTGAAAGTTCATGGAGTTTATACATTGTGTTAGAGAAACGCCTGGTCCGCTAGCCTAAGCCATGCTTAATCATGGTGGAAACTTGTAGCAACACTATAATGAGCATCTATGAAGCTTCCTAAATAAAAAGCTATGCATATGGAGAGCGACCCTCGTACTCAAGGGACTTGGGAAACTTTCAGGTGACCCAAGTTGAGTAGCATGCGGAGCGACCCTCGTACGCAAGGGACTTGGGATTTCCAGTCTATGGTTTATCAAGCATATGATTCAGAGTGGACCTCACTTTCACCTTGACCACAAAGCTAATGAGTACCTTCCTTTCAGCATTGGGAATCCTTTCAAACCTTCACAAAACCGTTTTCATAACTTTGTTGAGTCACCACTTATTCTATGAGCACCTTCTTGAGAGCATAGTTGTCATTCTTGTGTTTGTTCCAAAACTTGGTTAATTATGTCATGACTTTGATGCTTGTATCTCTGATATCTTTACCTCTAGTATTCATGTGAACTTAAGAGGTTCCTTGGAATTTATATTGTTCTCTTCAAACAAAGGCAAGCGAGATACCACTCTATCATACCTTATTATGAGCATTGCAACATTGCTTATGTTTATGTTTCATGCTACTTATTATTATTGTGTTGGTTTCTCTTCATAGATTGCAATGACTATTGAGTAGATTTAGTTGCATACTCCTTATTATGAAATGTCTAAGCATCTACTCATGTGCTGAGAATATTTATATCATATGAAGAAAAGTGTTTGTGAAAAATTATTTTATCGCACTCAGTTTTCAACTGAATTGCTTGAGGACAAGCAATAAGCTAAGCTTGGGGGGAGTTGATACGTCCAAAACGTATATACTTTCTCGAACACTTTTCTATTGTTTCTTCTCTAAACTTGTGTAATTTAGGATACAACTAACACGGACTGACGCTATTTTTAGCAGAATTACCTTGGTGTCTTGTTTTTGTGCAGAAAATGAACTATCGGGAAAAATCCCGAAAAATATGCCAAAAAATATTTCTCACCAGAAGATCCACAGAGCCAGAAGGGGAGACAAAGAGGAGGCCTGGGGGGCCCAGACCCACCCCAAGTGCGGGCCCACTGACCCCTGGCCTGGGGGAGGTTCGCCACCCTAGGCAGCTCCTCTGCCTCTCTCAGCGCCTATGAGTTGCCTTCTGACTGAAAAAATCAGGGGGGTTCGATAGTTTTCCAGAAAGAGTTCCGCTGCCGCCACCAGAATCCAAGATTCGGATCTAGAAACTCCGTTCTGGCACCCTGCCAGGACGAGGAATTTGGAGAGGATCATCGCCATCATCATCACCAACGTATCTCCATCAACCACCGATGTTTCCCTCATCCATGAGTGAGTAATCCCCCATTGTAGGCTTGGGGATGGTAGAGATTGGATGAGTTCTATCATGTAATCGAATAAGATCTGTTAGGGCATAGTGCCTAGTATCTCTATTAGTGCTATTTGACTTTGTTGAAACTTGTTGTTCTTAATGCTTGTCACTAGGGCCCGAGTGCCATGATCTCAGATATGAACTTATTATTGAATCATTATGATAGTATTGTTTGTGATCTTATCTAAAAGTTGTGTACACATGTCATTGTCCGGATTCAAAGGCCCCAAAGTGACAATAATTGGGACAACCGGAGGGGATGGCTGTGTTGTGAGGATCACATGTGTTCACAGAGTGTTAATGCTTTGCTCCGATGCTCTATTAAAAGGAGCACCTTAATTGCCAATAGTTCCCTAGAGGCCCCGCTGCCACTAGATGGCTGGACAAAAGATGTTGTGCAAGTTGTCATTGCGAGAACGTATGACTATATTTGGAGCACATGCCTAGGATTGTTTAGTACTTGGATGCTTGTTATTATTTATCTGCAATGTCCTAGATCTTGAAAGTTACATGTTTAGACTCGTCCATGCAACACCCTTCATCCATCCCTATGCCTACCGCACTCGAATCCCACTGTTTACTGTTACTGTTACTATTGCTCCTGTTTCCATGCTGATGTTGCTTTGCTGTTGCTACTACCAAACTGTTGCTACTGATAAACTTCTGTGAGCAAGAACTATTTCCAGGTGCAGTGAACTAACAACTCAGTTGTTAAGGCTTGCAAGAATTCTTTGGATCCCCTTGTGTCGAATCAATAAATTGGGTAATACTACCCGCGAAAACTATTGCGATCCCCTATACTTGTGGGTCATCAACCATCCTTGCAACAGTGCAGGATCGTGTTCATCAGGTGTCATGGGTGCTGAGGCAGGTGAATACTTCCCTAGCGTCAATTATGTACATCATGTTTCCTCTAGATGAGGCACCTTCCACCCTCTTGGGTTTGTTGTCGAAGTTTCAGGACGTGAGTCACGTGAGGGATTTGGTGCAGCACTAGCTGGTTGCAGGGGTGAAAGTTGCCCTTTCGCTTGTTCGTCTGCATTGCCCTGACGTTGATCTTGCGTCTGTGGCGACTGGGCCGCCTCTTCGTCCAAACGGTGGCCTCTGGGACATTCGCCTGCATTATGCGGCTGTTAGGCAGTATGCTGAAGTGATCATGGATCTTTTTGAGCATCGGGCACACGTAATTCTTCAGGATAGATAGACCATGTAAAAAGATAGATGTAAAACTTGTATATATTCGAGTGGGCTTGTTATGCCCTTTTTCTGTAAAGTTTGTTTGTGCTATGGATAAAGTTTCTGTAAACTGACCATGTAAAGTAATGTAAGGTAAAAGAAATTTTCGGCGGGACACTTAGCTTCTATGCATATCGTAATCGAGGAGGTACATTGTTCGGCTGAGTATCCTTATTGAAATGAAAGGGATAACTAGGGATAGAAGCGTCACAGACACGCGACGTTCCAGGGGTTGGAGTATGCGACTCCTGACGCGATGTCGCTGAGGCGATAGGCGCCACCTGGGATGACTTCTGTGACGATGTAGGGTCCTTCCCAAGGTGACTCGAGCTTTTCCGGCCGCTCTTGTTTGAGTCGTAGGACGAGGTCGTAGCCATAGGCTGTGGTAGTTGTGGAGGCTCTGCTAGTAAACCGCTGAGCGAGCCACGGCTATGTCGCGTGCCTCGTCGAGTGTGTCGATGGCGTCTTCGAGTGCGGCCGTCGATTTGGCTTCGCTGTAGGCGACGAACCATGGGGCCTTGTTGCGTACCTCGGCAGGTAGTACGGATTCGGCTCCGTGCACCATGAAGAAAGGTGTGAAGCCAGTTGTGCTGTTCGGAGTTGTGCGTAGGCTCCAGAGGAAGGAGGGTAGCTCCTCTACCCAGGCTCCCGCAAGCCGTTCGAGCGGGCTGAGCAGACATTTCTTGATGCCTCCGCCTATGAGGCCGTTGGCCTTTTCGACTTGCCCGTTGTTCAGCGGGTGCGCCACCGAGGTGTATGATATGTTAATGCCAAGGCCCTCGCAGAAGTCATGCAATTCGTTTGAGATAAAGTTCGAGCCATTGTCCGTGATGATGATGTGCGGCGCGCCGAACCTATAGACTATGGACTCAAAGAACTTGACGTCCGTTTTGCCGCTTTGGTTAGTGACGGGCATGGCCTCGATCCACTTGGTGAATTTGTCGACTGCGACCAGGAGGAAGACGTGGCCTCCTGGCGAGGACTTTGGCAGTTTTCCGATCATGTCGAGGCCCCATTGGGAAAAGGGCCAGGCCAGTGGTATGGGCTTGAGCTCCGATCCTAGTGCATGTGGCTTGTCTGCGAACCTTTGGTAGCAGTTGCACCTTCGGACGATGTGCTTAGCATCGTTCATGGCCGTTGGCCAGTAGAATCTCCCTCGTAGAGCTTTGGCGACGAAGGCGTGGCTGCCTGCTTGGTGACCGCAGATGCCTTCGTGGATTTCTTGAAGGATGGTTTTGCCATCATCGATGGTGACGCATCTTTGGAGCACACCCGAAATGCTGCGCTTGTACATCTTGCCATTGTGGAGAGTGAATGCTTTGGATCGGCGAGATATGTGCCGGGCATATGTTGGGTCATCAGGCAGTTCCTTGTTGTGCAGGTACCGAAGGTACGGCTACGTCCATGTCTCCTCGAACAACATGATCTGCATCAAGCTGACAAGCTCGACCTCTGTGTCGATCTTTTCGGGCCCTTCGTGTCCTTCGGGTGGCGCAGCCCCCGAGTGCTCTGCTTCTTCAGGTGATCCCTTGGGGAATTTCCTTTTGATAGAGGGTACGCAGATTTGTTCGAGGAACACACCTGGTGGCACCTGTGCGCAAGTGGAGCCGATGTTGGCGAGTCTATCATCTTCCTCGTTGCTTTCCCTTCCAACGTGCCGAAGCTCGCAGCCGTTAAAGTCTCCTTCGAGTGAGTTGTAGAGCGCGCGATACGCGATCATGTTGGCGGCATGGGCGTCACATTCGTTCATCATCTGCTAGACGATGAGGTTCGAGTTGCCGTAGATGACTAGGCGCATTGCACCGAAGATGTTTGCCATCCTCATTCTGTGGATAAGGGCCTCGTATTAGGACTCATTGTTGGAGGCACAAAATTTCTTCCGAAGGGCGTATTTCATCTTATCGCCTTGCGGGGTTGTCAGTATGACGTCGGCTCCTGCTCCGGACTCGCGCTTGGAGCCATCGAAGTGCATCGTACATGACTGCATCATGTCCGAGGTGTCCGGCAGCTGGAGCTCCATCCAGGTGGACGAGGAAATCAGGGAGGACCTGAGATTTGATCGCCTTGCACCGCTCGTAGACTATGTCTAGAGGGGATAGCTCGATACCCCACAGAGCTACGCGTCCCTTGGCTTCAGGATTGTTCAGGATGTTGGACAGTGGCGCCTCGTTGACGACCATCATTTAATGCTGCCGGAAGTAGTGGCTCACCTGACGATCTGTCATGAACACGACATAGGCGAGCTTCTAGAAGTGAGGGTACCTTTGTTTTGTTGGAATCAGTACCTCGCTGAGGTAGTAGATTGGGCGTTGGACCCCATGGGTCTTGCCATCTTCGGGTCATTCGACCACGAGTACGGTACTTACCACCTGGTGTGTTGCTGCGATGTATAGCAGCAGTGGCGCTCGCTCCTTGGGCGTGACCAGGACAGGCGAGGTGGAGAGCAGCTTCTTGAGTGCTTCGAATGCGTCATCTGCTTCGGGTGTCTACTCGAACTTGTCAGCTTTTCGTAGTAGCTGGTAGAAAGGCAGGGCCTTCTCACCCATGCGACTGATGAATATGCTCAGCGCAGCAATTCGCCCACCTAGTTGCTGGACACCTTTGAGGTTCTTCGGCTTCTCCATGGTCAGTATGGCCCGGATTTTCTTTGGATTCGCCTATATCCCTCGTTGGGAGATGAAGTAGCCGAGTAGTTGGCCAGATGGGACGCCAAAGGCGCACTTTTCTGGATTCAGCTTGATCTTGTAGTGATCAAGGTTATCAAACGTCTCGCGGAGATTGTCGAATAGTGTCTTGGCATCTTTGGTCTTGATGACTATGTCATCGACATAGACTTGGATGTTGCGACCGATCCGGTTCTTCAGACACGCCTTCATGCACTGCTGGTACGTGGCACCTATGTTCTTTAGCCCGAAGGGCATGGTGTTGTAACAGAACACCCCAAAAGGCATGATAAACGCCGTTTTTTCTTTATCTTGAACGTTCAGCCAAATCTGGTTGTAGCCTGAGTAGGCGTCAAGGAAGGAGAGCTTCTCGCATCCTGTAGTCTAATCGATGATCTGATTGATCCACGGTAGAGGGAAGTGGTCCTTGGGGCAGTGTTTGTTGAGGGATGTGAAGTCCATGCACATGCGCAGGATGTCCGTGTACTTTTTGGGGACCAACACGGTATTGGCTAGTCACTTGCTCTCCTTGATTTCTCAGATGAAGTTGGCTTCGAGGAGTCTGGTGACTTCAATTCCAACTGCTTCTGCTCATGGTTCGGACAGTCGTCGGATCGACTGCTTGACCGGCCTAGTGTCTAGGAACACATTAAATGCGTGCTTAGCGAATTCCCTGGGAACTCCTCGCATGTCGTTGGCGATCAGCGCTCACGGAGGAATTTGACGAGCGCTCACGGAGGAATTTGACGAGCGCGCTTTCTTATGCGGGGTTGATGTCGTTGGCGATCAGCGTCGTCTTGGAGGCATCGGTTGGGTGTACCTACACCTTTTTCGCGTTGATTGTGGATTCGAACGACATGCCAGGTGAGTTTTGCCTGGCGACTGGGGGTGCCCCGTTGTCTGTTACCTCTGGGAGCCTCATGAGCTCCTCTTGCATGTCGAACGACTGGGAGATTCAGTTGAAGTATCTATCACAGTGGTCTGATCGGGTGAAGCTCCTCTAGACTGTGATGACGCCCTTGGGCCCTGGCATCTTGAGCAGCAGGTACGCGTAGTGTGGTACTTATAGGAATCTTGCGAACACCACACTCCCGAGTATGGTGTGGTACTATGATGGCCAATCGACCACTCCGAACTCGAGCCGCTCGCACCGAAATTTTTTGGGCTTGCCGAAGATGACGTCGAGCCATATCTTTCCCATGGGATATATGCCTTTCCCTGGGACTATGCCGTGGAACGTTGTATCAGATTGTTCCAGGCTGCATTGCGGGATCCGCATCACTGCGAGGGTGCTGGCGAACATCAGGTTGATGTCGTTGCTGCCGTCCATGAAGACGCGACTCATCTTGAATCCTACGATCTACGCTTCGAGCACCAGGGCAACATGGCCTGGGCGAGGGATCCGGAGGGGATGATCTGAACGGTCGAACGTGATGCAGGACTCCGAGCCACTGAGGTACTTAGGGATGGCGGGCGGAGCGTTTACAGTGAGGCTGACCTGTTGAGTGATCTTCTTTTGCACCCTATTGGTAGGGCGTCCCTTTTGGATCATGAGTGATCCTTTTGGCGGTGGGTATCCACATGTGCCGTTGTTTGGCGCAGGTGCGATTGCTGGATTCGACGGTCCCACGGGTGGTGGTGGAGGATCTCCGTGGGCGATGTCACCTGGTGCAGGTGCGGGTCCGAACCCAGGGTTCACGATCTGGTGTCGCATTTGGGTGAGGCCCTCGCTAAGCTTCTGTAACTCACGGCAATCCTTGATCATATGGCTAGCCTTCTTTTTTCCATCCTACTTGTCGATGTATAAGTGGATGGTGTAGGGACCCGACAACTTGTCATATGTTGAGGGTTAGTCCTCACGGCCGCGGCGCTGCCATGTTTGTGTTGGGCGTCCTCCGTCATGGAAGTTGCCTCCGCTGTTGCGGTTGTTTCCGTTGCGGGGATCGGCGTAGCCAGCCGCAACCATGTCAGGTTCGTCGCGATCGTCGTAGACGCGTGATCTTTGTTTGCTACGTCATTCGCGCCTATGTCCGTATTCATCCTCTTCATCTGATGTGATCGATGGAGGGAATCCTCGCCATCTGCCCACCTATTGGCGATGTCCATGAGGTGGTCGAGCACGATCTACCTCGATGACACAAGAGCCCAAGATGTCGCAGCCACGATTACGATGCTCGAAACGACCCTGCGACTACGACGAGTCCGAGTCCGGCTAGCGCAGACTTGTGCATGGCACTCTTTCGGTCCCCCACCAGAGGTGGATGGGACGCGAGGTACGTAGTCACTACCATGATCGCAGCCTGCGGCGTCTTCGGTATGACGTTGTCATTGACGTCCATCTCCATGAAGGACGTGTTGAAGGTTTTGGTGACCTCGCGTCACACGGCGGGGTCCATGTTATCTGTGCGAGAGCGATGCTTGTTGGCATGATTGCCGTTCGAGCTGGAGCCACCAGCGGCGGAGAGAGAAGCTCGTCGCGCGCTAGCCTCCAAAGCTGCTTGCTTGCATTTGTCGAGCTCCTCCTGCAGTTTCACCTGCCTGTTGTGCCCACCGATGAGGAGGAGGTGGTACGCCATCAGCAAATCCCGTGAAGAATTCACAGGTAGGATCTTGTTGCCTGCCACAGGTTTGCGTGCCTGGCGCCAGCCATCCTCATTGAGGTTGATCCTCTGATAGGCGGCAGCGTCGCCCTCGTTGGGCTGGAGGGGCGGCTGCCCTCTATTTCCTCCGTTCCCAACCTGCGGGTTGGGCGGTGGATTTGGTGGTGGGTTGGGATCAGTCGAATTTGGCGGCACTTCCGTTTCACCATGGATGACCATGGCACATTGGTAGCGCCTGGAGATTGGATCGCTGCTATCGCAGCTTTCGGATCCGGAACCGTAGGTTCCTTCGTCTAATGGAGGGCCACACAGATCTGAGTTGTAGCTGATGCTGTCATAGGACTCATCTGTCAGCGTCGACGTGCGTAGCATGCCGATGGGTGGGACCCATGAAGCGGGCCTGATGGATGGTGGCGGCACCCGCTCTGGGATGCGGAGGGTACCAGTTTGCCCCATCTGGAAGCAGAAGCTCCCGAACAGAATCTTGAGCCCGTCGCCTAAGGGCTCCCAATCCTTCATGGTGGCCGGCGAGTGGGCGGTGAAGTCGAAAGCGTCGAAGAGGAGGTGGCTCTCCGTCGTCTTGGAGTTGTAGATCCATTTGGATGGGACGTCATGATCGCACAATCAACGTTGCTATTTCCCACAGATGGCGCCAATTAACGAGGTTTAATCTCGTCAATGCCCATTGTTATGAGCTTGGGTTTTGGAGAAGGTGGGGATGCTGGAGATTGCAGAACGGTTAGTAAACAAGCAACACGGGGACACGAAGTTTACCCAGGTTCAGGACCCCAGAGGGAAAACCCTACTCCTTCTTGTCTACTCTTGATTACGGCGGAATAGAAAGTAACAAGGGTGCATAGATGAAATCTGGCGTGGAGGTGTGTATGCGATGAGAGGTGCCCTCATTGTCGTGCCCTCCTAGCATTTATATAGATAGGTAGGTCCCGGGAATAGGTCGATTTAGCTTATAGATTACTGTTTGCCCTTTGAAATTCTATCTACTCTAGTCTTTTTCTCCAAGCATCCGAAGGCGTCATGGGCTTGGGCCACCCGGGACCTTCACGGGCTGCATATCTCGCAATGGGCCTTCCTTCGGGCTAGACTAGATATGCTGATGTTGTGTACCCGTGGGGTATAACCTGTCAACCGCCACCCCCTGTCTAGCCCTCGAGCTCTGCTATCCACTGGACCACCCAGAATGCACGCGACCATTTTCTCGGTGACTATGCCGAGAGCACGCCAGAGCGCCGCGCTCGACACGCTCGCACAGACCACGCCCCGCCTTCGTCGCTCGCGTACGTGATCACCACCGCCCCAGGAACCTCCCAGACAACCCCGTTCGCTGCCGCGTGACCCGTAGCCGTTGTGCGCCATTAAAACTTCCGTCGATGCCGCTCAGAGCGTCGATGTGTTCCGACCGATTCGCACCGCCCCATGCCTCACCATCAAGACGTTGACATTTGCCAGGAGGCAGCGCACCGTCCCCTACCTTCGCCCATTCCATTAGCTCACTGTGAAGCCGACCCCGATGAGCTCAGCCCGCACCCTTCGGTTCCTTCGTTGCACTATAAATAGAGGTCTCCCTTGCTCAAATTCTTCTCACCATTCCACTCCCCTCTCTCTCAGAACCACCCCACTTCTTCCCCAGTTCAAGGCGAGCACCAGGTTGCCGGCATTTTGCCGAAGCTTGCCGCTGCTGGAGGAGAAGAGTGTCGCTGATTGGAACCATACTAGAAGGATCCGCCAGTACCAGGAGATCGCCGTCGTCGACTTCATCGTTTTCCCCATCACCGACCATCGCCGGAGCCCCGGTGAGCCTCCACTGACCCCCACTGGCCGCGCTATGGTTCATGCTCGCCACGTTCTGTTCAGATGTGGACGAAGACCCTCAGCCGTAGATCATACTTCTAATCCTACGGTTGTAATCACCCTGTACCCCTTCGCACCCCCTATCTCACTGACTGGTGGGGAAAGCCACTTAAACCGCCCAACTCGTTTCAAATTAGGTTTATCTATTTAATTTCAAACTTAGTTCTGGTAGTAGATTAAAAAATCATTTCAGATAGATTTAACCAAATTTCATGAAACTAATTTTACTAGAAAGGTATTGAAATTATTAATCCATGCCCGTTGGATTTAAATCATTTGGAATTGTATATCACCTATAGTAAAAATAACAAGGCAGAGGCTCTTATGCATTCAAACATTTTTCAAAATTCAACTATAAATGCTTTTGAGTTGATTCCACCTCTCAAAAATCACATTTCATAAGACCTTTCTGAATATATAAAAATATATAGGTTTACTTGCAGTAATAATGGACAAGTAATAAAAGAATGACCCTTAGGAATTTCTAGTCACTTTAATTAATTAAAATAAAAGGTTAAATCTTATTAAATAGTGACACCACTTTAAATCACATTCCCAATTACTGAAATATGTGGTGATGACATGTGTCAACATGATCCCCTGTTTTAGTTGTAGAATATTAAATCTTATGTAGTTTTTCAATGAGTAGAAATTACTTTTCTAAAATAAAATAAAGAGGACTTTTGCCTTAATTTTTATGATGATAGTTATGATGCTAGATCATCTAGTGTGAACCTTTGTGTGCTAAATAGAAGTAGTTAAGAATTGTTTGGTGATTGTGCACTTCGTATTTTTTTATAGACGCTAGTACCAATAAAGGATACGAAGAGGAAGGAGAATAATACAAGGAAGAAGGAGAGGAGAACTTCAACCACCGCATTGCACAAGGCAAGCTACTAACTAAGCAAGCTAACACTTGCAACTATGAAAGCTAAATAACCTATGCAATGCATTAGGCATCCCTTGGTTATACCAATTGATGATACCCAATCCCAGTTTTAGTTGCAAGCTTAATTATTTTATTTCTTTATCAAAGCTTTTATTTGTGTGTACTTAGTGACTTGTAGATTTTGGAAAGATATTAGAGGTAGCATAAAGAGCATAAAACTTGGTCTAAGTTAGATAAATATTGATTTCATCCTGAGGCATGAGATTGAACTTAGATAAGTCACACTTGATTATCACCCCTCATTAGTGTGTACCCCCACTTGTAGTTTCTAGTGCTAAGCATAAAACTTAATCACTTTAGATGGGAATACTTTGTGAAAATGATTATGAAAACCATAGAATGATGAGTCATTCTAATGAAATATTTTGACATGTGTTCTTGAACACCAGATGATTTTGATGATGAAAATGTTGAGGCATGAGCCTTAGCCTTTATAAAACTAATGGTTCTGTTAGGATGCGATACCATTCGAATGTTACTGTACAACCACAATACCCGAATTTAGGTAGGGCTTGACTGGAAGTTTATATATCTTAGTATGGGTTCCCTTGCGGCCGAGGTTTGAGCCAAGGCTACCTCGTGATGATTGACCACCTATGCAGTTCCCAAGATGACAGATGGTCATGGTTGGGAGGCCATACTAAAGTGATCAAGTTTTATGCTTAGCACTAGCCACTAAAGTTGGGGGGGTAATCACGAATGAGGGGTGATAATCAAGTATGACTATCAAATCTAATCTCATGCATCAGGATGACATCTAATTCTACCTAACTTAGGCCAAGTTTTATGCTCTTTATGCTACCTCTATCAACTTTCCAGAATTTACAAGTCACTAAGTAAACATAAATAAAAAGCTTTGATAAAGAAATAAAATAATCAAGCTTGCAGGTAAAACTACGATTTTGTGTAATCAAAGGATATAAGAAAATATGCCTAATGCATCTTTCCTAGGGTAAATCTAGTGGTTGTAGGCTGGTAAGTAAGACTTGCATGGTTTTAGCTTAGTTTGCCATGTGCAGTGCAGTAGTTGAAGTTCTCCTATGATTCCTCTTCGTAGTAGTGTCCTTCCTCTTCATATCCTTGGTCGGTACTAGTGCCTATAAATAAATACGAAGTACACAATCACCAAACAATACTTAACTCCTTCTATTTAGCACACAAATGTTCACACTAGATGATCTAGCATCATCACAAACATTACATGAAATAAAGACTTAGTATAATTTATTTTATTTTAGAAAAGTAATTTCTACTCATTGAAAAACAACTTAAGATTTAACATTCTCCAATTAAAACATGGGATCATGTTGACATATGTCATCACCACATATTTTAATACTTGGGAATGTGATTTAAAGTGGTTTCACAATTTAATAATGTTTAACCTTATTATTTTTATTAATTAAAGTGACTAGAAATGCCTATGGGGCAATCTTTTATTACTTATCCATTATTACTGTTAGTAAACCTAGATATTTTAATATATTCAGAAAGTTCTTGTCAAATGTGATATTTGAGAGTTGGAATCAACTCAAAAGCATTTATGGTTGATTTTAAAAAAATGTTTGAATCCAGAAAAGTCTCTGCATTGTTATATTTACTATAGGTTATCTATAATTCCAAATGGTTTGAATCCAATGGGCTTGTATTAAGAATTTCCATATCTTTCAAACAAAATTGGTTTCATACTATTTGGTTTAGTACAACTCTCTGAATTGATTTTTTAATCAACAGATATAACTAGGATTGAAAATAAAATGAAAAATCTAAATTAAAGTGGCGAGGTCATGCAGGAGATTCTTGGGTATTACATGCATAGCGTGCTTGTGGCGGCTGATGGGGTCCACTAGTCAGCGGAACTAACTAAACGAAACAGTATCTATGAATCTAAGCATTATGATCTAATTCTAATCAAACGGCTGAGGGTCGTCATCGACGACGAGCTACTCCGGCGAGGAACTAACCCTAACGCGGCCAGTGGGGGTCTTGGGCGGCTCACCAGGGATTAGGCGATGGTTAGCGAAGGGACGGATGATGTGGTCGATGACGGCGGTTCTCCTGGTACTGGCGGCTTCTCCTAGGGTGGCCGCAATCGACGTCGCCCTTCTCCTCCAGCAGGCTCCAGCCAAATTCCAGTGAGAGAGAGCTCGCCTTGCTCCAGGAAGAAGTGGGAAGGATCAGTGAGAGGTGGGGAGTGATATGGTGTGGATAAATTGAGCTGGGGAGGCCTCCTTTTATAGGCGAGCGAGAGGGGAAGGACGACATGGGTAGAGGTCGTGGGAGGCGATAGTACAGGCGACTATCGGCGTGGCTGAGGCTAGGGGACGGTACGCGGTCTCCTGGCAGTGCTCAACGACTTGATGGCGCGGCAAGGGGCAATGCGGTTTAGTCGGGAACGTGCGGTGCTCTGCGCAGCACCAACGGCGGTTTTGATGACGCACAGTGGCTACGAGTCACGCAACGACGAACAAGGGTGTATGCGGGGTTGCTGTGATCATGGTGCGTGTGCGCTGTGTGGCGAGGGCGAGGCGCTGTCTGTGCGAGGCGGTCGGCTACGGCCAGCTAGCGCGCTCTGGACATGGCATAGATTTATAGGGCGCGGCGATGCTAGGGTGGTCCAGGGCTCTTCTGTGGCCAAGGTTGGGACAGGGGGTGGACTAGGATAGGGGGTGGCGGTGGATGGTGGCCTGCCTCCTGGACATGGTGGCTAGGCGCGGGGATGCAGCTAGTGTGTTGTCCATTGTCGGCCGGCGACGACCAAAAATGGCGGTGCTCCACTGTACTATTACCCCATGGTCTCGGCTTAGCGAGATACATGTTCTCGATGGATTTTTCTAGAGCGAGGATTGTCTACTTCCGCTGCATTGCTGGAGCAAGGACGAGGAGGTTGTCGATGTCCCGGACATGTGTGCGATCACAGATTCTCCGCTGAGTTGTGGTGCTGCCGGACTTCATAGCAATCTTGAGATCGGCAATAGATCGACTACATCACCAATGATTCCATACTTGTAAAGCTTTTTCGGTCTTCAAGGGTATATATTCTAGATGTATATCCACCCGTTGATTGTATCTAGATAGATGGATCGTGGCATATACAGATTCTATGCTGCGAACCCAACAGTTTTAGGGTTTCAGGAATTTTCAATAATGTTCAAACTTTATGGTTATATTCGTGGAATAAAATGGCGTTACCAAAATTTAATGGAAGTATCTAAAATTTGGATATATAATTGCATGATACCTTCTTGGTTAGGGTTTAATTATGGGTTGAGGGGTTTAGGGTTTAGGGTTTTACTAATTAGGGGTTTAGGGTTTTGGTTTTAGCGGTTTTTAGGGTTTAGGGTTTAGGGGATTTCCAATAACATTCAAGCTTCATGGTTATATTCATCGAATTGAATAGTGTTTCCCAATTTAATAAAAGTATCTCAAAGATTGATATATAAGTGGGTGATACCTGCTTGGTCAGGGATTAGGAGGTTAGTGTTTAGGGTTTTGGGGTTTAAGTTTTAGGGTTTAAGGAATTTTAAATAATGTTCAAACTTTATGGTTATAATCGTGGAATAGAATGGCGTTACCGCAATGTAACCAAAGTATCTCAAATTTGGATATATAGGTGCATGCTACCTGCTTGGTTAGGGTTTAATTATGGGTTGAGGGTTTAGGGTTTAGGTTTTTAGGTGTTGATTAGGGTTATGGTTTAGAGAATTTTTAATAATTATCAAGCTTCATGGTTATATTCATCGAATAGAATGGTGTTGCCCAATTTACTAAAAGTATCTCAATTTGTTTGACAGGTATATCTCAAAATTTGATATATAAGTGTGCATGATAACTGCTTGGTCAGGGTTTAGGAGTTTAGTGTTTCAGGTTTTAGGGTTTAGATTTTACGGGTTTAGTGTTTCGAGTTTTAAGGTTTAGGGTTTAGGGTTTAGGATTTCAGGAATTTTCAACAAGTTCGAGCTTGATGCTTATATTCATGGAATAGAATGACTTAGAAACAATTTAATGAAAGTAACTCAAATTTTGATCTATAAGTGCATGGTATATACCTCCTCTGTCAGGTTCTAGGGGTTGACGGTTAGGTTTCTAGGATTCAGGGTTATACGGATCAAGGTTTTGGTTTTAAGGAGTTGGGGTTTAGGGAATTTACAATAATCATCGAGCTGTATGCGTATATTCGTGAAATAGAATGGCGTTAGCACAATTTAATGAAAATATCTTATAAGTGCATGATCCCTGTTTGGTGAGGGTTTAGAGGTTGAGTGTTTATGGTTTAGATTTCTAGGGTTTAGGGGTTTAAGGTTTAGGTTTTAGGGCATTTTCAATAATGTTCAAGCTTTATGCTTATATTTGTGGAATGGAATGGAGTTAGCATAATTTAATGAAAGTGACAACAATGTTTTTGTGTGAAGCAACTAGATCGAGCCGATTACATGTGGGACCCGATCGTACATGTGGTTCCAGCGTGACTAGATTAGTGTATAGGTCCCACTTTTCATTTGTGGTCCAACTTTTGTAGGCTTCGTCCATGTTTTCAAGGTACCTTTTGAAGTTCATAATTAGATTGCATTTCGGGTTTAGTGAAAATCAAACCTTTCGAAGCTAGACCAAATATTTAGCAAAAAATGGAAGTATCTACGATATAAAAATTACAGTACGTATTTGGAATCTTCATAAGTTAGATTTTCATAATATGTGCATTTGGGATAATAAATGTTCATTTATTTTCCTATATTTTTGTTTAAACTTGAAAAACCTTGACTCTGAAAAATCATAGCTACAACGCGAAGTAAGAGAATGTCCAGTGGTTCTCCTTAAATTTCTCCCCTATGATTTGCCTAACTCCAGTAGTTCGCCCTAAACATATCCCCTATTATATATTTTAAGAATTTTATATAACTACCATTTGAAAATGAATGGCTACCATGCTCGGGAAGAAGCTTTCCTATGCTTGGGAGATGGATAGGGGAGCCCTCTAGTTCCTCTATAGATGAGGGAGTTGTGGAGAAGAATAGGGGAGTCAGAAGAATAGGGGAACCGACCGAGGAATAGCTGGAATGTCCTTTTTTCTAGTTTCCCCTAAAAACTCTATAGGGTACATGATAAGGGAAGTGCTGGTGACGAGGGTTCGATATGCCCATTGTTATGGACTTGGGTTTTGGAGAAGGAGGGGATGCTAGAGATCACGGAACGGCTTATAGAAAATAAATGCGGAGACACGAGGATTTATCCAAGTTCAGGCCCCCGGAGGGAAAACCATACTCTTGCTTGTCTACTCTTTGTTAATGGCTATGCCGAAGGTTACAGGGTGCATAGATTGCATCTGGCGAGTTATGTGCTAAGTTATGAGGTAGGTCCTTCTCATTGTCCCGTCCTAGCCCTTATATAGATAGGCCAGGTCTCGGAGATAGGCCGAGTCGGTTACAAGATTAGGATTTTTCCCTTCAAGTTTCTATCCTAAGATAGTGTGTCCTCCAAGGAGTCGAATCCGTCTTGGGTTTGGGCCACCTGAAATCCTCGTGGGCTTCATGATTGATGTACGCCTTCTTGAAGGCCTTCTTCTGAGCCAAAATGGGGAGGCTAATATCAGGCACCCGTAGGGCATACCCATGTCAGCTGGACTTTCTCGAATAAAAAATGGAGTACTACTAGTTGTAGCATGCGCGTGGATATAGTGTTAATGCAATTCGATAGCGGAGATCATGCACGAGTCCAGAGTCCAGACCCACACATCCAGACCCACACGTATACACTTGAGGGAAACCAACCGTCCCCGAGTATATAAACCACCCCAGCCTCATCGTCTCTTCCAAGAGTGTCTACTTGTCCCCCGCAATCTGTTTGATCAAAAAACAATGGACACACCTGCCGCAAGAGCTCCTTCCGTAGCACCACCTTCCCCACTTCCTTTGCTACACCATGAAGGGTACCCATGGAGATGAGCTAGAGGCGAAGCCAGCTGGAGGCGCAGCAGATGGCTCTTCTATTATCTCCTCCGTGGTGGGGCCGTCTTCTCCGGGCACACACGCCTATTGTCACCAGGCCGTCACTACTTCGGGATCCATCCATCCAGTCACCGTCATTGTCGAGCAGCAGGTGAATGAGAACGTCGTGGTGCTAGTGGCAGACCTGGATGAGGGGCAAGCAGGAGGAGGTGATGGCATCTTCGTATCGTTAGATAGATGAGAACTATACCCACGCCGTCATCGACCCCTTTATCAGAGCAGTCAAGGAGAGGTATAAATTCGAGGAGAAGGTCTCCGATGAGGAAACCGAGGTACTGCTCTGCTTCACTATTTGCAGATTTTACTGTTCATGCACAGGGTTTTCTCGATCTGTAGATTATTTTAATCTGCCTTCTTCTTGTTGTAGACATATCAGATTCTCCGATACAAAGGGTCGATTGATTTGATGATTTGATTAGATATGCCGATCTACCCTCGATACAAAGGCCCCTGTGATTGCAGTGCTAGTCCCTGGATCGAAATTCTAGTACCCATAGTTTAAGATGAAGTACATAGATACAAAGGTCATTATTACATCGTAATTCCAGGAGTACAATAGTTTTTACAACTCATTAGCCCAAGGCTAACACATAGAGTTCTTATTACAAAGTATATAAATTAGGTCTCATCTTCATGTGCCACAGGCAAACATGTTGACTGTAGACTCATAACCCTAATCACCATCAGAGTAACCTGCAACATAATAAGTTACAGCCACAAGAGGTAAATACATTTGGAATTGTATTGGCAAGTCATATCATAGTTATATAGTAGAGACTATCAACTACATGAATTTGGCTAAGTGTGGTTTCAGGCTGGCTCTGCACAAAGTAGTTTTGTCCTACTAGTTGAAAACACTAATTTTTTCTTCACAAAAGCACTAAGGTACCACCAATAGACATTGGTGAACCACTACCCTTGTTCACCCACAAGTTTTAACTTAGAGAAATTGGGATGAGGAGATCCTTGATCGTTTCAATGTCTTTGATGATCAAAATGTCCGTTACCGGGGACACGACTAAGTACTTAGGTTTTACCCTATCGAGAGGTGGTGCACTTTCCCCACAAGACTCGGCATGCATCGAGACGGGACTTTTCAGAAGCATTCCCTCAGACCACCATGGAAGCGTTCCATCCTATCAACCCTAACACCAACTATCCATCTGGCTGAGTTCTTGCAACCTAGTTGGTCAAGGCAGAGCTCATATGCCATGTGGTTGCACTAGAAGCTTCTCAACACTAAACATCTCAAATATCATTGTTCCTAGGTGGCCATCCACAAGTGTGATACACAGGGTAAACCATAGACATGGGCCCTGTGTAACCACTCAATACAAACCATTCTTCCCATTCCACCTAGGTGTATCATTAACATGTTGTTTTCTTAGTCAAAAACATATAGGCATAACCTTTTCATAATATCATAGCATGAATTTTCACCCTTGAATTCTAATAGCCAGGCAAAGCATACTATCATAACATGTCTCTTAAATTAGGAAAATATCTACCAATATATCATCTATAGGATCTACCATAGCATAGCAAATACTTTGAAAATTACCATGCAAATCCTACTCAAAATAATACTAGTGCAATAGGAAAAAATAATAGGACAAAAGATGGAGTATCACTTTCCTAGGTAGCTAGGGGAATAGACACAATCCTCACAATCACACTCTCCACAATCCACAAAATATACACAACAATTCATAAAACAAAATAATCACAAATCAATATACACATAAAAATAATATGAATGCATGCGAAATGCAATGTGATGTTTTGCCACACTTTTAAAATCAAACTCTACAGTACTGAAGACAAAGAATATATTCTAAAGTCTAAATAACACAAAAAAAATCTAAAAATAATATTCTAAATAATTTTTATAGTCAAAATAAGCCTACAAATGTCTCTGCATAAAATACTAATTTTTCTGAAGCAAATGGCAAAAGCAAGGCCATAGATGCAAAGAAATCTTTTTTATGAATCCATAGACATCTTATTTGTAATTTTTGGATTTAGAGAACAAAAGTTATGCAATTACAAGTTTAAACAACCAATAGACAAAAATCTGTATTTTAAATCAAAAACAGAGCCACGTGGCAGCATCTGATTGGACGATACCGCTACGGTTGGATCACGCACGCGAGCCGCTGGATATAAGTGACCATATGCGGTCAAGATCAGTACATACCGCTTCGCTTCTAGATCTAATTGTAGCCACAGGATCTAGATCCAGTGGACCACATCTACTCGGCCAAATCCTAGCGGCTCTCATGTCTACCTCGGTGGCGACGCTGCTGACGGCGATGCACCAGCGAGGCTAGGGGGTAGGAGAGGGGGCACTAGTGCTTACCGAGGTCGCGGGGACGAGGGGATGCTCAACGTGGTCGCGGTTGGGGCGGGGGCCTGAGTTTGTTTTATTTTACCAAGGTCGCATGGACACGAACAAAATCGCTCGCCTAAGTTCATCTCATCGTTGGGTGCTCCCAGTTGAAGACGAAGGAGACGACCTAGGGCACAAGAGGACAAAATGTAGGCATCAGGAGGTGTGCAAGGACATGGCGAACACAATCGCGTGAACCAGAGTCTAAGGGGAGTACAGGACTCACCGCAATAGCTCGCTAGAGCTCGTCGAAACTACGGCGGTGCGAAGAAAAATATGGGTAGCCTGACGGCGCTTAGAGCTTGCGGTGCGGGGGAAATGGAGCGGAGGGGGAAGGGGGTTAAATATCCATAGCGTGGGAGAGAATAACTCACGCCATCAACAGCAATCAAACGAATTTGTTTCGGCTTTGAATGGGGGAAGAAAGCAAGCAAGCAATGGTCTCAGCGGGGTTAATAATGACAGTGGCGTGGTGGGGTCCACCTATCAGCGGGTGGGTGCGTGCGCGCGGGGTGCGGAACTGTGGGATAGGGGAAGTTCTCGAGTGGTCTCATGGGCTACCATTGGTGTTGGGCCAGATGGGTTGATGGCTTCTATTTTTTTTCCTTCTTTGCCTTTTTCTTTTTTGTTTTGAATTTCCAACTAAGATTTGAATGGGAGATTCAAATCCAATTCAATTCAAAGCTTTACCAAAAAAATTTGAGGTGACCCTAGTGTTTAAAAGTGTGTAAAACACAACAAATCACCCAAAAACAGTTTTGGGTTATAAAAATAAAATAAAACCATGCCCCGTACATATAATTTAAAAGGTGTTTAAAATATGGTTTTATTAGGGTTTTAGCTTTGAAATTTTTATGCAAAGTAAACATGCCATGATGATATGAATGCAAAAATATGGTTTTGAATTTGATGAAATTTGGGATGTTACAAATCTTACTCCCTTAAGATGAATCTCGCCCTCGAGATTCGAATTGGCTAGCAAAAAGGTGAGGGTGATCTTTCTGAAGTTCATCTTCTCTTTCCCAAGTTGCTTCTTCCTCGGTATGATGACTCCAGTATACTTTGTAGAACCTGATGGTCCTAGTATGAGTGACTCTTTCTGCTGTCTCGAGAATCTTTATAGGTTTCTCCTCGTAAGTGAGATCACTATCCAAGTGAACTTCTTCCAATGGTATAGTGTCCTTCAACGAAGTTTCTTCCATCTCTGGATGACACTTTTCAACTGACTCACATGAAACACATTGTGAACTGCTGACAGATATTCTGGTAGTTCTAACTCGTAGGCCACTTCTCCTTTACGGCTCAAAATCTTGAAGGGTCCTACATAATGTGGTGCCAATTTCCCTTTGACTCCAAATCTCTTCACACCACGAAGTGGTGAGACTCTAAGATAAGCTCTATCACCCACCGCATAGGTGAATTCCCTATGTTTTGGATCTGCATAGCTCTTTTGTCGGGATTGGTCTATCTTCAATCCATCCTTTACCATTCTGACATTCTCTTGGGCTTCCTTGATTAGATCTGGTCCAAATAAGTTTCTTTCTACTACTCCATTCCATAGTAATCGTGTAGTACACTTCTTCCATAAAGGAATTTGAACGGAGTCATCTCTATGCTCGATTGATAGCTGTTATTGTAAGAAAATTCTGCGTATGGCAGACTTTCATCCCAACTAGATCCATAGTCTAGCACACAAGCTCTCAACATATCTTCTAAAATCGGATTGGTCCTTCATGTCTGTCCATCAGTCTGAGGATGAAATGATGTGCTGAACTCTAATCTTGTTCCCAATGACTCATGCAGTTGTTTCCAAAAATGCAAAGTAAACTGAGTTCCTCTATCTGACACAATACTATTAGGTACTCCATGCAGACATACAATCCTATTCATATAGATCTTGGCTAATTTAGCACTTGTATATGTAGTCTTCACGGGTCTGAAATGAGCCACTTTAGTTAGGTGATCCACAACAACCCAGATAGAATCGTATCCAGACCTAGTCCTTGGCAATCCCGTGATGAAATCCATACCAATCTTATCCCACTTACAATTAGGTATTGGTAGTGGTTGCAATAACACTATCGGTTTCTGATTTTCCGCCTTTACTCGGCTACACACGACACACAAGGCAATGTGTTCTGTGATATCTTTCTTGAGATTGTTCCACCAAAATCTTTCCTTCATATCCATGTACATTTTGGTGTTACCCAGATGAATAGAATATGGTGAATTGTGTGCTTCTTGCGGACACAATTTCCGAAGCTCTAGAACTTGTGGAATGTAGATACGCTTTCCATACCATAATGTTCCTTTTTCATCTTCATGGAATCCTTTCGCCTTTCCTTTACTGATTTTACTCCTAATCTGTAAGATCCCAGCCTTATAAAGGTAAGGATCCCTGTGATTGCAATGCTAGTCCCTGGATCAATAGCTAGCATCCATAGTTAAGATGTAATATCAAGAAACAAAGGTCATAATACAACTTTATAACCAGGAAATAAAATAATTTATTACATCTTACATAGCTCATTTGGCTATCTCATTACAATGCAGCAAAAATAACTATAACATGGATTCCTTCATCTTCAAAGTGCCACAGGCAATCATGTTGGTTGTATACTTGTAAACCTAATCAACACACTTCACTAACATCAAACAAACCTGCAACATAATAATTACAGCCACAAGGGTCAATACATTTGAATTGTAGTGGCAAACTATACTATGGTAGTATAGTGGAGTCTATCATCTATATGCATTTGGCTAAGTGGAGCTTAGGCTGGCTTTGCTCAAAATAGATTTTTTCCTTATCATTTGAAAACACTAAGTTTTTGCTTGTCAAAAACACCCAAGGAACCAGCAATAGAAATTGGTGAACCTTCACCCTTGTTCAACCACATGTTTTAACTTAAAAATTGGGATGAGGAGATTCTTGGTAGCTTCCATGTCTTGATGCTCAAATTGGCCATTTCCGGGGACACGGCTAAGTACTTAGATTTTACACTCTGCAGAGGTGGTGCACTTTCCCCACAAGACTTGGTTTTACCAAGACAAATCTTTCAGAAGACTTCCCTTAGACCAGAATGGACGTGCTCCAACCTATCAATCCCCTACCACCAACTGTCTATTTGGCTAAGTTATTGCAACCTATATGATCCAGGCAGAGCCCATAATGCCATGTGGCTACACTTGAAGCTTCTCAACATTTGACATCTCAAATCTCTTTGTTCCTGGGTGGCAATCCACAAGTGAGATACACAAGGTAAACCATAGAAATGGGCATGGTGTATCCACTCAATTCATTCACTTAGTTGTTTTATTAAACAAAACTCAAGTCCTTGACTTAGAAATATTCCATAGCATGAATATAATCCACCCTCGTTTTCTACTAGCTAGGCTAAGCATGATAGTAGTAGGAATTTTGACTTAGGTAATTCTACTAAGGTTTCATCTACTAGGATCTCCCATGGCATAGTTTATACTAAGCAAAAATTCCATGCAAGCCCTTAAAGATATCACTAATGCATAGTGAAAATAATGGGACAAAAGTATGAAGCATCACTTGCCTTTTTGGTAGAGATTCTAAGTTCACTCCTTGATCTTTGCAATAGACACACTCTTCAAATGTCACTACAATTCAATCAAGCAAGGCACAATTACAATCTACCATTCAAGCAATCATCACATAGAATAATAGAACAAAGCATTGCATGCAAACATGCCAAAGATTGTTTTATTTGGAAAAGTGGTTTCTAATAGGTTATAAACATTCTAAAACACATATTGGTCATTTATAAAAGTGGCAAAATCATTGGATACCAAGTTAGTGAAAATGGCCACTTTAAGTCATTTTTGTTTTGCTCGAAATGGTTTAAATCAAGGTAATATTTTCTAGTGTTTGACAAATACATTTTAAGCACAAATGTTAGTGTTTTATGGTCAAGTGTTTATTATTAAAACAATTTTCAATGGGGTTTTACCTATAAACCATTTTTATACCAAATCAATATTTTATGTTGTTGAAAATGCCTTTTAGTAAAGTAATAATTTATAGGGTTCATCAAATATATTTTTAAATCTTAAAACTTGGTGTTTATGGTTAGAGAGTTTAAATCAAAACATTTCCCTAAGGTTTTCTCCCAAAGCATTTTTAACATATAAATAATATTTTTATTTGACTACAAATGTTCTAAATCAAGGATTCATATTTTAGCTTCACGAAATACACTTTTAATTCCACAAGTTGTTTTATATGGTTAGCAGGTTCAAAACAATCCATTTTCCAAAGATTTTACTTTAAAAACATTCCTAGAATAAATTTTATATCCTAAATATGCCTACACATGTTTCTGCAAAAACAATCAATTTAACAGAAGCATTTACTAAATAAAGTGCATGGTTGGAAAGTACTTGTTCTGCTGATTCCATTGATATAAATTTTATAAAATTTGGACGTGTGAATTGAAAGTTATGATTTTTGCAAGTTTGAACATTTAATAGAACAAAAACTGGTTTTTAAATCAAAGGTTGGCCACGCGTCTGTTTCTTATTGGACGATAACGGTTCGCACGGATCAACTAACGTGGAGCGTCAGGTCTAATGTGCATCGCAAGGCTCACAACACTCGATACCTCTTCGGTTAATGAATCTATCACACATGTCAGATCCAAATCGAACGGCGCACAGGCACTTGGCCAAAGATGGGCGACGCTGGCAGCGGCGAGTGGCGGCGGCGAGCTCTGTCTACGGCGATCTGGCATTCCAGGAAGCAAAGGGGGGAGAGGAGGTGCTTACTGCGTTCGCCGTGACATAGGGAAGCTCGCCGCACTCGTCGTAGATGAAGGGGCGCACAGAGTAGTCAGTGATTGCTCGCCGGAGTAGTTTCTGTCGATGGTGCGCTCGGGTCGTCATCGTTGGCGACGATGCAGGGCATGTGCAAGTGTATGGCGAATTTTAGAAGATGCGTAGGACAAGGGATAATAAGATAGTGTCAACCAGAATAGGAGGGATGGACGAAACCTACCGGGAAATGCTCGCCGGAGTCGAGGCACTGGACGGCAACGTTCGGTCTTGATCGTTGTCGGCGTTCTGGGGCACACGCGGATGATCTGGAGTTACTGGCAGATGCGCATGAGGCTAGGGAGTAAGCTTGTATGCGCCAGGGAGCAAGGGGCGGCGGGGAGTGGCCGGAATGGAAGAAAAATGCTCGCCGGAGCAGTGGGGCATGAATTCAAAATTGTGGCAGCCTAGGGGCAGAGAGAGCCTGGCGAGTGAGGGGGATCAGAGAGGAGAGAGGGGTGCTTAAATGTGCGAGGTCACGGGGCTGAATTAGCGCGTGGTTATTGTGGAATCAAGCACACATTCAATCGGCAGAAACGGCGATGAGGGCGAGGGGGAATAGGTCACAGGGTTGAAGACGATGTACTGGCAGCTAGGACAACGTCATCAGCGAGTGAGAGAGAGGGGAGGTGGGGTCCGGTTGTCATCGACTCTGCGGGTGGAAGTCTGGGTGCGAAACATTTTTCCTGCGTGAGGGGGAGTGGGCTAGCTGGGCCAGTGGGCTGGGCTTGCTGGCTGGGCTGGCTGCTTTCATTTTTTTTGTTCTGTTTCTTTTTTCCTTTTTCCATTTCTATTATTCTGTTTTGATTTTTATTTAAATAATTCAAACACTAATTTAATTCAAACTTTTCCAAACCTTGAATATATTTTAATACTGTTTAATAACATATTCCAAAGTCCATTTTAGAATAATTCTTTTAGGGTCTATTATTAAATTTAAAAATAGATATGTGTCTCTATTGCAAATAGGATTTAATTATGTTTTAAAACTCTAATTGAATTCTAAATTTTGCCAAACCTTTTCAGTAGGTTTTATTTATAAATAAATCACTTTGAATTATTATTTAAAATATTTTATTATGTTTCTAATGTTCAATTAAAATGGGAAATGTCTTCACTTAAAAGAATTTGGATAATAGTAAATCCTCAAGATTTTATTTAAATAAACCTCTACTCTTTTTATTTAACAAAAATATTTTATTTTTATTTGCTTGGCCAGATTTTAATTTGCCTCTTGAAAATAGTCCTTGTTTAAAAACCATATTTTATTTAAAAGTCCAAAAATGGTAATTCCAACTTGTATAATTTTATTTAATATTTGTTTTGTCCTTTTAATCTCTTTAGGATTATTTGCTCACCATTTGGATGGATTTTAGATAGGAGCATTATTAGCTTTGGAAATTTAATTTCCTTATCTTATTAAATTCATAAGATTTTACCTATGGTTCTAAACTGAATGAAATCAATTTCTATGGTTTTATAATATTTCCATTTATCATTCTTGATCATTTTAAAATGTTCATTGATCAATTTTTATATGCATAAAATCTTTAGTCTTAGAGTAATCTTGGAGATGATTTTCTTCCATTAAGGTCTTAGGGATTTGGTTTATTTTCCAAGTGCTTAAATTTCAAGATGCCTTTATGTGATTTGATTTTAGTTGGATTCAAACATTATTCAAAGTTTGTTCAAGATGGGATTTTAAGTTTCCACTTGGAATCAAAAAGTTTCTTTTCACCCTAAATTTCAACATTATTTATTTTGTTTATTTATTTTTCACATTTCAAAATTTGGAAAATTTTGGGATGTGACATAATCTCCTCTATTTCCTTGTCCATCTTCTATGCTTCTTTGATCTTATCCAACAGTGTTGGCTGAACTTCCAATGACATCAGGTATCCTTCAGGCACTATCTCCAATCTTAGCTCTTTAAACTAGGCACACAAATCATCTGGCAGTTCTCCTTTGGTGAGGCCATTCACATAAACTTTGCGATTAATGCATCAACCACGACATTTGCTTTACCATGATGGTATTGCAAACTCAAGTCGTAATCCTTGATGAGTTCTAGCCACCTTATTTGTCTCATGTTGAGATATTTTTGGGTGAAAATATATTTCAATCTCTTGTGATATGTGAACACTTCACATCGCTTTCCCAACATATAGTGTCTCCATGTTTTGATTGCATGGATAATAGAGGCCAACTCTATGTCATGTGTAGGATAATTTACTTCAAAAGTCTTGAGTTGTCTCGAAGCATAGGCCACGACCTTTCCTTCTTGCATCAATACTCCACCCAGTCCTTGGTGAGATGCACAATAGACTTGGAAATCTTTGTCTAAGTCTGGCAAACATAAAACTGGTGCTAACACTAGTCTTTTCTTCAACTCTTGAAAGCTGGTTTCACATCCTCCAGTCCAATCAAACTTCTTATCTTTCTTAAGCAGCTCTGTCATTGCCTTAGCTACTTTCGAGAAATTCTCGATGAACCTTCTATAGTACCCATCGAAGCCTAGGAAACTACCGACTTCTTTAACTGACTTGGGTGATTACCACCTAGTTATAGGTGACACCTTTGCGGGATCTACAGCTATACCATCTCCAGACACAATATGCCCAAGAAATCCAAATTCATTCAACAAAAACTCACACTTACTGAACTTGGCATACAACTTGTGCTCCCTGAGTTTCTCAAGAATCAAACGCAAATGTTCTTCATCCTCTTCATTGCTCTTGGAATAAATCAATATGTCATCGATGAATACCACAACAAACTTGTCAAGAAACTCCATGAACACCTTGTTCATCATGTTCATGAAATAAGCTAGTGCATTTGTTAGTCCAAATGGCATCACTGTATACCCATACAATCCATACCTAGTGGTAAAAGCAGTCTTAGGTATGTCTTGTTCTCTAATCTTTAGCTGAAAGTAGCCTGATCGAAGATCAATTTTTGAGAACACACGAGCTCCTTCTAGTCGATCAAAGAGATCATTGATTCTGTGTAAGGGATACTTGTTCTTTATGGTCACTTCGTTGAGTGATCGATAATCTATGCATAGCCTCTAACTCATGTCTTTCTTCTCGCCAAATGAAATTGGTGCACCCCATGACGAAGAACTTGGTTGGATAAATCATTTCTTCAACTGTTCTCCAAGCTATTTCTTGAGTTCCTTTAACTCATCCACTAACATCTTGTAAGGTCTCTTTTCTATGGGTCCAGATCTGGGCAGTAGTCAATCAGAAACTCTACATCCCTATCTGGAGGCATTCCCGGTAATTCTTCTAGAAATACATCAGGATAATCTATCACTAGTAGTACACTGTTTAGGCTAACCCCCTTAAGAGAATTTAGCTTACTCCCTTTTGGTTCAAAGTTAGACTTGAACCGAATCCGTTTCTTATCCGGGGTTGTGAGTGTAACAGTTCTTCTGGCACAGTCTATTACTCCCTCATAACGGGTAATCCAATCCATGCCTAATATTACATATAGTCCTTGGGATTCTAGGATTATCAGACTAGCTGGAAACTTGTACTTTCCAAAACTATTACTAGATCATGACATCCAAAATTTACTATCATCTCTCCACCTGGGGAACTTAATTTAATAGGACATCCAATTGTTTCAGTTGGAAGTCCATTTTGGTCTACAAATGCTCTTGAAATGAATTAATGCGATGCGCTGGTATCAAAAAGGATAAGTGGTGGAAAGGAATTAATCTTGAACTTACCAGCCACAAAATCAGACTCCTCTTGGATTTCCTCCACATTGATGTGGTTCACATGACCCTTCTGAAAAGGGTTTGGTTTGTTGGCTTCATCAGTCTTCTTTTCTGGGCATTCATTTGAATAGTGCCCAATTTTCTTGCACTTGAAACATTCAACCTGATAGAATTCTCTCTTAGCTGGTTGATTCCCATTGCCATTTCCACTATGGTGACTCTTGTGTCCACTATTGTTGTTGTAGTAATCACCATTGATGTGTCCACGATGTTTATTGCTATCGTGTTGACGGTTACTGTTGTGGTGGTTGTTATGATTCCCATGTTTATGGGATCCAGAACCTCCACTTCCTTCACTAAATGAACGCTTGTGAGGTAATCCAGATCCATGCTTATCAAAATGGTACTTCCTCTTCCTATTCTACACTTGCTTCATCTTTCTTTCCAAGATGGTAGCTTTGTCACACAGAGATTGATAAGTTGGAACATATGCAATAGATAGTTGCATGCACATGTCATCATTCAACCCTTCAAGGAACTTCGCCTTCCTTTTTGCATCAGTGTAAACATCATCTGGTGCATAGCGTGCCAGCTTATTGAACTCCTCAATATATTCTGCAACACTGTGGTGGTGTTGCTTAAGGTTGTGAAATTCCTTCTTCAAACTCATCACTCCTAAAGAGATATGAGAAGTGCGGAATCCATCCTCAAATATTGCCCAAGTCACTTCTTCAATAGGTGTAGTGATTTGGAAGTTATCCCACCAAGTAGCCGCTGGTCCTTCCAACAGGTGTGCTGCAAATCTGACTTTCTCCTCATTAGTGCAACCAACTTTGACTAAGTCCTTGTTCACACAATGTAGCCAATCATTTTCTACCATAGGATCAGTGGTTCCTGAAAACTTAGCAGGCCTCAATCTTAGAAACCTTGTGAGCATATCAAAAGCTGGTGGATTATTTTGGTTGTTGTTATTGTTGTTGTTGTTGTTTTGATTCAGATTCTGATTGGCCATAAACTGAGTCATCATTTGCATCAACTGAGTTTGTGCAGTCATCAGCTGCTGCATCTCATTGCCATTGTTGTTCTTGGGATTGGCACGACGGGGAGGCATTTGTGGTATCAAAACACATAGAAACAATCACAAATAAGAAAGCCCAAGATAAACTTTAGGATTCAAAACGAACAACAAGTTTTGTAAAGTAAACACACTAGCATAGTCATCCATATGTTGGATGATCAATGCGACTCGATGAATAAAAAGATGATAAATGGATAGATAGCCAAGTAGTCAACACTACTCCTCCATATCGACTTCCTCCTCTAGTAGAGCAAGTCCTACTGCGTCGATTCCTGCCTTGTACTCCTCCACACTGGTGGTCAAAGCAACGACCTTCGCCTGAAGCTCTCTCTTATGCGAACGAAGCCTCTCAATCACCTCATGTTGTGTCTCTAGCTCAAGATCCTTGAGCTCCATCTCGGCCTTCATCTCATTGATCTTCTTGTTCCTATCTTGCACTCTCTTTTCTTGGTTCTTGAACCTCTTGTTTTGCTTCTCAAACCTAGTCTCCATCTCCTTGATGATCTCCTCCTGATCCTCGAAGGCCTTGTCCTTCTCCCTCAACTAGACGCATAGCTCGTCATTTCTAAGCATGACGTTGGTCCTATCAGTATCGAGGTTCCTAAGGAGGCTCTCTAGATCCTGAAGATAGAGGCGCACTGGCTCAATAGTCTCCCTAGTGGCCTCGCCATACACTATAGCCTCTCCCTCCTCGTCACGTCTCCCAAAGGGATGGAAGTAGAGGCCCTTGAGCTCAGTGGAGTGACGTCCACAGAGGCATCCAAGTAGCTCCTTCATGGCGACGTCGAGGCCCTTCTCCTTGTCATCATGGAGTATCTTGAAGGCGATGTCCTCGGTGGGATGCTCTAACTGGCGTCCTGGCTGCGAGACTCTAAATCCCCATAGGTCCTTCCTCTCGAACTTCCTGAGCTGAAGTCCCTTAATGTTAGGGATGGGAAGACCGAGTACACTAACAAGCTCCACGATACGGGATCCAAAACGAGTTCCCTTGAACTCCTCGGCAGTGCTAAGAACAAAGCTAGGAATCTATTGCATAGGATGGAGAAAATTAGAAACAACACAAGTAGAGAGTAAAACATAAAGTAGTAAATCAAAAGCCAAAGTCACTCAATAAAACATTAATACACACAAGTCATGGCATACATTATTCAATCACAAACACCAAGGTTCAAACATAACTTAGATTTTTTTTTGCCATACCACATAGGTTGGTATGATCAAAATTATTAACGCTAGGAAACGACAAGTGTGATGGTCCAACTATTGGAGTACGTCACAACTCTCACTCGCTGGTCAAGGTAGCTCTATGAGCATCTTTGGAGGCAATCTGTTTGTCTTGATCACAAGACTCTCATGCTAAGTCTATGACATCCTCCCTTAGACATTTTATGGTGATCTCTAATTCTTGGGTATGCTTCTTCTCCTCTCTAAGGTCATTTTGAGTGTTGAGCATTCTACACTTGAGTCTTTCTCCAAGCTCCTTGATGGCATTCCATGCTGCATTCCTTACACAGTCAAAGAATGACATGTGCATTTCAGAGTTGGTGACCATGCAGAATCCCGACTCATTGTGTTTGTCCTCCATGTTTTTATACAGGTGGAGTTGTACCCACCAATATTCTTCTCCTTCATCCATCACTGGAAACCCCTTGTACACGACTTCACCATTTATCCCCAAGCTAACCATGAGGATCTTGAGTGCCTTGGGAACCTCCGTCACATTGTAGGGTCATAGTCATCAGTGATCCCTTCTTGACGGCTTCGTTGATGGCGGCCATGTACAAATAGAGATGAGAAATAAGATTTAGGAGAGGTTTACGAGATTAAAAGACACAAGTGTGAAATTTACAAAGGGGTTGCATTTTCCTAGTGGTTTACTTAGTCTAATACATCTTAGGGTCACAAACCTATAGGAAACAGAGTGCTCTGGTACCATCTATAAGACCTCACCCTTTAAGGTAAAGGCCCCTATGATTGCAGTGCTAGTCCCTGGATCAAAGTTCTAGCACCCACAGTTTAAGATGAAGTACATAGATACAAAGGTCATTATTACATCGTAATTCTAGGAGTACAATAGTTCTTACAACTCATTAGCCCAAGACTAACACATAGAGTTCTTATTACAAAGTATATAAATGAAGTCTTCATCTTCATGTGCCACAGGCAAACATGTTGAGTGTAGACTCATAACCCTAATCACCATCAGAGTAACCTGCAACATAATAAGTTACAGCCACAAGGGGTTAATACATTTGGAATTGTATTGGCAAGTGATATCATAGTTATATAGTAGAGACTATCAACTACATGAATTTGGCTAAGTATGGTTTTAGGCTGGCTTTGCACAAAGTAGTTTTGTCCTACTAGTTGAAAACACTAAGTTTTTCTTTACAAAAGCACTTAGGTACAACCAATATACATTGGTGAACCACTACCCTTGTTCACCCAAAAGTTTTAACTTAGAGAAATTGGGATGTGGAGATCCTTGATCGTTTCAATGTATTTGATGCTCAAAATGTCCATTACCGAAGACACGGCTAAGTACTTAGGTTTTACCCTCTCGAGAGGTGGTACACTTTCCCCACAAGACACGACATGCATCGAGACGAGACTTTTCAGAAGCATTCCCTGAGACCACCATGGACGCGTTCCATCCTATCAACCTACCACCAACTGTCCATCTGGCCGAGTTCTTGCAACCTAGTTGGTTAAGGCACAGCCCATATGCCATGTGGTTGCACTGGAAGCTTATCAACACTAAACATCTCAAATCTCTTTGTTCCTTGGTGTCCATCCACTAGTGTGATACACAGGGTAAACCATAGACATGGGCCCTGTGTAACCACTCAACACAAACCATTATTCCCATTCCACCTAGGTGTTTCATTAACTAGGTTGTTTTCTTAGGCAAAAACATATATGCATAACCTTTCCATAATACCATAGCATGAATTTTCACCCTTGACTTCTAATAGGTAGGCCAAGCATACTAGCATAACATGTCTCTTAACTTAGGGAAATTTCTACCAAGATATCATCTATAGGATCTACCATAGCATAGCATATACTTTGAAAATTACCATGCAAATCCTACTCAAAATAATACTAGTGTAATAGGACAAAAAATAGGACAAAAGATGGAGTATCACTTGACTTGGTAGCTAGGGTAATATACACAATCCTCACAATCACACTCTCCACAATCCACAAAATATACACAACAATTCATACAACAAAATAATCACAAATCAATATACACACAAAAATAATATGAATGCATGAAAAATGCAATGTGGTGATTTTCCACACTTTTAAAATCAAACTCTACAGTACTGAAGAAAAATCATATATTATAATGTCTAAATAACACAAAACCACCTAAAAATAATATTCTAAATAATCTTTATAGTCAAAATAAGCCTACAAATGTATCTTCATTAAATCCTAATTTTACAGAAGAAAATGGCCAAATCAAGGCCACAGATGCAGATATCTTTTTTTTTCTGAATCCATAGATATCTTATTTGTATTTTTTGGATTTAGAGAACAAAAGTTATGCAATTTACAAGTTTAAACAACTAATAGACAAAAATCTGGATTTTAAATCAAAAACAGAGCCATGCGGCAACATCTGATTGGACGATACCACTTCGGGTGGATCACGCACGCGAGCCGTTGTATCTATGTGACCGTATGAGGTCCAGATCAGTCCATACCGCTTTGCTGCTAGATCTAATAGCAACCACTAGATCTAGATCCAGTGGACCGCATCTACTCGACCAAAACCGAGCGACGCACATGTCTACGGCGGCGACGCGGCTGATGGCGACGCGTCGGCGAGGCTAGGGGTAAGAGAGGGGGCACTGGTGCTTACCGAGTTCGTGGGGACGAGTGGATGCTCAATGTGGTCGCGGTTGGGGCGGGGGCGCACGGACACGAACAGAATCGCTCGCCGGAGTTCATCTCATCATCGGGTGCTCCCTGTTGAAGACGAAGGCGATGACCTAGGGCACAAGGGTACAAGCTACAGGCATCAGAAGGTGCGCAAGGACATGGAGAACACAATCACGTGAACCAGAGGATAATGGGAGCACGGGACTCACCGAGATAGCTCGACGGAGCTCATCAGAACTGCGGCGGTGCGAAGCAAAATATGGGTACCCTGGCGGCGCTTAGAGCTTGCGGTGTGGGGGAAATGGAGACGAGGGGGAAGGGGGGTTAAATAGCAAGAGCGGGGGAGAGAATCACGCACACCATCAATGGAAATCAAACGAATTTGTTTCGTCTTTGAATGGGGGAAGAAACGACAGGTGAGCGCGGGTCTGGCGCGGGGTTGACGACGACGAGCTGGCATGGCTATGGGGTCCACCTGTCAGTGGGTGGGTGCGCGCGCGGGGTGCAAAACAGAGGGATAGGGGGATGTTACTGGGTGGGCTCGTGGGCTACCAGTGGGGTTGGGCTAGATGGGTTGCTGGCTTCTATTTTTTTCCTTCTTTGCCTTTTTCTTTTCTATTTTGAATTTCCAATTAAGATTTGAATGGGCAATTCAAATCCAATTCAATTCAAACCTTCACCAAAGTTTTGTGTGGTGACCCTAGTGTTTAAAAGTGTGTCAAACACAAAAAATTACCCAAAAACATTTTTGGGTTATAAAAATAAAGTAAAACCATGCCCATACATATAATTTAAAGGGGGTTTAAAATATGGTTTTATTAGAGTTTTAGCTTTGAAAATTTGTATGCAAAGTAAACATGCCATGATGATATGAATGCAATAAGATGGTTTCGAATTTGAGGAAATTTGGGATGTTACAGTCTTCTTGTGCTGTAGATTTGATTGATCTGTCACATAATTGTTGTAAGCTTATTTGATTTTAAGGTTTTTAGGGATTTTTTTCCTGGATGGTTTATTGATCTGTCACATAAATTTTTTCATTAAAATGTACATGAATATTGTTTTATTCTGTAGTCAAAAAATATTGATCGATTCTTGTTATTATTCTTAGTAAAAAATTAGGAAACACATGATTATAGTGTATAATATAGTGATGTTACGTGAACTAAAATTATCAACTGCGAATATTTTATGTTGTCATTCATATTCATAAATGTCAATGCTTGAGTTCTATTTCAATTTGGGCTTGTTTGTTTCATAATAATTGTGTAGGATTTGAATCCTATGTGGATTTTTCCTATCCTATTATTTGTTTCGTCGGAACACATCCTATAGGAAATAATCCAGGAATCATGTAGTGCAATTCCTATAGGAAAGAAACATTAGATAACACCTCATGGAAGAATTCAATTTCTACATCAAACTGAATTCCTCTTCCTATAGGATTGAAGTTGGCATGACATCTCAATGCTATGTTTTTCCCATTCCTATACTTTTCCTATCCTATGAATCAAACAATCCCTAAATCTTTTAGGGCATGTTTGATTCAAAGGATCTATATAAGATATTGAAGGATTAAATCGCATAAGAAAATTTCCTATGATGGTTATTTCATTTGCAAGATAAATATAATCCTTTGTTTTTACTATCCTATGAATCAAACAGGCCCTTATATGAGTTCTTTGTACTTAAAAATCCATAGGAAGAATCTGATGACATGGGTGAAGATAAGGAATCCAGGGACAGCAAGAGCCGTTACATAGTTAGGCGGTTGTGGAGTAGGAAAATTCCTTTCCACTATAATGGGAAGCTGCTTTTCCCATTCTGTGGTAAATTCATCAAAAAGGACATTGGTATCATGATAGAGCACTCAGTGGGCGTCGACCGTGGCCATAGCCTGTCACATCCCAAAATTTTCTAAATTTTCAAATGTGAAAAATTAAAAGAAATTCAGAGGGGAATAAATTTTTTTTGACTATTTAATATAAATCCTTCAAGACAAAAATTAAATAAAACAATTTTGTTTGTGAAGTTGTATACATGTTTTCAAAACCTCAAAATCATGAAGCATGCATGGTTGCATTTAAAAACTAAGAAAATAACTTTCTTCTCAAAGTTGAAATGACCACTTAACAACATAAGACTTTGGATATATTCCATATTTAAGATATACAAAAGAATTCCTAAGTGAGCTAAAAAAGATAAAGGGCAAAATTATAAAACCATAGAAATTAGTTGGACTCTATTTTAAGCTCTAGATAAAATGATATAAAATTTATAAAATATAGGAAGAAAAAATAAAGTCAGGTTAAGGAAATGACTAAAATGAAATAAAAGTATTCTTAAATGAGTTATTATGATAAAGAATAAAATTATAAAGCTAATGAAATTGGTTTGAACCTTTTTGTAGTCCTAAGTCAAAAGATATGGTTTTTATAAGAAAAGATAATAAAAAATGAAACTAGGTATACGTCCCATGCTCATTTTTTAAATGAATTATATTTTATTAAAATAAATATTACAAACACTCTAATCAAAGTAAACTATCAACTTTTATTTTATATAACAAGTTTGTAATATAAAATAAAAGGTTCAAACCAATTTCATTAGCTTTATAATTTTATTCTTTACCATGCCAATTAGCCTAAAAGAAATTCATTTTATTCTTGTTATATAAAATAAAAGTTGATAGTTTACTTTGATTAGAGTGTTTGTAATATTTATTTTAATAAAATATCATATCATTTTATCTAGAGCTTCAAATAGAGTCCAACTAATTTTTATGGTTTTATAATTTTGCCCTTTATCTTTTTAGCTCAGATAGGAATTCTTTTGTATATTTTAAATATGGAATATATCCAAAGTCTCATGTTGTTAAGTGGTCATTTCAACTTTGAGAAGAAAGTTATTTCTCTTAGTTTTAAAATGCAACAGTGCATGCTTTATGATTTTGAGGTTTTGAAAACATGCATACAACTACACAAACAAAATTGTTTTATTTAATTTTTGTCTTGCGTAAGCACAAGGAAGAAGAACTTGGAAAATCATGTAACATATGGCAAATTCCTCGAGGAATATGTCAAGACTGGCATGTTTCCCATCTAGTAGGTGTTGTGAAGATGGGAGGCTCAACATTATCTCAGTTGGATTGCTTGATGGAGATAGCTTGTACTGTGTAATTCCAAATGTTCTTAAGTACCCATGTCCAAATGTAATTCGTATAATGTTTCATGTTCATGCTAAGCTTTGTTCTGCTTGTGTTAATGCATTGCAGAAAGAGGATATGTTTTCCTTAGGCACGAGAGACTTGTGCACACATATTATAGTTGTGTATCCTCTTCACCCAACAGTAGACTAATGCTTTGAAATTATCTATTAAACACGGTCTAGTTTGTGTGGAAGTTAGGGTTATTACATTCTACGCCATATTCTACGCATTGCCATCACACAAAATATTTATTTCCTTTGGAAAACTACAATTTTTCATATAGTAAGTTAAAACCTCGCATTGTTTACCATACCAATATCGAACCACATCTACCAAATATGGGCACATTACCAGAGCCCACGATGTTTAGAGCACCAGAATGTTCATACTCTACATGGCAAGCCATATCGCAAGGCATGTTTTTTGACAAGTTGTCCAAAAATAATGTCTACATTTTTTAATGTTCAGAGGGTTGAGTTGGACATAAGATGTTCTCATGCGCCTGATAACTAGCAAATCTGTTAAACTGAACTGAGTTTACATATCTGGAATAAGTACTGAATTTACCCTTTATTGTTCTTCATTAGAACCCGCTTCCTTGTGAGCTCCATCGTGCTCCCACCCAAATAGGTGCCACATGTACTGCAAATATGGTTAAAAGTTGATGGTGACATGATGTGGGCCCTATTGGAGATATTCCCCACAGAAAATAATAAAAGTAGTTATTATTATATGTTTGTGTTTATGATAAATGTTTATATACCATGCTATCATTTTATTAACCATAAACATTAATACTTGTGTGATTTGTAAACAGAAGAGAGTCCCTAGTAAAGCCTCTTATTAAACTAGCTTGTTGTTTGATTGATGATCATGGTTTCCTAATCATGAACATTTGATGTTATTGATATCAAGGGCATATCATTAGGAGAATTATGTGATGTACATACTCCTATAGTTAAGCATAGCATAAGATAAAGTCATTTCAAATAGTTCGTTTGCTATAAGCTTTCGGATACATAGTAACCTAAATCCTTTGACCATGATATCATGTTAATCACCATCACTGGATGGATTCTTTCGTGACATCAAACACCACTTCATAACTGGGTGGTTATAAAGGTGGAATTGAGTATTCAGAAACTATGTGTTGAGGCACATGGATCAAGATTGGGATTTGTCCATCCATATGACGGGTAGATATACTCTGGCCCATCTCGGTGGAATGTCATCCAATTGGCTTGCAAGCATATTATTGGCTCACAAGGGATCACATATCACAGGAACGAGTAAAGAGTACTTATCGGTAACGAGGTTGAACTAGGTATCCACACATACTGACGATCAACCTCGGAAAAGTAAAGTATCACAAGACAAGGGAAATTGGTATCGTATGTAAATGGTTCATTCCATCACGAAGTAATCATAGAAATATGTTGGAGACATATGAATTTCTAGATTCCTCTATTTGTTATTGATCAGAGAAGAGTCTCGATCATGTCTGCAAAATTCACGAACCATAGGGTAACACACCTAAGGATTCGATGTTGTTTAGTATATATGGAATGTGAGTAAGAGACCGAATGTTTTTCCGAGTCTCAGAATGGATCCAGGACATAACGAGGAGATCCAGAATGGTCCGGAGAATATGATTAATATAAGGAAAGTCCAATTCCGGAGTATGGAATGGTTTCGGTGTTTTCACCGGAATGATCTAGAAGGGTCTAGAAGGTCCACCGATCCGGAGTGGGAAGGGTACATGCATGTGTCATACCAAATTTGAATGGTTGCATCATGTCCCAGGTCACTTGGATGGGCAATGGGAAGAGAGAAATCAAACTCTACTTTGAAAAGTCAAGCGCCAGTTCGAAAAGTCAAATCCCAACATGGTTGCCTAGTGGAGGGAGGAGAGGAAACCCACTTAGGGAAGGCTTCCTCCCTCCTCCTTGCCGCTGGCCAAGCAAGGGGAGTTGGGGGAGGACTCCCCATCCCCTTGTCGCCTCTCCCTCCCATAAAAGGAGGGTACGCGTGCCCCCTTTCCCCCACAACTTGAAACCCTAGCCGATCACTGCCCCCTCTCAAGTCACCGCCGCCTAAAGCTCCTCTAAACGCCGCCGTCGAGCTAAACCCTAGCCGCCGGCGACCACCTCCCCTTTGCCTTTAAACCCTAGTTTCCAAGGGCCCTCTCTGCTCGACCATAACCTCTCTGGCTTAAGCGAAGCCCTGCGGGATTTCCCCTCTATTTCCACCACCACGCCGTCGTGCTACTAGAATCGCGAGGAGAGATCAAAAACCTCCGCTGACTACTGGAACAAGGGATATGAAGGTCTTAATCGAGTACCGAACGTGTGACCGACTGCAGAAGCGTTGCTGAAATGCGGCGCCATAAGGATCGTCTTCGCAATATTAAGATCGAAAATTGAATGACTACATCAATAATGATAATCCGATCTCGTTAAACGCTTTAGATCTTTGAGGGTTATTACTCTATCAACTCATTGCACCACTCTAGTACATTAGATCTTGGCTTGTGTGTGTTCGTGCGATAGAATTTTTTTTGTTTTCCATGCTACGAACCCCTACAGTGGTATCAGAGCTGTGTCTATGCGTAGATCTATTCCACGAGTAGAACACTATGGTTATTGTGGGTGTTGATTCTTTTGTTGACTATTGCTTTTTGTGTACTCTACATCTTGCGGGATGGTGGGATGAAGCGTCCTAGGTTAACCTTACATGACACCGTTCATGAGACTTGCTCCACGCTCGACATGCAACTTGTATTGCATAAGATGCTTTGCGGGTATCTGTCTCTCCCACCATAATGAAGATTCAATTTACAACGGGCACTTGACAATACTTGTATCAACGTTGTGGTTCTTGTTCGTAAGTTAGAATGGTTATTATTCGAAATCCCCAAACCACGTAAAACATGCAAAGAAAATTAGAGGCGTCGAACTTTGTTCTGCAGGGGTGTGCTATGATGTGATATGGCCATGATTGTGATTATATATGATGTATGCAATGATTCTTATTGTAAGTTGGCAAATGGAAGGAGCCTTATGGTTGTGTTTTAATTTCGTGAAGACATGCGTGTCTATTATTCGAAGTAGTTGTAATAGTTGATGTTGGTGGATGACAACCATGGAGTAGCTCCATTGACCTTAACGCCACACCGGTGATGTTGGAGATCATGTTCGTGCTTGGACATGGAGATCGAAGGCACGAGAAGAAATGCCATATCATATCACATATTATGAATTGCATGTGATGTTAATCCTGTTATGCATCTTGTATTTCTTAGATCACGACAATAGCATTATAAGATGATCCCTCTCACTAAATATCAAATAATAAAGTGTTCTTCCTTAGTAGGCACCATTTCTAAGACTTGTCGTTTCGAAGCACCATGTGATGATCTTGTGTGATAGATTCTACGTGTGCATACAACGGGAGCAAGTCAGATTTGCTCATGCAGATACTAAGGTTAACCTTGATGATACTAGCATGTACATATATGGTCTCGAAACATGGAATACCGAAAGGTAAAGAATGAGTCATATAGTAGATATGATGAACATGTTGATTGTTGGCCTTTGAAACTACATCATCTCTCATGATGATCGGACTTGATGTAGTGGATTTGGTTCGTGTGATCACTAAAACAATGTGAGGGATATCGTTTTGAGTGGGAGTTCACCTAGTTAATTTAAGTATTAAATTGAACTCAATTTGTCATAAACTTAGTCTAAACTATTGCAAGTATTTTGTAGTTCAGGGTGGCCCCTACCATCAATTTTAATGCGTTCCTAGAGAAAGAAAAGTTGAAAAACAATGGAAGCAACCTCGCTGATTGGTTCCACAATTTGAGGATTTTGCTCAATGTTGGTCAGTTGACCTATGTGCTAGATGCACTGCTAGGTGACCCACCTGCAGCTGATGCTACCGATGAGGTGAAAAATATTTACCTTACTTGGAAGAATCAGTAATCCACAGTTCGATGTGCTATATTGTATGGTTTGGAATCATAGCTTAAGAAAAGGTTTGAGAACTTTGACCCACATGATATTATCTGTGAACTCAAAATGATATTTGAGGCTCACGCGGCAGTTGAGAGTTATGAGTCTTCTAAAAAGTTCTTTAACTACAAGATGGAAGAGGGCAACTCCGTTAGTGAGAATGTGCTTAAGATGTCTGGCACACCACTAATCTCCAAAGCTTGGGGATAGTGATTCCTAATGCATTGGGGATTCACCGTGTCCTCCAATCACTACCACCTAGTTACAAGAACTTTTTGATGAACTACAACATGCAGCACATGGATAAGTCGTTACCAGAACGCTTCTCTATGTTGAAGTATGCGGAAGTGGAGATCAAGAAAGACCACCAAGTGTTGATGGTCAATAAGACCACCAACTTTCAAAAGAAAGGCAAGACTAAGAATAGGGGTAACTTCAAGAAGGATGGTAAGAAAGCTACCGCGCCTGCAAATAAGACCAAGGCTGTGCCTAAGCCTGATACTAAGTGCTTTTGCTACAACGGAGAATGTCACTGGAAGCGGAATTGCCCCATGTACCTAACAGATCTGAAGAACGGCAACATCAAGAAGAAAGGTATATCTGATATACATGTTATTGATGTGTATCTCACTAGTAATCATAGTAGTGCGTGGGTATTTGATACTGGTTCGGTTGCTCATATTTGTAACTCGAAAAAGGTGCTACAAAATAAACAGAGACTATCGAGAGAGGAGGTGATAATGCGCGTTGGAAATGGCTCCAAGGTTGATGTGATAGCGATCGGCACACACCCTCTTCATCTACCATCAGGATTAGTTTTATACTTAAATAATTGTTATTTTGTGCCTGTGTTGAGCATGATCTTTATATCAGGATCTTGTTTATTGCGAGACGGTTACTTGTTTAAGTCCGAGAATAATGGTTGTTCGATTTATATGAGTAATATCTTTTATGGTCATGCACCTTTGCTAGATGGTCTATTCTTATTGAATCTCGATAGTAGTTATAGACATGTTCATAATATAGATGCTAAATGTTTAAAATTGAATGATAATTCTACATACATGTGGCACTGTCGTGTTGGTCACATTGGAGTGAAGCGTATGAATAAAGTCCATTCCGATGGACTTCTTGCATCACTTGAAAGATGCGAAGCATTTCTGATGGGAAAAATGACCAAGACTCCATTATCTGGTATGATGGAGCGAGCTACGGGCTTATTGGAAATCAGACATACCGATGTGTGTGGCCCAATGAGTGTGGCATCACGCGGTGGTTATCGTTATGTTCTTAATTTCACGGATGGACTTGAGTAGATATGGGTATTTCTATTTCATGAAACATAAGTCCGAAACTTTCGAGAAGTTTAAGGAATTTCAAAGTGAAGTGGAGAATCATCGTGGAGGTGAATATCTAAGTTACAAGTCTGGCGAGCATTTGAAGAAATGCGGAATACTTTCACAATTAACACCGCTATGAACACCACAACGTAATGGTGTGTCTGAACATTGCAATTGAACTCTCTTAGATATGGTTCATTCTATGATGTCACTTACAAATTTACCGTTATCATTTTGGGGTTCTGCATTAGAACCAGCCGCATTCACTTTAAATATGGCACCATCTAAATCCGTTGAAACGACACCGTATGAATTCTGGTTTGGGAAGAAACCTATGTTTTCATTCCTTAAAGTTTGTGGTTGCGAAGCTTATGTAAAGAAGTTATAGTCCGACAAGCTTGGACCCAAAGTGGAAAAATGCGTCTTCAAAGGATACCTGAAGGAAACTATTGGGTATACCTTTTATCATAGATCCGAAGGAAAAATCTTAGTTGCCAAGAATGGATCCTTTCTCGAGAAGGAATTTCTCTCGAAAGAAGTGACTGGATGGAAATTAGAACTCGACGAGGTTGTCGAACGTTATCTTGAATTTGAGAGTAGCGTAGCACCGGAAGAAGTTCCTGTGGCACCTACACCATAAGAGAGGAAGCTAATGATAATGATCATGAAACTTCGAATGAAGTTACTACTGAACCTCGTAGGTCGACCAAGACTCGTACCACTCCCAATTGGTATGATCCCATTATCAGTGTCATGTTGGTGGACAACACCGACGACCCTGTGACATATGATGAAATGATGATGAGCCTAGATTCCAATAAATGGCAAGAGGCCATGAAATCCGAGATTGGGTCCATGTACAAAAACCAAGTGTGGACTTTGGTGGACTTACCAGATGGCCGCAAGGCTATCGAGAACAAATGGACTTTCAAAAAGAAAACAAATGCTGATGGTAATGTAACCGTCTATAAAGCTCAACTTGTCGCGAAAGTATTCTGACAAATTCAAGGAGGTGACTACCGGTAGTAAAGTTAAAGTATGTGAGGATTTTGTTAGCAATAGATGCATATTATGATTATGAGATATGGAAGATGGCTGTCAAAACGGCGTTCCTCAGTGGAGACATTGATGAAGAGTTGTATATGGTACAACCCAAAGGTTTTTTCGATCATAAAGATGCTAACAAGGTATGCAAACTTCAACGATCCATTTATGTATTGAAGCAAGCATCCCAAAGTTGGAATCAACATTTTGATAAGGTGATCAAATTTTTTGGATTTATACAAACTTATGGAGAAGCTTGTATTTACAAGAAAGTGAGTGGGAGCTTTGTAGCATTCCTAGTACGATATGTGGATGACATATTGTTTATTGAGAATGATATAGAACTTATTAAAAGTTTCAAAGATTATTTGAATAATAGTTTTTCAATGAAGGATCTTGGTGAAGCTTCTCATATATTATGCATAAAGATATATAGAGATATATCGATATGCTTAATAGCGTTTTCACAAAGTACAGATTTGGACAAGGTTCTAAAGAGGTTTGGAATGGAAGATATCAAGAAAGAGTTCTTGCCCATGTTGCCCAATACGACTTGAGTTAGAGAGAGGATGAGTAAGACTCCCTATGCCTCATCCATAAGATCTATCATGTATGCAATTTTATGTAGAAGATCAGATATTGCATATGCTTTCCGTTTGCCTAGAAGATATCAAAGTGATCTAGGAGTAGATCACTGGATAGCGGTCAAAAATATCCTGAAGTACTTGAGAAGGACTAAGGATATGGTTCTTTCTTATGGAGGTGATGAACAACTCATTGTTAATGGTTACACCAAAGCTAGTTGGAACACCGATCCCGATGATTCTAAATCACAATCTGGATACATATTTACTTTGAATGGTGCAGTAGTGAGCTAGAGGAGTGCAAAGCAAAGCGTTGTGCACGAGATCTTCAACTGAACCGGAATACATAGCTTAGGAGGCTTCACAAGAGGCAATATGGATGAAGGAGTTCATTGCGGAGCTTGGTGTGGTTCCCACTGTGCTGGAACCAATGGCTATCTACTGCGATAACATGGGTGCCATAGCCAATGCGTAGGAGCCAATGTCACACAAGAAGCTGAAGCATATTAAGCTATGTTTTCACGCTATTCGCGAGCATGTCAAAAATGATGACATAAAGATTTGCAAAGTATACACTGATCTAAATGTGTGCGGATCCTTTGACTAAACCTCTCCCTAGGGAAAAACATGACCAACGCCAAACAGCCATGGGTGTTAGGTATATTACCATGTAATCTAGATTATTGACTCTAGTGCAAGTGGGAGACTATTGGAGATATGCCCAAGAGGCAATAATAAAAGTAGTTATTATTATATCTTCGTGTTTATGATAAATTTTTACATACCATGCTATAATTGTATTAACCAGAAACATTAATACTTTTGTGATTTGTAAACAGAAAAGAGTCCCTAGTAAAGCCTCTTATTAAACTAGCTTGTTGATTGATAGATGATCATAGTTTCCTGATCATGAACATTGGATGTTATTTCTATCAAGGTCATATCATTAGGAGAATGATTTGATGGACATGCTCCTATAGTTAAGCGTAGCATAAGATCAAGTGATTTCAAATAGTTCGTTTTCTATAAGCTTTCAGCTACATAGTAACCTAAATACTTTGACCATGAGATCATGTTAATCACCATCACTAGATGGATGCTTTGATGAGATCAAACACCACTTCTTAATTGGGTGGTTATAAAGGTGACATTTAACATTCACAAAGTAGGTTGAGGCACATGGATCAAGAGTGGGATTTGTCCATCCATATGACGGATAGATATACTCTAGGCCCTCTCAGTGGAATGACATACAATTGGTTTGCAAGCATGTGACTGGCTCACGGGATCACATATGACAGGAACGAGTAAAGAGTACTTATCAGTAACTAGGTTGAAGTAGTTATGCAGAGATACCAACGATCAAACCTCGGATAAGTAAAGTATTGCCAGACAATAGGAAATTGGTATCGTATGTAAATGGTTCATTCGATCATGAAGTAATCATAGAAATATGTGGGAGCCATATGAATTTCCAGATTCCTTTATTGGTTATTGATCAGAGAAGAGTCTCGATCATGTCTATATAATTCATGAACTATAGGGAGACACACTTAAGGATTCGATGTTGTTTAGTAGATATGGAATGTGAGTAAGAGATCGAATGTTGTTCGGAGTCTCGGATTGGATCCAGGACATCAGAGGAGATCCGGAATGGTCCTTAGAATAAGTTTCATATAAGGAAAGTCAAATTCCGGAGTTCGGAAATAGTTTCGGTGTTTAACCGGAATGTTATAGAAGGGTCTAGAAGGTCCACTGATCCAGAGTTGGAAGGGTACATGGATGTGTCATACCAAAGTGGAATGGTTGCATAATGTCCTAGGTCACTAGTTTGAAAAGTCAAACGCCCGTTTGAAACGTCAAATCCCAACATGGTTGCCTAGTGGAGGGAAGAGAGGAAACCCACTTAGGGAAGGTTTCCTCCCTCCTCCTTGCCGCTGGCCAAGCAAGGGGTTTTGCGGGAGTACACCCCCTACGCTTGCCGCCTGACCCGCTCATAATGGTTGGGAGGGGCACCCCCTTTCCCCTACAACTTAAAACCCTAGCCGGCCGCCGCCCCCCTCTCAAGTCGCCACCGCCTAGAGCTCATCTAAACGCTGCCGTATAGCTAAACCCTAGCCGCCGGCCACCACCTCCCATTGGCCTCTAATACCTAGTTGCCAAGAGCTCTATCTACTCTACCATACCCGCTCTGGCTTAGGCGAATCCCTACGGGAGAGATCTACAACCTCTGCTGCCTGCTGGAACAAGGGAGAGGAAGGTCTTCATCGAGTACCAAACATGTGACCGACTACGGAAGGTCTGCCGAAACATGGCACCGAAAGGATCGTCTTCGCAATCTTGAAATTGGCAAGTGAATGACTACATCAACCACGAGAATCCGATCTCATTATTTTTTTGGATCTTCAAGGGTTAGTACTCTATCAAGTCATTGCACCGATCTAGTATATTAGATTTTGGCTTGTGTGTGTTATTGTGATAGAATTTTTATGTTTTCCATGCTATGAACCCCTAGAGGCACTACCTTTCTGGACACCGCTGCATGGCGTCAAAATCAATTCGTGGAAGCTTAGAAGAGAAGGAAGAGAGATGATGCCTGCTGCGATTCCCACCACTCCTTCTAGAATATCCAAACGGGTGCCTTTAAGGAGAGATCATCGATGATGCCAGCGAGTCCATTTTGCATGACGTATATCCGTGTGGCCCCGCATGTCAGATGTCAAGTTTTTTGAGAGAGTCCGAAGTCAAGGACCCACATGTAAGAGCTACCCTCTCATAGTATTATGATTAACATTTGTTTTATATTTCTATGTGTACTAGATATCAAAATTTTAATGCTTATGGACTACCCATAAGCTTAAGGGTTACCCTTAATAATTTTTTAGCTTGTGGATTGCTTCCACTATGTATATGGAAGTCTATAAGGGCTACTTTTTCCCTTAATGGACAAGCTTGTGGACAACATAGTGGATACCCTTATCCATGATTTTCAGATTATTTCATGATTTTTAAATATTTCCATGCTTTAAACCAATTTCTGGATACTCATATGGACTGATTTTAATTTTAACTAAGTTGACTTTGTACTCGTGCAAGTCTCCCGCTCTCGTATGTTACCTTTTTTGAATTTCTAAGGCATAGTCTTTCCATGGACATTTAATCTCATAAGACAGTATAGAGCCTTGCTTTATTCAACAAGTACTGCACTAGTTACCCTATCCCTCTCCTCCTCTCCACTTTCCTCTATCCCGACTCGGCCTCCTCGCCGCCTAGTTTCTAGAGTCTGTGTTCTTCATATCGTCCCTCTTTTCTAGAGCCCAAAGCAACGAATCCCAACCACCGTCGTCACAGTAGGTGCATTGAGATGGCAGGATCAAGCAAGGACAGTGATGATCATCCACGACGGTTTTAGGAGGTGTTTACCGAAGGCCCCCTTGAATAATTCACAGATATATGCGACATCATCACCGCCATGAGCCTCGTCGGTTCGTCCAAACTTCATCTTGACTTAGAAAAATACAAGACAACTCTTTTAGTTTCTCAGCCGTTTGGCCTCCCATGTGTTCTTCATTATCACCCTACTAAGATACCGCATTATTTCATGTTGTATGGAGAGAGACTCCTCTGTAAGCTGTTGCCGCTGAACAGGTTCTCCTCAGACGCTGTCATCCTAGATGGCATGAATAAACAGTGGGTGGACGACAATAGTGATTGGATCACCACGGTTGGCCTCCAATACAACTGGGAAGTAGCATCCTAGATGGCACGAACATGTACACTCCCTACCAGGAAAAGGCACATCCGTTGAGCACCCAAAAAGACAATCGGTAGCGCACTAGCAGTGCACCACTAGCCGCGATCTACGGCTAAGTTTTATCCATAGCGCACTACCTGGTGCGTTACGGGTAAAAAGTTACCTGTGGCGCACCACCTAGTGCGCCACAAGAAGGGGTCCATGTACGCCACGCCTATGTTTTTTGAAAAACAAAAAAAATCTGCAAAAAACACCCTTGGTTGGAATTGCAAATGCAATCGGGTACGTACGCCGCCATCGTGTCGCCTCGCGGGAGCATGGCTGTGGCCGCAACCTACCATCGTAGGGAGGTGTGGGAGGTCGTGGCCGTGCTAGTCCTCTCAGGCATCGAGGCGGTAGGTGGTAGGAGAAAGGGAGGTAGGAAGAGAGGGAGTAAGAGAAGAAGAGAGGGAGGAATGGAGGTAGAGAGAGGGAGGAATGGAGGTAGGTGAGGAGAAGGAGGCCGCCGTCACCCGTCGTCGCTGTGAGGAGGAGGAGGAGAAGAGCACCATCGCTCCGCCGTCACTACAAGGAGAGGAGGAGGCCGGAGCAAGGATGTCGGAGCAAGGTGGCTGGAGAGAGGAGAAGGGGAAGGAGGAGAAGGAGAAGGAGAAGGAGACGGAGAAGGAAAAGGAAAAGGGAGAAGGAGAAGGGAGAAGGAAAAGGAGAGGGGTAGGTGGGCGGGGTGGTGATTCGGATTTTGAATCCGCCCACTTACTCATGGCGGACTAGGTGGTGGTGCGCTACGGGTACGTTGCCCTCTTTTTTTCCTGCAGGAAAAAACGGTCATTTGACCATAACTTTTTACTCTTTTTGAATTTTGAAAATATAAAATATCGCTAAACGACCAAAGGTGGTTGCGAGCGGATGTGAAATCTCGTTCTGGTCATTTTGGTATATTAAAGTTTTTTTTACATCGTATGCAAAAGTTATTGCCGTTTTACCGTGGCATAACTTTTTTTATAGAAAAGGTCAAAATTCTTGTTTGTTAATTTTCCTAAAAACTAGAACACATTATCTACCTAAATATGAAAGCATTTTATTTTTTGAAGTTGTCACATCCCAAAATTTTCCAAATTTTGAAATGTGAAAAAAATAAATAAACAAAATAAACAATGGTTGAAATTTAGGGTGAAAAGAAACTTTTTGTTTCAAAATGGAAACATCAAAACCCATCTTGAACAAAATTTGAATAAAATTGAATCCAACAAATTTCAATCAAGTGAAATGCATTCCTCAATGAATGTATCTTTAAATTTAAACACATGGAAAAATAAACCAAAACCCTAAAACCCTAATGGAAGAAAATCATTCAAGATCTCTCCAAGACTATGGATTTGATCCATACAAAAATTTCGCAACAGACATTTATAAATGATCAAAATAATAAATAAAAATATTATAAAACCATAGAATTGGTTTCACTTAATTTCGAGCCATGATAAAAACTTATGAATTTATTAAGATAAAAGGAAAATAAATTTCAAATCCATACCAAATCTTGAGCAAATTAATCCTAAAATGATTTAAAAAGATAAACAAATATTAAATTAAATCATACAAATTGGAATCACCATTTTTGGTTCTATAAATAAAAAGATATGGATTTTATGAGACAAATAAAGAATTCAATAAATAAGGAATATTTAAAAAAGCCAAATTAAATCTTGGCCAAATCCTTAAACAAATGAAAGTTATTGAATAAATAAAAAGAGTAAAATATTATTTAACTAAAATCATAAGGATTAAACAATATCCAATTTTATTTAAATAAAGACAAATTGCCTAAATAAATAATAAATTCCAAGGAAATTATTTAGAAGACAATTTAAAACTTGAATTAAATCCATAAGGAAATGGAATAAAGATAATGTGGCACCCCAGATTTACGGTCCGAGAATACCCGTTATGCATACAATTCACGTTCCCATGATCAGTGAGCCGTGAGCATAACCGACTAGTATCATTATATCATCCTTACAATAATGAATATAAAACTTACAATGGCGATTGCAACATAAATAGCGGAAGTCTTCAGCGCAGAGCCCGTGTATTAACCTACATGCAACTGACTGGGAAGACGGCCTAGCTCGCATAGACGTCAGCACCTTCGTTCCTTCTGAACATCTGCAATCTGGCCAGATAAATAGCCAGGGACAATGTCGGTGAGTACTTTGAATGTACTCGCAAACCACCGAGACAAGGTAATAAGATAATGCATATCTGGCTGTAGCGAGATAGCTCTACACTATAGTTGTTTTTGAAAGAAAAACCTAGCATAGGCATCTCTATATCTTTGTTGAAAAAGTGGTTTTAGAAAACATGCCTCCTTTTTGAAAGTCCGGACATCTCCAAATCTTTGTTAAAAAGATTTTCAAAGCAGTTTTGTTGTAAAATCCTTTTAAAAATCTTATCGACCGTCTCTGGTCAAAACCAACTTATTCTTATCTTCCATCGTGACCAAGTCACATCCTTAGTTTCATCACAACTTAACCGAAGGGTCCTCCTAGCACTTGCCATTCTAACCGTCCTTGTCCGTGGACACGGCTGTTCGAATAGATTGGACTCTGCAGAGTTGGTGCACTTTACCCACAGGAATCAATACATCCATCGGGATAAAACCACGGCCTGCTACACGCGATAGATAGGGGCTTGGATAATCAAACTTACGCTTTTCATTTGTCCATCCCTAGCAACAGTGGCTTTTCCTTTTGGGTTTATCTCTCCGGTACGAGTATGGGGTATGACAACCCTGGTCCTTCCTCCCGTACTGACCCCTACCTCCAGACCGAAGCCTGACCGGTAGCAATAGTGACAATATTCCATCCATACTACCTAAAAGCATACCCCGTCCGCGAGAGACCCAATTGTTGTACCAGTACCTTACCCTACAGGAAGCCAGGATTTCTGGGTATTTATCCCCTTTAGCGAGTAAGAGTAACCCCGGCTAAAGATCACAAACTACGAGCTAAGCCCCAGCGTCTCGGGTCATGTGGTTGCACGGATAAATTATTCCGTACATTGGCTTAGAACATCCCTTCCTTTCTCTTACTTAACATTCTCTTCATCCACCTCATATCTTCTCTTAGTAAAACTTCCACTCGGAAAGGATGCCTCTTTCCAAGGGCTTTATTTTCAAAACTTTGTAGTAGGATATAACCCAAAATAGTTTTATCGTTGAGAACCGTGGGTTCCAAGAGGGAAGATGCTAATCATATTAGCCTTGTTCTAAGGTATAAAGATAGGTGTAAATAGGTTAGGTGTACAATGGACACTTATTCATAACTTGGAGGAGCCAAGTTACTCAAGTCTTTTTATTTGAAACAAAACATGTCCGTGATCATGCAATTTATAAACGAGATATATAAAACCGTTGATAAACAGAAGTAGGGAAATATAGGAGTTCAGGAGTGGTGGCTTGCCTGGGACCAGCGAGAAGTCCCTTAACGGTGTTATATAACCAGATAACCAATAATAATATAAGAGTATCCCGATCCTTCCTTCTTCTCGGCGTCACACAATCGCAACTATCGTCGTTTATCGATCATACATGCAAGCAAACAATGCACCAATCAATACAAAGTATACAAGCAATCAACCATACAGCAAGTAAGGGATAATTACAAGATAGACATCAGTAGGATGTTGGAGGATTAAAGTGATTGGATTGGAAGGAGATTTGGAGGCATTAGGGAAAAAGGATCCCTTTGGATTTAGAATCTAGGAACTACCTAAGGGAGGGGTTTTTGACCAAGGGCTTGATATGTATGTTACCATAGTATAAAAATGATACCATCAGATAGGTATTGATAAAATTAAGCCAACAAAAGTGGTTTCACTATTTTATCAATTTCCCTTGATTTACAAAGAATTTTATACTGGATAAAACTCTTGTTTTAGGAAATAATTCACCAGAACTTCTCTGGAGTTCCAAAAATTATTTACTTTGGTGATTAGGTAGTGTTTGGTGGACTGAATCAGTAGGACTTGGAATCTCCTCAAATCAATTACCAGAATGCCCTTGAGAAGTTCCCAAAGGAAGTACTGGACTAGATTTGTCTTTTTCATTAGATTTATTTTTACATAAGTTTTTTAGTTGATTCCAAGGGAACATGTTAGGTACACAGAATATCTTTTTGCTGAAATTGGAATCAATCAATTTGGAGTTGTAGAGCTACTGTAGTGATTTCGTTAATGATTAAACAATGCACAGAAGTGTTTAGTTCACCAACATTCAACAGAGGCTCATAAAATTATGGGCTGCTGGATTTAGGAGGATATGGTTATGTGTGATCTCGGAGATTTGGAATTGGGTAAAAACCTCAGTTGGTTTGGCCTAAAGAATTTACTAAAGGCAGAAAGTAATTTATTTTGTTATTTTTGCTACCAGCAAACTGGGAAGCAAACTTAGGTGGGGCCAGGGGGACATGAATGGTATTGCCTATACCTTTTAATAGCAATTGGATTTACTCCATTTAGGTTTGTAAAACTTCCTAAAGAATTTGTTTAGTGCTCTGGATAGATCTTAGTATATGATTTATCATATTTATTTTAATCCTCAAAATGACTAACCAATGCCTCTGCATGTTAGGGAGAACATGTATGTATGTAGGAAAAGTTAGATTTGGCAAAGATCTGGTGGTTTACAACTTTGTTTGGATTTAACCCAAACAGATACTAACATATCTGGCCGAAATAATAAAAGAAAAGGGGGTGGCCGGGCTGGATCTACTGGCTAATGGGCCGGAAGAGGGGAATCGGCCCAGGTGTAGCGCTCACATGCAGGAGAAGCACATCCGGCCGCGGCCCAGCAGCGGGCCTGCCCTGCGAAGGGGTACCGAGCATCTAGGGCCGTTAGATCTGGTGGGGATCGACGGTCCCCAGTCGTCGTGCTCGCGGGGGCTCGCCGGCGGGGAGAAAACTGTAGGCGAGGTCGGGGAGAAGCGGGAATGCTCACCAGGGGTTAGGGGAAGGTGGTGGAGGCGACGGGGCGACTTGGTTGACGGCGGCGACTCCGGAGATGGTCGACACGAGGGGTTTGGTCGTCGGGAGGGAGCTCGCGCGAAGACGTCCAAGAGGTAGCTCGCCAGAGCTCGTCCTAGGCGATGCTGCAGGGGGTCCTGAGCAAAAATAAGGGTAGGGTCAGGTAGAGGAAGGGGAGGGGGTCACTGCAGGGTGACATGCAGAGAGAGGGGAGCTCGAGGGAAGGAGGGAGTTGTGCTTGCGGGAAGGAAAATGGACAAACTCCTTTCTTCTTCTCCCTTGAGCAAAACAGAGCGTGGGGGAGGAGAGTGGGAGCTCTGGGGAGGTAAGGGAGGTGTGTTGGGGGAAAATGAGCTGCAGGGGGGAGGCTGGGTGGTCTTGGGCATTATATACCCGAGAGGGAGTGTTCTATGGGGGTGTGGCTCATGGAGGAGCATGGAGCTAGTCCTTGGCTTCCCCATTGGGTGCTGAGGCGGTGGGGAGGGTGTTAGAGGTTCTTTTGGTCGTGTATCTAGCAGAAAGGGAGTTGGGGGCTGCAAGGAGTAAAGAAATGGGGATTGACAAGACAATTCCTTTGCCTCCTACTTAAAGATCCATGTGGGCAAGGGTTGTGGGGCCATGCTACAATGCTAGTCGACCAGGGGTGAGTGATGAGGCTAGGGAGAAGGGCTGGGGAAGATTGGGGTTGGTTTGGCCTTTGTTTGAATCAAGCTTTGATGGTTTATGCAAATTTGATCAAATAGAGGTTTGTGAAGGAAGTTCCAAAATTTGCATTGGACAAAGTGTGGAAATGGTACTGGTAGATAGATGATGTCAAATAATCTCTCCATGATTTAAATGGGATTTCTCTGATGATTATAATCCCATTTAAATGCAATTCTTCAAAAAGTGCTAAAGTAGATTATGGAAGCAAAAATGATATTTTTACATTGGGAAAACTTGGTTTGTAATGTGATATGGTCCTAAATACCATAACACACATTGGAGAATTTTATTGGGATTTATTGGGGTGTAAAAGTATTTTTGGGGAATTATTTCTTGTTTCTGCTATTTAAGAAAACTGGTGTCAACACCCGGATTTTTCAATCCTAGATGCCTGTTATGCCATACATCGCAATCCCAGGATTACCATTTTTGCGAGACATAACAGAATTGGATACCATAGTACATCATCCATTATAAACAATACATAAGTTCTTACACAAATAGAGATCTCATGATCCAGTTCTTAATACAACATCAAGTAGCGGAATACGTAATAATAACGGTAGCGTAGGCGAAGCTCCATCTTCGGGGTCACATTCAATACTGACGATGGGAGATGATCCTAGTTGTCGTAACCTTCCTGGGGTCCATCTTCCAGGTACTCCTCTTCATAGTCTGGCCATGGGAATAGCCAGGGACAAAGCCATGAGTACTCTTTAAGTACTCGCAAACTAATACTAATAGGTAAAGGGGGTTTTTGGATAATAGGACACTAGGTTCTAGGGTTGTTTTGCAAAAGCCAGATTTATCTGTACTAAGTTCCAAAGCTAGTCACAATTTTATAATTCCTAAGCGGGAACTTGTATTTCATATCACAACTCTGCTATGGTCAAGTCAAAGTCTCAATTCATCTCACAGGTCATTTTGAAAAGTCTGACGGGGGAACAGTATGACCACTCCAACTGTCCATAACATGGCAGCTATTCGAATAGTTTGACACTCTGCAGAGATTGTACACTTTCACCACAACATTCCATACATCCGTTAGGAACAAATCCTGAATTCACCATACTTAGTATGCGGATAATCAATCCTAACCTTTCGATTACACGCCCTAGTATAAGCACCTCTCCTGTGAGTTTGGCCTCCCAACCATGACCAACTGTCATCTTGGGTCTTTGCAGGTGGACAATCTTCACAAGGTAGCCTCAGCTCAGACCTTGGCCGTGAGGGAACTAATACTAAGGTACATAAGTTTCCAGTCAAGCCCTACCCAATATTCGGGTATTGTGGTTGTACGATAAAATTGGAATGGTATCGCATCCAGACAACCATCATTTTTATAAAGGGCTAAGGCTCATGCCTCAACATTTTTATCACCAAAATTCTCAAGTGTTTGGAAACACATGTCCAAAACATTTCAATAGAATTATCCATCATTCCAAGGTTTTCATAACCATTTTTCCACCAAGTAATCCCATCTAAAAGTTGATCAAGTTTTATGCTTAGCACTAGCATCTACAGGTGGGGGTAGTATTAATGAGGGGTGGTAACTAGTGGAGTTTCAACTAAGGACAACCTCAGGTCTCAGGCTGATGTCAAGGTTTCTAACTTAGGCCAAATTTTATGCTCTTTATGCAACCTTCAGCATCTTTCCAAATCTACCAGTCACTTAAGTAAACTCTAAGTAAGCTTTGATAAAGAAATAGCGTAAGGAGCTTGCACATAAAACTAGGATTGGTTTATCAAGTGGGTATGATCACATATGCGTAAGGCATATAGTAGTCATAGAACAAGTATGGGTTTGTTGCATCAGTAGAGTGTCTTGCAAGTTTTAGCTTGCATAGGTCAACTTGATTGGTAAGGCTTGCATAGGTATAGTATCAGCTTGCATCAATATCAGTATAAGCTTGCTAAAGTAGAATGTCTTGCAAGTTTTAGCTTGCCTTGTGCAGAGCAGTGGTTGAAGTTCTCCTCGGCTTCTTCTTCGTAGTATCCTCCTTCCTCCTCGTATCCTTGGCCGGTACTAGCTTCTATGAATAAATACGAGGTACACAATCACCAAACAATACTTAACTACTTGCAATCATCACACACAAGGGTCCTATGGATGATCTAGCATCATCCCTAACATTACAAGGTTAAGGCTTGGTTTAAATCTTTTTAATTTTAGAAAAGTAATTTCTACTCATTGAAAAACTACTTAAGATTTTATATTCTCCAAACCCAACATGGGATCATGTTGACACATGTCATCACCACATATTGTAGTCCATGGGAATGTGATTTAAAGTGGTGTCACAATTTAATAAGGTTTTACCCTTTTATTTTAATTAATTAAAGTGGCTAGAAATGCTTATGTAGCATTCTTTTATTACTTGAACATTATTTCTGCAAGTAAACCTATATATTTTTATATATTCTGAAAGGTATGGTTAAATGTGATTTTGAGAGTTGGAATCAACTCAAAAGCTATTATGGTTTAAATTTGAAAAATGTTTGAATGCAGAAAAGCTTCTGCCTTGTTATTTTTACCATGGGTGATCTATAGATCCAAATGACTTGAATCCAACGGGCTTGGATTCAGCATTCACAGACCTTTCCAACAAAATTGGTTTCACTGAATCGATCTTGGTTGATTTTTGAAGTTGGGTACAGAAGTGTGTTTGAATTGAAATAGAAAAAGGTTTAATTTGAATAACTGGGCTCTTGGAAAAAGTTCTTGGGCGGCCTGCTAAAGCGCTTGATGCTCCGCTGCTTAAGTGGGTGTCCCCACTCGTCAATGACACGGGGCTGGGCGAAGCGGTATGGGGCGATGTGGATCGTTCGATCTAGTTCTAATCTAACGGCTGGGAGTCATCGTCGACGCGAGACAACTCCGGCGAGAACGAAACCTAGCGCGGCTAGTGAGGGTCGCTGGGGGCTCACCGGGGTGCTGGCGAGGGTCTGCGAGGCGGGCAAACGACGAAGTCGATGACGGCGAACTCAGGGGTGGTCGCGGCAGCTCTTGGGGCGGCTCCAATCGCTGGCTCCCTTCTTCTCCGGCAGCGGCAAGCTCCAGTGAAATTCCGACGAGGTGGTGCTCGCCTATCTCTGAGAATGGTGTGGCACGATCAGTGAGGAGAGGGGAGTGAGATGGTGTGAAGAAATCATGCGGGGGTGGCCTCTATTTATAGTCGAGCGAGGGGACCATCGGGGTGCACGGTGAGCTCATCGGGGGCGAGGTTACAGGCGGCTAAAGGCATGGGCAAGGGTAGGGGACGGTGCGGTGTCTCCTGGCGATGCTCAACGACATGGTCTCGAGGCATGGGGCGGTGTGGTTTGGTCTGGAACGAGCGGTGCTCTGCGCGGCAGAGGCGGCGTCTTCAACGGCGGTGGGCTGGCGACGCAGGCGACAAACAGGATGTCTGGCGGTCTCTGGGTCGGTGGGGATGCTGTATGCCTTGGCAGGGCGGCCGTGATGCATGGTGATGGTCGAGGGTGGTGCTCTGGCGCACGCTCGGCATGGTCTGGGCGCGGCTTGTGCGCGTGGTCTAGGGCTTGGCAACGCTCGCGGCTGGGACAGTGAGTGGGGTGGACGGTGGGTTGCCTCCCAGACATGCTGGCTAGGCTTGCTGCTGCTCCTAGCTTGCTGTCGACTATGGGGTGGCAAGAGGGTGCTCGGCTATTCACCATTGATGACAATGGCAATCTCACAGTAGTTCTAGTGCCTGGCTAATCTTCCTAGATGATCTACTGAGTTGTGTGTGAGCTAAATGGGGAACCAATTAGGCAAGAATCACTTCTCACAATAGTGTTTGATGTTTGTTTGATTTATACGCAACTTTGTTTGATGAAATGGCCGCATGAAATCAAGTTTTGAATTTTGAAATGATTTTTGGTGGGTTTGCTAGATTGGTGCTGCTGAGTCTGCAGATGCTTGGGTTTTGAAAGTTGAGCTTGTTTGAGTAGTTTTTGAAAAAGTGGGACATTCCAATATGATAAAGATTCAATTTTGAATTGTCATTTAAACTATGCATTTGAAAGTTTCTGGATGATCACAAGGTGGGACTTGATACCTTGTTATGAGTACATTCAAGGGGTGCAAAGATCCAGAAAAGTTTCTGTTAGGTTCTGAAAGTTTGAGACAGCCAAAGTAGGCATGGGAGTTAAATTGGCCAAAATGACCATTCATTTCATATATGTGTTTTGATTTACTTGTCTTTAGGAAAGGTGTGGGAAACGTTTTAGATGATGTTTATTTCACCTAAGAAACAATTTACAAGCAATGGAACAAACAAACAAGGTGGTTTTAAAGGATTTCAAAATCCATGCATACACATATGCATGCATCCATGATTTCATTTAGAAAAGTTTTTTGTTAACCCTAATTTTGATGATTAGAATTTGATGATCCAAGCTTAGTATTTTTGGGATGTTACAACTGGCAAAGAGAAATAATGAAGGATCTCAAAAATATTTATTTTTTAGTTGGAAAGATGGGATATGAGATGGATAACTCAATTATGCATTGAGTTGTCAAAGTTTAAATGACAATTCAAAATTGAATCTTCTTCATATGGGAAGATCCCACTTTTTCAAAAACCACTCAAACAAGCTCAACTTTCAAAACCCAAGCATCTGCAGACTCACCAGCACCAATCTAGCAAACCCACCAAAATTCATTTCAAAATTCAAAACTTGACTTCATGTGGCCATTTCATCAAACAGGTTGCAGACACAAATCAAACAAAACATCAAACACTATAGTGTGCAGTGATTCTTGCCTAACATGTTCCCTAGTTAGCTCACACACAACCCAGTAGATCATCTAGAAAGATTAGCCCAACACTAGCACCCCTGTGAGCTTGCCATTGTCATTAATGGTGAACAGCCGAGCACCTCAATACCACCCCATAGTCGACAGCAGGCTAGAGGAAAAACTAGCCGTGCCAACCTTGTCTGGGAGGCAGCCCAACGCCACTTACTGTCCCAGCATGGCGTTGCCAAGCCACGGACCACCAAGACAAGACGCGCCAGACCATGCCGAGCATGCACCAGCGCCAACCTCGACCAGCATCCACGCAGCGCCTCCCTCACAAGGCACACGATCACCACCGACCTAGGAGACCGCCAGACATCCCCATTAGCAGCCCCGTGCCATACAGCCACCGCCCACCGTCGAAGACGCCGCCTCTGTCGCGCAGAGCACCGGCCGTTCCAGACCAAACCACACCGCCCCATGCCTCGCGACTATGTCGTTGAGCATCGCCAGGAGACACAACACCGTCCCCTACCCTTGCCCATGCCATTAGCCGCCTGTAACGTCGCCCCCGACGAGCTCACCGTGTGCCCCGACGGTCCCCTCGCTCGACTATAAATAGAGGCCACCCCCGCACGATTTCTTCACACCATCTCACTCCCCTCTCCTCACCGACCGTGCCACACCATTCTTAGAGCAAGGCGAGAACCACCTCGCCGGAATTTCACTGGAGCCTGCCGCTGTCGGAGAAGAAGGGAGCTAGCGATTGGAGCCGCCCCAGGAGAAGCCACCGGTACCAGGAGGTTCGCCGTCGTCGACTTCGTCGTTCGCCCGCCTCGCCGACCCTCGCCCGTACCCCGGTGAGGCCCCAGCACCCCTCACTGGTCGTGCTAGGTTTCGTTCTCGCCCCAGGAGCTGTCTCGCATCGACGATGACCCTCAGCCGTTAGATTAGAACTAGATCGAACGATCCACGTTGCCCCATACCGCTTCGCCCAGCCCCGTGTCACTGACGAGTGGGGACACCCACTTAAGCAGCCCGCGGGAGCCCTGTGCTTAGCAGGCCGGCCCGTTAGAATTTCCCGCGCAGCCCAGCAATTCAAATTAAACCTTCTCTTTTTAAATTCAAACACACTTCAGCACCCAACTTCAAAAATCAACCCAGATCGATTCATTTCACCAAATTGGATGAAACCAATTTTGTTGGAAAGGTCTGTGAATGCTTAATCCAAGCCCGTTGGATTCAAGTCATTTGGATCTGTAGATCATCCATAGCAAAAATAACAATGCAGAAGCTTTTCTGCATTCAAATATTTTTAAAATTTAAACCATAAAAGCTTTTGAGTTGATTCCAACTCTCAAAAATCACTTTTAACCTTACCTTTCAGAATATATAAAAATATATAGGTTTACTTGAAGAAATAATGTTCAAGTAATAAAAGAATGCTTCATAAGCATTTCTAGCCACTTTAATTAATTAAAATAAAAGGGTAAAACCTTATTAAATTGTGACACCACTTTAAATCACATTCCAATGGACTACAATATGTGGTGATGACATGTGTCAACATGATCCCATGTTTAGTTTGGAGAATATTAAATCTTAAGTAGTTTTTCAATGAGTAGAAATTACTTTTCTAAAAATAAATAAAAGGTTTAAACCAAGCTTTAACCTTGTAATGTTAGAGATGATGCTAGATCATCTATAGGACCCTTGTGTGTGATGATTGCAAGTAGTTAAGTATTGTTTGGTGATTGTGTACCTTGTATTTATTCATAGACGCTAGTACCGACCAATGATACGAGGAGGAAGGAGGATACTACGAAGAGGAAGCCGAGGAGAACTTCAACCACTACTCTGCACAAGGCAAGCCTAATACTACTAGTGAATATGCAAGCTAACACTTGCAAGATACTATATCTACGCAAGCTTATACTCATATTGGTGCAAGCTAACCCTTGCCAGATACCCTACTGTTGCCACAAACCCATACTTGCAATCCTACCTACTTGTTAAAACAATGCTAGTTTTATGGCAAGCTTCTTACTTTATTTCTTTATCAAAGCTTACTTAGAATCTACCTAAGAGTTTGGTAGATACCAGACAGTTGTGCTGAAGGTTGCATAAAGAGCATAAAATTTGGCCTAAGCTAGAAACCTTGATATCAGCCTAAGATATAATGTTGGACTTAGTGAAACTCCACTCGTTACCACCCCTCATTAGTACTACCCTCACCTGTAGATGCTAGTGCTAAGCATAAAACTTGATAAACTTTTAGATGGGAATACTTGGTGGAAAAATGGTTATGAAAACCTTGGAATGATGGATCATTCTATTGAAATGTTTTGGACATGTGTTTCCAAACACTTGATGATTTTGGTGATGAAAATGTTGAGGCATGAGCCTTAGCCCCTTTATAATACTGATGGTTGTCTGGATGCAATACCATTCCAATTTTATCGTACAACCACAATACCCGAAGATTGGGTAGGGCTTGACTGGAAACTTATATACCTTAGTATTAGTTCCCTCCCGGCCAAGGTCTGAGCCGAGGCTACCTTGTGAAGATTGTCCACATGTGCAGTACCCAAGATGACAGTGGTCATGGTTGGGAGGCCAAACTCACAGGAGAGGTGCTTATACTAGGGCATGTAATCGAAAGGTTAGGATTGATTATCCATATCCGAGTATGGTGAATTCAGGATTTGTTCTGTGGATGTATCGAATGTTGTGGTGAAAGTGTACAATCTTTGCAGTGTCAAACTATTCGAATAGGCGTCATGATTATGGACGATGGAGGCCATCTTCCCCGTCAGACTTTTCAAAATGACTTGTGAAATGAATCGAGACTTTGACTTGACCACAACAGAGTTGTGACCTGAATTATAAGATCCCAATTAGGAGTTATAAAATTGTGACTAGCTTTGGAACTGAGTAGAGATAAACCTGGCTTTTTGCAAAACAACCCTAGAGCCTAGTGTCCTATTATTCCAAAAAACCCCTTACCTGTTAGTATTAGTTTGCGAGTACTTAAAGAGTACTCATGGCTTTGTCCCTGGCTATTCCCATGGCCAGACTATGAAGAGGACTACCTGGAAGATGGACCCCAGGAAGGTTACGACAACTAGGATCATCTCCATCATCGCCATTGCTGTGACCTCAAGATGGAGCTTCGCCTATGCTACCGTTATTATTACGTATTCCGCTGCTTGATGTGTATTGAGAACTGGATCATGAGATCCCTATTCGTGTAAGAACTTATGTATAGTTTGTAATGGATGAAGTACTATGGTATCCAATTCTGTTATGTCTCGCAAAAATGGTAATCCTAGGATTGCGATGTATGGGATAACAGGCATCTAGGATTGAAAAATCCGTGTGTTGACAAGTTGGTATCAGAGCCATCCTGACCATAGGAGACCCTAGTTAGATTGTACGTTGAACCAAAAACTTAGTTTCAAAACCAAAGAATAAAAATATTTACGAAAACTTATTCTCATTCTTACCTCTTTAATTCCTTAATAAAACTTCATGTTCCTCAAAAACACTTGCAAAATAGATAAAATTTTGACACACTTGATCACTCTGCTAATCTACTCATCCTCTATTTTTATAGATGGACGTGAAGTACAGCAAGTTTTATCAGTTGGGGAATGGAGGAGACCTTATCTTTGAGAGGGATCTGGATCAGCTTTTGGAACTTCTGGAGCGTCCACACCCCGAGTTCTTCGGAGCTCAGCTCAATGATCAAGGAGGAGAAGCTCTGCAGTGGCTAATTGTTGCAAGCCTCCGAGGAAAGATTGAACCTCCCACTGCGGAGGGAATTCAGTTTACCTTGAGGGAAAACAACTGGCTCGATGGACATGCCAGAGCAATGCAGGAAGCTCTTTCCCGTCTGTGTGGGAAGAGCATCAATCAGATCAAGGGTACTCGCTTTGAGTTTTTCCCAAGACGTGATGCGAATGGCCAACCACTGGAAGCCCCATACCACCCCGAGCTGAAGACTCAATTGGACCACCTGAGCTTCATGATGTATGATCGTCAGCAGGAGTTGGACAACTACCGTGACTATTGCAACCACAAGGCTGCCATCATCAAGACGAAGGACCAGACCATCGCCATGCTAGCAAAGGATCGCAAGTCTCGCCGCCATCAGCTTGACAAGAAGGAGCGCATCATTGCCCGTCTTTGCCACCGCATCTCATCTCTGGAAGAGACCATCCACGAGAGAGACATGCAGTTAGAGGAAAGGGAGAATGCAGGAGAGGATCTTTGTGGAGACCCTTACTCCTATCTCAACGATGACGATGATTTTCTGGAGGATTAGGCCATGGAATTCTTCACCGATGAGGATGATTTCGCCTTCATCGATGATCCTGAAGATGATGAAGCCACAAACTCCAAGGAGTAGTAGCACTGAGCACTAGCGTAGTGAGTAGTAGTCAGTCCCACTGTATCGTAGTTTCCAGAATGGTTCTTAAAACCATCTGTTTTTCCTTGTTATGGTGTGTGTTGTACTGTGTGCTATGAATGAATGAAAGAGCAAGTTGCCAGAAAAACCTGAGTTGAACTCTAAAAACTTTTCAAAAACCCAAAACCTTAGAAATTTCCTTCTTTTCGCATAATCTATATCAATCTTCAGATGCCACGTGGAGGAAGTGGTTCAGCCCCGGACCCGATGTTGCAGATCCTACAAATGTTGACTTGACATGAAGCTGAAAGAGCGGAACGTCAAGCCAACCTAGCCACTCTGCAACAGATAGCCCAACTAGCCCATAACAACCAAGGCCATGGAAATCAGGACAACCATGGATCTAAGCTCAAGAATTTCCAGAATACCAACCCACCCGTTTTCACCAAGTCGGAAAGAACCCTAGGCGATGATTGGCTGCAAACCATGGAAAATAACTTAGAAGTAGCCGGAGTCGAAGCCAACGAGAAAGTCCTATTCGCCACCCATTATCTAGCCGGAGATGCCAGGGCATGGTGGAACAGTGTTCGTGCAATGACCGGAGGCCAGATGATGACCTGGGAGGAATTCAAGGTCAAGTTTAGCAGAACCCATGTGCCGCCAGGTTTGATCAAGAGAATGATAGACGAGTTCAGAGAGTTGAAGCAAGGAAGGATGACTGTAGTGGAATACCGTGACAATTTTTTTGTCATTACCTAGGTATGCCCCCCCCGAGAAGATAGACAAGAAGCCAAGAAGAAAGAAAGATTTCTGAGATGGTCGATGACGAGATGCGATAAGATAGTCATATCCCCTTTGTTGATATTGAAGCCCTTCTTGTCGACTCTCTTATCGGAGGGAAAAGAAGATCCAGGCCCATGAGAAACGCAAGGCGCCGCATGATGCATCAACCAGAAGAATGCATCGCCCCCAACCCAAGAACCAGAACCCTTTCTTTCTATGACCCAATTTAAACCAACCCTGTCAACACTAAAAAGGAGATGGAGGAAATCACAAAACACCCTACAAAACTTAGCAATTTCACCTTTCACCCACCTGACACCACATGCAATGTTAACAAAAACCCTAACACGCCTCAGGACTAAGCAATGTTGTGCCTGTCATATTATAAGGACAAGTCACAAGTGAAGTGACTTGATCAGGAATGGAAAGGCCACTATCTATTCGAAAGCCCCAACAAGAAGAATGCTACAACCCCTAATGCCAATGCCCCAGCTCAGCGTCGCAGCCAGGAGAAGATTTGCCCTGGAATTCACTCAACCGCAATGGCCGCTTTTTTTCATGCATTGAAGAAGCTCGAAGCGCCACGCCGTCGTCTTTGGGTATGTTTTCTGTTAATTCAGTACTTGCAAGAGTGTTGTTTGATTCTGGTGCATTGCATTCATTTGTCACCGAAGAATTTGCCTGCACTAGGAAAATCCAACCAACCAAATTGAAGCATGTGATGATTGTACAAATTCCCGGATCAAGCACCAAGGCTAGGCAAATTTGCAAGGCCGTCCGTATCCGAATCCATGACATAGATTTTTATGCTAATCTAATAGTACTCGGAACTAAAGGTTTGGAAGTAGTACTAGGAATGGATTGGATGTCCAAACATAAAGGATTGATTGACTGTGCCAAGAAAGCCATCACCATGACCAGTACCACCGGAATATCAGTCGAACATATATCTGAAACCTTACCTCTCCAATTCAAGTGTAACGAGAGTCTAGCCCAACCTACCATTGACCAAGTTCGGATAGTCTGCGAATACCTCGATGTATTTTCAGATGTTTTGCCCGGTATGCCCCCAGATCGGGATATCGAGTTTATCATCGAACTAATCCCCGGAACATGACCCATAGCCCAGAGACCCTATAGTATGAACCCGTCGGAACTAGAAGAGATGAAGAAGCAACTGGATTCCATGTTGGAAATCTGATTGATTCAACCAAGTGCGTCCCCATGGAGATCACCTGTCTTGTTTGTGGACGAGAAGGATGGAGGTAACCGTTTATGTACGGATTATTGAAAGTTGAATGATGTCACCATCAAGAACAAGTACCCCTTGCCTAAGATAGAAGATTTGTTTGATCAGTTGACCGGTGCCCAGGTGTTTTCTAAGATTGATCTTAGGACTGGCTATCATCAACTCAAGATTCTTGCAGAGGATATCACAAAGACTGCCTTTACCACCAGATATGGATTGTATGAGTATACAGTCATGTCTTTTGGATTAACCAATGCCCCCGCTTATTTCATGAATCTCATGAATAAGATTTTTATGGACTTCCTGTATAAGTTTGTCGTTGTTTTCATCGATGACATTCTGATTTATTCCAAATCAGAAGAAGAACATGAGCTACACCTAAGGACCATTCTTGGAACCCTTAGAGAGCATCAGCTGTATGCAAAATTTAGCAAATGTGAATTCTGGTCACAGGAAGAAGGATTCCTCGGTCACATTGTATCAGCCGGAGGAATTGCCGTTGACCCTGCCAAAGTGAATGATGTAGAAGATTGGCAAGCCCCAACCACTCAAACCCAAGTTCGTGCTTTTCTCGGATTGGCGGGATATTACCGCAAATTTGTAGAAGGATTCTAGTATCGCTGACCCATGACCCAATTGCTGAAGAAGGACAAGAAGTTTGAATGGACCGACAAATGTGAAGCGAGTTTTCAAGAACTCAAAAGGAGATTGATTTCAGCCCCAATCTTGATCATGCCGGATATTACGAAGCCCTTCGATGTGTATTGTGACGCATCCAAGATTGGTCTCGGATGTGTGCTAATGCAAGAAGGCAAAGTTATCTCTTATCTCTCACGACAATTGAAGCAACACGAGCAAAATTACCCAACCCATGACCTCGAACTCGCAGCCGTAGTTCTAGCCCTAAAGACATGGAGACATTACCTGATGGGAAATCGTTGTGAGATTTATTCGGATCACAAGAGCCTAAAGTATATATTCACTCAGAAGGAGCTGAATATGAGGCAGATGTAACTACCTCGGTGAATTACGCTCCTAGTTACAAGCCTGGATGAGCAGAAATGGTTGAAATAGTACGGTGGGGCCCAAATGCCACTCACAGGTAGACCTTTCGGCCGTCCCAACCATTTCCAAACATCGGGACAAGAACGGGCGGCGTAATCGGCAGGCGAAGGGATCAACTACATACACAAATGAGTATGTATGCAAGCCACCATACAATAGTACATCAGAGCCATTCCATCTAAAATGAAAGGAAATATAGAAACGCCATACGGCAAGATCCAAATATCCTAGATAGATATAATAGTTTAGGATATCTCCTCATACATCAAACATCAGAGTATCAGGCGGAAGCGGAAGACAAAATCCGAGTACGGATAAGAAGAAAATCGGCATAAGATGCCCCATAAATAAGCACATCCCGCCCACAAATCTCACGGATCCCCGTTCCCGGAATCTCTACACCGAATGATCGTTGCCCACATCGTCCGTCTCTTCCACCCAGTATCCATCTTGCGAGTGTACCTGTTCATCTGAACCAATAATTTATCGTGTGAGACCCTAGGGGTACTCAGCAAGTCTTTATGCCGCTAAAGGGGACACAACCTAGGGTGACGCAATTGCAGCAAAAGATAAACCCTAGCAATTCTATAGATACTCGCTAACCATCCGCCTAACCAAAGATAGACGGATGTTCGTGAATTAATAACAACAGTTATAACAGTAATAACGGTAATATCCACAGATCCATCCTCCTCCTCGCTTACCGACGAGGAAGCGGACGAACAACCCCCCCATCCGTTGGCAGTTTTATTATCCATTCCGTGAGTATTGCACTATTTACTAGTCAGGTACCTAGTCTAGTCAAATTAAAAGCGGTACTTTAGTTATTCTTGTCTATGATCGAGAAACTGTGCTCCAAGTCGTCCATAACCGCGGACACGGCTTTCAGAAAGTTTTACCCTGCAGGGGTGCACAAATAGCAACACACACTCGATATGCCTCGGAAAAACCAAATCAAAACCCAACAAGGCAGTCACGACAAAGCGATCACAGGATTCAGAAATATTTCAGGGGGCCACCCCATTGAGCAACCATAGCGAACGGTTAATGACTCGAGACGGCCTCAAGGTTTGCGTGGGTCATGTAAGCTGGGAACCCGAAAATGTGACTGGCTTGTCGATACCGAAAACACTCCACTTACCTAAGCGATGCGGTGTGCGTTACTGCACAATTTAAATAAAGCAGTAAAGCATGGCATAAGTACAGGATAGTAAATAAAACCTCAAACTAGTTTGTGGCCCCAAGAAATAAGAATGAATCAAGCTCTGGCTCAGGGGGGTCCATAAGGCCTCCCGGATGTGGATAGCGCGAATATTCAAGGAACAGGAATCAAGTACTCGGGGTCCTACGGGACACAAGTGAGCCTGAAAAACCAAATAGCGAATATGGCTCACCGATGCCACTTTCATTAGTTATCCCATTACTACTCAGATTTAAGTTGTATAGGTAGCTCGTTATCCATCAGACACTCACATACCCTACACATGCTGTTCTACGACTCACATGGCTCAAACAACTCCTGTAGTAATGGCTGATGGGATGGAGGAACAAGCTTCGGTGGGGTTTAAAAGTAAAGGCTATGCAATACTTGGGATTCAGTTTAATGCAATCGCGACTCAATGATGCAAGAATAAGATAGAGGCAATAGGTACTATATGTATGCAAGCATGTGGTAGTGCTTGCCTGGCAGCTCTGTTGAAGCAATGGATGGATCTGGGTAGTGCTCCTGGTTCTCTTGATATATCCCCTGCTCAGCGTCTATTCGGAGAAGAACCAAACAAACAAGGACCAACATAAATAAAGTGCGCAAGCATATGAATAAAATGCGACAAGCAAACAATCATGCCATGATGAATGATGCACAATTTGCATGGCAATAAGGTAGCATGGCATGGGCGAGGTGTGGAATACAAGAATAAAACATTTTATTGAGTTTTGGTCACATTTTATCCTCATTTTAGTTGCTGTATACTTTATATTTATATGATGCATGCTGCAAAACAGATGATGGAATGCATAAACAGAAAGGTCTCGTCGAGCTAATCATTTTAGACATATCATTTGTTAAATTTGGACTTATAAAACAAAAGTTATTAATTAATTAAGGTAAAAGGGCATTTTATTGTAATTTTAATTAACTTGGAAAATAAAGTGTTCAAAATATATTTTGGATGGAAGATTTGAATTCCTCACATTTTTCTGACTTGAAAACATATATTATATGCATTATTTGGATTTGTATTTTCAAAGTTATTTAAAAACAGATTTAAATTTGAATTTGAATTAATTTGAAAAAGATTTGAATTTAAACAGAATACAGAAAAGGATTTTGTTACTCGGCCCAGAGCTAGCCACAGTCACAGACGAGTGGGCCAGCGGCTGACTCAGCACACTGCAGCATGAAAACGCGTTTTTACCATGGCAAAGTGCCCAGCCCGTGACACTGACAAATGGGACCCGCTGGCTCGCAAGCCCACTTGACAGAGAAAGGTGGAGGGCTGACCACGTGGCGCGGCGAGGGAGTGCGGGTTGAGGGTTGTTATCTAGGGGGCCTATCTGCAAAGCTTCCGCGGAGACAGACAGGTGGGACCGATAGGGCGCCGGGTTCCGAGTCAAAAGGCGGGGTATGTAAAACGGCCACGCTGCAGTGGATCTTCCATCATGCGTGAAGGACCGATCGGTCTGCGTCTGGCGCGGGAATCGATCCTGGGACCTAGGGCTCATGGCGGAGAACCGCGGTGGGCTGGGGTGGTTGCTAGGAGGAGGCTGGGCGGCTAGATAGGGCTTCTGCGCGACGCGGAAGCGAGCAGACGCTGCGCTCGCCGGCGCATAGAGCGTGCTCGATGAAACGCAAAGCGGCCCTAGACGACGACAGCACGGCGGAGCATGTCCAGGAGGTTTGGGGGCTCACCGAGAGTGTGTCGGCAACGTTGGTTCGGGCAGGGGCGTTGGCGATCGTCGACGTGGCTCGCGGATGGCGGCTAGGGTTTGGCGTCGGTGCTGCGTCGGTGTCCTTCGGCTCCGGTGCTCCTCCTCAGCGACGGCGCGGACGGGGTGATGCAGGGGACCCTCCTCGATCTCCCAGGCCACTTCACGGTCGCTCGGCTCGACTGGATCGACGGGGTGCGGTGGAGACCGAGGTTTTTGGCGGCGAGGGACAGAAGCGGTGGAGAAAGAGGAAGAGAGGGGAAGCTATGGGGCGGATCTGGACAAGCAGAGGAGAGCCGTGGGGAAGGAGATAAGGCAGAGGGGAGAGGGAGATGCCGTGGGGAGGTGGTAGATGGAAAAGGTGGCTCGGCCACCTTTTTCCCTCCTTCCTCTCCTCACGTGCTCGGTCGGGCAGGGCAGGGCAGGGGCAGGTAGGGGGGAGGCTTCCAGGTGGGGACGGTGAGGCCAGGGGTAGGTTCGGTTGGAGGGCCCTCATGGTAGAGAGAGCAAGAGAGGGAGAGGGGAGGCTCGGGCTCGGGTTGGGTTTGGAGCTAGGCTAGGTTAGGGTTAGGTTTGGTAGTTAGGGTTGGGGTAGATGGCTCCGGTGGGGCCAGCTAGGTGGAAAGCAGAGAGAGGCCAAGAGAAAGGGGTGAGAGCTAGGGATGCTCGGTTTAGGGTTTAGGAGAGGGGGTATGGTGATGATGGGGTAGATGATAGGGAGGATCTTAGCTAGAGGGTAAGAGAGAGAGAGAGAGAGAGAGAGAGGTGGTCCTTTATGACAAGATCAAGCATGCTCTAGACAAGCTCCAACAAGATCAAGTCAAGAAAAAGAGAGGGATGTGAAGCTAGGGTTTAAGCAAGATCAAAATAGATCAAGCCAAAAGAAAGGATAGAGATAGAGAGAGAGATGATGATCCACTCAAGATTCAAAATAAAAACCAAATACTAGAAAAGGTGGCACTTGCATGGCCCATGCAAAATATTTAATACCATGTTGATTCTTGTGAAAATAATAATATTAAACATGGCATTGTTCATTTGCATTTCCAAAGGTGGAATAAAGCCAAGCAAAAGAAATGAAAGGATGCCCCATGTGGAGTAGTTGGAGATGGCCATATTTGAAATACAATGGGACTTGCTAGTGTGTATATGCCACTAGGTATTTAATAAGCCCAGAAAATATCCCAACATGATGATAACCCCAAAACAACACATATGGGAGCTAGAAATAGGGTTCCACTCACAAGCATGCAAAGGTGGCCATGTGGCTCTCATATATCAACGATGTGAAAACAACATGATGCCAGGATGAGAGCATGTGTAAAGAATTGGATCCATCCCAACCCACATGAGCTAGAGGTAAACCAATAAGTGCCAAGCTCATATTTAGCTGGATGGTGGAATTATAAGGTGGTGAAAGAAAAGGTGGTGGAGTGGAATAAAAGATATGCCCCCAACTCAACTTGGGCATTTGAACAATATATCAAGAACCAAATACAATATCAAGAGGCAAATACAATTAATAATGCATATGAGAGAAGAACCAAACAAAAGGGTTTTATATGATGCTCAAATGCAAGGTGGCATGATGACATGAGCATGATATAATGATGATGCAACATTTATATATTTCAAGTAGCCATTATATTACTAGACCAAGTAGCATTACAATTGTTAGACAATTGGGATGCTACAACTCTCCCCCACTAAACAGGAATCTCGCCCCGAGATTCTAGGAAGAAGAAGAAGACACAAAGAGGGTAGGATACTTGGCACGGAGCTCATCTTCACGTTCCCAAGTGGCTTCATCAACGGAATGGTGCGACCACTACACCTTGCAGAACTTGATGGACTTGTTGCGAGTCCTTCTTTCTGCGACTTCAAGGATTTTTGTGGGGTGTTCTTGATAAGACAGGTCTTCTTGGAGATTGATAAGCTCATGATCCACGGTCCTGCCGGGATCCTTGAAGCACTTCTTGAGCTGAGAGATGTGGAAAACATCATGGACCTTGAGTTTTTCCGGGAGCTCAAGAGCATAAGCAACTTCTCCTCTTCTTCCACGAACTTTGAAGGGACCGATGTATCTAGGAGACAGCTTTCCTTTGATACCAAAGCGGTGCGTGCCTCTCATGGGAGTGACACGAAGGTAAACGAGATCACCAGGGACATACTCCATGTCCGTGTGCTTCCTGTCATAATTGCTCTTCTGGCAACTTTGAGCAATCCTCAGATTTTCAAGAATGATGTGAACCTTCTCCTCCGCTTGAGTCACAATGTCAGGGCCAAACAAGATCCTTTCTCCTGCACCTGACCAACCAATCGGAGTTCTGCATTTGCGACCATAGAGAGCCTCAAATGGTGCCATCTTTAGACTTTTCTGGAAGCTGTTGTTGTACGAGAACTCAGCATAAGGAAGATATTCTTCCCACTTCATGCCAAAAGAGATGACGCAAGCACGAAGCATATCCTCCAGAATCTGATTGATCCTTTCAACTTGTCCTTGCGACTGAGGGTGGTAAGCTGTGCTGAAGTTCAACTTTGTTCCCAAAGCATTTTGGAAACTCTCCCAGAACTTGGAAGTGAAGATGCTTCCATGGTCCGAACTGATCTCAAGCGGAACTCCATACAGAGAGACAATTCTGTTGATATAGAGCTCAGCCAACTGAATTGCAGAAATGGTTTCCTTGACAGGGAAGAAGTGAGCCACTTTAGAAAGCCTGTCAATGACAACAAAGATTGCATTGTTGCACTTCTGCGACCTTGGGAAACCAGTGATGAAGTCCATCTCTACTTTCTCCCATTTCCACTCCGGGGGTTTCAATGGTTGTAGAAGACCGGAAGGTTTCTGATGGACAGCTTTCACTCTGCGGCAGACATCACACTCCGAGACATACTTGGCACAATACTGTTTCAAACCAGGCCACCAATATTGTGTTTTCAAGTCCATGTACATCTCTATGCTGCTAGGGTGGATAGAAAGAACAGAATCATGCGCCTCCTTGAGAACTTGCTCTCTCAAACCCGGGTAGTTCGGAACAAACATCCGGTGTTCAAAGAAAAGCGTGCCTTGATCATCGACGTGGAAGGACTCATACTTCGGAAGCTGAATCCTGGAGATGATCTTTCTTGTGTACGGATCACCAAGCTGAGAAGAGCGAACCTTTTCTTCCAAGAGAGGAGTTGCTAGAAGGTTCAGGAGATACCCTTGTTCCACAATTTCAAGGTTGAGCTGACGGAATTCCTCGCACAAGAGAGGCTGTTGTTCTTCCATCATGAGGTTGTTGACATAAGCTTTGCGGCTGAGAGCATCTGAAATGACATTAGCTTTGCCCGGAGTGTAGTTGATGGTCAAATCAAAGTCATTGATTGCTTCAATCCATCTCCTTTGCCTAAGGTTGAGATCAGGCTGAGTAAAGATATACTTCAGACTTTTGTGATCAGAAAAGATCTCACAATGGTTACCAAGCAAGTAGTGCCTCCATACTTTCAAAGCAAAGACAACTGCTGCGAGCTCGAGGTCATGTGTAGGATAGTTGATCTCATGCGTCTTCAACTGTCGAGAGGCATAAGCAACAACTTGTTTTTCTTGCATAAGGACCGCACCCAATCCTTGCAAAGAGGCGTCACAGAAGATCTGGAACAGCTTGGATGTATCCGGAGGAACCAAGACTGGTGTGGAAGTGAGCTTCTCTTTGAGTGTCTCAAAGCTTGCTTGACATGAAGGAGTCCAAAGGTATTTCTTGCCTTTCTTGAGGAGATCGGTAAGAGTCTTTGCTATCTTCGAAAAGTTCTGAACGAAGCGACGGCAATAACTAGCCAAACCAAGGAAACTCCGCACTTCTTTGACATTTACAGGAGGAAGCCATTCAACAATTGTCTTCACAGTTTCCGGGTTGACTGCAATGCCCTTGGCAGAGATGACGTGACCAAGATAGGTTACTTGAGGCAGCCAAAACTCACACTTGGAGAACTTTGCATACAAATGGTTCTCACGAAGCTTGTTTAGGACACACCGAAGGTGTTCTTCATGCTCTTATTGTGACTTGGAATAGACTAGGATGTCATCCAGATAGACCACAACGAACTTATCAAGATACTCCATGAAAACCGAGTTCATGAGCCTCAAGAAGGTGGCAGGTGCGTTGGTGAGACCGAAAGACATGACCGTGTACTCATACAGGCCATAGCGGGTGGTGAAAGCTGTCTTAGGAACATCTTCCTTGTGAACCTTGATTTGGTGATAACCACTTCTCAAGTCAAGCTTAGAGAATACCACAGCTCCAGCTAGCTGATCAAAGAGATCATTAATCCGCGGAAGGGGATATTTATTCTTGATGGTTTTAGCATTGAGAGCCCGATAGTCAACACAAAGTCTATCAGTCTGGTCTCACTTCTTCACAAAGAGAGTAGGGCTACCCCAAGAAGAAGTACTGTGTTGAATGAAACCCAACTTCTCTTGTTCATCAAGCTGTCGTTTGAGTTCAGCCAACTCAGCAGGACCCATCTTATAAGGCCGCTTGGAGATAGGAGCGGTACCAGGTTCAAGCTCAATTACAAACTCAACCTCACGATCCGGAGGCATACCTGGCAACTCTTCAGGAAAGACATCTGGGAACTCACAGACCACCGGAACACTCTAAATATCTTCCATAGCATCAACATTCAGAGTCGCCAAAGAGAAAAGCTGGATAGCAGGAGTCAGACTTGGAGAATAGACTATATGGCCTTCAGGAATCTTTAGAGAAACCGAGCGTTCAGCACAATCAATCACAGCTGCATTTGCTGTCAACGAATCCATGCCCAAGATGACATCAATGTCAGAATTGCCCAGAACAATTGAGGAAGCCGAGAACGAAGAGCCACCAATCTCAATTTGATTGCCATGGCTGATTTTAGAAGCTGCCATCTTTGCTCCAGGAGAGAGGACCATTAACCGCTTAAGGAGAGGATCCATAGCTAACTCATTCTCATGCGCGAACTTGTGAGACACAAAAGAATGTGATGCACCAAAATCAAACAAAACTCGTGCAGGGACTGAGTTAACGGATAGCATACCCATCACAACTCCAGGTGCATGCTCAGCTTGAGCGGCGTTGACACAGTTGGCACGAGCAACAGCAGACCCGGGCTTGGTGTTGATGTTGAGAGCCCGAGGTGGTGGTGCACGAACCAAAGGAGAGCTTGCCGCAGATCTTGGAGGTGGTGGAGGAAGAGCCTTGTTCTTCATCGGACAGTTCCAGCTTTGATGCCCAGTGTCTCCACACGTGTAACAAGCACCAGGTGGACGTGGAGCAACGTAGCCAGGGACTCCGCCAGGCGCTCCAGGGTAGTGGTGGTTGTAGCCCCTGGGAGCCGCAGTGAGGAAGTTTGGTGGCCTTTGCGTAAGCTTGAAGGTCTTGGTGGAGCCGGGCGACGGTGGGGTGTTAGGAACCTGGACACGACGCTTAGAAGGAGCCGACATAGTGAAGAGCTGCTGCATCACGGCTGTGTTTCTTTGACTCCTCAAACACTTGCCTACTTGCTTCTTCCTGCAAAGCTGTATGCTGAAGTTCGGAAAAGGCCGGCCTTGCATGTGTGATTGCATATTTAATCGATGCATTGAGCCCTTGCCTGAACCTCTTTTGCTTCTTCTTGTCATCAGAGATCTCATCGCCACCATAACGAGAAAGGTTCATGAAGTTTCTGATGTAGGTGTTGACATTATCATTGCCCTGCTTGAGGTTGAGAAACACTTCCTTCATCCTCTCCATGACAATTTCTGACAGATACTGCTCTTTGAAAGCTCCAATGAACTGTCCCCAAGTAGGCTGAAAACCAGTGCAGTTTGCCTTCAGGTAATTCTCCCACCAGAGAGCTGCATCTCCCTTCAGAAGGTGAGTAGCACACTTTACCCATTCTTGCTCAGGAACATCAGCAGTCATCAGCAACCTTGACATCTCACGCAACCAATCATCAACATCAAGTGGTTGATCAGAAACATCAAACTGGCGTGGGTTGAACTTCAGGAAGCTCTTGATGTCTCCTCGCTTGGGAGGTGGAGGTAGCGGAACAAACTCATTCCTCCTGACACTTTCTTCAAAACGCTGCTGGTTCTGCTGCATTGCTGCCAAGGCATTGGCGATGCTTGACAACGCTGCCCCCAGTTCAGGTTGTATGTCCTCCTCAGAACGGCGTGGTGGTGCCATCCTGTGATTGCTATAAAACACAAGTCAGTACTATGATTGAGAATAATAATAATCCAAAATAGTACCAAGATGGAATTAACCAAGATTAAAGGATACACTTTACTAAGATGATATTAAAATATCAACAAAGTTCAAAGCACCTAGAAGATATTAAGCATATCGCACACGACTGAAAAGGAGTGTGGTACACAAATATATCAAAGAAAAATTTTCCACAAATTTCGGCATTAAAATACCAATAGATGCGCAAAATCACTTAACGAATCAAGATTAGTGACTCTACCAATTCAATATACAAGAGCGAATGATAAGAGTAGTGGTATGGTCGCGACTCCATCCTGCACTCAAATCATTACTCCGCACATGAATAAGTAAAACACATATCTCAACACCTTCTTCTCAAGATGAACCTAAAGATTAGCAACTACGGAAACGAACACCCCAAAGAAGATAACGTCGGATAACAAAGAGTAAGACAGATCGCGGCGGTAAACAACGAATCAGATAGATCGCGTCGGTTTGCAAAAGCCTGTCGGTATGGAATGTACCAACAGTTGATAACCAAAAGGCCGATAAAGATAACAACTTGGATGCAACAGATAGACAAGGATTTACACACACACACACACTCACACACACAACCTATGGTACTACGGAAACCCAGAACACGTGAATCCTAGTTTGAATTTTAAGAAGAGGATTGAAAACGTTACACTTCCTTACCAGAAAAGGGTGGGTGGGTAAGAAGAAAAATGGAAGCAGTCCTACTCTCGCGTTTTGTTTTTCCCTAGTATACATAACTACCAAAATATTTGCTACACAGACAACGACCATTTGGCTGAGACCCTGAAGGGCGGGATGGCTCTGATACCAATTGTAACTACCTCGGTGAATTACGCTCCTAGTTACAAGCCTGGATGAGCAGAAATGGTTTAAATAGTATGGTGGGGCCCAAATGCCACTCACAGGTAGACCTTTCGGCCGTCCCAACCATTTCCAAACATCGGGACAAGAACGGGCGGCGTAATCGGCAGGCGAAGGGATCAACTACATACACAAATGAGTATGTATGCAAGCCACCATACAATAGTACATCAGAGCCATTCCATCTAAAAAGAAAGGAAATATAGCAATGCCATACGGCAAGATCCAAATATCCTAGATAGATATAATAGTTTAGGATATCTCCTCATACATCAAACATCAGAGTATCAGGCGGAAGCGGAAGACAAAATACGAGTACGGATAAGAAGCAAATCGGCATAAGATGCCCCATAAATAAGCACATCCCGCCCACAAATCTCACGGATCCCCGTTCCCGGAATCTCTACACCGAATGATCGTTGCCCACATCGTCCGTCTCTTCCACCCAGTATCCATCTTGCGAGTGTACTGTTCATCCGAACCAATAATTTATCGTGAGACCCTAGGGGTACTCAAAGAAGTCTTTATGCCTCTAAAGGGGACACAACCTGGGGTGACGCAATTGCAGCAAAAGATAAACCCTAGCAATTCTATAGATACTCGCTAACCATCCGCCTAACCAAAGATAGACGGATGTCCGTGAATTAATAACAACAGTTATAACAGTAATAACGGTAATATCCACAGATCCATCCTCCTCCTCGCCATCGACGAGGAAGCGACGGACAACCCCCATCCGTTGGCAGTTTTATTATCCATTCCGTGAGTATTGCACTATTTACTAGTCAGGTACCTAGTCTAGTCAAATTAAAAGCGGTACTTTAGTTATTCTTGTCTATGATCGAGAAACTGTGCTCCAAGTCGTCCATAACCGCGGACACGGCTTTCAGAAAGTTTTACCGCAGGGTGCACAAATAGCAACACACACTGATATGCCTCGAAAACCAAATCAAAACCCAACGAGGCAGTCACGACAAAGCGATCACAGGATTCAGAAATATTTCAGGCCACCCCATTGAGCTACCCGCAACGGTTCTGACTCAGACGGCCTCAAGGTTTGTGTCGGTGTAAAACGACTAGGAACCCAAAATGTGACTGGGCTTGTCGACATCGAAAACACTCCGCTTACCTAAACAATACAATTAAAAGACTGCACAATTTAAATAAAGCAAGAAGCATGGCATAAGTACAGGATAGTAAATAAAACCTCAAACTAGTTTGTGGCCCCAAGAAATAAGAATGAATCAAGCTCGCTGGGGGTCCATAAGGCCTCCCGATGTGGATAGCGAATATTCAAGGAACAGGAATCAAGTACTGGGTCCCACGGACACAAGTGAGCCTGAAAAACCAAATAGCGAATATGGCTCACCGATGCCACTTTCATTAGTTATCCCATTACTACTCAGATTTAAGTTGTATAGGTACCTCGTTATCCATCAGACACTCACATACCCTACACATGCTGTTCTACGACTCGCATGGCTCAAACAACTCCTGTAGTAATGGCTCATGGGATGGAGGAACAAGCTTTGGTGGGGTTTAAAAGTAAAGGCTATGCAATACTTGGGATTCAGTTGAATGCAATCGCGACTCAATGATGCAAGAATAAGATAGAGGCAATAGGTACTATATGTATGCAAGCATGTGGTAGTGCTTGCCTGGCAGTTCTGTTGAAGCAATGGATGGATCTGGGTAGTGCTCCTGGTTCTCTTGATATATCCCCGTCATAGCCTATTCGGAGAAGAACCAAACAAACAAGGGCCAACATAAATAAAGTGCGCAAGCATATGAATAAAATGCGACAAGCAAACAATCATGCCATGATGAATGATGCACAATTTGCATGGCAATAAGGTAGCATGGCATGGGTGAGGTGTGGAATACAAGAATAAAACATTTTATTGAGTTTTGGTCACATTTTATCCTCATTTTAGTTGCTGTATACTTTATATTTATATGATGCATGCTGCAAAACAGATGATGGAATGCATAAACAGAAAGGTCTCGTCGAGCTAATCATTTTAGACATATCATTTGTTAAATTTGGACTTATAAAACAAAAGTTATTAATTAATTAAGGTAAAAGGGCATTTTATTGTAATTTTAATTAACTTGGAAAATAAAGTGTTCAAAATATATTTTGGATGGAAGATTTGAATTCCTCACATTTTTCTGACTTGAAAACATATATTATATGCATTATTTGGATTTGTATTTTAAAAGTTATTTAAAAACAGATTTAAATTTGAATTTGAATTAATTTGAAAAAGATTTGAATTTAAACAGAATACAGAAAAGGTTTTTGTTACTCGGCCCAGAGCTAGCCACAGTCACAGACGAGTGGGGCCAGCGGCTGACTCAGCAGCACACGCGCGCAGAAAACGTTTTTTACACCGCGGCAGTGCCCAGCCCGTGACACTGACAGATGGGACCCGCTGGCTCGCAGGCCCACTTGACAGAGAAAGGTGGAGGGCTGACCACGTGGCGCGGCGAGGGAGTGCGGGTTGAGGGTTGTTATCTAGGGGGGCCTATCTGCAAAGCTTCCGCGGAGACAGACAGGTGGGACCGATAGGAGCGCGGGTTCCAGGAGTCAAAAAGGGCAGGGGGGTATGTGTAAAACGGCCACGCGTGCACTGTGGATCTTCCACCGCGTGCAGAGGACCGATCGGTGCGCGTCTGGCGCGGCGGGGAATCGATCCTGGGACCTAGGGCTCGCGCGCGGAGGGCGGAGCCACTGCGGTGGGCTGGGGTGGTTGCTAGGAGGAGGCTGGGCGGCTAGATAGGGCTTCTGCGCGACGCGGAAGCGAGCAGACGCTGCGCTCGCCGGCGCACAGAGCGTGCTCGATGAAACGCAAAGCGGCCCTAGACGACGACAGCGCGGCGGAGCATGTCCAGGAGGTTTGGGGGCTCACCGAGAGTGTGTCGGCGGCGTTGGTTCGGGCAGGGGCGCTGGCGATCGTCGACGTGGCTCGCGGACGGCGGCTAGGGTTTGGCGTCGGTGCAGCGTCGGTGTCCTTCGGCTCCGGTGCTCCTCCTCGGCGACGGCGCGGACGGGGTGATGCAGGGGACCCTCCTCGATCTCCCAGGCCACTTCACGGTCGCTCGGCTCGACTGGATCGACGGGGTGCGGTGGAGACCGAGGTTTTTGGCGGCGAGGGGTAGACGGTGGCGGTGGAGAAAGAGGAAGAGAGGGGAAGCTATGGGGCGGATCTGGACGAGCAGAGGAGAGCCATGGGGAAGGAGATAAGGCAGAGGGGAGAGGGAGATGCCGTGGGGAGGTGGTAGATGGACCTTTTTCCCTCCTTCCTCTCCTCACGTGCTCGGTCGGGCAGGGCAGGGGCAGGTAGGGGGGAGGCTTCCAGGTGGGGACGGTGAGGCCAGGGGGTAGGTTCGGTTGGAGGGCCCTCATGGTAGAGAGAGCAAGAGAGGGAGAGGGGAGGCTCGGGCTCGGGTTGGGTTTGGAGCTAGGCTCGGTTAGGGTTAGGTTTGGTAGTTAGGGTTAGGGTAGATGGCTCCGGTGGGGCCAGCTAGGTGGAAAGCAGAGAGAGGCCGAGAGAGAGGGGTGAGAGCTAGGGATGCTCGGTTTAGGATTTAGGATAGGGGGTATGCTGATGATGGGGTAGATGATAGGGAGGATCTTAGCTAGAGGGTAAGAGAGAGAGAGAGAGGTGGTCCTTTATGACAAGATCAAGCATGCTCTAGACAAGCTCCAACAAGATCAAGTCAAGAAAAAGAGAGGGATGTGAAGCTAGGGTTTAAGCAAGATCAAAATAGATCAAGCCAAAAGAAAGGATAGAGATAGAGAGAGAGAGATGATGATCCACTCAAGATTCAAAATAAAAACCAAATACTAGAAAAGGTGGCACTTGCATGGCCCATGCAAAATATTTAATACCATGTTGATTCTTGTGAAAACAATAATATTAAACATGGCATTGTTCATTTGCATTTCCAAAGGTGGAATAAAGCCAAGCAAAAGAAATGAAAGGATGCCCCATGTGGAGTAGTTGGAGATGGCCATATTTGAAATACAATGGGACTTGCTAGTGTGTATATGCCACTAGGTATTTAATAAGCCCACAAAATATCCCAACATGATGATAACCCCAAAACAACACATATGGGAGCTAGAAATAGGGTTCCACTCACAAGCATGCAAAGGTGGCCATGTGGCTCTCATATATCAATGATGTGAAAACAACATGATGCCAGGATGAGAGCATGTGTAAAGAATTGGATCCATCCCAACCCACATGAGCTAGAGGTAAACCAATAAGTGCCAAGCTCATATTTAGCTGGATGGTGGAATTATAAGGTGGTGAAAGAAAAGGTGGTGGAGTGGAATAAAAGATATGCCCCCAACTCAACTTGGGCATTTGAACAATATATCAAGAACCAAATACAATATCAAGAGGCAAATACAATTAATAATGCATATGAGAGAAGAACCAAACAAAAGGGTTTTATATGATGCTCAAATGCAAGGTGGCATGATGACATGAGCATGATATAATGATGATGCAACATTTATATATTTGAAGTAGCCATTATATTACTAGACCAAGTAGCATTACAATTGTTAGACAATTGGGATGCTATAGCAGAGAAGATGGATTGAGCTAATCAAGGATTACGACCTGGACATTCACTATCACCCTGGTAAAGCCAACGTGGTAGCCGATGCCCTTAGCAGATTGCCGTGCCGCTTGAACTCCATGATTTTGAAGGAGCAACCAAGTTTGCACAAGGAGATGGAAGATTTTCGAATGGAATTAGTAAGTGAAGGATTTTTGGCTAGCATAGAACTTCAGCCCACTTTGATCAGTCAGATTAAAGAGGCGCAGAAAGGAAATGCTAGTATCGACGAAATCAAGCGTCGATCGAGACAGTAACGTCCGGATTCACCGAGGACGAAGAAGGAGTTTTGTGGTACAAAGGACGCCTTTGTGTACCATCAGATTCTGAGTTGAAAGAAGTTATCTTGAAGGAGGCTCATGATACTCTTTATTCTATCCATCCCGGAGGAACTAAGATGTATCAAGATTTGAAAGAGCAATTTTGGTGGCATAAGATGAAGAGAGAAATCGGAAGCTATATCGCCAAGTGTGATATATGTCAGCGAGTTAAGGTAGGACATCAAAGACCCGCTGGATTGTTGCAACCTTTGCAAATTCCGGAATGGAAATGGGATTCTCAGAGGAATGGACTTTATCACTGGACTACCTACTTCTAGTAGGGGAAATGACTCTATTTGGGTCATAGTGGATAGATTGTCCAAAGTCGCCCATTTCTTGCCCGTCAAAACCACCTATCAGAGTTCGAAGCTAGCAGAGTTGTACATCGCTAGAATCGTTAGTTTGCACGGAGTCCCCAAGAACATTGTATCGGATCGAGGAACTCAGTTTACCTCGAGATTATGGAAGAAAGTCCAAGAAGGTTTAGGAACTCGCCTAGATTTCAGTACCGCGTATCACCCTCAGACCGATGGACAAACGGAGCGAGTAAACCAAATACTCGAAGATATGCTTAGAGCATGTGTGTTAGAATATGGATCCAAGTGGGAAGACTGTCTGCCGTTTGCAGAATTTTCATAGAACAACAGTTACCAAGCCAGTTTGCAAATGTCCCCATTTGAATTCATGTACGGAAGAAAGTGTTGCACCCCTTTGAACTGGTCGGAAGTAGGAGAGAGTCAGATTTTCGGACCCGACATCCTACGAGAGGCAGAAGAGAAGGTTCACAAGATTCGTGAGCACCTCAAGACAGCCCAATCCCAACAAAAGTGTTACGCCGACAAGAGACGTCGAGACCTCGCCTTCAACATCGAAGATTTTGTTTATCTGAAAGTGTCGCCATTGAAGGGAATGCAGCGTTTCCAACTCAAAGGAAAGTTAGCCCCCAGATATATCGGACCTTTCAAAATTTTGAACCATCGAGGAGAAGTATCTTATCAACTGGAACTACCTGAAGAGATGTTAGCTGTGCACAATGTGTTCCATATCTCGTTACTTCGCAAGTGTCTCGAAGTCCCCGAGAAGACCGAAGTGTTCAAGAATATCGATCACCGGACCATAGAGATCAACGATGACCTAACCTATCCCGAAGTACCCATTCGTATATTGGAAGAAGCCTTTCGAACCACCAGAACCCGAAGCATCAAGTTTCTCAAGATTCAGTGGAGCAACCACACAGAAGAGGAAGCTACCTGGGAACGCGAAGATCACATCAGGACGGAGTTTCCAGATCTCTTCAAATCCTAGGTTATCTTTTTGTCCTTTTTCAAATCTCGGGACGAGATTTTGTTTAAGGGGGGGAAGGTTTGTAACATCCCAAAAATATCAAACTTAGATCATCAAAACACTAATCATCAAGTTTAGGGCTAACAAAAACTTTTCTAAGTAAACCCATGAATGCATGCATATGTGAATGCATGGATTTTTAATTTCTTTAAAAACCACCTTGTTTGTGTGATCCATTGCTTGTAGAATGTTTCTTAGGTGAAAAGAACATCATCTAAAACATTTCCCACACTTTTCCTAAAGACAAGTAAATCAAAACACATATATTCAGTGAATGGTCATTTTGACCAATTTAACTCCCATATCTACTTTGGCTATCTGAAACTTTCAAAACCTAACAGAAACTTTTCTGGATCTTTGTACCCCTTGAATGTACTCATAACAAAGTATCAAGACCCACTTGGTGATCACCTAAAACTTTCAAATGCATAGTTTAAATGACAATACAAAATTGAACCTTCTTCATATGGGAAGATCCCACTTTTTCAAAAACCACTCAAACAAGCTCAACTTTCAAAACCCAAGCATCTGCAGACTCACCAGCACCAATCTAGCAAACCCACCAAAATTCATTTCAAAATTCAAAACTTGACTTCATGCGGCCATCTCATCAAACAGGTTGCAGACAAAAATCAAACAAAACATCAAACACTATAGTGTGCAGTGATTCTTGCCTAACTTGTTCCCTAGTTAGCTCACACACAACCCAGTAGATCATCTAGAAAGATTAGCCCAACACTAGCACCCCTGTGAGCTTGCCATTGTCATTAATGGTGAACAGCCGAGCACCTCAATGCCACCCCATAGTCGATGAGCTAGAGGAAAAACTAGCCGTGCCAACCTTGTCTGGGAGGCAGCCCACCGTCCATCGCCACTGCCTGTCCCAGCCGCGAGCGTTGCCAAGCCCTGGACCACGCGCATAAGCCGCGCCCAGACCATATCGAGCGTGCGCCATAGCGCCAACCTCGACCAGCATCCACAGACCACGCGCACACACGATCACCACCGACCTAGGAGACCGCCAGACATCCCCATTAGCAGCCCCGTGCCATACAGCCACCGCCCGCCATCGAAGACGCCGCCTCTGCCGTGCAGAGCACCGGCCGTTCCAGACCAAACCATACCGCCCCATACCTCGCGACCATGTCGTTGAGCATCGCCAGGAGACACATCACCGTCCCCTACCCTTGCCCATGCCATTAGCCGCTTGTAACGTCGCCCCCGACGAGCTCACCGTGTGCCCCGACGGTCCCCTCGCTCGACTATAAATAGAGGCCACCCCCGCACGATTTCTTCACACCATCTCACTCCCCTCTCCTCACTGACCGTGCCACACCATTCCTAGAGCAAGGCGAGCACCACCTCGCCGGAATTTCACTGGAGCCTGCCGCTGCCGGAGAAGAAGGGAGCCAGCGATTCGAGCCGCCCTAGGAGAAGCCACCGGTACCAAGAGGTTCGCCGTCGTCGACTTCGTCGTTCGACCGCCTCGCCGACCCTCGCCCGTACCCCGGTGAGCCCCCAGCACCCCTCACTGGCCGTGCTAGGTTTCGTTCTCGCCGGAGCTGTCTCGCATCGACGATGACCCTCAGCCGTTAGATTAGAACTAGATCGAACGATCCACGTTGCCCCATACCGCTTCGCCCAGCCCCGTGTCACTGACGAGTGGGGACACCCAGTTAAGCAGCAGCCCAGGATCCTCAGCTTAGCAGGCCGGCCCGTTAGAATTTCCCGCGCAGCCCAACAATTCAAATTAAACCTTTTCTTTTTAAATTCAAACACACTTCAGCACCCAACTTCAAAATCAACCCAGATCGATTCAGTGCACTAAATTGGATGAAACCAATTTTGTTGGAAAGTTCTGTGAATGCGTAATCCAAGCCCATTGGATTCAAGTCATTTGGATCTGTAGATCATCCATAGCAAAAATAACAAGGCAGAAGCTTTTCTGCATTCAAACATTTTTCAAATTTAAACCATAAAATCTTTTGAGTTGATTCCAACTCTCAAAAATCAATTTTAACCTTCCCTTTCAGAATATATAAAAATATATAGGTTTACTTGTAGAAATAATGTTCAAGTAATAAAAGAATGCTTCATAAGAATTTCTAGCCACTTTAATTAATTAAAATAAAAGGGTAAAACCTTATTAAATTGTGACACCACTTTAAATAACATTCCCATGGACTACAATATGTGGTGATGACATGTGCCAACATGATCCCATGTTTAGTTTGGAGAATATTAAATCTTAAGTAGTTTTTCAATGAGTAGAAATTATTTTCTAAAATAAATAAAAGGTTTAAACCAAGCTTTAACCTTGTAATGTTAGAGATGATGCTAGATCATCTATAGGACCCTTGTGTGTGATGATTGCAAGTAGTTAAGTATTTTTTGGTGATTTTGTACCTCGTATTTATTCATAGACGCTAGTACCGACCAATGATACGAGGAGGAAGGAGGATACTACGAAGAGGAAGCCGAGGAGAACTTCAACCACTTCTCTGCACAAGGCAAGCCTAATACTACTAGTGAATATGCAAGCTAACACTTGCAAGATACTATACCTACGCAAGCTTATACTCATATTGGTGCAAGCTAACCCTTGTCAGATACCCTACTGTTGCCACAAACCCATACTTGCAATCCTACCTACTAGTTAAAACAATCCTAGTTTAATGGCAAGCTTCTTACTTTATTTCTTTATCAAAGCTTACCTAGAGTCTACCTAAGAGTTTGGTAGATACCAGACAGTTGTGCTGAAGGTTGCATAAAGAGCATAAAATTTGGCCTAAGCTAGAAACCTTGATATCAGCCTAAGATATAATGTTGGACTTAGTGAAACTCCACTAGTTACCACCCCTCATTAGTACTACCCTCACCTGTAGATGCTAGTGCTAAGCATAAAACTTGATAAACTTTTAGATGGGAATACTTGGTGGAAAAATGGTTATGAAAACCTTGGAATGATGGATCATTCTATTGAAATGTTTTGGACATGTGTTTCCAAACACTTGATGATTTTGGTGACGAAAATGTTGAGGCATGAGCCTTAGCCCCTTTATAAAACTGATGGTTGTCTGGATGCGATACCATTCCAATTTTATCGTACAACCACAATACCCAAAGATTGGGTAGGGCTTGACTGGAAACATATATACCTTAGTATTAGTTCCCTCCCGGCCATGGTCTGAGCTGAGGCTACCTTGTGAAGATTGTCCACCTGTGCAGTACCCAAGATGACAGTGGTCATGGTTGGGAGGCCAAACTCACAGGAGAGGTGCTTATACTAGGGCGTGTAAGGTTGGGATTGATTATCCGCATACTTAGTATGGTGAATTCAGGATTTGTTCCTGACGGATGTATCGAATGTTGTGGTGAAAGTGTACAATCTCTATAGAGTGTCAAACTATTCGAATAGCCGCGTCCGCGGTTATGGACAGTTGGAGTGGCCATACTGTTCCCTTGTCAGACTTTTCAAAATGACTTGTGAAACGAATTGAGACTTTGACTTGACCACAACAGAGTTGTGACCTGAATTATAAGATCCCAATTAGGAGTTATAAAATTGTGACTAGCTTTGGAACTGAGTAGAGATAAACCTGGCTTTTTGCAAAACAACCCTAGAGCCTAGTGTCCTATTATTCCAAAAAACCCCTTACCTGTTAGTATTAGTTTGTGAGTACTTAAAGAGTACTCATGGCTTTGTACCTGGCAATTCCCATGGCCAGACTATGAAGAGGAGTACATGGAAGATGGACCCCAGGAAGGTTACGACAACTAGGATCATCTCCCATCGTCAGCATTGCCTGTGATCCCGAAGATGGAGCTTCGCCTATGCTATCGTTATTATTACGTATTCCGCTGCTTGATGTGTATTGAGAATTGGATCATGAGATCCCTATTCGTGTAAGATCTTATGTATCGTTTGTAATGGATGAAGTACTATGGTATCCAATTCTATTATGTCTCACAAAAATGGTAATCCTGGGATTGCGATGTATGGCATAACAGGCATCTAGGATTGAAAAATCCGGGTTTTAACAGTTGTGTGTGAGCTAAATGGGGAACCAGTTAGGCAAGAATCACTGCTCATAATAGTGTTTGATGTTTGTTTGATTTGCGTCTGCAACCTGTTTGATGAAATGGTCACATGAAATCAAGTTTTGAATTTTGAAATGATTTTTCGTGGGTTTGCTAGATTGGTGCTGGTGAGTCTGCAGATGCTTGGGTTTTGAAAGTTGAGCTTGTTTGAGTAGTTTTTGAAAAAGTGGGATCTTCCAATATGATAAAGATTCAATTTTGAATTGTCATTTAAACTATGCATTTGAAAGTTTCTGGATGATCACAAGGTGGGCCTTGATACCTTGTTATGAGTACATTCAAGGGCTGCAAAGATCCAGAAACGTTTCTGTTAGGTTCTGAAAGTTTGAGACAGCCAAAGTAGGCATGGGAGTTAAATTGGTCAAAATGACCATTCATTTCATATATGTGTTTTGATTTACTTGTCTTTAGGAAAGGTGTGGGAAATGTTTTAGATGATGTTTATTTCACCTAAGAAACAATTTACAAGCAATGGAACAAACAAACAAGGTGGTTTTAAAGGATTTCAAAATCCATGCATACACATATGCATGCATCCATGATTTCATTTAGAAAAGTTTTTTGTTAACCCTAATTTTGATGATTAGAATTTGATGATCCAAGCTTAGTATTTTTGGGATGTTACAACTGGCAAAGAGAAATAATGTAGGATCTCAAAAATATTTATTTTTGAGTTGGAAAGGTGGGATATGAGATGGATAACTCAATTATGCATTGATATTGGAGAAAAACAAATAGTTTGATAATCCAAATAATTGCGGGAATTATTTGGGGATTCTTATATCCAAGGTGGATGATGTGGACTTGATGTAGGCATCAATATCAACCTTGGTTTTGAAGGAAAGTGGTGGAAAGGATGGAAACTAGATAAGGGAGAATCTAGGGTTTTGTTATTCTGATGCCATCTAAACAAGGTTGAAGTAGGGAGCTCAGAGCTCACCTTGGTACAAGGGGTATATGGATGGATAGACCATGTCATATAGATGATCTTCGAAACAAGATTTGGGCTTGGTTGCATTTGAGGTGATCTAGGATAGATGGCAAACTTTGTTGAAAATAAGGCTGCCATAACAAATGCATCAGTTAGCCTCCTAAACCATGTGGGTTTAAGAAGCACAAGGCTACAATGGGAACTAGTGAGGTGGTAGTTGATAGTCCATGGTTAGTAGATCATAACCATGCAAAGAGTTGGTCAAGGGGAGAGGGCACATAGGTGTGGGCTTCTGCCAAAGTAGGCAGGATGATAAGATTTGCAGAAAAGATTATTATCTTAACTACAAAACCATCATGGAAGAGTGGGAGATGGAATGGTTTAGCCCAGGGCAGGAGTGGGCCTTGGTAGTACTAAAGATGTACTACAAGATGGTTCAAGTACATTCTCAAGAATGCACATGGGTTGAAAAAGGTAGATCTCCAAAGATGGTATCTAGATAAGAAATCCAGACAGCCATTTTGCCGGATTTGGGGATTTTGACTAGAGTGCAAGTGTAGATGATTTTGAGAGGATGCTAGGTTCCAAACTCATGATCCTATGGAGGATGTTTATGTGGGGGATAAGTATATATTATCCCTTCTTAGATTGGGTCTTCAATGAGTTGGAAACCATCCAGAAGGTTTGTCCTAGGACTGATGTAAGCAGGAGAGGAGATGATCACTTGAGTGGCTTAGGATAGATCCAGACTTGGATGCTTAGCTTGAGAGTGATGATCAAAAACAAGGATTGGGTCCTAAAGTCTGAGCTACTAGATTAGCTCAATCTAGATCCTAAGCAAACAAGGCAATCAGCAGATCAAGCCAATTCATCAATCAGCATATCAAGGCAATTCATCAATCAACAGATCAAGGCAATTCATCATAACACTTATCTAAATACTACTAGGGTTACCATCAAGCCTAGCTTTATGTAAGGTTGGTTATGTTGAAAGGGGTTTAGTTTTGAAGTGATATAAGTACCATCTTGGTATCGCTACCAGGAGTTAGATGAAAAGGTTTTAATAAAGGTTTTGGGAAAACCTAGAGATAAGAGTAGTTGAAGGTTCTTTCTTGAAAACAGAAGGAGATAATATATATGTCTCCATAGTTTTGTTAGTAGAAACTAGTGAAGTATTTGGTTGATTCAAAGTCATCTTGGCTCAGGTTTTGGAATGACAGAACATTCGAGAATATAAAAGATGAGCCAAGACATCTCTTTTGTGAAATAGTTTTTGTATACTAGCGTTGAGATGAGGAGCAACACAACTAATACACAAGCACTTGCTTGAGCACAAGCAAGCAAGTAAACACACAATACAAGAAAATGTTTTTGTTTACCCTGATTTTTGCCTTCTGGACATTTAATCAGGGTTGCTGAAATTGGGATGTTATAGATAATCCAAATAAAATAAAGGGATAAAGAATATCCAAATAAAATTATATGGCCTTAACCAAATTCAATTCTATTTAAATGAAGAAAAAATCCCTAACATAAATGATTAATTAAATCATGGAAAAAATATTGGAAATTGCCAAGTGGATTAAAAGTTATCTAATTGACTTAAAAAGAACAAAGAATTATTTGAATAAAATTTATATAGGTTTAAAACCATATTTAATAAGGACAAATGCCAATTTAAATATTAAATCATATTAAAAATATTTTAATAATTCAAAGTGAATTATTTACACTAATGAATTAATAAAACCTACTGGAAAGGTTTGACAAAAATTGGACTTCAAATAAAAGTTTGAAACATTTAAATAAAATAATATGGGTTGGACACATATTTAAATCCTATTTAAATAAAGACAAGTGCCTATTTTAAATAAATAATAAACCATAAATGAATAAAGGAAAAATTATTTTAAAATGGACTTTAAATACATGTTTAAACAGTATATAAACATACTGAAAAGTTTGGAAAAGATTTGAAATAAAAGGGTGTTTGAAATCATTTTGAATAAATTGAAAACAGGAATCAAAAATAGAAAAAGAAAGCAGAAAAAAATGAAAACAGACCCCAGCCCAAAACCTAGCCCAACTAAGCCCAACTCGTAGCCCATCTCCCTCCCCCATGCGAAACGTTTCTCACTAGTACCCGCACCCACGCATACGCTCACTACCGAACCCCACCGGACCCCTTCTCCTTCGCTGACCGCGAACCCCACAGCTAGGTCGTCGTCTCCACCCCGCAGACCCGTTCTTCCCCAAATCCCCAGCCATTTCCTTCCTTGATTCGCGTCGATTAATTCGCATCAATGCCGCGATAATTTCTCACCGTGACCACGCCATCTTAAGCGCTCACGTCCCCTCTTCCCTTTCCCTCACTTGCCGCTCTCACTCTGCCCCCAGGATGCCCCAATTCATCCTCACATCGCCACCGCCCCGACGACCTTCCCCGGCCGATTCCGGCGAAGCCAGACCACCTCCCACTCCTTGGCACCCACTAGCTTGCTCCCCATCGTCAGGCGCACCTGCCCATAGCCCCAACTTGGCCGTGCATGCCCTAGAGGCTCGGCAACGTCGACGCCAACCCGCCACCATCTTCGTCTTCAACTCCGTCGATCTCCCCTAGTAAAACCTGACCGCGCCTCCCCCTCTCTATGATGTTGGTGCCTTCGTATCTCTCTTGCGCGTCTAACGCCGCCCTCCTTTGGCTTTTTCGTAATTCGTAGCCTCCCCTTCGTCGACGAACAGAGCGCCCACGTCACAGAAGCTTCTCCGACGAGCAATAGACGATGAACCCGTGTGCCCCCTGCCTCCCCACGAGCATGTTGAGCATTAGTAATCCACGGCGAACACGGTGATCATATCCTCCCTCTCCCTCGCTTCTTGGAATAGCCAGAACACCGCAGCCCGAGCGCTGCCGCCGCGCAGCCGTCGCCAGCGCCGCCCATCTGTGGTCGCTGAAGTCTGAGCAGTTAGATTGTAACCCAAGCGTTGTGATAGATTGACATAGAACGAATCATTATGCTCAATCAGAGCCATGCGATGCACTTTAGATCTAACGATCCACAGAACGCGATCCTGCCAAATCGGTCTGTGTTGTAAAAACCAGAAACATTTCTATTAGTTGTTAGATTTTGTAAAATTCATAACTTTAAATATACACGTCCAAAATTTACAAATTTTATATCATTGGAATCAGGAAAAAGAATACTTTGCAAGCATGCCCTTTGTTTAATATTTTGCTTCTAGAAAATTGGTGGTTTTACAGAAACATTTCTAGGATTATTTAGAGTATAAAAATTATTCTAGAAATGATTTTTGAGTAAAATCTTTTGAAAATGTTTTTTTGAACCTACTGACCATAAAGACCAACTTTTGGATTTAAAAGTATCTTTTATGACACTAAGGAATTATTCCTTGAATAAAAAGCATTTCTGGTAAAACAAATTGGTGCAATTAATTTAAAAAGGATTTTTAAAGTGAAACCTTTTATAAATGGATTTGTTTTAAACAATTTTACCATAAAAACTAACATTTTATGTTTAAAAATATATTTGGCAAACACTAGAAGTTATTACATTGATTTAAATCATTTCTAGAAAGACAAAATGATTTAAATGGCCTATTTTCACTAACTTGATTTTCAATGGTTTTGCCACTTCTATAAATGACCAATAGGTGTTTTAAAATGTTTATAACCTATTAGAAACCACCTTTCCAAATAAAACAATCTTTTGCATGCTTGCATGCATTGTTTTGTTTTCTTTATTTAATGTGGTGAATTGCTTGAATGCTAGATTGAATTTGTGCCTTGATTGAATTGTAGTGAAATTTGAAGAGTGTGACTACTGCAAAATCAAGGAGTGAACTTATATTCTCTACCAAAAAGGCAAGTGGTGCTTCATATTTTAGTCCCAATATTTTGACTATGCATTAGTGATATTTTGAATGATGTTTTTGCTAAGTATCTATATGTTATGCTTGGGAAATCCTAGTATATGATGCGTTAGTAGAATTTTCCCTAAGTTAATATTCTTTCTACTATTATGCTTAGCCTATCTAGTAGAAAACAAGGGTGGATTATATTCATTCTATGAAATATTTCTAAGTCTATGACTTGAGTTTTGTTTAATAAAACAACTATTTGAATGAATCTCCTGGGTGGAATGGTGTGAATGGATTATGTTGAGTGGTTACACAGGGCCCCATATTTATGCCCTACCCTAGTGTATATCACATGTGGAAAGCCACCCAGGAACAAAGAGATTTGAGATGCCATATGTTAAGAAGTTTCTAGTGCAGCCACATGGCAATATGGGCTCTACCTGGATCATATAGGTTGCAATAACTTAGCCCAATGGACAGTTGGTGGTAGGGGGTGATAGGTTTGGGAACACGTACATTTTGGTCTAAGGGAAGGATTCTGAAAGATCTTGTCTTGATGCATGTCGAGTTTTGTGGGGAAAGTGCACCACCTCTCGAGAGGTTAAAATCTAAGTACTTAGGCGTGTCCCCGGCAATGGACAATTTGAGCATCAAGACATGGAAGTTATCAAGGATCTCCTCATCCCAATTTCTAAGTTAAAATATTGTGGTTGAACAAGGGTTAAAGGATTTCCAATGTCTATTGGTAGATGCCTTGGGTGATTTTGACAAACAAAAACTTAGTTTTTTCAAATGATAAGGAAAATCTATTTTGAGCAAAGCAAGCCTAAGATCCACTTAGCCAAATGCATATAGATGATAGATACCACTATTCTACCACAGTATCACTTGCCAATACAATTCAAATGTATTGACCCTTGTGGCTATAACTTATTATGTTGCAGGTTTGTTTGATGTTAGTAAAGTGTGTTGATTAGGATTACAAGTCTACAACCAACATGATTGCATATGGCACTTTGAAGATGAAGGACTCCATGCTATATAGTCTCCATTGTAATGAGATAGCCAAATGAGCTATGTAAGATGTAATGAATTATTTTATTCCTTGTTATAAATTTGTATTATGACCTTTGTTTATTGATATTACATCTTAAATTGTGGATGCTAGCTATTTATCCAGAGACTAGCATTGTAAACACAAGGATCTCTACCTTTTAAGGTTGGGACCTCTACAGAAGTGTTTTTCATTTTATTTTATTTTTTGCAAAGGAGAAAAAGGCTATCCATGGGAGGGTGGGGGGTTGGAGTTGGTGCAGGGTACTTAGCCGTAGGCCACTAGGGCTGCAGTTGACCCAGCTGCTGCAACACACATACCCATAGCGCACTAGGTCAAGGTGCGCTACGACTAAGTTTCACACCCGTAGCACGTGCACCACATATGTGTGGATTACCTATAGACGTTTCCCTAGTAGTGATCACCCCAAGATTCTTCTTCCACAGGTGCCGTTTGAATCCACCAATCGCTTAGATACTTTCTTGGATCATGTGCATCGTGTGATACTGCAGAAGATTGCTATTTGTGAAGTTCCCACATTTTCTGGGAGATATCAATATTGTACTCTAGTTTCCCTTTTTGACTTCTTCGTTCTCGTTCATCACGGCCATCAAGATGTATGGATAGTTATTACGAATGAGACCCTGACCTATTTTAGTTACACCATTGTAATTATCCACAAAAGACTTGTGTTCGCCATAACCGACATTGGCAGCGTTATGTAACATCCCACTTATAGCAACCCTGAATTGTTTTCTACAATGCAAAAATCTCGAGGAACAAAAAAAATTCCTTGTTAAGTGATTGCAATGTTTGCTAGCTTGTTTGTTTGTGCTTATGCATTTTATGGTGTAGCAGATGATTTACTCCTTATCTCAACCTCAGTTTACAAAAGCTATCTAACAAAACTGTCTTGGCTCATTTTACATATTCTCAAATGTTCTGACAATCCTAAAACCTGAGCCAAGATGCCTTTGAAACCCTAAAAAGTTTTAGTATCTTCTATTGACAAAATTATGGGGATCTATATGATATAAGCTAAATATGTTTTCAAGACAGGAACGTCAACTACTCCCATCTCTAGGTTTTCCAAAACCTCTTTATAAAGCTTTTGAATTCTACTCTTGGTAGGGATACCAAGGGCTCTCACCTTATTCAAACTCCAACATTTCAAAAATACCCATCTTTACATCAGGCTAGGCTTGATGGTAACCTTAGTAGTAGTTTGATAAGCTTGATAAGATGAATTTCCTTGTTCTGCTGTTTGATGAATTGATTTGATCTACTATATGTGATGACTTGTCTGCTTAGGAAGTAGCATGAGCCACCCTAGGATCTCATCCTTTAGGATAAAGCTAAATCAATAATTCAAATCCTAAGAAAGTCCCCTAAGCTCGATCTGATATCTAGTCACTAGAGTGAGCATCTCATCTCTTAACCAGATCAATCTAGGGTTAATCCCTTCTGATAGCTTCCAACTCAATGAAGGCCAAATATAAGCATCGATCCTTTCTACTAAATAAAAACTTCAACATCATCCACTTTATCATCTTTTTTAAACCTAGCATCCTCTCAAAATCATATCCTCTTGTATCCTAGTCAAAACCCTAAATCTGCCAAAATGGCTGTATCAAAAAGCTATCAACATCGCATCCTTGAGTCCTTGCCTTTCTCAACCCTTGTGCACTTTTGGAAATGCACTTCAACCATCTTGTACACCATCTTAAGGACTATAAAACCCCACTCTTTCCCTTGACCAAATCATCCTTTGAACCACTTGTTCTTGATGGGTTTCTAGGCAAGGAAAGGATCTTCTCTGCAAATCTAGTTAACATGCCTACTTTGGAAGAATCTCACTTCCCCATGTTATCTTATTTTTACCAACTCCTTGACTGGTTGTGATCTACTAACCATGGTTTATCAACCCATTCTTCCCTTGTTTCCAATGGATCCCTGTTATTCTTAAAACCTCATGGTTTTTTGGGATAAATGATAATCTGGTATGGCAGACTTAATTTCAACAAAGTTTTCCATCACTTCTATTCTACTTCAATTATAACCAAGCCTAGCTCTTTGTACAATGAACATCTATATAACTTGTTTTATCCGTCCATCTATACCTTGCATCAAGGTGAGCTCTGAGCTCACTAATACAACAAGGTTTAGGTAGTATGAAAGTATCAATGCCCATGATCCTCTAATCCTTGCTATCCTCCAAAATCCATCTTGATTTTCAATACCCAAGGTTTCTAATGATGGTTACTTCAAGTTGACATAATTTTACTTGGGAATATAATTTTTTCAAATTTCATCCATAATTAATTTGGCTCTAAAACTAATTATTTCCTTCATTGACCAAATCTTCAAAAACTTCTCCTATAAAGGAAAGTTTGATTTTCTCCAAACCACTTTTCCAACTAAGGGCACACTTGAGGCCTATATATCATATCCTATCTCCCCATCCAAAAATTATTTATTTTTTCCCTTTTTCTTAAATGGCAGAACCAAGAAATAATAGCTTAAAAATAATTTTCCATCTAAATAAATCCTAGGAAAATTCTCCAAAGTGTAACATGGTATTCAATACCATCTCATAGGAAAAACCAACCTATTCCAATGAAAAAATATCAAATGAGCCTCTGAAAATCAATTAAGCACTTCTTGATTAAATGATTCTAACTAGATGATTCTAACTAGACTTTAAATCCTTTGAAAAATCTCAAACAATTCCTAGTGTTATATTGACCCTATCTACATACCAGTTCCTTTCCCCTAGCTCACCCAAGTCAATATGTTAGACTACCTTCATAACCATTGCTTTGATAAAATTTGCAAAGTAATCAAATCCACTAATCAAAAACCCACAAAACCTCCACCAACCTAATCCACCTAACTTGTACAACACACCTCACACCCTGGTCGACCACCACTATAGCACCATTGTAGCAAACCCTCTTCCCCTTGTATTTGGTTCTTGAAGGAAGGGGATATGCACACATGGGTCATATCTCGCCTTTATTTTCTTGCAGTTATAACAGGTTAACCCTTACTCTCTAGTCGAGCTGATGAACCCACACCAATCGCCTCCACATCCCCTCTCCCCCAATGGCCTTCCTTAGCACCCACACAACCTCTAGTTACTTTCCATGTGAAATAAAGGAGGGAGAGAAATATCCTGCAGGACACCACCTCCAAGACCCACCCTGTCTCCTTGTGGACCTAACATGACCCCAGCACCTCCCCATCAACTAACCAAAGCTCCACACCCTCCCCATTATTCATGGACCGAGTGCACCCTAAGCCACCTCCCTCAAGTTTATATGCCCCAGGCCACCCCAGCACCCCCCTCTAGCTCATTTCACCCCCAAACCTTCTCTGAGACACCCTAGATCCACATCCACTCTTTCCTAGGCTTCCCCTACCCAGGAACCCGAAGCTCCCTCCCATGGAGATGTGAGGAAGGAGATAATCATATAAGGGCTACATTGCCTATTATCCTTCCACTCTTTCTCTGGCCCTTCCCATCACTAATCCCCAGCTAATCCCTCCCTTCTTGGTGACATGCAGGCGCCCAGGAGGCATCTCCGTCAAGCTCCGCAAGCAACCGTGCAGGCCCGCGCATGTAGCCTCAGATCCACCGCCAACCAGGCCTTCCCATCCCTCGCCAAGGTTGTCCTCATTCACCGAGTTGCCTCCCCCATCTCTCATCCCTGCTAGGCACCTCAGGTGAGTGCCCCACTCCTCTACGCCTCCCTAGGGTTTCTACCCCTCCGCCGGTGTCGAAAGGAGGAAGACAGAGTTAACCATCGATCAAGACTAGATCATGTGGCTAACGCTGGCTTGTACCTCTTCGGGGTCCTTCCGCACTGGCGGTCTAGCCCCACGTGGCGGGATTCAAACCCTAGCTCCCACTCGCTGTCGATGTGAGTTGGGCCCGCCAGACGTGAGCTGGCCCAGTTCGCCTCAAATCCAGCCATGTTGCTCCTGACTTCTTCAGTTTTTCAAATAGAATTCCAAATATGCATTTTCCTTGTTGTTTTAAATCAAGAAGGAAATGGAAGAGAGGGTAAATTGTCCAGTTCTAATTCTTATCATGTTCCTATATGTTTTTACTAACATGCAGAGCCAACCCTTGTCCAAAAATAATTTGCAATATTTTTCTAGAGATTAATCTACTAAAAAGTATCAAGATTAGTAAAGAAATTATTCCAGAGATTTCCACATATCCAAATAAGGTGGAATCTCCTTACTCTGGAAGGTATTGAAAGTAACTATATTATGACATTGGTCCCATGCAAAGTGGATCTATATTTTCCAAAAATAAAAAATAACAATATCAACGAATTTAGGCACTATATAAATTCTCTAGGTCAATATGCAATATATTTTGGGTTGAATACAATTCTGAGTGATGTGGTACTTCTATCTAAACATAGGAGCTCAAGATTTATTGAGCCCTAGTTGATTTTTTAATAATTTATAACCTTCTTCCTGTAGTTGTTATCTTGTAAAATCATTCTAGTAACTACCCAACTCCAAAAAGGATGATTCATATTCCTACTAAAAGGTATTTGGAATAACTACCCAATGTACTTGGTCTCATGTCGTTTGGACCTGTAGAATAATTATGGTTAAAAAGACAAAAGGCTTGCAAAAATGCCTTTCGGAATTTTCCAAGGGCATTCTAGTAATTGTTTTGAAGTGTTTCCAACTTTCAAAAATCACAAATTCAAATATATACAAAACTCTCTAAGGAAAAAGTTTTTGCGCTCCATAACTTTTCTGGTGATTTATTCACCTAAAAGTGTTACTTCCACTAGAATAATAATAACTAATTAAGGAAAGATGATAAAATCATGAAACCACTTTTGTTGGCCTGGGTATTGGCTTCCTTTAGTCAATAGACAGGTAATATTAACGGCCAAACAAGTAATTTACAGATGTTGTGCCTATAAACTACATATATAACAAAATAAGTGATCAATACTATGCTTGCCTCATGTATACAATCATATCATTCGGTATTTAGAGAAGCAATAGTCAGAGGAATCGAGAAGTAACACTCTATGAAACATATAACTATTGGATCTCACAACTGCATAGTGTGGAATTGATTTAATCATTACCCAAAGAACATATCGCCTTGGACCAAATGCAAGTGAACCATTATGGAGTACTAATTATGTACGTTAGCTAGCCATGAATAAAGCAACTAAACATCTTGTGTCTCGTATAAACTATACAATCAATTCAATATGGGTATCCTAGAGATATATAGTAATGGGAAAGACTTTATTTTTGTAAAACTCAGATGAACAAAGTAATGACCAAGCACATCAGACTAAAATGAAGGACTAACCATAGAACTCTGTGGTGTCACACATCAGCTCATGTTGTTGTCGGTGAGCTCGTTGAAGTAGATCAGTGCGTTTCCAGTGTGGCGTTGGTGAACATTATCGTGTGCACTTCACAACCGTGGTGGGTGAAGTAGATCCGATGCGGTGTGGGTCAGGTTTGGTGAACAAGGGAGTTGACGCACGTCCCGTGCTAGGATGAGGGAGTTGGCCCATGTCGAGGTTGATGAAGAGCTTACAGTTGCTTATGGCCGCTCTATTAAACTTTAGGCTAAAAAGAATGTGGTTCCGATGTGCGTGGCGGCGTGGGCTAGGGTGGTGGGGGTGGGGTGGGAGGGTGTTAGAGCAAGTCCAGCAGTTCCCTTATCATCTCCCATATAAAATCTATTTTGATAAGGAGGGAGTAGTAGTAATTGAAAATTCTTAAAATAGGGGTTATCTTTTGGGAGAACTCCTAGAGTCGGGCAATTTTTCGGGGAGAGTATTTTTAGGGGAGTCCAAGATTCTTAGATATAGGGAGAAATTTTAGGTGAACTCGTGGACTCTATTGAAGTAGTAGTACTCTATTACCATTGATTTCATATTTTAAAACATTATTTCGTACCTATTGACAAGACATCTACGACAGGAACGGTTGTCGAGCAGTCGGTGCGTGAGGGAAGATCATCGATTTCCATGTAATTTACTACTACACGTGATGCGCGATAGTATGAACTGCATATCTATAAATGGTACTCCGCGAGGGGATATACACAAGATCATAGTACTTATTTTCATATTCCTAAGCTTGCGGATACTGCAAATGATTTCATAATAGTTCGAACAACGTGATTACAATCGCTACTAGCTACTAGAATGATGATAGTTATCCCAACTACCTCATGCCTCTAATTAACCCTACTACCCCATGCATCCAATTAACCCTAACAATAATTCGAACATTGCGATTATGACCGCGATGAGGATAGGAATGATATTGAATGCATATTGTAGGATATCTTTTGATCTTCCTAATTAACTCATCTGTCTAGATCTTGTGTCTATGGATGATATCTGCGATTTGTAGCTCCATTTGCATCTTCTCTTATTTTATTCTATGCTTCTCTTCTCCATTCCCATTCTTTGCTAAATCTATCTTCATCATTTCTTGATCCATCTTCGTTACCTCATGGGATTTATTCTTCTTGTCTCTTTTTAAGTTCGAGTCTTCAGTTACCAGCATTCTTCCTGAAATCAAATTACATCAGCATGATTTCATAAAAATAAGATTGCAAATGAGAAAATATTTTAAGGAGAGCAACCACGTGAGGAGTGCAATCTTCATGAAATCATAAGTGTACCTCGTCAGAATATTCAGGAGCGTAGTAGTGTGAGATCGAATGGACCAGAGGCTGTGTCGAGGAGGAAGCGCAGTAGTGGGTCTAATGGTGGCGGCGGCAGGTCTGAATATGGAGCTCACCTCCGCTCAAATGATGAGTACCGGCCATTAGTGGGCAGCACATAAGGAAGGAGGGAAATTTACAAATGGTGGTCTATATGTTCGAATGGTTAGAAAAAGAAGTCGTTGAAGAAGAAAATAAGGGGTGTAGATTTTGATCTAGTAATATAGAAGGGTTAGTAGTATTAAATTATACTAGTGCCTTGCACGTGAGTATCAGTGGGATCTTCTAGATGCTACAGTGGACAAGATTCAATAGTTAGCAATTTTTAGATTTGCAAATCTTCATCAAAGAGTCAAAGTTCAAAGTTATTTGTACAATATATAGTGAAGAGTAAGTTGCACGTACGTTCCTTGCACACGTGAGAATCAGAAAATAGAAGTATGACATATAATTTTTATATATAACTATAATAGGTGAAGCTAAAAAATAATTATAATTTTGAGCCTCATCCATAAACTATCGGGTGTATATTTGGTTCTTGTACTATGTATTATGTGAAAATCAACCTATTAGCTACCTAATACCAGATATATATGCTCTGGATAAATGACGAAGAAGATTCCAGAATTATTGATAAGTGTGTTTTGAGGTTTGTGCATAGCGATCATTGTGCTAAAGATTATCAACAGAGAATCTTCCAGATGCTAGAATGGATAGAAGATCCAACGGTTTACAAAGTTGGGATTTGCTAGTCGATCTTGATCCAACAGTAAACAAGGTGGTAAGATTATATAATAGGTAAACATCACAAAATTTAAAATTTATATAAAGTATGGTTGTATATTTGGTTCTTGTAGTTTGTATCATGTAGAAGTCAATGTTTATTATTAGATATACCTAATACTTGAAAATCTTGGTAACATGGTCTAGATAAATGACGGAGAAGATTAATTCTTGAATAATGGAGAAGATTAATTATTGAATGATGGAGAAGTGTTTTGAGGTTTGTGCATTGCATTCATTGTGCTAAAGACTATCAATAGTATCTTCTAATAGATGCTAATAAACTGGAAAGGAAGATCGGACGACTGGCAATGTTGAAATTCATGAGTCCTAATCCAACGGTCAATATTCAAATATAATCGTATGCTATATAGTAGTAAGATAAGATAGGGATTTAAGGTATAGGTTTTAGTGGTTCAGGGTTTAGGGAATTTTCAATAATCTTCAAGCTTTATGCTTATATTCATGGAATAGGATAGCGTTACCTCATTTTAATGAAAGTATCTCAAATTTTGATCTATAAGTGCATGATACCTGCTTCGTTAGGGTCTATGTGGGTTTAGGGTTTCAGTTTTAGGGGTTGTTTAGGGTTTATGATTTAGGGAATATTCAATAATGTTCAAGCTTTATGCTTATATTCGTCCAATAGAATGTCGTTACCCAATTTAATTAAAGTATCTCAAAATTTGATCTATAAGTGTGCATGATAGCTGCTTGTTGGTGAGGTTTAGGGGTTTAGTGTTTCAGGTTTTTGGGTTTAAGGTTTTAGGGGTTTAGGATTTCGGGAATTTTCAATGAATTTCTACCCTGATGCTTATATTCGTGGAATAGAATGACTTAGAAACAATTTAATGAAAGTATCTCAATTTTTTATGTATAAGTGCATGATACCTGCTTGGTTAGGGTTTAGGGGTTGAGGGTTTATGGTTTTTATGGTTTAGTGGTATAGGGTGATGACCCACAAGTATAGGGGTGTATCATAGTACTTACAATAAATAGGAGTGTCGATCCCATCGAGGAACAAAAGGTGTTGACTAGTGGTCTGGAGCAGGAATTCTCTGTAAATAGTTAGCAAACGGATTTTTAGGTTTTTTTTGATAATGCGAAGAAATAAAGTGCAAGTAAATAAAGACAACAAATAATTGCAGGAAGTGTCCCAATCCTTTCTTAGCAAAGGACAAGCCGGTTGTATTACTTATGAGGACCAAACGTTCTCGAGGACACATGGGAATACTATCAAGTGCTTTCGCTTCATATACTTGATTAATCTTCTTTAGTTGGATAAGTGTTGTGTGGGTGAACTTGTGATAATGTACTGACCTTACTTGTACTAATACATACTTGTGACTAAACCCCTTGCAAGCATCCGCAACTACAAGAAAGTAATTAAGATAAAAACCTAACCACAACATTGAACTCTGAGATCTTACACTCCCTTGTGCAAAGGTTTCCTAATGGGGGTTCAGGTTTCTGTCACTCATGCAACCCCACAATTAGTAGCCTAATACACAATGCATTTCCCTAGGCCCATAAATGGTGAAGTATCATGTAGTCGACATTCACATGACACCACTAGAAGAATAGCACCACAACTTAAATATCAAACCATCGAATATTAATTCAACATAATTCCACTACTAACAACATGACTTCTCCCATGTCCTCAAGAACTAAAAGAACTACTCACAATACATCATATGGATCAATATTAGATATGACATGATGATGAATAACAATCTGAACATACACAATAATTCAATGGTGCCACTCACAAGCATCCACTACAAAAGTAATCAACACCGGGAAAGTTTCCCCTAAGAACTATGCAAGATTCAACACAATTGTTACATTGGGATGGAGTGGCGATGATGGTGCTAGTGTAGATGGTGGTTAGGATGATGATGATGATGCCAATGAAGTCTAGATTGATGACGGTGTTGATGGCGATGATCTCCCCTCTCTGGGAAGGAGCTTCCCTGGCAGAAATCTGCCTACCGGAGAGCTCTTTCTCTCTCTGTAGTTTCCGCCCCGCAGAGGCGGCAGAATCTTTTTGTGGTTGCTCCACGAGTATTAGGGTTTCAGGAGGAAGATATAGGCAAAGGGGGGTGGGCCAGGGTTGCCACACCCCTGCTAGCGTGGCCCAGGGTGCGCCCGCTCCAGGGGTGGTGTGGGCCCCCTGTGGCCCATCTTCGCCTCCCCTTCTGGCTTCCTTCGTCTTCTGGAAAAATAGGATTTTCCTTATATTTTCTGGAATTTTCTGATCTTAGCGAATATTGCATCTGGACACCGCTTTTTCCATCAGAATCCTAACTCCGGCAGTTCATCCTCCAAAAGTCATCCAACATGCAAAAATAGATGACATAACACAAGTATCACCTCTTAATATGAAATATATCAATGAATAGTAGTAAATTATGATATAGAATAGTGATGCAAATTGGACATAGCAACTCCCCCCAAGCTTAGACCTCGCTTGTCCCCAAGCGAAAACTGAGCTCAATAAACATGACCACAGGTTTATGGAGTGAAGTGTCAATAAAAAGAATACGGACAAGAAGCATCACACTTACCAATACACAACTCATAATAGAAAGCAACTCACCATTATATAACTTAACTTTCAATGAGTATGGGAGTCACAATAAAGAGGCATAAAGACAAATCATAATTGGTAATGGCAAACTTTTTTCTTGGTCAGAGAACAGATGACAAATCATACTTATTTTTCAAGCAAAGCTTTTGGAAGGAAGTTTATAAAAGGAGTCCTTTTTCTCAAACATAAAAGGCTTTTCACAATGATAGCTTTCAAAGTAATACTCATTTAGATAAGAACAATGTGCAAAACAAGGAAGATAAGAAACATGATTGAAAAAATCATCATATGAATGATTGAAACACAACAACTCAAATGCTTGCTGGAGATAGAAAGGAATAGGTTTACTGACTCAACTAAGAAGTAAAAGAAAGGCCCTTTGCAGAGGGAAGCAGGGATTTCAAGTTTCATAAAGAGCTTCCAAAAGATTATGGTACTTATTAGCTTTCAGCTCTCATTGCCCCTACCATAAGAATCTTGAGGTTCTTAAGGTTAAAGTGAACAAATATTGAGTATATGCTTGACAAAATATAAGTTGGCAATCTCATGTCTCTTGAGTACGAGGGCCGTTCATCATGCTACTCAACTTTAGTTACTGGTAAGTTCTTGTCATTGTAAGTATCTGTGTATCATAGAGAACCGCCAACAGGGTACCCCTTGTCCCATGACACAGGAGCTATCCCATATCAAAATGACAAGGAAACAAACAGTGAGCATCTCAACGATCCTTTATTTACCATAAGAATGGTGAATATATATTTTCCCTCTTCTTTTTTTCTGTATATATTTTTTCTGAGCATGCTTCATATATTGCTCACTATGGTGATGCTGCATTTTCCACCATGATTAGGCATGGCTTAGGCTAGCGGCCCATGCATTTGTCTAACACACATACATAACTCCATGGACTTACAAGCTCCCCTTTTATTTCACACCGCCGACATCCGCAAACAAAAGATTATTACATCAACGGGGTAGATATTTATAGGTGTTGAAGGCATTCCCCGTGACAGCATGGTTCTGCTAATTCCCAACTTATAAGTGCAATAATATACAACATAGATGACACAATGGTTCAAGTTTATTAAGGGCAGGAAAATAAGGTGTTCCATCAAGTTCGTGAGAGCTTTTCTAACTAGTTTTCACATAACAAAAGAATTTTTAATTTGGAAGATAGATGAACTTGAGAATTTACTTGGAATAGCAATAATGCTAATAGGTAGATATGGTGGACACAAATGGCACATGTTTAAGTTAAAGGATTGGATGCATGGGAAGTATTCCCTCTTAGTACAAGTTTTTGGCTAGCAAGGCTGGGCGGCAAGCGAAGAGTTGAAGATAACAAGCAAACATACAAGTGGTAAAAACAAACGTGAAATATTCCTTGAAAACACGAAAGATATTAAATAAAGAGTACTGAACTTATGAGCCAATCAAGAAAGAAATAAAATGATATAAAATACCTGTAAGGGCTTTTCTCTTTTCCTTTCAAATCTCAAAAAATGTTGCTACTGACCAGAGCTCGGTTTGCCAAAACGAATTTAGATATACTTTATGCTCAAAGTGATACCAATACTAATCAACAAGATCAATCATATAACAGAGATAGCAAACTAAAAATAAGAAGTGCAAAAAGTAAATTATGGAACTTCTCATTAATATTCCATAAAGGCACTCACACCAAGGGATACATAGATAACCAACTAGAGGACAAATACTTCCACAATGCAAACCATCCTATATGATAACTTCTTTATTCAAAATATGACTCTACTAAAAAGGTAAAAAATATGAAAGATAATGATGTGATACCGCTACACTCCCTAAATCTTGGAACAAACCAAGGGGATGCGAAAACCTGATGACGAATTACTCCTTCGGTGGTGGTGGTGTTCCCTTGTTAAACTTTTTAATCAGCTTCCTCAAATCCTCAATCTCGAAGGTTAGAGTACGAATCAACTCTAAATTATGCTCAATGCAGTTCATGATCATGTCAGACCGAGAATCCCAGTCCTTGTGATTCTTTCCCCACTCTTCCTCCTTAGAGTGTTCTTTCCCTGCATGGTTAGAACGAGACATATCCCAACTAGAGGGCAACTTACCTTTGGGAAACTTTTGGAATTGATGCTCATGTATAAGAGTATGTAAGGGATTCTTGGCGCGTGGAGGAAGTTATTGTGGAGCGAGGCAATGACGCGGAGTTTCCCTCCTATGGACATATGTGTCGTGCTCCTGAGCTTGATGGGGTTGCCACCACTCCAATGCTCACAACGGTAGCACGGGTGTGCGGATTCTTGTCTTCCTCCACTTATTCTTCATCCTCAACCAAGATCTCCTCCTCCTGCTTGGTGTCTTGAAGATCATCTTCCACGGGTTTCTTGCCCTTTTCGTTGGAGGAGACCATGGTGCCTCTAAACTTGAGAATAGTTCCTGACAGAAACAGATCGAAACAAAGACACGACGAGAACACGATATACGGACCTCGGGGATTATATATTACGAAGTTTTACGACATAAGGAAGGTACAGGGTGAAAACGGGAAAGAGACGGGCTCTGGGGTGGTCACACCACCTAATGGCGCGGCCAGGGGGCCCCGTGCCACTAGGTGGTGTGGGCCACCCGGGCTCAGTTTCCTTCCCTGTTTTGACTTGTAACCTTCCATATGGAATAAAAACTTCAAAAATATAACATGAAGTTTTTTGTGAACCTTTAATTTCCAGCACTTTTACCTATTTGAAAACGCACTCTCAGGTTCCTTCTCTCTAACACTTGAAAGTTCCTTTCATACTAAGCTTCACACAATCTTTATTAGCAACATTAGTGTGTGCAAAATAAAGAACCGTCGGGTTCAAATTGTAGGGTTCGTAGCATAGAAAACAAAAAATTTCCTACGATGGGAACAACTATGTACCAAGATCTATCTACTAGATAAAAACAATGGTAGGATGTATATCTGTAGAGAACATACCCTTGAAGACCGACAAAGCTTAAAGAGTTAAACTCGTGGTTGATATAGACGATCTCTTGCCGATCTCAAGATCGAGAGGAAGTCCTTAGCCCCGCAACATAGCGGCGCATCCGTGCTTGCACACACGTCTGAGGCACCGAGCATCCTCCGCCTCCTAGCTCTAGCGATGCAGCGGAATCACAACTCTTTCTTGCCGAATAGCCACCGGAAACATGTATCTTGCTAGTCCGAGACCATGGGGGATAAATTCTAGAGGGGGAGAGAGATCCTTCACGAGGAGGTGTGAGTGAGAAGTGAGGAGGGGGTGCCTTTTATAGGAGATGGGGGGACCCCAAGGGGGTGGCCGGTGCATGGGGGCTGCCCCCTTGCCCTCCCCTCATTCATGTGGGTTGACACTCCACTCACAAAAATCCTTTCAATTCCCTCCACTCAAAATCCCACTCAAATTCCCATTAAATTTCCACCAAATTTAATGCAAACTCTCATTAAATAAAACTCCTTTTATTTATTCTGAATTTTTTCAATTGCTTTAATTACAAACATTCACATATAACCCCTTTCTAGTAGTTCATTTCACATGCAAAAACACTTGCTACAATTTCACCCAAAAACCTGTTTCTGTATCTAGTGAAATAAATTCATGCGCTGGTTATTCTTTCTGGCATGAATGTTTTGCTCCAATTGGATGTCGGTGTCTCTTAAGGGTGTCACCCTACGGTTCGCGAATAATACGGACATGATCGAGAGCCCTCTCCGATCAATAATCAGAAGCAGGATCTGGAGACCCATACTGACTCCCACACATTCAACGATGACTTTCTTGTGATCGTCGGAACCTTTTATGCTAATATATTAATACCTTTGTTTCACGATATATTACATGTCTGAGATTCGATCATCGCTATATCCATACCTAGTCTGATCTCGTTACTGACATGCACTCTTTTCTTGTTCCTGTGATATAACATGCTAGTGATCAAATCACTTGCTTGCAAGCTAACCAATGTGATATCACCGAGAGGGTCCAAAGTATACCTATCCATCATCGGAATGAAAAAATTCCACTCTCGATCCATGGGCCTCAACATAACACTTTATTAGTTTTGAACCAATCTTTATAATCACCCTGGTACGGTGTGACGTTTGATGTTATCAACAAACCCTTCCGGTGTTAGTGATTGACATGATATCATGGTATAAGGATTAGGATCACATCATAAGTTGTTATAGCAATATAAACTCAATGACTTTGATCATAATGCTATACTTTGGATAAATGTTCATCACACCATTACACTAATGTTGTGATCTCGTTATTAACAACATCCAATGTCCATGATCAGGAAACCTTGATCGTCTAGTTAATCAACGAGCTAGTTTATGAGAGAGGCATAACTAGGAACTATCTGTTTGTTTATTAAACACACATGTATTAACGTTTCCGTATTAATACAATTATAGCATGCAAAATAAACATCTATCATATACTTGGAATATACATAATAAACACTTTATTATTGCCTCTCAGGGCATATTCCCTTCAGTCTCCCACTTGCACTGGAGACAATAATCTAGTGACATAGTGATGAATCTAACACCCATGGAGTTCTGGTGTTGATCATGTTTTGCTCTAGGGAGAGTTTTAGTCAATGGATCTACTACATTGAGATTTGTATGTACTTTACAAATCTTTATATCTCCATCCTTGACATGCTCACGGATGGAGTGTAACAGACGCTTAATATGCTTGGAATTCTCGTGAGACCTTGGTTCTTTCGCATTGGGAATGGCACCATTGTTGTCACAATAGATCACCATTGGGTCCAACGCGCTTGCAACCACACCTAGTTCAGATATGAAATCCTTCATCCAAACCTCTTCATGAGCCGCTTCCGAAGCAGCAACATATTCGGCCTCCGTTGTTGATCCCGCCACCACAGGTTGTTTGGAACTCCTCCAACTAACTGCTCCGCCATTCATGAGAAATACGTATCTGGATTGAGACTTAGAGTTATCTGGATCAGTGTGAAAGCTTGCGTCAACATAACACTTAGTGACGAGCTCTTCTTCACCTTCGTACACAAGAAACATATCCTTAGTTCTTCGCAAGTACATAAGGATATTCTTGACCGCTATGCAGTGTTCCGAACCTGGATTCGATTGGTACCTACTAGTCAAACTAATAGCATGTGCCACATCGGGTCTTGTACATAGCATGGCGTACATTATAGAGCCTATGGCTAAATCATAGGGGACTTTGTCCATTATATCTCTTTCTTCCGTCGTAGCCGGACTTTGAGTCTTACACAATGTCTTGCCTTGCAACATAGGTAAGAACCCCTTCTTACTTCCGTCCATTTTAAACTTCTTTAAATTCTTATCAAGGTATGTATTTTGCGATAGCCCTATTAGGCGCGTAGTTTTATCCGTATAGGTATTTATGCCTAATATGTATGACGCTTCACCTAGGTCCTTCATTGAAAATTTGCTGTTTAGATAACTTTTAACATTGTTTAAAAGATCTCTATCATTTCCAATCAATAATATGTCTTCCACATATAATATCATAAATGCCACATTGCTCCCACTCACTTTCTTGTAAATACAAGCCTCTCCATAAGTTTGGACAAATCCAAACTCTTTGATCACCTCATCAAAGCGGAGATTCCAACTTCGTGATGCTTGCTTCAGTCCATAGATGGATCGCTGAAGATTGCACACCTTGTTAGCATCCTTATGATCTAAAAAACCCTTTGGTTGTATCATATACAACTCTTCTTCAATATTACCATTGACAAACGCGTTTTTGACATCCATCTGCCATATCTCATAATTGAAATATGCAGCAATTGCTAACATAATCCTAACTGACTTTAGCATCGCTATGGGAGAGAATGTCTCATCGTAGTCAACTCCTTGAATTTGTCAAAACGCCTTTCTGACAAGTCGAGCTTTATAGACGGTTACATTACAATCAGCATCAGTTTTACTTTTGAAAATCCATTTATTCACAACGACCTTTTGGTCATGAGGTAAGTCCACCAAGTTCCAAACTTGATTTTCATACATGGATTCCATCTCGGATTTCATGGCTTCTAACCATTTCTTGGAATACGGGCTCATCATCGCTTCTTCATATGTCACAGGGTCATCAATTTCATCAACCATGAAATTCATAACAGGGTTTCCGTAGAACTCAGGAGCCGCACGCGTCCTGCTAGACCTGCGAGGTTTGGTAGTACTCTCTTTTGGAGTTGCATGATCATTATAATTAGTTCCCTCTTTAACTGGTGAAGCCAACTCCGGAACGACTTCTGGCGCTGCGCTACTCGCCATACTTTGAAGAGAAGGTTCAATAACCTCTTCGAGCCCTACCTTCTGACTACTCACAACCTTTCGCGAGAAACTCTTTCTCTAGAAAGGATCCATTCTTGGCAACAAAAACCTTGCCCTCAGATCGGTGATAGAAGGAATACCCAATAGTTTCCTTAGGGTATCCTATGAAGACGCATTTTTCCGCTTTGGATTCGAGTTTATCCGGTTGAAGTTTCTTCACATAAACATCGCGTCCCCAAACTTTAAGAAATGACATCTTACGTTTGTTTCCTAACCAAAATTCATACGATGTATTTTCAACAGATTTAAATGATGCCCAATTTAAAGTGAATGCAGCAGTTCCTAGTGCATAACCCCAAAATGACAATGGCATGTCCGTCAGATACATCATAGATCGAACCATATCCAATAAAGTATGATCACGACGTTCCCACACACCATTTCGCTATGGTGTTCCGGCAGGTGTGAGTTGTGAAACAATTCCACACTATTTCATATGAGTGCTAAGCTCATAACTTAGATACTCACCTCCACGGTCGGACCATATAAATTTGATCTTTCTATTACGATGATTTTCCACTTCATTCTGAAATTCCTTGAACTTTTCAAAGGTTTCAGACTTGTGCTTCATCAAGTATATATAACCATATCTACTCAAATCATCCATGAAAGTAACAAAGTAACGATATCCACCTCGCGCCGACACACTCATTGGACCACATACATCAGAATGTATGATTTCCAATAAATCTGTCGCCCGTTGCATTGAACCGGAAAACGGTGTTATAGTCATCTTGCCCATAAGGAATGGATCACATGTATCAAATGATTCCAAAAGTCCATTCGAATGGAGCTTCTTCATGCGTTTAACGCCAATATGACCTAGACGCCAATGGCACATATATGCGGATATATCATCATTAAGTTTAATCCTTTTAGCATCAACATTATGAATATGTGTAACACTATTATCGAGATCCAATAGAAATAAACCATTCATCATCGGTGCATGCCCATAAAATATTTCATTCATATGAATAGACTAATCATTATTCTCGAATTTAAATGAATAACCACTTCACATCAAACACGATCCAGATACAATGTTCATGCTCAGTGCTGCCACCAGATAACAATTATTCAAGTTTATTACTAATCTCGACGGCAAGTGGAGAGGTAGAATTCCGACGGCGATCACATCAACGCTTGATACATTGCCGACACGCATCTTGACCTCACCCCTTGCTAGTGGTCGCTTGTTTCGCAGCCCCTGATCCGAGTTACAAATATTAGCAACTGAACCGGTATCAAATACCCAGGTGCTACTTCGAGCACTATTCAAGTACACATCAATAACATGTATATCATATATACCTTTGTTTTCCTTGCCGGCCTTCTTGTCCGCCAAATACTTGGGGCAGTTGCGCTTCAAGTGGCCAGTCCCCTTACAATAGTAGCACTCGATATCAGACATAGGGCCAACTCGGGGTTTCTTTTCAGGCACGGCAACCGACTTGCCGTCCTTACTTCCCTTCCGTTTACCCTTCTTGTCTTTCTTGAAACCAGTGTTCTTATTGATCATCAACACTTGATGTTCCTTCTTGATCTCCACTTCTGCAGTTTTAAGCATTGACAGAAGCTCGGGGAGAGACTTGTTCATGCCTTGCATATTATAGTTCATCATGAAGCTCTTATACCTAGGTGGCAGAGACTGCAGAACACGATGGATGCCTAAGTCAATGGGAATCGATATTCCCAAGGACACAAGCTTATCAGCGTAACCCGACATCTTGAGTACATGCTCACTTACGGAGTTGTGCTCTTCCATCATGCAGCTAAAGAACTTTTCTGAAGCATTGTAGCTCTCTACGGTAGAATGTGTGTCTAAAATCATTTTCAACTCACCCATTGTATCAAATGCATTGCCGTTTTCGAAACGCTTTTGAAGTTTCGGCTCTAGCCCATACAATATGCCGCAATGAACTAAGTTGTGGTCCTCCTGACGAGTCTGATAAACATTCTTCTCCTTGTCAGGGGCATCATCGAACGGTGGGGGGCCTAGCGGCGCTTCTAGCACATATTGCTTTTGTGCAGCAGAGAGGAGAATCCTCAAATTCATGGCCCATTCGGTAAAGTTGCTACCGTTCGTTGCGAGTTTCTCTTTCTCCATGAACACATTGAAATTAAAATCAGGTGGTGAAATCTACAACAGAATTTGTAAAGTTTATACTAAGTTTATGATAGATTGAGTTCAACTAATCCACATTATGAATGAACTCCCACTCAAAAAAGACATCCCTCGTGCCTTTTTGGTGATTACATGAACCAAATCCACTAAACCAAGTCTGATCATCACGTGAGTCGGTGTAGCTTCAAAGGCGAGCATCAAATGGGCATCATATCTACTATATGACTCATGCTTAACGTTTCAGTGTGTGTTCCAAGGCCATTTATGTACATGCTAGGCTCGCCAAGTAAGAACCTTAGTATTCGCGTGTGTAACTGTCTTACACCCGAAATATGTTCGTGGATCCAAGAACACCCGATCATCATGTGATGTCTTGGAGCTACGAAAACATAATCGGTGCATACTAAAGGAAGAACACATTCTTATCTTGATATTTAAATGAGGGATCATCTTATTATGCTAATAAAATGCCAAACAAGCAATATAAGATGCTCTCAAACATCACATGTTTATAAGTGAAATGATATGGTTCCCGCATATGATCTCTATCATGTGCACCGTGGTATGATCACTATCATACCTTTATGTGTAAGTCCAAGGTCTATGGAACTTACACGTTATGTGTGTTGTAAGAGTATCATCTCATACTTCTACTTACAACATTACCATATCATAACACTAGCCCAGCAACAATCTAAACTAGACGCCTCTAATTTATCCATTGCATGTTTTACGTGGCTTAGGGCATTCGAAGATAGAAACGTTCTTACCTACGAACATGAACCACAACGAGGATAACCAAATTGTTGACAACTCGTTGTAAATTAGATATTTACTATAGTAGGAGAGACAGACACCTGCTAGCCACTTATGCAAACTAGTTGCATCTCAAGCATGGAACAGGTCTCATGTGGGAGGACATGTAAAGTTTGTCCAGGACGCTTCATCCCACTATGCCACCAATATCCAAAATACAACTAAGAAGCAATAACATGATCATCATTGCCCACATACTCATATGTGTACTACCCGTGTAAAGCATCTACGCATAGATCCGGCTCTGATACCACTATAGGGTTCACAACATAGAAAACAAAAAATTTCCTACGATGGGTACAACTATGTACAAAGATCTATGTACTAGATACAAATAACTGGCAGATGTATATCCATAGAGAACATACCCTTGAATACCGACAAAACTTAACGAGTTAAACTCGTGGTTGTGATAGACGATCTCTTGCCGATCTCAAGATCGAGAGGAAGTATTTAGCACCACAACTTAGCGACGCATACGTGCTCGCACATACGTCTGAGGCACCGAGCAACCTCTCCGTCCTCACTCCAGCGATGCAGCGGAAGCACAACTCTTTATTTCCGAATATCCACCGGGAACATGTATCTCGCTAGTCCGAGACCACGGGGGATAAATTCTAGAGGGGGAGAGAGATCCTTCACGAGGAGGTGTGAGTGAGAAGTGAGGAGGGGGGTGCGTTTTATAGGAGAGGGGGGAACCCCAAGGGGTGGCCGGCACATGGGGGCTGCCCCCTTGCCCTCCCCTCATTCATGTAGTCACAAAAAATCCTTTCAATTCCGTCCACTCAAAATCCCACTCAAATTCCCATTAAATTTCCACCAAATTTAATGCAAACTCTCATTAAATAAAACTCCTTTTATTTATTCAGAATTTTTTAATTACTTTAATGACAAACATTCACATATAACCCCTTGATAGTATTTCATTTCACATGCAAAAACACTTTCTGCAATTTCACCCGAAAACCTGTTTCGATATCAACTGAAATAAATTCCTGCGCTTATTATTCTTTTCGGCATTGCTCCAATTGGATGTCGGGGTGTCTCAAAGGTGTGTCACCCTACGGTTCATAAATAATGCAGACATGATGACCCCTCTCCGATCAATAATCATAAGCGGGATATTTTTCAAGAATTTTTACAATGCAGCACAAAAATCTGTTCCATGACAGCAACTTCTCACAACTCACCTACTTCTCAAAAGAGGCTGATCTTGACACAAAAACCAAACAAAAAGGATAAGGAGAAGTTATTACAGAGGTAATAACTTCCAAGATTCAAAGAAACAAAGACCCAAAGCAAACTAAAATGGGTTGTCTCCCAAAAGCTCTTTCTTTATAGCCATTAAGATGGGATGAAATTTTCAATGATGTTCTCATAGGAGATATGAATTTGAAGTTACAGAGAGCATCAGGAAGAAAATATACAACACATTTGAGCTTAAACCACTTCCTATGTAGGGGAGTTTTGTATGAAAACAAATTATTGAAACAAAAGGCTACTAGCATAGGAAGACAAAACATGTGCAACTTCAAAGCTTTCAACATAAAGCGGTGAAACTTAATATTATTGAGATGCATAAAACCATGTTTCCCTCTCTCATAATAACTTTCAGTACCATTTTAAATAAAGTTAACAATATAACTGTCATAAGAAACATTCTTATCATTAGAATGAGCATACTTAAAATCATCAAAATAGGTCTAAGTTCATAAACTAGATCAATAGAAGCAAGTTGTTCAACCCTAAAATCCTCATTATGCAAACCATTTTCATAAGGAGCTTTAGCAAACATGGAAAAATTAAACTCATAAGATTCTCCATCAAACTTCATTAAATTTTATCCTTCTTACAATCTATAATAGATCCACAAATGTTCAAGAATGGTCTACCAAAAATGATAGGACATGTTTTAGTAGCTGTTGAACAAACCACTAGAAAATTAGCAGGATATTTAATCTTACCACAAAGAACTTCCACATCTCTTACAATACCAATTGGACAAATGGTTTCTTTATTAGCAAGGTGAATAACCACATCAATGTCCTCAAGCTCAAAAGGACCAATTTCATGCATAATTTCTCTGTAAAGCTCCTAAGGAATAGGACTAGAACTTGCACCAATATCACATAAACCATAATAGCAATGATCACCAATTCTAACAGAAAGCACAGGGACACTAGCTTTCCTAACTTTACTAGGATGTGAGACAATATTAGAAGCATCTTCACAAAAGATAATTTGCCCATCTTCTACATTCTTAGTGATATGGTCTTTCACAATGGCTACTACAAGTTCAATATTTATTTGTTCATCAGGTTCTATAGCTTTGTTTGTACTTTTACTCACCACATTAGGTACAATAGAATATTCCTTTACCTTACAAGGAAAAGTTATTTTCTCAATATAAGGTTCAGACAAAATGATATCAATAGTACAAACTTGAGTATTTCTAAAAGGAACATGATTAACAACATCTTTATAAGGTGCATGTTACTTGTTCCACTTATTTTGGGGAATTTATATATAAGAGGCAAAGGACTTAAAACAATTTGCAATACTTTGAGAATCAATACCATACTCAGTACTAATATCATGAAAGTCATCAGTTCCCATAAAAGATTTAATGCATTCATAATCATAATTTATAACTGACTTTCTTCCTTTGTCATTCTCCCATGCTTCAATATTTTCTTGAATACTATCTAGAAGATCCCATTTATCTTCTTCCTTCATACGTGTGAATGATCCAGCATAAGAAGTATCTAATAAATCTTTATCATGAAGAGAAAACCTTGCATAAAAGTTATTGATAATATCATTATTAGGGATTTCATGAATAGGACATTTAAGAATTAGTAACTTCAATCTCCCCCAAGCTTGGGTTGTACTCTCTCCATCACGAGTCCAAAAGTTATGTATTTGATTCCTATCCTTATGAATCTCACTGGGAGGATAGAATTTAGAATAAAAGAGAGGTAAAATTTCCTCCCATTCCATAGATTGTCCATTCTTCAGTAACTTATAACATTCTTCAGCTCTTCGTTTCAATGATATAGAGAGTAATTTTTTCTTAACTTGTTCTGTTGTGAAACCTACACACTTAAACAACCCGCATAAGTACAAGCCGGTTGTAATAATTGCAGCAAGTGGCCCAATCCTTTCTTAGCAAAGTACAAGCCGGTTGTATTACTTATGAGGACCAAACGTTCTTGAGGACACATGGAAATATTGTCAAGTGCTTTAGCTTCATATAGTTGATTAATCTTCTTTTGTTGGATAAGTGTTGTGTGGGCTAATGTACCAACCTTACTTGGACTAATACATACTTGTGATTAAACACCTTGCAAACATCCGCAACTACAAGAAAGTAATTAATATAAAAACCTAACCACATCATTAAACTCTGAGATCCTACACTCCCTTGTGCAAAGGTTTCCTAACGGGGGTTTAGTTTTCTGTCACTCCGACAACCCCACAATTAGTAACCAAATACACAATGCATTCCCCTAGGAACATAAATTGTGAAGTATCATATAGTCGACGTTCACATGACACCACTAGAATAATAGCACCACAACTTAAATATCAAACCATCAAATATTACTTCAACACAATTCCACTACAAACAACATGACTTCTCCCATGTCCTCAACAACTAAACGAACTGCTCATGAGACATCATATGGATCAAGATCAGATATCATATGATGATGAATAAAAATCTGAACATAAACAATAATTTAATGGTTCCACTCAGAAGCATTAACTACAAAAGTAATCAACACCAGGAAAGTTTCCCCTAAGAACTATGCAAGATTCAACACAATTGTTACAGCAGGACGGAGTGGTGATGATGGTGCTAGTGGAGATGGTGGTGAGGATGATGATGATCCCGATGAAGTCTAGCTTGATGACGGTGTTGATGGCGACGATCTCCCCTCTCTTGGAAGGAATTTCCATGGAAGAAATTTGACTACCGGAGAGCTCTTTCTCTCTGTAGTTCCTGCCCCGCAGAGGCGACGGAATATTTCTATGGTTGCTCCCCGAGTATTAGGGTTTCGGGAGGAAGATATAGGCGAAGGGGCGAAGCAGGAGGTGGGACAGTGCGGCCACACCCGCTGGGGGTGGTGTGGGCCCCCTGTGGCCCATATTCACCTCCCCTTCTGTCTTCCTTCGTCTTCTAGAAAAATAGGATTTTCCATATATTTTCTAGAATTTTCTGATCTTCGCAAATATTGCATCTGGACTCTGGTTAATATGAAATAACATAAAATCACCTCTTAATGTGAAATATATCAATGAATAGCAGTAATTTATGATATAGAATATTTATGCAAATTAGACGTATCATAGGGCTTAGAGTTTAGGTTTTATGGGGTTAGGGTTTAGGGAATTTTCAATAATGTTCGAGTTGTATACCCATTTTCTTGAAATAGAATGGCGTTACCCAATTTAATAAAAATATCTCAAAATTGAACTATAAGTGTGCATGATAACTGCTTGTTGGTTAGGGTTTAGGGGTTTAGTGTTTCGGGTTTAATTTTAGGGTTTATGTTTTAGGGGTTTAGTGTTTAGGTTGTACATCATTTTTAATAATGTTCAAGCTATATGCTTATATTTGTGGAATATAATGTCGTTAGCATAATTTAATGATAGTATATCTCTAATGTTAATCTACAAGGGGATGATACCTGCTTTGTCACGGTCATTTAAGCATTTAGGATTTTAGGGTTTAGGGAATTAGGGTTTAGGGAATTTTGAATATTGTTCAAGCTTCATGCTTATATTCATGGAAGAGAATGGAGTTACCATAATTTAATGAAAGTATCTTAAATTTGGATCTATAAGTGCATGATACCTGCTGGGTCATATTTGTTGTTAAAAATTTGTTTGAAGGTACCCAAGTACTAAAACAAGGAAGAAACAACAAGAGTTCCGCGAGATTTAGGCGCTGTCTGGTTGGGCTCAATTTTGGCTTTTGATTTTTGGCTCATAAGCCACGAAGGTGTTTTTGACTTTGGCTTTTAGCTTTTATCTTGACATGGTTGAATAATGGTATAAGACAGAAGCCAAAATTAAAAGTGGCTTATAAAATAAATCTTAAATCGATAGTTAATATTAACCGAACAAGCCCTCAACTTCTCTATAAGAATGCTAATGCTTCCAAATTTGGGTCCTTTTGAAAGAAAAATCCATATAAAAATATATAAATTGAATAAATGTCTTTCTTTCGCAGAGTATCTTGTTATGTGTGTAACATATGTATAAACATTCATGGCTTTCAAATAAGATGACCAAGGTCATGGCAATATGATTGACATAGTTTATGATAACGTGTCCATGTTTGGTAGATCCGTGCATAACTGCATACTGGCATTTCGAAAAATGTTTAAAAATGGTGCTTCCAAGTTCAAAGTTAATTTAAATTGTTCAAGTGAAAATAATGGCTTCTACTTTGAAGTAAGTACAAGGACTATATATGGTTCAAGGTCTCACCACACCAAATTTATCACAAATTATAAATTGTTTAACGGATAATGCGCAAGTTTCGTAAAATTGTAAGTTTCCGAGCTAGTTTTACCGAGTTAATCTCGGTTTAGAGAAAAAGATTCGAATTTTGAACTACAAACGATGGTAATATATAATTAATGTAATTATGGGTCACTGACATGCGACTCACTTGCATTGTGGGTCCACAAAGTCAGTGTAAGGTCGGAGTAGGCAGACATGTAAATACTTGTTGAAGAAGGGAATGGAAGGGTGATGCACGTGGGAGAATGGAAATTTAACACCGATATCCCTCTATTATTGCACCACCCGTAGGGTTATTGTTTCTAGAGCAGGGTTATTGTTTCTAAAAAAGGTGTAGTATGTTTGAGTGCATTCATGCAATGTTTGGTTGCCATACCCATAGGTCAAAGCTGCTAACATGTTTTTATTGTGAAGCAACTACAAAGATGATGGCTCAAAATTCCACCACCCATTTTTACACAAAAAGTATAACCTTTAAATGCATATTCCCTTTCAAGCTTCCGGGCTAAATTTTTGCAGTCAATTGATTTTTGGGGCTGGATCTTTGAATGAATTGTAAGGGTGTTTGAATGGATGGTCGGGATATTTCGATGCTCTCTCAAAATTTTGAAGTTGAAGCTTCTAAGGTATCCTACTCCCACTTGGGGATGCTATCCCGGTCAGATAGACCTAGCTGCCTATATGATTTCGAACATTAAATGAGTGGGTAGACATCTGCCGTCTTTCAAACAAGATGACCAAGGTCACAACCATAGTTGCTTTTTTACTTGCACAACCATAGTTGCTGATACCGTTTCAATGTTTTGTACTTGGTACATTGGATGCATCTTTGCCAATCAAGCATTGCTTTCAAAGGGTGAATCCAAATTAGATTTTTTTCATTTTTCCAAGTGACAACATTATTTTTTGTTGTGAAGCAACTTCAAAGATTATTTATCAATATGACTTCGTGCCAATTTTCACATAAAGTAACCTATTGAATGGATAAACACATTCAATCTTACTGGCTAAATTCTTGCAATAAATTGATAACATGGCAATCTACTAAAAACCTATAAATTTTGGTAACATTGTCTAGAGAAATGATGGAGAAGATTCTAGAACGATGGAGAAGTGTGTTTTGAGGTTTGTGCATAGCGTTTATTATGCTAAAAACTATCAATACTATCTTCTAACATCATATGTTAATAGAATGGAAAAGAAGATCCGATAGCGGGCAATGTTGGGATTTGCGAGTCTTGATCCAACGGTCAATATTCAAATTTATGGTTTAGGTTTTAGTAGTTTAGGGTTTAGCGAATTTTCAAAAATGTTCAATCTTTATGCTTATATTCATAGAATATAATATTGTTATCGTAATTTAATGAAAGTATCTAAAACTTTGATCTATAAGTGCATGATACCTGCATGGTTAGGGTGTATGTGGGTTAAGGGTTTAGGCTTTAGGATTTTAGTGTTTATGGGTTGTTTAAGGTTTAGTGTTTAGGGAATTTTCAATAATGTTCTAGCTTTATGCTTGTATTCGTCGATTAGAATGACGTTACCCAATTAAGAAAAAAGTAACTCAAAGTTTGATCTATAAGTATGCATGATAGCTTCTTGGTCAAGGTTTTGGGGTTTAGTGTTTCATGTTTTATGGTTTAGGTTTTATGTTTTAGGGGTTGAGGGTTTACAGTTTTGGGAATTGTCAATAAAGTTCTAGCTTCATTCTTATATTCATGGAATAGAATGATTTAGCAATAATTTAATGAAAGTATCTCAAATTTTGATCTATAAGTGCATGATACATGCTTGTTGGTCACGGTTTAGGGGTTTAGTCTTTTGGGTTTTAGGGTTTAAGTTTTAGTTTTTAGGGTAGGGTTTAGGATTTAGGTTTTACAACATATTCAATAATGTTCAAACTTTATGCTTATATTCATTGAATTGAATGGCATTAGCATAATTTAATAAAAGTATATCTTAAATGTTGATCTAAAAGTGGATGATACCTGCTTTGTCAGGGTCGTTAGGGGTTTAGGGTTTAGGGAATTTAAAAAATGTTCAAGATCTATGCTTATATATTCATGGAATAGAATAGCGTTACCGCAATTTAATGAAAGTATCTCAAACTTGGATCTACAAGTGCATGATACCTGCTTGGTTAGGGTGTATGTGGGTTTAGGGTTTTTGTTTTAGGCCTTAGGAATTATATTTTTAGGTTTTAGGGTTTTGGGAATTGTCTATAATGTTCTAGTTGTATGCCTATATTCGTGAAATAGAATGGAGTTTGCACAATTTAATGAAAGTATCTCAAATTTTGATCTATAAGTGTGTGGTACCTGCTTGGTGAGCGTTTAGTGTTTAAGGGTTTAGGGTTTAGGGTTTTAGGGTTTAGGGGTTTAAGGTTTATGTTTTAGGGCATTTTCAATAATGTTCAAGCTTTATGCTTATATACCTGGAATGGAATGGACTTAGCGTAATTTAATGAAAGTGACAACAATGTTTTTGTGTGAAGCAACTATAAGGTATATAGCTAAAATGCCACCACTGTAGCCTATTTCAAGTTTTGTAGCTATATATATATATATATGTGCAATAATTTGGTTTTACGGAAATTTGCTGAAAGTATCTCAATTTTGGAACTACAAGTGTGTTATAGCTAGTCATGTGCCTTTTAAACCATTGTAAGGTTCCTATTTTACAAGATTCAACATCTTGATTTGAAAGATATTGTAGTCAAAATTTGGCCATTTCTCAAAAAAAATCAGAGACGGCATTATTTGTTGTGGCCTACGATGTATGAACATTCATGGATTTCAGATGAGACCACAATTTTTTTAATTCTATTGATATTTGCCTCCAGAAATTCAAAAATATTGCCTCTAGGGCTCAATGAGGTTCCTTCCTCTATACAGCAACACATCTGACGAGCATGCTAGAATCACAGTGCCGCCGAACCAAGGAACACGTGCGCAAAGCAGCGTCTGGATGTGGATGAGGGAGAGATCAGTGGGCTAGTGCACGTGGGGTTACCAAATAGAGATGGATGGAGAGAGTATGCGAATTAGAGAGAAAAACAAATTTGTTTTGTGTGCGAAATTTATTACTACTAGTAGGGTGTGTACGTTGTAAAAGCTATAATACTAGTACCTCATGTCATAAAACCATCATGGAGTTCTCTAGTATCGCACCGCCTTGAACTCCTCCTTGCTACTGCCCTATTGCTCTACGGTTTTACAGCTCCATTTCGAGCCATATTCTTCGTTATAGTACTACTCCCTCTATATATCCCAAACTAGAACACATATAATTTTTTCAAAGTCAAGAAATTCAAATTTTTATAAAATATATAGAGAATATTTAATGCACACTATATGAAGATATATTTCATAATAGTTCTAACAATACTGATTAGGGATTATATAAATATCAACACATGTTTCTATGTAGTTGGTCAAAATTTAAAAAGCATTACTTTGACCAAAAACTACACGCATCCTATTTTGGGATAAAGGGAGTGCTTGCTTTATAGAAAAAGCCTTTCAATCACTTGGAAAAATGAGATTATGTCTTTATTTAGGTGCACCTATCTACCTAATATGGGAAAATTATCATAAACTATGTGGAAATAGCCACGGCCTTGGTCGTTAGGCTTGAAAAATGTTCATGCATGGTAGGTCAATTATGTGAAGCGAGTTTTTCAAAAGTTTTCAAAACTCATGTTTTTCATTTTTCAGGTTTTAGGGTTTAGGTTTTAGGGGTTTAGTGTTTCAGTTTTTAGAGTTTAGGGGTTTAGGGTTTCAGGAATTTTCAATGAAGTTCGAGATTTATGCTTATATTCTTGGAAAAGTATGACTTAGCTACAATTTAATGAAAGTAACTCATATTTTGATCTAGAAGTGCATTGTACATACATGCTTGGGCAGGGTTTAGTGGTTGAGGGTTAGGGTTTCTATGTTTCAGGGGTATAGGGATTAGGGGTTAGGTTTTAGGGTTTACGGAATTTTCAATAATGTTCGATCTATATGCCTATATTAGTGAAATAATATGGTGTTAGCGCAATATAATGAAAGTATCTCGAATTTTGATCTATAAGTGCATGATACCTGCTTGGTGAGGGTTTTGTGTTTAAGGGTTTAGGGTTTAGGATTTAGGGGTTTAAGGTTTAAGTTTTATGGCATTTTCAATAAGGTTCAAGCTTTATGCTTATATTCATGAATGGAATGGCTTTAGCATAATTTGATGAAAAGTGACAAAAAGGTTTTTGTGTGAAACAACTATAAGGTATATGGCTAAAATCCCACCACTGTAGACTATTTCATTGATATTACCAGGTTTCATATATTTTCATGTTTTGTAGCTATATATCCGTGCAATAATCTGGCTTTATGGTAATTTGCTGAAAGTACCTCAAAATTGGAACTATAAGTGTGTTATAGCTAGGTCACGTGCCTTTTCAACCTTTTTAAAGTTCCTATTTTACAAGATTCAACATCTCGATCTGAAAGATACTGTAGTCCAAATTTGTCCCTTATTCAAAACAATTAGGGACTAAATTAGCTATTGTGGCATACGATGTATGAACATTCATGGATTTCAGACAAGACTGGAAAAGTTTGAATTATATTGATATTTACCTCTAGGGCCGAAAGTCGTTCCTTCATCTGTACAGCAACGCACCTGACAAGCACTCCAGAATCCTAGTGTCGTCGTACCAAGGCACACATCCGTAGCACATCGCCTGGCTGTGGAAGATGGAGAGATCAGTTGGCCGGTGCGCACGGGGTGTCCGAGGAGAGATGGATGGAGAGAGGCAGTGAATGAGAGAGAAAAACAAATTTGTTTTGCATGCGAAATTTATTACTACTTGTAGAGTGTGTATGTTATAAAAGTTGTAGTACTAGTACCTCATGTTAGAAACCCATCATGGAGTGCTCTGAAATTGCACCGCCTTCAACTCCTTCTCACTGTTGCCCTCTTTTCTTTGATTTCTCCCTCCCTTTCGATCCATATTCTTCGTTGTAGTACTACACCCTCCCTTTGTTATCCCAAACTAGAAAGCATATAATTTATTGTCAAAGTCTACAAATTGAAAATTTGATCAAAGATCTAGAGAAAATTACCAACGTCCACAATATCTAATGCACACCATATGAAGATATATTTCATAATAGTTCTAACAATACTGATTAGGCATTATATAAATATCAACACATTTTTCTATGTAGTTGGTAAAATTTTAAAAATTATGACTTTGACCAAAAACTAAATGCATCCTATTTTTGTAACATCCAAATTTTTTCCTAATTTTGGGATGTTAAAATAAAATTAATGAGTTGATTGGATTGTTTAATCTTGTTGAAATTTTGAATAAAAAAACTTTTCTTGTCTGTTTGAAATTTTAGTAAGCCACATTAAAAGAAGTGGATTAAAATGACTACCACATTAGTTGGGAAGTTTTAACAAACCAAAGCATTATGCTTGCCTTGCATTCATGATTCTACATTATTGAATTCATACAAATTCTTAAATTAAAACCCCATTTACAAAACCCTATTTTTAAATTACCAAATACTCCTACAAGAGTACAAACAGGGATTCAAAAATCCATTTCTTTTAAATATAAGAATATATCCAAAAGGGATCCCATGTTGATCTACTGACTTTTATAAGAATTTAGAACAAATCCCATGTCATTTGGAGCTATAAAATAAAAGATATACAAGAAATACTAAAACAGAAAATAGAAAAGAATAAAAGAATCTAAACCCTAACCGGACGATCCAGCCCAGCCCATTTATCCCTCCCCCTTTTTGGCCGCGCCTAGCAGCAGCTACGCAACCTAGGAGCGGCCCAGAGCGCAGCAGCCAGCCCACATACCCTGGTCCACCATGGTCCCACATGTCATCCCCAACCTCCTCCGTGTTCATCCCCAACTCCACCTAACCGACGAACTGCCCAAGAAATTCGGCCAAAATCACCGTCAGTCTTGCCCCTCCCGCACGCAAGGACCCCCATAAATTCCGCATATCCTTTCCCCTGCTAGTTTTCGCGACTTTTTGCAAACCCTAGTTGTCCCAGATCGAGATTCCGATCTCGCCGGAGATCCCACCGTCACCGAGCTTCAAAGCTCGAGGTAGAGCATGCTCAGGTCAGCTTCTCTCCCTACTCTCCATCTTGTTTTCTTCCCCGAGTTCTTTTGCACCTCCCTAACCACTCTTCCCCTTCTGCAGAGCACCAAAGCACCCCAGATCGCTCGCCGGAGATTCATCGATGACCACTGCCTCCGGTCGCCCTTCATCGCACCTCTGTGACGAGATCCACGACACCAAGAAAACAAGAAGAACCCTCTAGGCGCGCTGATCACCATGGACTAAACCTCCATGCCGGGATTCATCGAAGCGCCGCCACCGTCGCTGTTTGACCACCCCGCCACCGTCCATCGCTGCGAGCACCGGCCAGGGCAGAAGCTTCTCTTCGTGGCTGTTCGATCAAGGATGGATGTCCCTGATTAGATCAAGCCTGAATCGGTAGACCAACCGGAGCACGCCGCGTCGTCACCTCATCAGAGCCTTGTCCTTGCTTCAGCCCAGGTTAGCGCCGTGTCAGCCGTACCAGTCAGCAATCCTTTTATAAAGGAAATAAAAGGGCAGAATAATTACTAATCTTGTAAAATCTATAGTAAATCGAATACTTGGCCGAAAATTGCAAATAATATATCTACGGATTCAGAAAATTATGTAGAATATTAAAACAAGATTATATCTAACTTTTACATATAGTTGTATTGTAATAATTTAAATGGTTTAATAGACTTTTTAGACTAAATAAATTTTAATAAATTATTTATAGATCGGAAAAATATAAATAATATGTCTATGGATTCACAAATTCTCTTAGAATACGGATCTTGTCTTAGACATATTTTTTGACGATGTAAATATTTTAAATGAATTAAACTCTATTAAATAGTAACTAAAACATATAAAAAGATTTACAACTCCGATTAGGGTGAATCTAATTCCTATTGGTTTATATTAATATCCTCTATCCATTAAACCTGAGAACCTTAATTTGACAATTAGGACAGAAGTTACAATAAAACTATTAAAACCCCTTTTTCGCAACCAACATTTAATGACAAATACCATACTGCATTAAATGATCTCATACATGCATCATATGATCTATTGATGTTCAGAGAACTAAATATAACCATTATGACATTAAACCATCATGCATGCTTGTGATCATCCTTGTTGTGTTTGCTATGTTTGCAATTGTTTTGATTGGAACTACCTTGTCCTCACATTAGATTGTTCAGAGAGTGCGATTGCTACAGAAAAAAATTCGATCATCGCCCATATTATCAACATAAGGCAAGTTACACCACTTGTTCATATTTTTGTCCTAGTTTTTATTCTATGCATGTGATCTTCAAATTCTGTAGTATGCATGTGTAGGATGTTCTAGTAGAATTTTTCCTTAGTATTATTTTGCAAGTGCGATGAATTTTGTAGTGTGCCAAGAGTAGCTCTGTACTTAGGATTTTCCCCCTCCTAATAGGTTCCCCTATTTTTCTAAGTCCTTGCTATGTTATTTATATAAAGTACCGTTCGGGGGTTCAAAAGACAAGGAACTTTTCTAAGTATAAAGGCTCTCTTGAGCGATCTTTTCTTCTCAAATCCACTTCAAAAGGAAAATAAGTTTTCTTCTGGGCGGAATAGTTGTCGAGACAACAAGTGAGATTTTGGTGGAGGACGCCCGCCCAAGAATCAAATAAGTCTTCCATGTTTAAGAATTCAGAAGCTTCCAGTGCAACCACAATACATATGGGCTTTGTCTTGTCCTGGTACTTAGTGGGAAACCTCACCGGGGTACCTACATTTGGAGGTTCTTGGCATGGTTGGATCCAGCTAGTAGAGGGGCTACTAAGGGAAAGCCTCTCCATGGTCTTGTGTGTAAAAGGACTTGATCGTGGATTGTGGGTGAAGTGCACAAACTCTTGAGAGTATTGCAATCTGATCGATTAGCCGTGTTCATGAAAACTTAATGACATTAATGATCTAAAGGATGGAGCATCTAAAGGATCTTCCTCTCTCTTTTCTAAACAAAGTTTTGAAACCCCATGACGTGAGTAATATCGCTAATGGGTGGGATTTTGGGACTTGGTGAGTAATATCCAAGTGTTTGGTTGTTTGGACACTTGGTGAGTAATATACTCGTGTGCCATTCGACCATATCTTACTTAAGCAGTTGTTTACAAAGTAGGGTAGAATTCTCTCTCTCTTTTCCCCATACTTAGAGAAAATTAGCTTTATGCGAATGAACTCCAAAGCCTAACCTAACCTTTCATGTAGAGTTAGTATTTTTCCTTCCTTGGTGTAATTTGCCAATACATTTAAAGTATTGACCAACTTGTTGGCTGCACGTTTCATGTGCAGAACTTTGGAGATCGTTGATAGGTGTGCTAGGATCGCGGGTCTTCACTAAACCTGCCTGTGGCATTAATGGGACTCCAAGTTGTATATATATCGCTTATGTTGTAATGATGTAAACTCTGGATTATTCGATTCATGTAATAAAGACTTGTGTTTTACATGATATTTCATCGACTGTGAGTGCTAGCTATTGATCTAGGGACAAGCATGTTAATCACAGGGACTTAGGATCTTCATAGATCTGAGGTTGCTACAAATGGTATCAGAGCATAAGTTGACTGTAGATTGTGACCATAGCATCGGAAAAAGCCTTAGATGTGATATTTTCTAAGTTATTTCAGAAAACTCTCATACTTCTCATCGTCTAACTTTTGAGTTTAAAATTTCTTAATTCTCTTCTTTTCAACATTAGAAATAACCACTATGCACTTCAAGAAGAATTTTCTCTCAAGACTACATTTCCAAAGAAGATCTTCTCAATGTTTCTCGCAAGTCACGACTTGAAGACCTTGCAAAAGGTGTTCCAAGACTGAAGATACAAGAATCAAAGACTTCAAAGCTACAAGTACCGAAGACTTTGAAGGCCTTAAGTCAAGGTCACTAACTAAAGACCTTGAAAGATTGAAGATTATGAAGAACATGAATACTATCAGGAGTACGAAGACTTTTGAAGACTCGAAGCCTCGAAGTTTCCAAGTGAACTATTAGGAACCAAACCCGGATAGATTTCGTTATAATATAGACGCGAAAAATTGTTTTCTATCTTGTTGGTTTATTAACTTAGCTAATGAAAACCTATTTTCTAAATAAAATTGCTTGTATGGGTTATCCTTCTTCTTCCATAATCCATTTGTTCCTACTCTAAACCTTGGTCAACTCGACAGATGGACCATATCAATAAGGAGGACAAGGAACTCAACTTCAGCAAGTGTAAGTGCCACGCCGATCCAAAGAAGTGGATGCACGAGGTTGGGGAAAGAATGAAGAATGCCAACATTGAAGCCAATAGAATGGTTCATTATGCCACCCAATTCCCAAAGGACGATGCTGCAACTTGGTGGGAGATGCAACACGCCATTAATGATCATCAAGGGATGATATCTTGGGAAGAATTTAAATGGTTCTATTACAATCTCGTCTTGTCACTCGTATACCAAAAACCCAAGAAGTTGAAGTCCCAAAACATTCACTTGCATGATCTATGGAGAAATAGGACATACCTCCAGGGAGCATCGTGATGAGTGCTCCTACTGTGAATAAAGGCACCCATCTAAAGAATGTATCACCTCTCAAGTTACATGCTTCCTATGCGAAGGGACCAACCACAACCCCTCTCAATGTCACCTCTACCCAATTGTAACACAAGTGAATCAGTAAGTTAGAGATGGAATGCGCCACAACATGTTATCCTTACCAAAGAATAGGAAGGATCTAAGCGAAGTCATGTGCTTCAATTGTCACAATCCTAGGCATTATGCTATTGATTGTCCAGAACAAGAGAATGTGGCTACAAAGGATGAAAACAATTATGATAATGGATGCAGCAGCAACAAGAAGCCCAAGAAAGATCCTAGCCAGGTGACATGCTACAAGTGTGGTGAAATAGGACATTACGCGTCAGATTGTCCCGACAAAAGGAAGAATGGCGGTGGAAATCGCAATCGCAATGTCAATGGAAAGAAGTTCAATCCGTCCATCGGGATATGTGGAATTATGTCACTGTGAGTTAAGTTTAAAAATCAGTGTACCTAGAGAACCCAACAAATACAACCTTTTAAGGGTGGTAGTACCCTAGTGTGAACCAAACCTATTTCTTTCTAGCCTTCTTGAATCTTGAGGACGAGATTCCCTTTAAGGGTGGTAGTCTGTAACATCCCAAAAAATTCCTAATTTTGGAATATTAAAATAAAATTAATGAGTTGATTGGATTGTTTAATCTTGTTGAAATTTTGAATAAAAAAAACTTTTGTTGTTTGTTTGAAATTTTACTAAGCCACATTAAAAGAAGTGGATTAAAATGACTACCACATTAGTTGGGAAGTTTGAACAAACCAAAGCATTGTGCTTGCCTTGCATTATTGATTCTACATTATTGAATTCATACAAATTCTTAAAATAAACCCCATTTACAAAACCCTATTTTTAAATTACCAAAATACTCCTACAAGAGTACAAATAGGGATTAAAAAATCGATTTCTTTTAAATATAAGAATATTTCCAAAAGGGATTCGATGTTGATCTACTAACTTTTATAAAAATTTAGAAACAAATTCCATGTCATTTGGAGCTATAAAATAAAAGATATACAAGAAATACTAAAACAGAAAATAGAAAAGAATAAAAGAATCTAAACCCTAACCAGACGAGCCAGACTAGCCCATTTACCCCTCCCCATTTTTTGACGTGCGCAACAGCAGCTATGCAACCCAGAAGCAGCCCAGAGCACAGCAGCCAGCCCGCATACCCTTTCCCTTTCTTTTTTATCTACAGCGGCTGACACCATGGTCCCACATGTCATCCCCAACCTCCTCTGTGTTCATCCCCAACTCCACCTAACCGACGAACTGCCCGAGAAATTCGGCCAAAATCAGCCTCAATCTTGCCCCTCCCGCATGCAAGGACCCCCATAAATACCGCATATCCTTGCCCCTGCTAGTTTTTGTGACTTTTTGCAAACCCTAGTTGTCCCAGATCGAGATTTCGATCTTGCCGGAGATCCCACCGCCACTGAGCTTCGGAGCTCGAGAAAGAGCATGCTCAGGTCACCTGCTCACCCTACTCTCCCTCTTGTTTTCGTCCCCGAGTTCTTCCGTACCTCCCTGACCACTCTTCCCCTTCTGCAGAGCACCAAAGCGCTCCAGATCGCTCGCCGAAGTATCATCGATGAACACCGCCTTTGGTCGCCCTTCATCGCACCTCTGTGACGAGATCCATGACACCAAGAAAACGAGAAGAACCCTCTAGACGCGCTGATAACCGTGGACTAATCCTCCTTGCCGGGAATTCATCGGAGCGTCGCCACCATCTGGAGCATGCCACGTTGTCGCCTGATTAGATCAAGACCGAATCGGTACAGACCAACTGGAGCATGCCACATTGTCGCCTCGTTAGAGCCTTGTCCTTGCTTCAGCCTAGGTCAGCGCCCCGTCCGCCGTACCAGTCAGCAATCCTTTTAAAAAGGAAATAAAAGGGAAGAATAATTACTAATCTTGTAAAATCTCTAGTAAATCTAATACTTGGCCAAAAATTGCAAATAATATATCTACGGATTCAGAAAATTATGTAGAATATTAATACAAGATTAGATCTAAAATTTATTGTATAGTTGTATTGTAATAATTTAAATGGTTTAATAGACTTTTTAGACTAAATAAATCTTAATAAATTATTTATAGATCAGAAAAATATAAATAATATGTCTATGGATTCACAAATGCGCTTAGAATACGGATCTGGTTTTAGACATAATTTTTGACGAAGTAAATATTTTAAATGAATTAAAACTCTATTAAATAGTAATTAAATCATAGAAAAAGATTTAAAACTTTGATTAGGGTGAATCCAATTGCTACTGGTTTGTATTAATATCCTCTATCCATTAAACCTGAGAATCAAATTTAATTCGACAATTATGACCGAAGTTACAACAAAACTATTAAAACCCCTTTTTTGGCAACCAACATTTAATGACAAATACCATACTGCATTAAATGATCTCATACATGCATCATATGATCTATTGATGTTGACAGAACTAAATATAACCATTATGACATTAAACCATCATGCATGTTTGTGATCATCCTTATTGTCTTTGCTAGGTTTGCAATTGTTTTGATTGGAACTACCTTGTCCTCGCATTAGATTGTTAGGAGAGTGCGATTGTTGCAGAAAAAAATTCGATCATCGCCCATATTATCAACATAAGGAAAGTTACACCACTTGTTCATATTTTTATCCTAGTTTTTATTCTATGCATATGATCTTCAAATTCTGTAGTATGCATGTGTAGGATGTTCTAGTAGAATTTTTCCTTAGTATTTTTTGCAAGTGCGGTGAATTTTGTAGTATGCCATGAGTAGCTCTATACTTAGGATTTTCCCCCTCCTAATAGGTTCCCCTGTTTTTGCTAAGTCCTTTCTATGTTATTTATATAAAGTACCGTTGTGGGGTTCAAAAGACAAGGAAGTTTTCTAAGTATAAATGCTCTCTTGAGCGATCTTTTCTTCTCAAATCTACTTCAAAATGAAACTAAGTTTTCTTCAGGGCAAAACGGTTGTCGGGACAACGAGTGAGATTTTGTTGAAGGATGGCCACCCAGGAATCAATGAAGTCTTCCATGTTTCAGAATCAGAAGCTTCTAGTGCAACCACCATACATATGGGCTCTGTCTTGGCCTAGTACACTACTAGGAAAAGGGCTATATCTAATCCGCACAACCGTGGCTCACATGGTTGAAGTGCTCCACAGGTAAGATAGGTGTGGCTCACCTATGGGAAGTGCCCTACTAGTAACTAGAACAACCGTGGCACACATTTGGTATGTGCACCACAGATGTGTGTGGGCCAGGGGCCTGCCAGCCGCATGCCACATACCTGTAGCGCACATGCGGTAAGTGCACTACGTTTGTTAGGGATAGCCATAGCGCACATGAGGGAAGTGCGTTACGCCTATGTTAAGCCTCCTCTGCTCCGTAAATGGGAAAAACATCTGTGGCGCACTCTGGCATGTGCGCCACGTTTTTTTAATGCTTGTGGCGCACTAGGGACATGTGCACCACGATTTTTTAATGCTTGTGGCGCACTAGGGCCATGTGCGCCACGGATGTGTCGACCATTTTTTTGGCAGCTCCACTTTATGCACATGTGATCATCGACCACCCACACTTCACTTTCCCCTCCTTCTTCCTCATTAGATCTAGTCGGGATCCTTCTCCTTCCCACCTCAATTTCTCTACTCATTCACCATTTTTAGCATGTAGCACTTGCCTTGGATGTTACATACATAATAGAGGAACCTCCCTGGTCTCACGCGCACCTCTCGGCCTTTCAATCTTCTCACGATTGGTCTCTCATCTCGGTAAGTTGTCCATGTTAGGATGTGTTCATGTGTATATGGATGATATGCTCATATGTATGTAGATGATCTATGCACATATGTGTATAGAGAGGATCTATGCTCATGTGTGTGCATATGGAGAGGATCGATGCTCATGCATGTGTGTATATGGAGAGGATCGAGATGCTCATGCATGTGTGTATGGAGAGGATGATATGTTCATGTGTATGGATCAGTCTCTCTCTCTTGTGTTTGTGTGTGAATGAGTTGCCATTAGTTTTGCCAAAATGTTGATTCATTTCCATTTTGGCAAGACTTTGGCATTTCGCAAAGGTCCTTATTTTAAGATAGGTCATGACGAAATTTTCTATCCACCATTGCATGCCTGCATTGATTACGTGGTTCTAATAAACTTATAATTGTACCGTATACACCGTGTAGGAAAAAATGGTCCTCATAATGAGTGAAGGCATTGTGGCTAGATTTTTGAAATGTGCAACGGCCGACATGATACGAAATAAAAATACGGAGATAAGATGGCCGTGCAGAAGATGCAAACTCAATTAGTTGATCGACCCAGATTCCGGGAATCTGCAGGCGCACCTGCTCCGCCATGGTTTCATGGATGGATACACTCATTGGATAAGCGATGACGAAGAAGAGTCTCCTAGAGATGGTGAAGGTGCGGAAGCAGACCAAGATAATGATGATCTAGATGCTGGAGGAGCAGACAACGATGGAACAATGTCATGCTGGGTGCGGGACCCTTATGTGCAAGAACTGCTTCTCAAGCAGACGAGTAATGCCAGGGCTGCCGCTAGAGAGAAAGCCAAGCTTGCGCAACTTGAGAAAGATGCGGTTACTCCATTGTATGAAGGATGCAGGCCCGATTATACCCGCTTGAATTTAACGCTCAAGGCTATGGAGATGAAGGAAAAACACAAATTGAGCGACTCAAGCTTCGACGATATGGCATTCTGGCACGATCGTCTCCCGGAGGGGAACACGTGTCCAACTAGTATCGAGGACGCCAAAAAAATCGTCTGTCCTCTCGACCTACCGCATGTTAGATACCACGTATGCATATATCAGGGCGAGGACGCGGAGAAAACCACATGTCCAGTGTGCAGCGTTAGTCGATACAAGAAAGGGAAGAAAGCACCTCGAAAAGTGGTATGGTACTTTCCTATCACTCCTCGTCTGTGGCGCTATTTCACGGACCCTAAGGAAGCGAAGCTCATGCAATGGCATGCGGAAAGGAAGAAGCCAGGAGATGACAATGACCCCAAAAAGGACGAGTTGCTAACGCACCCTTCAGATGCTAGCCAGTGGAAAGCATTGGACCTCGAATTCCCAGAATTTGGTGGAGATTCGAGGAGCATCGGGCTTGGTGCGAGCACCGATAGACTCAATCCGTTCGGTAGCCAGAGCAGTACGCACAACACTTGGCCCGTGTTTGTATGGATGTACAACCTCCCTCCATGGTTGTGCATGAAGAAGAAGTACATACACATGAGTATGCTAATTCAAGGGCCAAAACAACCTGGTACTGACATCAATCTGTATCTTAGGCTGTTGAAAGAGGTTATGGGAATCTGGAGCCAATACTTACGATGACGTCGCACAAGATTATTTCACTATGAGGGCCATGTTGGTCACTATGGTGCAAGGCTATCGAGGTTGCGGGTATATCTCAGGGAAGGTTATCCAAGGATTCTCTGCATGTGTTAGGTGCATGTGGCTCGGCAAGAATGATCCATCGAGAAAATGTGGAGACCTATTCGATGGCAAATCCGAGACCTGAGGAATCCCAGAGCGGAGGAACAGTGAAGAAGTGGAAGAATTGCTGAAAAAATGGAAAGATTGTCCTAAGCCTGGAAAGAAGCGAAACAGGCATCAAGACAAGCTGCAGGGAAGAAGGTATGGAAAAAGGTCTGTTTTTTGGGAGTTGCCATACTGGAAGTTTCTCCGTACGCCTCATAGCCTTGACATCCTGCATATCACGAAAAACGTGTGCGAGAGTCTGGTCGCCACCATAATCAACATGTCAGATAGGACGAAAGATGGTCCAAGAGCAAGGCACAACCTGATATTCATGGGCATCCGGAAGAAGCTTCATGGAGGACGCACTACTCCTGATGATCAGGAAGATGACGATGATCATGAGTCAAAGATGACACAAGGTCGTCAGAAGGGTAAAAAGATCAAGAAGAACGAATATTACTGCCCTCCTTCTTGCTTCACTCTAAGCCAGGATGAGATCAAACAGTTTTTCAACTGCCTTCTAGGAGTCAAATTTCCTTACGCCTACACGGGCAAGATAAGCAGATACCTAGAAGGGGCGAAGAAGAGGTTCAGTGGCATGAAGTCTCACGACTGTGCCATGCTAATGATGCAGGTACTTCTGGTTGCACTAAGAGGGATAATGGACGAGCATGTCCGTGAAACGTTGTTTGGCCTCTGCAAGTTTTTCGACGTCATCTCTAGGAAGTCGATTGGCGTGAATTAGCTCGGGAGGCTATAGGAGGAGATCATGGTGATACTATGCGAGCGTGAGGTCTACTTTCCGCCCGCATTATTCGACATTATGGTGCATCTGCTGGTCCATGTCATGGAGGACATCTTCCAACTCGGGCCGATGATCCTCCGCAGCAGGATGGCGTTCGAAAGGATGAATAGACACATCAAAGGGTACGTTCGCAACAGGTCCCGTCCAGATGGAAGCATAGCGAGGGGCTTTCTGGCCGAAGAGTGCATCTCTTTCTGCATGAATTATCTAGACATCGAGAACCCTTTCAGTCTTCCCGTCAACAGGAACCTTGGCAAGCTCGACGGATCTGGTCACCGAGAGGTTCGTCGCGTACTGCATGCAGACTTCGATTGTCGACGCGCAGACTTTGATCGAGCAAACCTCGTCGTGCTACAGCATTTAGAACTGGTCGATCTGTGGGTATAGAAGCACAAAGGTTAATCGAGAACAAGTACAGTGACCGGGGCATACAGAGGATGCAGGGAGAAATAATCAAAGAGCACAATTCAGATTTTACGTGTTGGTTTAGGCAGACGCTCCTTGATAATCCCCCGCGATCGCATTCTTCTAACACGAAAAAGATCATATTCACCTTGTCGCAGGGACCCATGCAAAACCTGGTGACCTATCAGGTGTATGATATCAACGGCTACACATTCTACATAGAGGAAAAGGACAACAAGTGTGATTATCAAAACTCAGGCATAACGTCGGAATTCTACACCGATGACAACATGAAGGAAAGATTCTATGGAAGGATCGAGGAGATCTGGGAGCTCGACTACTATGGAGAAAAGGTGCCGATGTTCCGTGTCAGATGGGAAAAGAGCGTTGAAAGAGAAGACCGGTATTTCACAACCATGGTTATACCCGAAGCAGCAAAATTCAAAGCCGTCGGTGCGACCGTGGCCGCGAAAAATGAATCGTGGGTACTGGCTACCAAAGTGGACCAATGTTTTTTCATTACCGACCGGACAAAGCCTAGTCATGTTGTCGTGAGGAGAGGAAAAAGAAACATCATCAGAATGGATGGAGTCGCCAACTAGCAAGACTTCGACCAGTACAGCGATCCAAAGATTGAACATGACGACGACTACGATGCAACAACATACATCACAAGAAGAAAAAGGACAACCCTACCCAAAAAAGGTTTCCCGTTCCAAATAAGAAAGCATTAAAGTGCCGGGGCTAAATTATTCAACCGCGACAAAAAAGGGAAAAATGATTGTAAAATGCTAGCTCAAAAAATTATTGTAAAACGCATTATCAACAAAGATTGTAATATTCATGGAAAAATTATTATGAAATTTAGTTATACTTTGAATCATATTTGTACCACTTTTTACTACATATATTATCACTTTTGGGCATTTTTGGAATATTTAAAATTATGTTGAAAACAAAAAAAAACTTTTATGGCATATATCACCACTTTTGGGCATTTTTTGGAACATTTAAAAATAGTTTTAAAATAAAAAAAGGTGGGCACCAGGATTTGAACCTGGGTGCTCACAAGTTTAGAATAGAGTAGTGGGCAGAACTAGTGGGATAGGCAAGTGTAGTTGTTAGAAGCAGTGCTGCAGTATTGTTATAGAGTGGTTAGAGCATGATCAGTTTGGGGACAGCGGGGCCATCACGCCACAGACAATAGCACCGCCTGTCATGCCAGCGACAAGCGGTGGCAAGGCCCCCTCACCGCCCTCGCCGTCACCTCCACGCAGTGGGTCGAATGATCATGTTGATGATATGCAGATGTCACAGGATCCGGACGAGGACGATGAAGACTGGTGTTAACAGCCGGATTTTTAATCCCAGATGCCTGTTATGCCATACATCGCAATCCCAGGATTACCATTTTTGCGAGACATAACAGAATTGGATACCATAGTACATCATCCATTACAAACGATACATAAGTTCTTACACGAATAGGGATCTCATGATCCAGTTATTAATACAACATCAAGAAGCGGAATACGTAATAATAACGGTAGCGTAGGCGAAGCTCCATCTTCGGGGTCACAGGCAATGCTGACGATGGGAGATGATCCTAGTTGTCGTAACCTTCCTGGGGTCCATCTTCCAGGTACTCCTCTTCATAGTCTGGCCATGGGAATAGCCAGGGACAAAGCCATGAGTACTCTTTAAGTACTCGCAAACTAATACTAACAGGTAAAGGGGTTTTTGGATAATAGGACACTAGGCTCTAGGGTTGTTTTGCAAAAGCCAGATTTATCTCTACTAAGTTCTAAAGCTAGTCACAATTTTATAACTCCTAAGTGGGATCTTGTAACTCATGTCACAACTTTGTTGTGGTCAAGTCAAAGTCTCAGTTCATTTCACAAGTCAATTTTGAAAAGTCTGACGGGGGAACATTATGGCCACTCCAACTATCCATAACCGCGGACGCGGCTATTCGAATAGTTTGACACTCTGCAGAGATTATACACTTTCACCACAACATTCGATACATCCGTCAGGAACAAATCCTGAATTCACCACACTCAGTATGAGGATAATCAATCCTAACCTTTCAATTACAGGCCCTAGTATAAGCACCTCTCCTGTGAGTTTGGCCTCCCAACCATGACCAACTGTCATCTTGGGTACTACACAGGTGGACAATCTTCACAAGGTAGCCTCAGCTCAGACCTTGGCCGTGAGGGAGCTAATACTAAGGTACATAAGTTTCCTGTTAAGCCCTACCCAATCCTCGGGTATTGTGGTTGTACGATAAAATTGGAATGGTATCGCATCCAGACAACCATCAGTTTTTAAAAAAAGGGGGCTAAGGCTCATGCCTCAACATTTTCATCACCAAAATCATCAGGTGTTTGGAAACACATGTCCAAAACATTTCAATCGAATGATCCATCATTCTAAGGTTTTCATAACCATTTTCTCACCAAGTATTCCCATCTAAAGTTGATCAAGTTTTATGCTTAGCACTAGCATCTACATGTGGGGGTAAGTAATAATGAGGGTTGGTCAACTAGTGGAGTTCTAACTAAGTTCAATCTCATGCCTTAAGATGACATCAAGATTATCTAGCTTAGGCCAAATTTTTATGCTCTTTATGCAACCTTCAAATATCTTTATAGTATCTATAATTCACTTAAGTAACTCTAAGTAATAGCTTTGATAAAGAAATAAAGTAAGAAGCTTGCAAATAAAACTAGGATTGGTTTATCAAATGGGTATGATCATATATGCTTAAAGCATATAGTAGGCATGGTAACAAGCAAGTATTGGCTTGCATAGGTAAAGTATCTTGCAAGTGTTAGCTTGCATCAATGTCAATATAAGCTTGCATAGGTATAGCATCAGCTTGCCTTGTGCAGAGCAGTGGTTGAAGTTCTCCTCGGCTTCTTCTTCGTAGTATCCTCCTTCCTCCTCGTATCCTTGGTCGGTACTAGCGTCTATGAATAAATACGAGGTACACAATCACCAAACAATACTTAACTACTTGCAATCATCACACACAAGGGTTCTATAGATGATCTAGCATCATCTCTAACATTACAAGGTTAAGGCTTGGTTTAATTCCTTTTATTTTTAGAAAAGTAATTTCTACTCATTGAAAAACTACGTAAGATTTAATATTCTCCAACCCAAACATGGGATCATGTTGACACATGTCATCACCACATATTATAGTCCAAGGGAATGTGATTTAAAGTGGTGCCACAATTTAATAAGGTTTTTCCCTTTTATTTTAATTAATTAAAGTGACTAGAAATGCCTATGTGGCATTCTTTTATTACTTGAACATTATTTCTGCAAGTAAACCTATATATTTTTATATATTCTGAAAGGTATGGTTAAATGTGATTTTTGAGAGTTGGAATCAACTCAAAAGCTAGTATGGTTTAAATTTGAAAAATGTTTGAATGCAGAAAAGCTTCTGCATTGTTATTTTTACCATGAGTGATCTATAGATCCAAATGACTTGAATCCAAAGGGATTGGATTCAGCATTCACAGACCTTTCCAACAAAATTGGTTTCATTCAAATTGGTGCACTGAATCGATCTGGATTGATTTTTGAAAATGGGTACAGAAGTGTGTTTGAATTAAAAAGAAAACGATTTAGTTCAAATCACTAGGCTGCGCGAGAAAAGTTACTGGGCCGGCCTGCTAAGCGCAGTGAGGGTTGCTGGGGGCTGCTTAAGTGGGTGTCCCCACTTGCCAGCGAGGGTTGCTGGGGGCTCACCGGGGAGTCTTGGCGGTCGGTGGCTGGCGAGCAGCGAAGTCGACGATGGCGGACTCAGGGGTGGTCGCGATAGCTCCTGGGGTGGACGAAATTGATGGCTCCCTTCTTCTCCAGAGGCGGCGGGCTCCGGTGAAATTCTGGCGAGGTGGTGCTCGCCTTGCTCCAGGAACGGTGTGGCACAATTAGTGACGAGAGGGGAGTGAGATGGTGTGAAGAAATCGAGCGGGGGTGGCCTCTATTTATAGTCGAGCGAGGGGACCGACGGGGCGCACGGTGACCTCGTCGGGGGCGATGTTATAGGCGGCTATTGGCATGGGCAATGGTAGGGGACGGTGCGGTGTTCCCTGGCGATGCTCAAGGACATGGTTTTGAGGCATGGTGCGGTGTGGCTTGGTCTGGAACATGCGACGCTCTGAGCGGCAGAGGCGGCGTCTTCGACGGCGAGCGGTGGCTGTGCGTCACGGGGCGGCGAACGGGGATGTCTGGCGGTCTCCTGGGTCGGTGGGGATTGTGAATGCACGCGGCGAGGGCGGCGCGCGGTCTGTGGGCTTCGGTCGAGGGTGGTGCTCTAGCGCATGCTCGGCATGGTCGCTGGCGGTCTGGGCGCGGTCCGTGCGTGTGGTCTAGTGGTTGGAAAGGTTCGAGCGGTGGACAAGGAGTGGCGGTGGACGGTGGGCTCCCTCCCAGACATGCTGGCTAGGCTTGTGTCTCCTCCTAGCTTGCTGTCGACATGGGGGTGACATGGGTGTGCTCGGCTGTTCACCATTGATGGCAATGTCAAGCTCACAGTGGTGCTAGTGCTTGGTTAATATTCCTAGCTGATCTACTGAGCTGGTTGTGAGCTTAATAGGGAATAAGTTAGGCCAATTTTACTGCACACTATAGTTTTTGATGTTTGTTTGATTTGTATCTGCAACTTGTTTGATGAAATGGCCGCATGAATTCAAGTTTTGAATTTTGAAAAGATTTTTGGTGGGTTTGGTAGGTTGGTGCTGGTGAGTCTGCAGATGCTTGGGTTTTGAAAGTTGAGCTTGTTTGTGTGGTTTTTGAAAAAGTGGGATCTTCCCATATGATGAAGATTCAATTTTGAATTGTCATTTAAACTATGCATTTGAAAGTTTCTGGATGTTCACAAAGTGAGCCTTGATACTTTGTTAGGAGTACATTCAAGGGGTGCAAAGATCCAGAAAAGTTTCTGTTAGGTTCTGAAAGTTTGAGACAGCCAAAGTTGGCATGGGAGTTAAATTGGTCAAAGTGACCATTCCTTTAATATATTTGTTTTGATTTACTTGTCTTTAGGAAAAGTGTGGGAAATGTTTTAGATGATGTTTATTTCACCTAAGAAACATTTTACAAGCAATGAAACAATCAAACAAGGTGGTTCCAAATAATTTCAAATTCAATGCATCTCATATGCATGCATTCATAATTTTATTTAACAAAGTTTTTGTTAACCCTAATTTTGATGATTAGATATTGATGATCCAAGTTTAGTATTTTTGGGATGTTACAACTGGAGTGATCACTTCTTCAACACTCAGTTTAGCAACGAAGACCGAGATGGTGGCCCCACAGAGAAACCCACTATCACCAAGCGTCTGTTTGGTTCTCAGGAGACGCCTCTAGCTTGCGCCTTCACTGAGCCAGCTGATACAACCAACCGGCCCTTTATTCTAATCCCTGACACACTACATAGGGCGGCCAGTGCTCAGATTGCGGTGCCTGCCCGCTCTCCAAAAGGAAAAATCCTAGGAAAAGAAAATCTAGCAGCTCGAGCCATCCGGTGGCTTCAAATGCGAATCCGATCAGGTTTTGGGACGGGCCACCAAGACTAGAGGGTATTATGTGGAGGATTCATGTGGCGGGTGAGCCCATGATACCTAAGAATTTGCGGAGGCTCGCCAGTTCGGAACTGAAGAGTGTGCATGATGGTGTGCTGACGGTAGAGAGACGCCTTCTGGCGGAGTAAGATCCCTCGCACCTAGTATTCGTGGTTAAGGTGCCACCAGGCTTGGTCTTCGTCGACAATGCCCCTGCGGATCTGTTCTTCCAGTGGTTTGATGACATCTTCAATATGTTCCACCTATACCTGTTGCACTATACCATGGTCCGCCTGTTTTCTCTCAGCCTGGCCATGCATATCATTAGAGAGATCACACCATTATCGTTATAGTGGACCCCTACTACATGCGTGATGGCTGCTTGGAAGTGTCGCTGAACGACGTATCGTGGACTCGTACCTAAAAAGAATCTTCATGGAGAACAAGACAAAGGAATATATTCTCGTGCCTTACTTTCCCTAGTAAGTCATTATTCACTCGCCACCATCGATTGGATTTATTAGATTATCATCATTCTTTTTCCAACACGTTCCATTTAATTTTTTTGCGCAGAGATGAACACCGCACTCCACGCATTTTGACTCAGGGATTCTAGAAAAGAAGAAAAACTATGACAAGATCAAGGAAGTTCTAGATGATGCTCTCACTTGCTATGCCTTGACCACAGGCACCACCTTCGTGCGTACGAAGGTCAAGTTTGGCAGGCATGTCTTCAACCATGTAATGGAGTTCCCTTGCGTGAAGCATCCGGAAGGCAGTAAGAAGGAAGCCTACTACACACTCCATCACATGAGGACGTTCCTACTAGACCAGTAGAATTCTACGCTGCCAGATCATCTCAAACAGTGGGCCAAAGCCAAGGATAATATCACTAATTCAGATATTAGACAAGAGATGTATCGCATCCAATTGCAGTTTGAGGCAATCATCTTTTGTGATGTCATGACTTCGGGGGGGATCTTCTACGGAGGAAATATCCCGAATAACCGTGACATAGAAGATCGCCTAGAGATACAGGGTGACTATAGGAAGTTCATGACGAGACAAGGCGTCCTCCCGTTCCCTGAGCCGGGCCAAAAGGCTTGATGTTGGCCTAGTTGTAGTTCCAAACTATAGATGACCTTTGTGTGTGTGTGGACAAGTGTACATGCTACTACTTATCTTATTAGGTTTATGAATCATCGCTTACTTCTTTTTCTTATTATTATTATATATGAATCAATGCTTGGTTTTTTGCTTACTCTTTGGTCCTTTGCTCACTTTGGTCCTTCTTTTTTCCTTAATTTATTAGTCTTTTTTCAAGAATGCCGATGATTGAAATGCCGTGTCACACTATATATGTGAATGTGCTACGAGGGGATTGTGAGCCTTGTGATATGCACAAGTCCAAGTCTTGTGCATCCTACTTGGCTTACAGTTCCGTCGTAGCATATTCCTGTGTCCAACGACCTATGTATATATATGAGGCATTCTTTTTAAGTTACTTTAGTCTTTTTTGAGAGTAATTCCCATGATTGAAATTTCGTGGCACACTATATATGTGAATGTGCTACGACGGGATAGTTAGCCATGTGATATGCACAAGTCCAGGTGTTGTGCATCCTACTTGGCTAACTGTTCCGTCGTAGCATATTCATGTGTCCAACGACCTATGTATATATATATATGAGGCATTCTTTTTGAGTCACTTTGGTCTTTTTCGAGAATAATGTCGATGACTGAAATGTCGTGGCACACTATATATGTGAATGTGATGTGATGGGATTGTAAGCCTTCTATTATGCACAAGTCCAGATGTTGTGCATCATACTGGCTTACAGTTCCATCATAGCATAGTCCTATGTCCAACGACCTAGTTATATATGAGGCATTCTTTTTGAGTTACTTTGGTATTTTTCGAGAATGCCAATGATTGAAATGCCGTGGCACACTATATATGTGAATATGCTGCGACATGATTGTAAGCCTTGTGCTATGCACAAGTCCAGGTGTTGTGCATCCTACTTGGCTTATGGTTCCGTTGTAGCATATTCCTGTCTCCAACGACCTAGTTATATATGAGCCATGCTTTTTTAGTTACTTTGGTCTTTTTTCAAGAATGCCGATGATTGAAATATCGTGGCACACTATATATGTGAATGTGCTGCGATGGGATTGTCCGCCTTGTGCTATGCACAAGTCTAGGTGTTGTGCATCCTACTTGGCGGAAAGTTCCATCATAGCATATTCCTGTGTCCAACGACCTAGTTATATATGAGGCATGCTTTTTGAGTTACTTTGATCTTTTTGAGTTGGGAGTAAGTGTATCTTCATATGCGACTTTAATTATACATGTTTTTTCAATCACCGGTTAATTATTACTGTCAACTTGTAGATGACGTGGTACGTCGTGTACAAGGGACGGGTTCCCTGAGACTACGATGATTGGGAAGACTGCCGGAGACAGGTGCACCATTTCAGCGGCAATAGCTACAAAGGGTACAACACTATGGAGGAGGCGGAAGCTAGATACACGCGCTATCTAGCGGCGTTAGGACGAGGAACCGAGCTCTAACTTGTTCGAGACACATGTATTCGCATGCCACCAACTACTTTGTAACTTGATCGAAACAATGTAACTTATACTATGTATTCATGTATGAGACTTATCTATATGTATTTGTTTCAATCTTGTTTTGCAACCTGTGTATTTATATATAACTGTATATATTATATTTGTGTGTGTATATCTTCCTGTAATATTGTATATAATTTGTATTGTATATCATCTGGCTTCAAAATTAAAAAAAAAACAAAACAACGCCTATGGCGCACATGGAATATCTTTAGTGGCGCACTGTAACTAAAGCGCACATGCGTAGCTCAGTGGCGCACCTGCCTTCCTAGCCGTGGCGCACTGGCAGGTGCGCTACGCCTATCTTGACATAACTATAGCGCACCAGGCAGTGCGCTACGGGTAGGAGATAGCCGCAGCGTGAGGCTAGTGGCGCACGGCTAGTGCGCCACGGATGCCCTTTTCAGGTGCGCCACCAATGGCCATTTTCGTAGTAGTGGTACTTAGTGGGAAACCTCACCGGGGTAACAAAATTTGGAGGTTCTTGGCACGGTTGGATCCAGCTGGTAGAGGGGCTACTAAGGGAAAGCCTTGCCATGGTCTTGTCTGTAAAAGGACTTGATCGTGGATTGTGGGTAAAGTACATAAACTCTAGAGAGTATTGCAATCTGATCGATCAGCTGTGTTCACGGAAATAGAACAACATTGAGCATCTGAAGGATGGAGCCTCTGAAGGATCTCCCTCTCTCTTTTCTAAACAAAGTTTTGAAACCCCATGGCGTGAGTAATATCGCAAATGGGTGGGATTTTGGGACTTGGTGAGTAATATCCATGTGTTTGGTTGTTTGGAAACTTGGTGAGTAATATCCTCGCATGTCATTCGACCCTGCCTTACTTAAGAAATTGATTACAAAGTAGGGTAAAACTCTCTCTCTCTCTTTTCCCCATACTTAGAGAAAATTAGATTTATTCAAATGAACTCCAAAGCCTAACCTAGCCTTGCATCTAGAGTTAGTATTTTTCCTTCCTTGATGTAATTTTCCAATACATTCAAAGTATTGACCAACTTGTTGGTTGCACGTTTCATGTGCAGAATTTTGGAGATTGTTGAAAGGTGCGCTAGGATCACGGGTCCTCACTCAACCTGCATGTGGCATTGATGGGACTCCAAGATGTATATATATCGCTTATGTTGTAATGATGTAAATTCTAGATTATTCGATTCATGTAATAAAGACTTGTGTTTTACATGATATTTCATCGACTGTGAGTGCTAGCTATTGATCTAGGAACTAGCATGTTAATCACAGGGACTTAGGATCTTTATCAATCTAAGGTCGCTACAATTTTGGGATAGAGGGAGCGGCTTGCTTTACAGAAAAACCTTCCCGTCTCTTGGAAATTGAGATTATCTTTATCTAGGTGCGCCTATCTACCTAATATGGGAAAATTATCATAAACTATGATGTGGATATGGCCACTGCCTTGGTTGTTAGGCTTGAAAATTGAGATTATCTTTTTATCCATGGTACGTCAATTCAGTGAAGTGAGTTTTTCAAAAGTTTTCAAAACTCATGTTTATCATTTTTCATGGGAGATGGTACATGCAAAATAACACTATGGATTAGTCTTTGTTTTTTTGGATTTTTCTTTATTTTATTTTATTTATTTCTTTCATAACAGGGTCAACTTTGTCGGCACAGAACTTATGAGCTAACAAGTTGAATATTTCAAAACTTTTCCATTCTCATATATTGGTTGGATGGTGGTCGATACTTTGAAAAGCTCCATTGATGACCATTGGATCAAGATTGGCTAGCTAGGGAGGAAGTAGGCGGATAACACCTCTATCTAGGTAATGTTGTTTCATTTGTTTTGGTCTAGACATGCATTACCATTTTTGGTGATATTGGCTGGTGGTCTTCTTTATTCGATAATAGTACTACGCTAGTACAATCTTTATGTTACCTATGTTTTTCACTATTCGGTGGAATTTGCCGACAACGCAAATTCATGCTAAATAGAAACACGTTGACTTGTTCAAAACATTGGATGGTATCCTCTAAACATTGACTGCATGGTGGGTTACCTTCAAAATTATTTAAAAGGAACAAGAGCAGTCTATCGCTCGCATGTACTTCAAATATGATCTATTTTACCTAGATTGACATTTGGCCATTTAGGTGGCCAAAATTAGCTCGAAAGCTTCAAAGAAGACAAAACTCTTGAATTTTCCATTAAACATGGTCCACTCTATGTGAAAGTTGGGGTGGTAGCTATTTGGTCGGAAATGGCCATGAATTTTGCCATTTGGTTGGAAACCCAAGAATGTGTATACATGGCAGGTGATGACTGCAAGTGCACAGATCGTTTGTAGCTAGTTTGGAAATAAAGATATCGATCCCAAAGTGAGCAATAGGTGAAAGAATAAAATGATTTTAGCTAAAACTAAACGAAGTACTTGAGGAATAACTCTAAGATGCAAGAACGTAAAGTTGTTTTTGGGTTTTTGGTTGGTTGAAACAATAAAGTAAAGCAAAGTAAAACTTGATGCAGAAAGTATTATTGATGTGCGTAAGAAATATTGAAACTGCAGTAGTGTAACACCCTCAGAGTCGACCCTATGCAAGTTTCAGCGATTCCCGCCAAACCCGCATAGAAACGATTCAAAGGTGCCCACCAGGCACTTTCGTGCGGGTGGAAAACAAAGTAATACCATTAAACAATAGTCCACGATGGGACCCACAGAATAGATATATACAACAATGACTCAAAGAAGCAAGAACACAGATATACAATACAAAGATCCAAATCACCTTTAAAACGATACAGCGTCCGAGTACGGACAAGATGCAAATTGAGCTAAGAGCCCTGAAGAATAACCAATGGCGTCCATAACCCTACCCAGGCCAAGCCGGAAGGGTAACCCTGCTAATGACGTCGATCTCAAAACCTGCTTAAACAAAAGGGGCGCCGACAAAGGGCAAAGGAAAAAGAGAGCGGTCAATACTGAGGCCAATAGATGGCGAGACTAGAATTCGGCGGTCCTCGCCTACATAGGTATGGTGGACTGAAGCGGCAGCGCAACATGCACTAAACAACCTATAGAGACTCAATACAGCTAGTGGCTATCAGATAGGGATAAGAAATACCTATTCGGATCCAACCTGAAACTATCACCAAGCATACCCATCCTGATATTTCCCCTCGAGACCAAACAAGGAAGTCAACCGAGGAACTCACACAGTTGGCAGTTTTACTCATTCCATTATAGTTGTGGTAATTACTAGTCAGATATAGATAGCATGAGTCATCCTGATATAATAAGCAGTGGGCAGTTTTAGTTAACCATTCCGTTGTAGTTGTAGTACTTACTAGTCAGATACATATAGCTTGAGGCATCCCAAAACCCTGCAGTTGTTGGTACTTTTATTTAGCCATTCAGTTGTAATTGCAATACTTACTAGTCAGATACAATGATAATAGGTGACAAACCAAACTAGCAGTTGTTGGCACTTTTATTTAGCCATTCTATTATAGTGAAGCTGATTACTAGTCATTATAAAGTCAAATTTATAGCACTACTTTAGTTATAGTTGTCTATGATCGAGATATTGTGCTCCAAGTCGTCCATAACTGCGGACACGGCTTTCAGAAAGTTTTACCCTGCAGGGCGGCACAAATAGCAACACACACACGATCAACCTCGAGAAAAACCAAATGAAAAACCAACGAGGCATCACGACAGAACATTCGCAAGATTCATATTTGATTTCAGGGGGCCACCCCACTAAGCTACCCGCGACAAAGTTGGACGGCTCCGAGACGGACCCAGAGGTTTGTGACACCCCACTAAGCTATAAACGACTAGGAACCCGAAAGTGTGACTGGGCTTGTTGATACCACGAAAACATTCCACGTTGGTTCCAAAATAGTACAGGCGCTCCACGCGCAATCGTAAATAAAGCAGTAAAGCATGGCATAAGTACAGGATAGTAATAAAGCCCCAAACTACTTGTGGCCCCAAGGAATTAAATATGACTCAAGCTACGGTTAGGGGATTCATGGTCCCACATGCGGATAGTGCGAATATTCAAAGAACAGGTATCAAGTACTCAGGGTCCTACGGGACACAAGTGGACGGTTAAAAACTAAATAACATCTATTGCCCACCTGTGCCTCTGCATTATTTACCTACTTCAATTTTAGTTATTAAACGGTAATTAAAGCCATGATCATCTCCAACATTAAACATGAGGCATTACCCCAATAACTGTGGAACATCGACAACGCGAGGCAACACCTGCGCAAGCAACTACGACTCGCAAGGCTGACTATCTACCAAACAACAGGTAATAGGATGTGTCCAAGGCAATTTAATGGTTGCAAGGGATATCACGGGCATGAAAACTAGAGCATCGCATCACAGTTAGCAATAGATCAACATAAGGAAATAAAGACTATAAAAGTAACATAGGTAGAAAGGGGGAGATTGCTCGCCTGAAAACATTGCCAAAGGTTCATCCGAAGATCGGGTCGACACTCGCATCAACTCATCGGCCTAGTCCGTGAAGAAGCAAAACACTAGAAGAAACACCAGATGCACTATTTAATACTACGGCAGAAGATCGGGCATGATGCATGTATGATGTATGACATGGCAAAGATGTGATGCGATTAGGCCATATTAAGCGGAACCGGGGTCCCGACAATTAATTAGACGGTTCATGTTGTTTAAGATACCCCGCAATTTAAATGTTGACTTAACAAGGCAAAAATATGGCATCGGTTTGCTATACAAATTTAAATGGAGTCAATATAAGACTAGAATAGCTCGCATATAAACTCCATATTTAATTTAGGTGAATCATCGAAACATCCCAAACACCCACAATATGTATGCAAGCATGATAAATCATATGCAACAAATATATATCGTTTATAAAAATAGAGGTCTCGTAATAAGGGTCACACTTAGGTTTCGACGATCTTGGTTCCGAGGGGTTTGGTTCAGGCGCGTCGGGATCGGTCTTCGAGGTCTCGAACATCAGATCGATGACGGAAGTCATGGCAGTTTGAGGAAGGAGGTTCGGGGCCTCCGGACTCCAGGATCATGCTTCGGGACCCATGAGGGAGAGCTCAGGTGTTCAGCTTCTTGCATCAATCATCGAGTTGCTCCTTGTCGGTTGATTCTTTAGGCGAATCCTTCATGCTAGACATCACCATATCTGTTTCCACCAGGACACCACCACAACATCCTTACCTCAGCAACCTCGGATCGGAATCGATGGGGTCCAATGAGGGTAAGGCTACCCACAACAGCGACAAACCGTGGCCAAGAGGTCACCGGATTCGATCAGTGGCACAAGGGAGGGTGTGCCCCTAGATGGCACCATCACACAGTCTGCATACACGTGCGCCAAGCAGAGAGCACTCTAGGGATGACGACGGTATAGTAGAGGTGGCCGAGGGTGGTGCAGGACTTGACGGCGGTGAACCAGGGAGAAGAGGAAACGATGATGGCGGCCGTGGTTGGCGAGAGGTCTGGCAGTCGGCAGGAGGCGACACAGAGGGAAGGTCAGCGGTGGGGCTTGGGCGACGAGGCAACGACGGCCTGGCAGACGAGCGAGGGGTGACCGAGATGCGTGGCAGGCGCACGGGGGAAGGAACCAGCGGCCGATGATGGGAGAGCTCGTAGGAGGCAGAGCAGAGGAGGTCGACGACACATGCGGAGCTTGAGGTGGACACAGCGAGGGGAGGTCGGCGGGGAGAGGCGGGGTTGAGGGGTCGGGCGGCGGCGACGCCATGGCGGCGGAGGGCGCAGCCTGGGAGATGAGGGAGCCTAGCGGCGGTTGTCGAGAGGAGGAGGGTCGTGGTGGGGAGCGAGAGGAGCGGGGGTCGTGGGCGGCTTGCGATGGGAGGACCAAAATCAGCGGGGTGGGGCCAAGGGAACAGGGGAACATGTGGGGAGTGGGTCATGGGCAGGGGAGGTTGGTCCAGGAGCGAGGCAGCGTGCAGGCAACACAGGCGAGTGAGCATGTCGGGGTGCGACGTGCGTGTTGTGTTTATGTGCATGCTGCGCGTGCAAGAAGAGAGGGTGGCTGCGGCTGGAGGGATGGGGATATGAGTAGGTTAGATTAGGGTTTGAGAATTAGGGTTTGGTGCTACTGAGGTTGTAGACTGCTGCTAGCTGGGCCGTTGGGCCTGGCCGGCAGCGGTCTCCCTCGGGGTATATAAAATGTTTTTATGATTTATTTATTTAAAAAAAACAAACCATTGTGCAAGTTATTTTTAAACAAACCAAATGTCTGGAAAAGACCAGGGTTTTGCATTTGAAATAGAGAGGGGTATTTGTAGAAAATAAAATTGGGGCTTTTCAAAAATATTTTCAGGCAAATAGATGCATGATGCTATCATGATGATGCACAGAATAAAAATAACAACGATTTTCTAGCAGTGGTTTTAAACGGGGTGCTACAAGTAGGGGAAAGGCGTTCTTAGGGAGTGTTGGATACACCGCTAGAAATTTAGACCAATTGATCAAGATTATTATAGCGAATATTTTCATTATATGAATGTATGTGGGAGGAGGTCCATATATGAATGATAAGGCAGCAACCACTGCTCACACCATCCTTCATAACCACAGCTGACAGATAAATGACATCAATCGTATTACCTCGCTATTAAGGGATTTCTCCCATGGCATGGACATGGCTTAGTGAGTTCTCCTTGATTCCCCAAGTTAGTATGTAAAGGATGACAACGACTTTACAATCACAGTAAGTGCTATCATCCCTCCGTCTACCAACAAGTAATCCCCTTCATCGAGTCCCCATAAGAGGGAAATATTGAGGAGGTGCACAACTCCCAACATCAAGATGAAGACAATTAACACATACATATAATGATGTATAACATAATAATCTCTATCTCATCTAAATCATATACTAGGGTTTCTCCATCTCCCCAAGAACTAAAGATCTACTCAGACATGGAGGAAATCAGCATCATGACAATGGTAATGGAAACGACTATCGATGAATAATACTTGTATAAATCCACAACTAGTGCAAGAATTACAACAAGATCTAGATGGGATGGATGGAGATGATGGTGGTGATGAAGATGCAGCAATTGCTGAAGATGGAGATCTATGCCTTGGCCTCCCAGATATGCTTTGCACGAAGATGGATCCCTAGGGAAAGTTCCCCCTCCAGATCCCTTCCGGAGGTGAGGTTTTAGTGATTTCTGGGTGTTCTGTATGTTGTCTCGCCGAACCAGTTGCATAGGGCGAACTATTTGAGGAGGCGGAGGCAGAGCCAACTATACGGCGGCTCGCCATATAGTTGGTCATCAACTCTTATGTCTCCATTTCTCGCTTTGGGTTTTCTTCTGGTATTATTAATATATCCCAAATAAGCGATTTACATAGTTTTTGGCTCCTTTTCTCTCCTGTACAATTGCTCCAAGAATTGTTTCCTTTGGATCCATCATCTGATCTGATCCTGGTGAAAATAAATATAAAAATTCCACGCGAACGCCGTAAAATACCAAAATCCTACATATATAATGCAAAATAATAATGTTCAACATTATGCAAATGTGCACTCATCAACTTCCCAAAGCATAGACTCTTGCTCGTCCCGAGCAAGTTTAGCTTAATGGACGTGATCCTCATATTCATGAAGCTGAGTCGACAAAGTAAATGAGGCAGTTGCAGCATGTGTTGATCATAAAGGATACATAAAAATAAGTTCATTAATAGTACAACCGGATATGGTTCTCATATTCACGAACCATCCGAATAATATTAGTAGGTCCACAAGTTAGCAATTAATAGTTCACAAAAGATTATTCTCCATATGACATAAAAGTATTCGGTTCAACCGGAAGAGTTAGTGAGGTAGTCCCAAGTATTTTTAGGATTAACATATTCCCTTGGGATTCAAAATCTCAAACGTCTCAGTGTCTTACTACAATATGGTGGTATATGCCTATTTTCTCTTTGCACATTCTCTCTTTTCCTTCATCTTTCTTTATATATATATATATATATATATGTTTGTGCTCACACTTTTGTTTAAGTGTTGTGCAAAAGAGCTAGCCATATAATCCACTTCATGTAGGAATTTCAAAGTTTAATGATCTCAATTATCAAATTCCAAATATATATGAAGCATCTTTATAACTTGAGCATTCTACCTCAAACTTGTTCTCACTCTTTTTGATAGCATTTATATTTTCTCCTTTGTTCAAAGTGTTTCTTTTTCATCTTAGTTAATTAGATAATATATCCTTTTTGTAAATCAAACCATTGACCTACAACATATTGATCAAACTATCTTGATGTGTTCCATTAATACCAATGAGGTGGAAGACTCCTATTACTATCATCAAGTGCAAGTAAAATCATACTCAAGCAATTCATATATCCAATGAGACAACCTCAAACTCAATAATGGTTAATATATTATAACAAACTCAGTATTTCATAATAGGGATCTACTATTCCTGAAGGGAATCTAATGATGCAAACTTTATTTAAAATCTCGAACTAAATGCTGAACTAGAAGTAATAAACTTATAAGATTGATTACAAGGTTTTAGAGATCTCCCCAAGCTTACAGTCAAGCCAGGCGGGATCAATTAACTCCTAGCTGGTACCTATTCCTCCTCCTGTGTAGGAAGAGCATTGTCTTTGTCTCCTTTAGCCACACTTGCTAGGCGAATGCTGAGCTTGACCATGTCTTATTGAAGCTTCAAAATTTTCCTATTAAGGAATTTCTTCTCATCTGTCAACTCAAAAACAGTTTTAATCAAGAAACTAACCCGACCATCGATGTCATTGACCATTTTCTCAAAGTCTTTGCTCATCATCCAGTAGGAGTCAATTCCTTCTCCAATAGTTTCAACACATTCTTTTGAAGCTTTTTCCAACTGATAGATGTTATCATGAATCTCATCTTGCCGCACCTTCTTGGGTTGAAGAGTTGGCAGACTAAGAGGAAGTTCATAATAAGATCCTATGTTGTGACGATAAGGATTAGGGAGATACTCATCCTTGCTCCTTCTCTGATCTTATTGATGCATCATGTCCATCCTTTGGGGGAACACGTCCTCCCAATTTGGGAGAGGATTGATCTCCGAGCTGGATGACGATAGTGCTTATTTTGGTTCTGTAACACCCTCAGAAACGGTCCTATGCAAGTTTCAGCGATTCCCGCCAAACCCGCATAGAAACGATTCAAAAGTGCCCACCAGGCACTTTCGTGCGGGTGGAAAATGAAGTAATACCATTACACAATAGTCCATGATGGAACCCACAGAACAGATATATACAACAATGACTCAAAGAGTCAAGAATACAGATATACCATACAAAGGTCCAAATCACCTTGAAAACGATACAACGTCCGACTACGGACAAGATGCAAATGGGGCTAAGAGCCCTGAAGAATAACCAATGGCGTCCATAAACCTGCCCAGGCCAAGCCGGAAGGGTAACCCTGCTAACGACGTCGATCTCAAAACCTGCTTAAAAAAAAGGGGTGCCGGGAAAGGGCAAAGGAAAAAGAGAGCGGTCAGTACTGAGGCCAGTACACGACGAGACTAGAATTCGGCGGTCCTCGCCTACATATGTATGGTGGACTGAAGCGGCAGCGCAGCATGCACTAAACAACCTTTAGAGACTCGATTCAATTGGCGGCTATCAGATAGGGATAAGAAAGACCTATTCGGATCCAACCTGAAACTATCCCCAAGCATACCCATCCTGGTATTTCCCCCTCGAGACCAAACGAGGAAGTCAATGGAGGAACTCACACAGTTGGCAGTTTTATTCATTCCGTTATAGTTGCGGCAATTACTAGTCAGACATAGATAGCAGGAGTTATCCTGATATAATAAGCAGTGGGCGGTTTTAGTTAACCATTCTGTTGTAGTTGTAGTACTTACTAGTCAGATACATATAGCATGAGGCATCCCAAAACCCATCAGTTGTTGGTACTTTTATTTAGCCATTCCGTTGTAGTGAAGTTGATTACTAGTCATTATAAAGGCAAATTTATAGCAGTACTTTAGTTGTAGTTGTCTATGATCGAGATACTGTCCTCCAAGTCGTCAATAACCGCGGACACGGCTTTCAGAAAGTTTTACCCTGCAGGGGGGCACAAATAGCAACACACGCACGATCAACCTCGAGAAAAACCAAATGAAAACCCAACGAGGCATCACGACAGAGCAATTGCAAGATTCATATAATATTTCAGGGGGCCACCCCACTAAGCTAGCCGCGACGAAGTTGGCCGGCTCCGATACGGACCTAGAGGTTTGTGTCGACGGCTGTAAACGACTGGGAACGCGAAAGTGTGACTGGGCTTATCGATACCGCATAAATGTATCACAATTCCTAAACAGTACAGGCGCTCCACGCGCAATCGTAAATAAAGCAGTAAAGCATGGCATAAGTATAGGATAGTAATAAATCTCCAAACTAGTTTGTGGCCCCAAGAAATAATATATGACTCAAGCTCTGGCTAGGGGGATTCATGGTCCCACATGCGGATAGTGCGAATATTCAAAGAACAGGTATCAAGTACTCGGGGTCCTACAGACACAAGTGGACGGTTAAAAACCAAATAACATCTATTGCCCACCTGTGCCTCTGCATTATTTACCTACTTCAATTTTAGTTATTAAACGGTAATTAAAGCCATGATCATCTCCAACATTAAACATGCGGCATTACTCCAACAACTGTGGTAGATCGACGACGCGACACCTCACCTACACAAGCAACTACGACTGACAAGACCGACTATCTACCAAACAATAGGTAATAGGATGTGTCCATGGCAATATAAGGGCTGCAGGGAAGTATAACGGGATACGGAATCTATAGCATCGCAACATAGATAGCAATAGATCAACAGTAGAAAATAAAGACTATAAATGTAAAATAGGTAGAAAGGGGGAGAATGCTCGCCTGAAAAACATTGCCGAAGGTTGATCCGAAGATCGGGTCGACACTCGCATCAACTCATCAGCCTAATCCGTGAAGAAGCAAAGCACTAGAAGAAACACTGGATGCACTATTTAATACTATGGCAAAAGATCGAGCATCATGCATGTATGATGTATGACATGGCAAGAATGCGATGCAATTAGGCAATATTAAGCGGAACCGGAGTCCCAACAATTTATTTAGATGGTTCATATTGTTTGGATACCCCGCAATTTAAATGTTGTCTTAACAAGGAAAAACATGTCATTGATTCGCTATACAAATTTAAATGAGGCCAATATAAGACTAGATTTGCCCGCATATGGCCTCCATATTTAATTTAGGTGAATCGGCATAAGGCCCCCAAGCCACAAAACATGTGCGCAAGAATGACAATTTAAATTCACAAGTGTATATGACATATTATAAAAATAGGGCGAAATCGGAAGAAGGGGTCACATGTAGGGGCTCGAAGATCTTGGGGGTTTGGGGATCAACGGGGTTTGGGCTCGGTGGGATCGGTCTTCGGTCCATGAAGGAGATCTCACCGGTCCATGACGATGATCGACCTTCAAATTGCACATTCTTCTAAACATCATCATGGAGCCGGTCTTGTCGATGGGCGTCCCTGTAAGAAGATCCTGAGATTCCGAGTGACACCAATCTTGTACATGGCAGACGATGGAAACAATGCTACGAGACAAACTTAACTACAGGAGCTCTTTAGCAGCAATGCGGTGCCTGAAAGAAAACGAGAACATCCAAAACACACACATAGCTGGGTTCACGGTCACTGCAGGAGGAACACACGAGGTTGGGCCTGCAAGGACATCGGTGGACAGGCGCGGGCGCAAGGGGGCTGTAGAGAAGGACACATCCGTAGGCAGAGCAGAAGGGCGCCAGGGCCATGGCGGCTGGTGGCGCTGCCCGTAGGGAGGCTCGCTGGAGGGCACCGGGGCGGAAACGGCGCAGCTCGGGACCGGTGAGGCGGCGGCCGGTGGCGAGGAGCACAGGGGCCGATGGGGTCGAGGACAGCCGGGCGAAGAAGGGTGGCGCAACGGTCGGCGGGGTCACTGGCCCAGGACCAGGCAAGTCGAGGGTGGGCCAGGCGCGATGTAACATCCCAAAAATATCAAACTTATATCATCAAAACACTAATCATCAATTTTAGGGCTAACAAAAACTTTTCTAAGTAAACCCATGAATGCATGCATATGTGAATGCATGGATTTTTAATTTCTTTAAAAACCACCTTGTTCGTGTGATCCATTGCTTGTAAAATGTTTCTTAGGTGAAAAGAACATCATCTAAAACATTTCCCACACTTTTCCTAAAGACAAGTAAATCAAAACACATATATTAAGTGAATGGTCATTTTGACCAATTTAACTCCCATGCCTACTTTGGCTGTCTCAAACTTTCAAAACCTAACAGAACCTTTTCTGGATCTTTGCACCCCTTGAGTGTACTCATAACAAAGTATCAAGGCCCACTTTGTGATCATCCAGAAACTTTCAAATGCCTAGTTTAAATGACAATTCAAAATTGAATCTTCTTCATATGGGAAGATCCCACTTTTCCAAAACCCACTCAAACAAGCTCAACTTTCAAAACCCAAGCATCTGCAGACTCACCAACACCAATCTAGCAAACCCACCAAAATTCATTTCAAAATTCAAAACTTGACTTCATGCGGCCAATTCATCAAACAGGTTGCAGACACAAATCTAACAAAACATCAAACACTATAGTGTGCAGTGATTCTTGCCTAACTTGTTCCCTAGTTAGCTCACACACAACTCAGTAGATCATCTAGAAAGATTAGCCCAACACTAGCACCCCTGTGAGCTTGCCATTGCCATTAATGGTGAACAGCCGAGCACCTCAATGCCACCCCATAGTCGATAGCAGGCTAGAGGAAGAACTAGCCGTGCCAACCTTGTCTGGGAGGCAGCCCACCGTCCACCGCCACTCACTGTCCCAGCCGCGAGCGTTGCCAAGCCCTAGACCACGCGCACAAGCAGCGCCCAGACCATGCCGAGTGTGCGCTAGAGTGCCAACCTCGACCAGCATCCACATACCGCGCGCCGCCCTCACCGCGCGCACACACGATCACCACCGACCCAGGAGACCGCCAGACATCCCCATTAGCATCCCTGTGCCATACAGCCACCGCCCGCCGTCGAAGACGCCGCCACTGCCCGCAGAGCACCGGCCGTTCCAGACCAAACCATACCGCCCCATGCCTCGCGACCATGTCGTTGAGCATCGCCAGGAGACACAGCACCGTCCCCTACCCTTGCGCATGCCATTAGCTGCCTGTAACGTCGCCCCCGACGAGCTCACCGTGCGGCCCGACGGTCCCCTCGCTCGACTATAAATAGAGGCCACCCCCGCACGATTTCTTCACACCATCTCACTACCCTCTCCTCACTGACCGTGCCACACCATTCTCAGAGCAAGGCGAGAACCACCTCGCCGGAATTTCACTGGAGCCTGCCGCTGCCGGAGAAGAAGGGAGCCAGCGATTGGAGCCGCCCCAGGAGAAGCCACCGGTACCAGGAGGTTCGCTGTCGCCGACTTCGTCGTTCGCTCGCCTCGCCGACCCTCGCCCGTACCCCGGTGAGCCCCCAGCACCCCCCACTGGCCGTGCTAGGTTTCGTTCTCGTCGGAGCTGTCTCGCGTCGACGATGACCCTCAGTCGTTAGATTAGAACTAGATCGAACGATCCACGTTGCCCCATACCGCTTCGCCCAGCCCCGTGTCACTGACGAGTGGGGACACCCACTTAAGAAGCCCGTGGGAGCCCTGTGCTTAGCAGGCCGGCCCGTTAGAATTTCCCGCGCAGCCCAGCAATTCAAATTAAACCTTTTCTTTTTAAATTCAAACACACTTCAGAACCCAACTTCAAAAATCAACCTAGATCGATTCAGTGCACCAAATTGGATGAAACCAATTTTGTTGGAAAGGGCTGTGAACGATGAATCCAAGTCCATTGGATTCAAGTCATTTGGATCTGTAGATCACCCATAGCAAAAATAACAAGGCAGAAGCTTTTCTACATTCAAACATTTTTCAAACTTAAACCATAAAAGCTTTTGAGTTGATTCCAACTCTCAAAAATCACTTTTAACCTTACCTTCTAGAATATATAAAAATATATAGGTTTACTTGCAGAAATAATGTTCAAGTAATAAAAGAATGCTTCATAAGCATTTCTAGCCACTTTAATTAATTAAAATAAAAGGGTAAAACCTTATTAAATTGTGACACCACTTTAAATCACATTACCATGGACTACAATATGTGGTGATGACATGTGTCAACATGATCCCATGTTTAGTTTGGAGAATATTAAATCTTAAGTAGTTTTCAATGAGTAGAAATTACTTTTCTCAAAATAAAAGATTTAAACCAAGCTTTAACCTTGTAATGTTAGAGATGATGCTAGATCATCTATAGGACCCTTGTGTGTGATGATTGCAAGTAGTTAAGTATTGTTTGGTGATTGTGTACATCGTATTTATTCATAGACGCTTGTACCGACCAAGGATACAAGGAGGAAGGAGGATACTACGAAGAGGAAGCCGAGGAGAACTTCAACCACTGCTCTGCACAAGGCAAGCCTAATACTACTAGTGAATATGCAAGCTAACACTTGCAAGATACTATACCTACGCAAGCTTATACTCATATTGGTGCAAGCTAACCCTTGCCATATACCCTACTGTTGCCACAAACCCATACTTGTGATATGACTACTATATGCCTTAAGCATATGTGATCATACCCACTTGATAAACCAATCCTAGTTTTATGTGCAAGCTTCTTACTTTATTTCTTTATCAAAGCTTACTTAGAGTCTACCTAAGAGTTTGGTAGATACCAGACAGTTGTGCTGAATGTTGCATAAAGAGCATAAAATTTGGCCTAAGCTAGAAACCTTGATATCAGCCTAAGATATAATGTTGGACTTAGTGAAACTCCACCAGTTACCACCCCTGATTAGTACTACCCTCACCTGTAGATGCTAGTGCTAAGCATAAAACTTGATAAACTTTTAGATCGGAATACTTGGTGGAAAAATGGTTATGAAAACCTTGGAATGATGGATCATTCTATTGAAATGTTTTGGACATGTGTTTCCAAACACTTGATGATTTTGGTGATAAAAATGTTGAGGCATGAGCCTTAGCCCCTTTATAAAACTGATGGTTATCTGGATGCGATACCATTCCAATTTTATCGTACAACCACAATACCCGAAGATTGGGTAGGGCTTGACTGGAAACCTATATACCTTTGTATTAGTTCCCTCTCGGCCAAGGTCTGAGCTGAGGCTACCTTGTGAAGAGTGTCCACCTGTGCAGTACCCAAGATGACAGTGGTCATGGTTGGGAGGCCAAACTCACAGGAGAGGTGCTTATACTAGGGCGTGTAATCGGAAGGTTAGGATTGATTATCCGCATACTGAGTATGGTGAATTCAGGATTTGTTCCTGGCGGATGTATCGAATGTTGTGGTGAAAGTGTACAATCTCTGTAGAGTGTCAAACTATTGAATATCAAGCGTCATGATTATGGACAGTTGGAGTGGCCATACTGTTCCCCCGTCAGACTTTTCAAAATGACTTGTGAAACGAATTGAGACATTGACTTGACCACAACAGAGTTGTGACCTGAATTACAAGATCCCATTTAGGAGTTATAAAATTGTGACCAGCTTTGGAACTTAGTAGAGATAAACCTAGCTTTTTGCAAAACAACCCTAGAGCCTAGTGTCCCATTATCCAAAAACCCCCTTACTTGTTAGTATTAGTTTGCGAGTACTTAAAGAGTACTCATGTCTTTGTCCCTGGCTACTCCCATGGCCATACTATGAAGAGGAGTACCTGGAAGATGGACCCCAGGAAGGTTACGACAACTAGGATCATCTCCCATCGTCAGCATTGCCTGTGACCCCGAAGATGGAGCTTCGCCTACGCTACCGTTATTATTACGTATTCCGCTGCTTGATGTGTATTGAGAACTGGATCATGAGATCCCTATTCGTGTAAGAACTTATGTATCGTTTGTAATGGGTGAAGTACTATGGTATCCAATTCTGTTATGTCTCGCAAAAATGGTAATCCTGGGATTGCGATGCATGGCATAACAGGCATCTAGGATTGAAAAATCCGGGTGTTGACAAGTTGGTATCAGAGCCATCCTGACCATATGACACCCTAGTTAGATTGGACGTAACTTAGTTTCAAAACCAAAGAATAAAAATATTTACGAAAACTTATTCTCATTCTTACCTCTTTAATTCCTTAATAAAACTTCATGTTCCTCAAAAACTCTTGCAAAATAGATAATATTTTGACACACTTGATCACTCTGCTAATCTACTCATCCTCTATTTTTATAGATGGATGTGAAGTACAGCAAGTTTTATCAGTTGGGGAATGGAGGAGACCTTATCTTTGAGAGGGATCTGGATCAGCTTTCAGAACTTCTGGAGCGTCCACACCCCGAGTTCTTCGGAGCTCAGCTCAATGATCAAGGAGGAGAAGATCTGCAGTGGCTAATTGTTGCAAGTCTCCGAGGAAAGATTGAACCTCCCACTGCGGAGGGAATTCAGTTTACCTCGAGGGAAAACAACTGGCTCGATGGACTTGCCAGAGCAATGCAGGAAGCTCTTTCCCGTCTGTGTGGGCAGAGCACCAATCAGATCAAGGGTACTCGCTTTGAGTTTTTCCCAAGACGTGATGCGAATGGCCAACCACTGGAAGCCCCATACCACCCCGAGCTGAAGACTCAATTGGACCACCTTAGCTTCATGATGTATGATTGTCAGCAGGAGTTGGACAACTGCCGTTACTATTGCAACCACAAGTCTACCATCATCAAGATGAAGGACCAGACCATAAACATGCTAGCAAAGGATCGCAAGTCTCGCCGCCGTCAGCTTGACAAGAAGGAGCGCATTATTGCCCGTCTTCGCCACCGCATCTCATCTCTGGAAGAGACCATCCACGAGAGAGACATGCAGTTAGAGGAAAGGGAGAATGCAGGAGAGGATCTTCGTGGAGACCCTTACTCCTATCTCAGCGATGACGATGATTTTCTGGAGGATCAGGCCATGGACTTCTTCACCGATGAGGATGATTTCGCCTTCATCGATGATCCTGAAGATGATGAAGCCACAAATTCCGAGGAATAGTAGCACTGAGCACTAGCGTAGTGAGTAGTAGTCAGTCCCACTGTATCGTAGTTTCCAGAATGGTTCTTAAAACCATCTGTTTTTCCTTGTTATGGTGTGTGTTGTACTGTGTGCTATGAATGAATGAAAGAGCAAGTTGCCAGAAAAACCTGAGTCAAACTCTAAAAACTTTTCAAAAACCCAAAACCTTAGAAATTTCCTTCTTTTCTCATAATCTATATCAATCTTCAGATGCCACGTGGAGGAAGTGGTTCAGCCCCGGACCCGATGTTGCAGATCCTGCAAATGTTGACTTCTGACCGCGAAGCTGAAAGAGCGGAACGTCAAGCCAACCTAGCCACTCTGCAACAGATAGCCCAACTAGCCCATAACAACCAAGGCCATGGAAATCAGGACAACCATGGATCTAAGCTCAAGAATTTCCAGAATACCAACCCACCCGTTTTCACCAAGTCAGAAGAACCCCTAGACGCCGATGATTGGCTGCAAACCATGGAAAATAACTTAGAAGTAGCCGGAGTCGAAGCCAACGAGAAAGTCCTATTCGCCACCCATTATCTAGCCGGAGATGCCAGGGCATGGTGGAACAGTGTTCGTGCAATGACCGGAGGCCAGATGATGACCTGGGAGGAATTCAAGGTCAAGTTTAGCAGAACCCATGTGCCGCCAGGTTTGATCAAGAGAATGAGAGACGAGTTCAGAGAGTTGAAGCAAGGAAGGATGACTGTAGTGGAATACCGTGACAAATTTTTGTCATTAGCTAGGTATGCCCCGGACGAGATAGACACCGAAGCCAAGAAGAAAGAAAGATTCCTGAATGGTCTGCATGACGAGATGCAGACAGTATTAGTCAATATCCCCTTTGTTGATATTGAAGCCCTTGTCGACTCTGCTATCCAGATGGAAGGAAGGATCAACCAGGACAATGAGAACCGCAAGCGTCGCATGATGCATCCACCAGGAACCCATCAGACCCCAAAGTATCGCCCCAACCCATCTCCAGGATTTGCCCCAAGAACCAACAGACCCCCTATGACTCGTCCAAACTATCCCAACCGAGGAAATCACAACAACCCCGGCAACTCTAACAATTTCACCCGTGCCCCACCCAAGTTCAACACCAACAATGCTACCGCCAACCCTAACACTTCCCTGAGGACTGGAAGCAATGCTGTGCCTGTCGCAGCTAAGGACAAGTCACAAGTGACCTGTTATGACTGTGGAAATAAAGGCCACTATTCTAACGAGTGCCCCAACAAGAAGAATGCTACAGCCCCTAATGCCAATGCCCCAGCTCAGCAGCAGCGTCGTGTCCAGCCAGGGAGAAGATTTGCCCCAGGGAATTCACTCAACCGCAATGGCTGTCTTTTTCTCATGCATGCTGAAGAAGCTCAGGAAGCGCCAGACGTCGTGCTCGTATGTTTTCTGTTAATTTAGTACTTGCAAGAGTGTTGTTTGATTCTGGTGCATCGCATTCATTTGTCACCGAAGAATTTTCCTGCACTAGTAAAATCCAACCAACCAAATTGAAGGATGTGATGATTGTACAAATTCCCGAATCAACCACCAAGGCTAGGCAAATTTGCAAGGCCATCCCTATCCGAATCCATGGCATAGATTTTTATGCTAATCTAATAGTACTCGGAACTAAAGGTTTGGAAGTAGTACTAGGAATGGATTGGATGTCCAAACATAAAGGATTGATTGACTGTGCCAAGAAAGCCATCACCATGACCAGTACCACCGGAATATTAGTCGAACATATATCTGAAACCTTACCTCACCAATTCAAGTGTAACAAGAGTCTAGCCCAACCTACCATTGACCAAGTTCGGATAGTCTGCGAATACCCCGATGTATTTCCAGATGTTTTGCCCAGTATGCCCCCAGATCGGGATATCGAGTTTATCATCGAACTAATCCCCGAAACAGGACCCATAGCCTAGAGACCCTATAGTATGAACCCATCAGAACTAGAAGAGCTGAAGAAGCAACTTGATTCCATGTTGGAAATCGGATTGATTCAACCAAGTGCGTCCCCATGGAGATCACCTGTCTTGTTTGTGGACAAGAAGGATGGAGGTAACCGTTTGTGTACGGATTATCGAAAGTTGAATGATGTCACCATCAAGAACAAGTACCCCTTGCCTAAGATAGAAGATTTGTTTGATTAGTTGACCGGCGCCCAGGTGTTTTCTAAGATTGATCTTAGGACTGGCTATCATCAACTCAAGATTCGTGCAGAGGATATTCCAAAGACTACCTTTACCACCAGATATGGATTGTACGAGTATACAATCATGTCTTTTGGATTAACCAATGCCCCCGCTTATTTCATGAATCTCATGAATAAGATTTTTATGGACTTCCTGGATAAGTTTGTCGTTGTTTTCATCGATGACATTCTGATTTATTCCAAATCAGAAGAAGAACATGAGCTACACCTAAGGACCATTCTTGGAACCCTTAGAGAGCATCAGCTGTATGCAAAATTTATCAAATGTGAATTCTGGTTACAGGAAGTAGGATTCCTCGGTCACATTGTATCAGCCAGAGGAATTGCCGTTTACCCTGCCAAAGTGAAAGATGTAGAAGATTGGCAAGCCCCAACCACTCAAACCCAAGTTCGTGCTTTTCTCGGATTGGCGGGATATTACCGCAAATTTTAGAAGGATTCTCTAGTATCGCTAGACCCATGACCCAATTGCTGAAGAAGGAAAGAAGTTTGAATGGACCAAGAAATGTGAAGCGAGTTATCAAGAACTCAAAAGGAGATTGATTTCAGCCCCAATCTTGATCATGTCGGATATTACGAAGCCCTTTGATGTGTATTGTGACGCATCCAAGATTGGTCTCGGATGTGTGCTAATGCAAGAAGGCAAAGTTATCTCTCATCTCTCGCGACAATTGAAGAAACATGAGCAAAATTACCAAACCCATGACCTCGAACTCGCAGCCGTAGTTCTAGCCCTGAAGACATGGAGACATTACCTGATGGGAAATCGTTGTGAGATTTATTCGGATCACAAGAGCCTAAAGTATATATTCACTCAGAAGGAGCTGAATATGAGGCAGAGAAGATGGATTGAGCTAATCAGGGATTACGACCTGGACATTCACTATCACCCTGGTAAAGCCAATGTGGTAGCAGATGCCCTTAGCAGATTGCCGTGCCGCTTGAACTCCATGATTTTGAAGGAGAAACCAAGTTTGCACAAAGAGATGGAAGATTTTTGAATGGAATTAGTAAGTGAAGGATTTTTGGCTAGCATAGAACTTCAGCCCACTTTGATCAGTCAGATTAAAGAGGCGCAGAAAGGAAATGCTAGTATCGATGGAATCAAGCGTCGTATCGGTACAGGCAAAGTACCCGGATTCACCGAGGACGAAGAAGGAGTTTTGTGGTACAAAGGATGCCTTTGTGTACCATCAGATTCTGAGTTGAAAGAAGTTATCTTGAAGGAGGCTCATGATACTATTTATTCTATCCATCCCGGAGGAACTAAGATGTATCAAGATTTGAAAGAGCAATTTTGGTGGCATAAGATGAAGAGAGAAATCGGAAGCTATATCGCCAAGTGTGATATATGTCAGCGAGTCAAGGCAGGACATCAAAGACCCGCTGGATTGTTGCAACCTTTGCAAATTCCGGAATGGAAATGGGATTCTGTAGGAGTGGACTTTATCACTGGACTACCTACTTCTAGTAGGGGAAATGACTCTATTTGGGTCATAGTGGACAGATTGTCCAAAGTTGCCCATTTCTTGCCCGTCAAAACCACCTATCAGAGTTCGAAGCTAGCGGAGTTGTACATCGCTAGAATAGTTAGTTTGCATGGAGTCCCCAAGAACATTGTATCGGATCGAGGAACTCAGTTTACCTCGAGATTCTAGAAGAAAGTCCAAGAAGGTTTAGGAACTCGCCTAGATTTCAGTACCGCGTATCACCCTCAGACCGATGGACAAATGGAGCAAGTAAACCAAATACTCGAAGACATGCTGAGAGCATGTGTGTTAGAATATGGATCCAAGTGGGAAGACTGTCTGCCGTTTGCAGAATTTTCATACAACAACAGTTACCAAGCCAGTTTTGCAAATGGCCCCATTTGAATTCATGTACGGAAGAAAGTGCCGCACCCCTTTGAACTGGTCGGAAGTAGGAGAGAGTCAGATTTTCGGACCCGACATCCTACGAGAGGCAGAAGAGAAGGTTCACAAGATTCGTGAGCACCTCAAGACAGCCCAATCCCGACAAAAGAGTTAAGCCGACAAGAGACGTCGAGACCTCGCCTTCAACATCGGAGATTTTGTTTATCTAAAAGTGTCGCCATTGAAGGGAATGCAGCGTTTCCAACTCAAAGGAAAGTTAGCCCCCAGATATATCGGACCTTTCAAAATTTTGAACCGTCAAGGAGAAGTATCTTATCAACTGGAACTACCTGAAGAGATGTCAGCTGTGCACAATGTGTTCCATATCTCGTTACTTCGGAAGTGTCTCGAAGTCCCCGAGAAGACCAAAGTGTTCAAGAATATCGATCACCGAACCATAGAGATCAACGATGACCTAACCTATCCCAAAGTACCCATCCGTATATTGGAAGAAGCCTTTCGAACCACCAGAACCCGAAGCATCAAGTTTCTCAAGATTCAGTGGAGCAACCACACAGAAGAGGAAGCAACCTGGGAACGCGAAGATGACATCAGGACGGAGTTTCTAGATCTCTTCAAATCCTAGGTAATCTTTTCGTCCTTTTTCAAATCTCGGGACGAGATTTTGTTTAAGGGGGGAAGGTTTGTAACATCCCAAAAATATCAAACTTAGATCATCAAAACAGTAATCATCAAGTTTAGGGCGAACAAAAACTTTTCTAAGTAAACCCATGAATGCATGCATATGTGAATGCATGGATTTTTAATTTCTTTAAAAACCACCTTGTTTGTGTGATCCATTGCTTGTAAAATGTTTCTTAGGTGAAAAGAACATCATCTAAAACATTTCCCACACTTTTCCTAAAGACAAGTAAATCAAAACACATATATTAAGTGAATGGTCATTTTGACCAATTTAACTCCCATGCCTACTTTGGCTGTCTCAAACTTTCAAAACCTAACAGAAACTTTTCTGGATCTTTGCACCCCTTGAGTGTACTCATAACAAAGTATCAAGGCCCACTTTGTGATTATCCAGAAACTTTCAAATGCCTAGTTTAAATGACAATTCAAAATTGAATCTTCTTCATATGGGAAGATCCCACTTTTCCAAAACCCACTCAGACAAGCTCAACTTTCAAAACCCAAGCATCTGTAGACTCACCAGCACCAATCTAGCAAACCCACAAAAATTCATTTCAAAATTCAAAACTTGACTTCATGCGGCCATTTCATCAAACAGGTTGCGGACACAAATCAAACAAAACATCAAACACTATAGTGTGCAGTGATTCTTGCCTAACTTGTTCCCTAGTTAGCTCACACACAACCTAGTAGATCATCTAGAAAGATTAGCCCAACACTAGCACCCCTGTGAGCTTGCCATTGCCATTAATGGTGAACAGCCGAGCACCTCAATGCCACCCCTTAGTCGACAGCAGGCTAGAGGAAGAACTAGCCGTGCCAACCTTGTCTGGGAGGCAGCCCACCGTCCACCACCACTCACTGTCCCAGCCGCGAGCGTTGCCAAGCCCTGGACCACGCGCACAAGCCGCGCCCAGACCATGTCGAGCGTGCGCCAGAGTGCCAACCTCGACCAGCATCCACAGACCGCGCGCCTCCCTCACCGCGCGCACACACAATCACCACTGACCCAGGAGACCGCCAGACATCCCCATTAGCAGCCCCGTGCCATACAGCCACCGCCCGCTGTTGAAGACGCCGCCTCTGCCACGCAGAGCACCGGCCGTTCCAGACCAAACCACACCGCCCCATGCCTCGCGGCCATGTCGTTGAGCATCGCCAGTAGACACATCACCGTCCCCTACCCTTGCCCATGCCATTAGCTGTCTGTAACGTCGCCCCCGACGAGCTCACCGTGCGCCCCGACGGTCCCCTCGCTCGACTATAAATAGAGGACAACCCCGCACGATTTCTTCACACCATCTAACTCCCCTCTCCTCACTGACCGTGCCACACCATTCTCACAGCAAGGTGAGCACCACCTCGCCGGAATTTCACTGGAGCCTGCCGCTGCCGGAGAAGAAGGGAGCCAGCGATTGGAGCCGCCCCAGGAGAAGCCACCGGTACCAGGAGGTTCGTCGTCGTCGACTTCGTCGTTCGCCCGCCTCGCCGACCCTCGCCCGTACCCCGGTGAGCCCCCAGCACCCCCCACTGGCCGTGCTAGGTTTCGTTCTCGCCGGAGCTGTCTCGTGTCGACGATGACCCTCAGCCGTTAGATTAGAACTAGATCGAACGATCCACGTTGCCCCATACAGCTTCGCCCAGCCCCGTGTCACTGACGAGTGGGGACACCCACTTAAGCAGCCCGCGGGAGACCTGTGCTTAGCAGGCCGGCCCGTTAGAATTTCCCGCGCAGCCCAGCAATTCAAATTAAACCTTTTCTTTTTAAATTCAAACACACTTCAGCACCCAACTTCAAAAATCAACCCAGATCGATTCAGTGCACCAAATTGAATGAAACCAATTTTGTTGGAAAGGTCTGTGAATGCTTAATCCAAGCCCGTTGGATTCAAGTCATTTGGATCTGTAGATCACCCATAGCAAAAATAACAAGGCAGAAGCTTTTCTGCATTCAAACATTTTTCAAATTTAAACCATAAAAGCTTTTGAGTTGATTCTAACTCTCAAAAATCACTTTTAACCTTACCTTTCAGAATATATAAAAATATATAGGTTTACTTGCAGAAATAATGTTCAAGTAATAAAAGAATGCTTCATAAGCATTTCTAGCCACTTTAATTAATTAAAATAAAAGGGTAAAACCTTATTAAATTGTGACACCACTTTAAATCACATTCCCATGGACTACAATATGTGGTGATGACATGTGTCAACATGATCCCATGTTTAGTTTGGAGAATATTAAATCTTAATTAGTTTTCAATGAGTAGAAATTACTTTTCTCAAAATAAAAGATTTAAACCAAACTTTAACCTTGTAATGTTAGATATGATGCTAGATCATCTATAGGACCCTTGTGTGTGATGATTGCAAGTAGTTAAGTATTATTTGGTGATTGTGTACCTCGTATTTATTCATAGACGCTAGTACCGACCAAGGATACGAGGAGGAAGGAGGATACTACGAAGAGGAAGCCGAGGAGAACTTCAACCACTGCTCTGCAAAAGGCAAGCCTAATACTACTAGTGGATATGCAAGCTAACACTTGCAAGATACTATACCTACGCAAGCTTATACTCATATTGGTGCAAGCTAACCCTTGCCAGATACCCTACTGTTGCCACAAACCCATACTTGTGATATGACTACTATATGCCTTAAGCATATGTGATCATACCCACTTGATAAACCAATCCTAGTTTTATGTGCAAGCTTCTTACTTTATTTCTTTATCAAAGCTTACTTAGAGTCTACCTAAGAGTTTGGTAGATACCAGACAGTTGTGGTGAAGGTTGCATAAAGAGCATAAAATTTGGCCTAAGCTAGAAACCTTGATATCAGCCTAAGATATAATGTTGGACTTAGTGAAACTCCACTAGTTACCACCCCTCATTAGTACTACCCTCACCTGTAGATGCTAGTGCTAAGCATAAAACTTGATAAACTTTTAGATGGGAATACTTGGTGGAAAAATGGTTATGAAAACCTTGGAATGATGGATCATTCTATTGAAATGTTTTGGACATGTGTTTCCAAACACTTGATGATTTTGGTGATAAAAATGTTGAGGCATGAGCCTTAGCCCTTTATAAAACTGATGGTTGTCTGGATGCGATACCATTCCAATTTTATCGTACAACCACAATACCCGAAGATTGGGTAGCTTGACTGGAAACTTATATACCTTAGTATTAGTTCCCTCCTGGCCAAGGTCTGAGCTGAGGCTACCTTGTGAAGATTGTCCACCTGTGCAGTACCCAAGATGACAGTGGTCATGGTTGGGAGGCCAAACTCACAGGAGAGGTGCTTATACTAGGGCGTGTAATCGAAAGGTTAGGATTGATTATCCGCATACTGAGTATGGTGAATTCAGGATTTGTTCCTGACGGATGTATCGAATGTTGTGGTGAAAGTGTACAATCTCTGCAGAGTGTCAAACTATTCGAATAGCCGCGTCCGCGGTTATGGACAGTTGGAGTGGCCATACTGTTCCCCCGTCAGACTTTTGAAAATGATTTGTGAAACAAATTGAGACTTTGACTTGACCACAACAAAGTTGTGACCTGAATTACAAGATCCCATTTAGGAGTTATAAAATTGTGACCAGCTTTGGAACTTAGTAGAGATAAACCTGGCTTTTTCAAAACAACCCTAGAGCCTAGTGTCCTATTATCCAAAAACCCCCTTACTTGTTAGTATTAGTTTGCGAGTACTTAAAGAGTACTCATGGCTTTGTCCCTGGCTATTCCCATGGCCAGACTATGAAGAGGAGTACCTGGAAGATGGACCCCAGGAAGGTTACGGTAACTAGGATCATCTCCCATCGTCAGCGTTGCCTGTGACCCCGAAGATGGAGCTTCGCCTATGCTACCGTTATTATTACGTATTCCGCTGCTTGATGTGTATTCAGAATTGGATCATGATATCCCTATTCGTGTAAGAACTTATGTATCGTTTGTAATGGATGAAGTACTATGGTATCCAATTTTGTTATGTCTCGCAAAAATGGTAATCCTGGGATTGCGATGTATGCCATAACATGCATCTAGGATTGAAAAATCAGGGTGTTGACACGCGATGGCTGGGGCCGTTGGCGTCCATAGAGAGAGGAAGGGCGGCGGAAGGCACGGCCGTGGAGAGCAGGCCGAGGCGGAGGGACTCGAGCGGCGGTGGCTTGGCGTCAAGGAAGGGAGGCGAGGAGAGGAGACTGGAGGGGGAGCAGCCCTGGCGACGGGTTCGCTGGCGGCGGATGCGGTCGATGGGGAGTGAGCGCAGGCGGCGGTGGCGTATCGAGCGGGGAGGAGCCCAACGCGTGGTGGTGGGGCCGTGACGGTAGGTGGGAAACAAACGGGAGGAGCGGGATTGCGTGTGGGGAGCGACGTGGGGAGTGGGCGTGTACGCGTCGGTGGTTGTGTGTGGCGTGTTTGCTGGAAAAAAAATAGGGAGGGAGAGACGAGGTGGTTGCGATGGTTCACGCGGAAGCGTGCGTGCATGGGGTGGGGCGATTTGGTGGTTGGCGGCGGCAGGGAGTTGGTTGGTTTGGGGATTAGGGTTTGGAAAGGTTAGGTCTAGATTTAGGTTTTATATGGTTTTATATGGGGTAGTAGGTGGACTCTGGTTGGGCCGATTGGGCCTGACCAGTGTCTGGCTCCCCGATGCAAAATATGTTTAATTTAATTATTTTGTTTTAAAAGATTTTGTAAATAGTTTTAAGACAAATACAAGATCCGGAATTCCGAGAGTTTTGATTTGAAATAAAAGGAGGGCTAATTTGGAAAACAACATAGTCTTTTGCGAAAATAGTTTTTGGAAAAATAATATGGATGATGATGTCATGATGATGCACAAAGTAGTAATATGTCATGATGATGTCACTCGGGGTGCTACAGGTTCCACCTCCTCAATCCTCTTCACGGGCTTCTCTTCCTTCTTCTTCCAAACCTTGTTGACATGGAAAGGCTGCATGGCTTCGCTGCATGGATATTGTTAGAAGGGAGTGTCTAGAGATGGCGATGGTTTTTCGAGGCTGGAGGTTGTAGCTCTGCGAAAACTTAATGAAAAAGATTAGATGTAACCGTCTTTAAAAGGGGAGGTCGAAAACCCTATCCACCAGGCTTAATGAGCAATTATATGGGCGTGGGTCATATAGATCCCGCCATATAGTTTCACACCGACCATTGATTATTATTTTCTTAATTATCTAAGGTTGTAACAACTATATAGTTGTAACTATATGGACGAGATATTTTCTCCCGCCGTATAGTTGGTCCTTAACCTTTCTGTATCTTGGCATAAAAACTTGAGAATGTGATGAAAACCTATACGGCCCGAATTTTTATTCCCACCGTATAGTTGGTCGTTAAGCTTTCAGTACTAAGAAATAAATTTTCAGGGAAGGTGTAGATAACTATACGACCGGAACTATACGACCGAAATTTTTATTCCCATCGTATATTTGGTCGTTAAGCTTTCTGGTATGACCAAAAATTAACCTTTTCTTAGAGAATTCTTTATTAGTATGAAAATTAATGGAATACCAAGTTTTGATAGAAAATTGACAACTTAAATTTTCGAGCAACATTAACATTAATTGAGCTAGATTTATTATAACCAAATTTCTTGTATTTCTCCAAAGCTTCATGTGTTCCTTATTCAATCTCAAACTTAACTAAAAATTACCTAGCAAAATTTTAAAACTTACTCGTCCCTTTATTTCACATGGGTTTCCTCCCATGAAGCGCTCTTTTATGGTCCGTAGCTTGACCATAGTGTTGCTCACTTTGTCTCGATCTTGTCCTTCTTCTGGTCTCCATTCCTTCCATACTTCTGCTCAAACAATTCGTCTAGAGTAATTATTCGCACGGTGATTGAACTTATATCTTCTTTTGCACAATAATGCTTCAAACATTGTCCATTCACTGTCTATGAAGGAGAAGGTGTCTTCCCCTGGAGCTTCATGGCTCCTGAGTCATAAGCTTCTTCAACTACATAGGGGCCTTCCCACTTTGATGTGAGCTTTCCTCGAAATAACTTAAGACGAGAGTTATAGAGCATAACTTTATGTCCACTTTTAAAGACCTTATCCTCTATTTTTATATCATGCCATCTTTTTACTTTTTCCTTAAATAGTCTAGCATTTTCATAAGCCTCACTTATAAACTCATCTAAAGCATGGATGTCTAATAGATGTTTTTCTCCTGCTACCTTGAGGTCATAGTTTAAATTCTTGATTGCCCAAAAGGCTCTATGTTCCAATTCCAAAGGTAGATGGCATGCCTTACCGTATACCATCTTATATGGTGTCATACCCATTGGATTTTTAAATGTAGTGCGTTATGCCCAAAGGGTTTCATTTAGCTTGTATGACCAATCTTTTCTTGATTTATCCATCGTCTTCTCGAGTATGGTCTTAAGTTCTCTATTCAAGAGTTCCACTTGACCACTTGTTTGGGGATGATAGGGTGAAGCAATGCGGTGAGTTACTCCATATTTTCTGAGGATTTTCCTGAAATTTCCCTTAATAAAATGAGAACCACCATCAGTAATTAAAAATCTAGGAACTCCAAACATGGGGAATATGACATCCTTGATCATATTCATGGAAGTTGCTGCATCTGCATGGTTAGTTGGGATTGCTTCAACCCATTTATTGACATAATCGACAGCAATAAGAATATGAGTATAACCATTTGATTCTATAAAGGGTACCATGTAATCCATTCCCCATACATTAAAGGTTTCAATTATAAGACTATAATTCATAGCCATCTCTTTTCTTCTACCTATATTTCCTCTTCTCTGGCAAGCATCACAATATATCCATATACCTTTGTGCATCTTTGAACAAGGTGGGCCAATAGAATCTGGATCGAAGTACCTTGTCCATAGTTCGCCTGCCTGCATGATATCCTCCATAGGGGCTGCCATGATAAGCTTGAAAAATTGCATTCATTTCATGGTTAGGAACATACTTTCAAATCATTCCGTCAGGTCCATGTCGATAAAGAAAAGGATCATCCCAAAAGTAATGTGTAAGATCATTAAATAATTTCATTCTTTTATTTCTTGTCATACCAGGGGTACAAATTTTACTGCTAGATAATTAGCATAATCTGCATACCATAGATCAACTACTTCAATTTTCCTAAGTATTGTCCCAAAAATGACTCAATTATAGGTACAGGGTCGGTAATTATTCCTTCCATCCTAGATAGATGATCTTCTACTGGATTATCCTTACCCCTCCTATCTACTATTTGTAAATCATATTCTTGTAGTAATAATACCCACCTAATCAACCTGGGCTTTGCATCCTTTTTAACAAGTAGGTGATGCAAAGCTTGGTGATCTGTATGAATTATTACTCTAGAATTAATAATTTAAGATTTAAATTTGTCACAGGCAAAAATTATAGCAAGGAACTCTTTCTCGGTAGTAGCATAATTTTTCTGAATTTTATTAATAGTCCTAGTAGCATAATGAATAATATTTAAATTCTTCCATCTCGTTATCCTAATACAGATCCTAAAGCATAACCACTAGCATCACACATGATTTCAAATGGTTCATCCCATTTTGGAGGTTGCATGATAGGTGCTGAAATTAATTTGTTTTTAAGATTTTCAAAAGCTGCAATGCATTCATGGTCTAAGTAGAATGGAGTTTCTTTGTCAAGAAGGTTAGCAAGAGGCATAGCTATTTTAGCAAAATCCTATATAAAACGCTTATAAAAACCAACATGTCCCAGAAACATTTTTAAGTTTTTAATGTCTTGATGTATGGGAATGTTTTCTACTGCACTTATATTGGTCTTATCTATTTCTATATCTTTTTCTGAAACCTTATGTCCAAAAACATTACCTTCTCTTTCCATGAATCGACATTGCTCCCAATTCAAAACTAAGCTCGATTGCCTACATCTCTACAAAACCTTGGTTAAATTGTAAAGACAATTATCAAATGTTGTTCCACAAACAACGAAATCATTTGTTAGAACTTACATGGTCTTGTCACCAAGATCGTCAAAGATTTTTAAAACACATTCTTGAAAAGTTGCAGCTGCATTAGATAAGCCAAATGGGATTCATCTATAAGCATAAGTACCATAAGGACATGTGAAAGTCGTTTTCTCTTGATCTTCGGGTTGTATAGCAATTTGAGAATAACCAGAATAACCATCAAGAAAACAAAAATAATAATTATTGCTTAGTCTTTCTAAAATTCTATCCATGAACGGTATAGGTTTATGATTTTTTCTGTGTTTCACAGTTTAGTTTTATAAAATTGAGGCACATGCGGTACCCAACAATAGGCCTTATTGGGTCTAGCTCACCATCCTCAGTCATAGCAGTATAAAGACCCACATGTCTTAGTATGCAATGAGCTAGGCTAACCAACTTACTATCAGAAATAGGATATATTATGTCGGCATCTAATAAGCGTATAACTTCTTTTCTTACTTCCTCTTTCATTTTAGGGTTAATCCTTCTTTGTGTGTCAACTATAAGTACAAAATCTTCAAGCATTGTAATATTATGTGTCACAATGGATGGATCTATTCCTTTAATGTCACTTAGAGTATACCCAAATGTTTCACGATGCTTGGTCAAAACTGAAATAAGTTTATTTGTTTCATTTCTAATAAGTTTTTACTAATAATAACAGGACATTTGTTTTCATTATCTAAAAATGCATACCTCATATTGTCTAGAAGTCGTTTCAATTCAATTGGGGGAGGTTCTTCGTCACCCTTTCTTACCAGTTCTTCATAATAATGTGAGTTTTGTTCTTCCGGGATAGAGTCAAGGTAATCATCTATGTCTTCTCTTTCCTCATCATCTTGTGCCTCTTACCAATTATTTAAGCTTCTTTCTAATTCAACTTGGGGAGTACTGTAATGAATCGCGGCCAGCTCGACAATTGTTTTCTCTTCCTTGATATCTTCTATTTCATATGACCTGCTTTTTAGGTTGGCGAAGTGGAATGTCATTTCCTCTTCTCCAAACATCATGGAAATAGTCTCCTTATTATCAATTCGAGCTTTGGTTATGGAGACAAAAGGACTTCCTAAAAGAATAGGACAAAAAGTATCTCGAGGCATATCAAGAATATGAAAATCAACATGGTACATGAGTGGTCCAACAAACACATACATATTTCGAATAACACCTTCTGGTTTTATATTAGTTCTATAAAATAGTTTAATAGTAGTTTCTACCAATTCCACATCTGCATTATTCAAATTGTAGCGAAGTTCCTCATAAAGTGATGAAGGCATAATATTTTTAGTAGACATCGGTTCACAAATTCCATATAGGGAAGTTTCTCCACAATATATAGGAGTGATAGGTTTACAAGTTTCTTTACCTTGTATCCTACCTATAATGAAGTCTGAAGTTTCAGAATCTAGCATAACCACTTCATTTTCCCTGATTTTTGCTTTCGTAAGATCTTTTAATATAACAATATTTGCATTGGTAGCATCGGGGTTCTTTTCTACTTTCTTTGGTCTCCTCTTTGTATGTTCTTCCTCACTGCACTTGTTCTTAATATTCTCTTGAATAGATTCAGAGGAAAATTCTATCAATGATGTGTCCTCTCTTGCTCGTTTCCTTTCTTCGAGGGGTGTATGAAGTCCCCATTCTGAAGGTACCTGTAGATGCCCTGCATAATTATCAATAATTTTCTTTACCGAATAAGAATCAATGCCGAGGGTTTTAATCATCGGAAAAGTCCTTTCATCTCCAAGAAAGTCGTTAACATAAGCATATTCAGAAAAACCTTTCATATTGCTCTCCTCATTTTAAAGACTTTCCGTTGTTTCTTTCATTTTCATTATTATCCAAGTTTTATCATAAGTATAATATAGGAAACTACCATTAGAAGCGGTATCTAGGATTGCTCTATTTTTATTGTTAAGCCCTCCATAGAAAGTATGGGTAATTAACCAATCAGGCAAATGGTGATGGGGGCAGTTGTCTAGTTAGCTTTTATACCTTAGAAAGCCTTCATATAAATTCTCATCAGGATTATTTTTGAAACTTATAATAATACCTCTCATCCTGTGAGCTTTGCTTTGTGAGTAATATTTTGACAAAAAATTGGTTGTCAAATCCGTCCACGTCCTTGGTGCTTCTGAGCAAAAGGATCTATACCAGTAGCAAACATTATTGGAGAGAGTTTGTCTAAACAACTAGATTTTAACCTTATCAAGGTCACAATCATCAAATATAAAGGAACCAAAAACATCTTCAAAGAATTGTAAGTGTCCATATGGACTCTCTTCATGTGTTCCTGCAATTTTTAGAGTTAAATAACTCAAATAATAAAGGATGGATCTCAATACCATCAGGCTTTATGCTTCTATTGACAGTTATAAAAGCGTCCATGGGCGAACCCATATTCCTTACTGCCTCAAGCTGCATCAAATCACGAGTGTTGTCCATTGTTATGGTCCTGCAACTCAGATTAAATTTAATACAACAAAAGTAAATAACTAAAAGTAAAGTGACTTATAGCGCTAAGCTCCCCAGCAACGGCGCCAGAAAATAGCTTGATGACTGCAAGTGCACAGATCGTTTGTACCTACTTTTGAAATAAAGATATCGATCCCACAGGGAGCAGTAGGAGAAAGACTAAAATGCTTTTAACTAAAACTAAACAAAGTACTTGAGGCATAATTCTAAGATGCAATAACGTAAAGTTGTTTTTGGGTTTTTGGTTAGTTGAAACAATAAAGTAAAGTGAAGTAAAACTTAATGCAGAAAGTAGTAATCGCGTGCGTAAGAAAGATCTAAACTGCAACAGGGGAAAGGCGTTCTCAGGGAGTGGTGGATACACCGCTAGCAATTTAGACCAAGTGATCAAGATTATTATAGCAAATAATTTCATGATATGCATGTATGTGGGAGGAGCTACATATATGAATGATGAGGCATGATATGTCAGAAACGTATCTATAACTTCTTATGTTCTATGCTTGTATAGTTTCTACTTTGCTTTGCTTTGTCCACACTTTGAAGTGATTTTCGTATGTTTTCTGGTACTAACCTATTAACAAGTTGCCATAGCGCCAGTTGCCTGTTTTCTTCTTTCTTTGGTTCCAGAAATGCAAAAAATCAATATTCTCCTAATTGGACGGGACAAAAGCCAAAGTCAATATTTTTCCATGAAGAACACGAAGCTGGAGTACGAGACAGTGGAGACCCACCAGGGGCCACACCCCCTGGACACGCGGGTGGGTCCACCCTACGCTTGAGGGGGTGCAACCTCCTGGTGGCCCTCTAGCCTCGCCTCTTTGCCTATAAGAAGCCCCCGATACCGAACCCTAAGTACCCGATCAATATTCCACGAAATCGTCTGTAGCCTCCGCCACCATCGTCCCTAGATCGGGGGGATATGAAGCTCTCCCAGCACCCTGCCGGAGGGGAGATCATCCCGGAGGCCTTCTTCTTCATCATGCCAGCCTTCGGTATGAAGCATGAGTAGTTCCACCTTGGATTACGGGTCCATGTAGTAGCTAGATGGTTGAATCTCCTCCTTGTGCTTTCATGTCTAGATCTTGTGAGCTCTGTTCATGATCAAGATCTAATCTATTTGTAATCATGCATGTTGTGTTTACGGGGATCCGATGGATATTGAGACTACTATGTCAGACTGATTAATGGTTTTGTCTTATTGATTCTATCATGTCTGTGTTGTTTGTGATCTTGCATGCTCTCTGTTGTTAGTAGCTATCGTGGCCAAGTAGTTGCTAGTGACTACAAGAGGGGGTATTTATGCTCGATAGTAGGTTCATGCCTCTACTTAATCAAGGGAAGTGACAAAAATCTCTACGGTTGTAGATGTGTTGTTGCCACTAGGGAGAAAACAACGGTCTCTTGTTCATGGAACTAGTGGATTGTTTACCTTACACAATTTGCTTAAAGAAGTTGTATGTTGCTTGCAACTTAATACTGGAGGGGGTTTGGATGATAACCCAAAGGTGGACTTCTAGTCATAGATGCTGTCAACACCCGGATTTTTAATCCCAGATGCATGTTATGCCATCCATAGAAATCCCAGGATTACCATTTTTGCGAGACATAACATATTGGTACCATAGTTCATCATCCATTATAAACCATAATAAAGGTCTTACAAATAAAGTATCTCATGATCCATTCTTAATACAATCAACGCAGTGGAATAATATAATAATGGTATCATGGGCAAAGCTCTATCTTCAGGGTCACAGGCAATGCTGACGATGGGAGATGATCCTAGTTGTCGTAGACTTCCTATTGTCCATCATCCTAGTAGTCCTCCTCGTAGTTTGGCCACGGGAATAGCCAGGGACAAAGCCATGAGTACTCTTTAAGTACTCGCAAACTATCACTGATAGGTAAAGTGGTTCAAGTAGGAATACTAAGCTGTAGGTTGTTTTGCAAAAAGCCAGGTTTATCTCTAGCTGAGTTCAGAAGTAAAGAAAACTAGTTTAGTGTTCTACAACACCTAAGTGGGAATTTAGCTTTCACTTTCACAACCCTGTTGTGGTCAAGTTAAAGTCATGATTCATTTCACAAGTCATTTTGAAAACATCTGACGACGGAACAGTATGGCCACTCCAACTGTCCATAATCGCGGACGTAGCTATTCGAATAATTTGACACTCTACACAGGTGGTACACTTTCACCACAACATTCGATACATCCGTCAGGAACAATCCCTAATCACCATACTCAGTATGTAGATAATCAATCCTAACCTTTCAATTACACACCCTAGTATAGGCACCTCCCCTAAGAGTTTGGCCTCCCAACCATGACCATCTGTCATCTTGGGAACTACACAGGTGGACAATCATCATGAGGTAGCCTCAGCTCAAACCTCGGCCGCAAGGGAACCCATACTAAGATATATAAATTTCCAGTCAAGGCATACCCAAATTCGGGTATTGTGGTTGTACGGTAAAATTGGAATGGTATCGCACACAACCATCAGTTTTATAAAAGGGCTAAGGCTCATGCCTCAACATTTTCATCATCTAATACTCAGGTGTTCATAACGCATGTCAAAACATCTCATTAGAATGACTCATCATTCTAAGGTTTTCATAATCCTTTTCACCAAGTAGTCCCATCTAAAGTGATCAAGTTTTATACTTAGCACTAGCCACTAAAGTTGGGGGTAATCACTAATGAGGGGTGATAATCAGATATAACTTATCTAAATATAATCTCATGCCTCATTGTGACATCTAGTTCTATCTACCTTAGGCAAAGTTTTAAGCTCTTTATGCTACCTCTAATATATTTCCAAGATTCACAAGTCACTAAGTAAACATAAATAAAGAGGTTTGATAAAGAAATAAAAGAATAAAGATTGCAGGTAAAACTGGGATTTGGTATACTCAAGGTTGTCTAATCAAAGCATGCCTAATGCATTGCATAAGTTATCTAGCTTGCAAAGTTGCAAGTGTTAGTTTGCTAGGATGGCTTGCATGGTTTATCTTAGCTTGCCTTGAGCAGTGTAGTGGTTGAAGTTCTCCTTTGCTTCCTCTTCGTAGTAGTCTCCTTCCTCTTCGTATCCTTGGTCGGTACTAGCGTCTATAAATAAATATGAGGTATAAAATCACCAAACAATACTTAACTACTTCTATTTCGCACACAAAGCTTCACACTACATGATCTAGCATCATCACAATTATCACAAGGATTAAAGCCTTAGTCTTATTTATTTTATTTTAGAAAAGCAATTTCTACTCATTGAAAAACTACTTAAGATTTAATATTCTCCAATTAAATATGGGATCATGTTGACACATGTCATCACCACATATTTTAGTACTTGGGACTGTGATTTAAAGTGGTGTCACAATTTAATAAGGTTTAACCTTATTATTTTAATTAATTAAAGTGACTAGAAATGCCTATGAGGCATTCTTTTATTACTTGTCCATTATTACTACAAGTAAACCTAGATATTTTTATATATTCAGAAATGTCTTGTCAAATGTGATTTTCGAGAGTTGGAATCAACTCAAAAGCATTAATGGTTGATTTTTGAAAAATGTTTGAATGCAGAAAAGTCTCTGCCTTGTTATTTTTACTATAGGTGATCTATAATTCCAAATGGATTGAATCCAATAGGCTTGGATTAATAATTTCAATAGATTTCTAACAAAATTGTTTTCATGCAATTTGGTTCAGTGAAACTCTCTGAATTGATTTTTGAATCAACAGACAGAACTAGGTTTGAAACTAAAATGACAAACCTAAATTTAAACTATTGGGTTGCGCGGGAGAGCTAGTTGAGTCGGTCCACTGCGCACAGCACACGTGGGCTTGTTTTAAGTGGTGTCCCCACTTGTCAGCGAGACAGGGGGTACCAAAGGGGTATGGGATGATTACGACCGTAGGATTAGATGTAGGATCAACGGCTCACAGCCATCGTCCTCATCTGAACAGGACACGACAGGGACGAAACCTAGCACGGTCAGTGGGGGTCTGGGGAGGCTCACCAGGCTCAGGCGAGGGTTGGCGACGGGGACGAATGAGGTTGTCGATGATGGCGGTTCTCCTGGTACTAGCGGCTTCTCCTGGAGTGGCCACAATCGACGACGCCCTTCTCCTCCAGTAGTGGCAGACTCCGGCCAACATCTGGTAACCTGGTGCTCGCCTTGCTCCAAGGAAAGGTGTGGGAAGATCAGCGAGGAGTGGTGAGTGGAATAGTGTGGAGAAATGGTCCGGGGGAGGCCTACTTTTATAGGCGAGCGAGAGAGGTCGAGTGGCATGGGCAGAGCTTGTCAGGGTCAGCATTACAACGAGCTACTGGCATGGCGTGGGGTCTAGGACAGTGTGTGGTCTCCTGGCGATGCTCAACGACTTGATGGCGCGGCAGGGGGCGCCGTGGTTTGGTATGGAATGTGCGGCGCTCTACGCGGTACCAATGGCGAACTTGGTGGCATGCAATAGCTACAGGGCACGGTCGAGGAAACAGGCATGTCTGGTGGTCTCCTAGGACGATGGTGATCGTGTTGACGGGCGGCGAGAGCTAGGCGTGGTGTGTGCGAGCGTGTCGGGTGCGGTGCTCTGGCGTGCTCTCGGCATGGCAGGGACGAACTGGGCGCGGCGCGTTCTCTGTAGTTCACGGCTTGGAAGTGCTCGAGGGCTGGACAGGGGGTGGCGGTGGAAGGTGGCCTGCCTCCTGGACATGTTGGCTAGGTGCGGAGAACACTCCTGCTAGCTTGCCATGGTCGGCTGGCAAGGGGTGGCTCGGGCATGCACAGGATGGTGCAATGGTTATGGTTCTAGCTGGTTTAATGCAATGGTTGTTACTGGGGGAGACAAGGGTGATCAATGGGATACAAATATTTGGATGATCACTGCTCAAAACAGTGAAGTTTAGCCAAGTTTGATTTGTGTCTTCATGTGTTTGATGACATGGCCGCAACAGATTTATATTTGAATTTTTGGATGAATTTTGGTGGGTGCATTGGTCACACACTGGGTAGTATCTGGTTGCTTGGATTTTTCAAGGTGAACTGGTTTGGTTGGGTTTTGAGAAATGGTGATCTTACCATATGAACTAGATTCAATTTTCAACTTTCCTTGGCATAGATTTGCAAAATGTTTCTATGGGTTTGCAAGGTGGGCTTGGGTTCACTTTTACTTGGTCTAGCAAGGGGTGAAAAGAATTGGATTTGTTTCGGTTAGAATTCTTGGACTAGAAATACTCAAAGTGGTCTAGTGAACAAGTTTGGCAAAAATGACCATTAGCTCATATTGTTTGTTTTTGAATTTCTATTGATTTGATTCTGCTTGCAAATGATTTAGATGATGTTGTTTTCATCTTTGAACCAATCCTTGCTATTCATAACAATCAAACAAGTCCATATAAGCATTCATGCATTCATCACATACACACATGCATTCAAAAGTTTTTTGTTAACCCTAATTTTGGGTGATTAGAATTTGATAACCTTGATTAATATTTTTGGGATGTTAAAGATGTAGTTGGATGGAGTTCTATGTATCTTTTTGTATTGCCCAATTGAATCTCATAGGATCTTTTTGTCTAGTATTGCATTGTTATGCCTTGCTCAGTCCTGTTAATTGCCCTGCTTTAATTTGTTTACCCAGCATGCCATGTTTGTTTATCTAAGGAGAGAACAACTAGTGAACTATGGACCCCGGTCCAATCTTTACCATTGATATATCGTACACTGTTACTCTTTACTTGCTGCAAACCATCATCACCTTCCACACCACATAGTTAATCCTTTGTTATAGCATCCAATGAGATTGACAACCACACTGTTAGTTGGGGCAAAGTCTTGAGTTTGTGTTGTGCAGGTTTCCATATTGCTTGAAACACCTTTGATACGTTTCCTTCCTCCTACTGGTTCGATAACCTCGGTTTCTTATTGAGGGAAGACTTGCTGCTGTGCTACATCACACCTTACTCTTGGGGTTTCCCGACAAAGCGCTCTCAGGCGCCATCAACAAGTTTTCTGACGCCGTTGCCGGGGAGGCTAAGGACGTCTTCACAAGGGGAGTCCTCCTTAACCTTTCTCTTTACTTTGTTTTTTGTTTGCTTAGTTTCTTTTTCTTGGTTTTGTTTGCCTCTTTTTATCAAAAACTCCAAAAAAATTAGTTTAGTTTGGTTTGCTTTCTCTTATCAAAAACACAAAAAAATTAGTTCCTACTCTGGTTGCCAGCTTGCCCTAGCTCACCATGTTGTTCCCCAAGTTCGCCCTGAAGGATCTTTCGATAGGTAGTGGCTCTATAATTGGGAAAGTAAATATTGAAGAATTCTTCAATCATGTTAGCAAGCATGAGGATATGGAGGATATATCTCTAGCAGAACTTGCTCCTAATTATGAAATTGCTGCAGCTTCTTTAGTTCATATGTTGGAGGCTAGGTTTGTTAGCCTTAACCCCATGATGCAAATTTTGTTTCTAAAACTAAAAGAAGAAAAGAATGGTGAAAAGAAAGAATTTATCCTTGAAACTTTACTAAAAGAGTTCCATGATGTTGCTAAGGAAGCCAAAAAGGTATTTGAGTGTTTTAATATGCTAGGCTCATGTGTAGATGTTGTGGGTACTTCAGATAAAACCAAGCCTAGAGAGGAATTTAAGATATACATACCCTTTAAGCTTGTTTGGGATGCATGAGGCCTTTGAAAAGAATTTTGATTGGATTGTTCCTGAATATCCTTTTGATGAAAGTAGTAAACCAAAGAGAGATGATAAGGGATCCTCCAAAACTCATTTGGATGAGATACCTTTCATAGTTGAAGACTTTGCAAGTATTTATGTTAATGCTTCTTCATTTCAAAATACTTGATTTCGTGCATCTTGTGCCTAACTTAAAGGTGTTAAAGAAAGGTACTTTTTGGGAGATAACCCAAGAATTTCCTTGAGTCTTGGAAGTTATTACATCAGTAATGACCTCTCCTTATCCTTTTTATTTTCTTTTTGTGACAAGAATGAACTCTAATGAGAGGGAAGTAAATTTGGGGAGTTGCTGTCCCGAAACAGATTTCTGTCCTCCACCATAAAATTCTTGAGGAGTCTCCCTAAGATGGATTGAGCTAAAACTTTACGAATAAATCCCCCAGTATGTTATCTAACTTTTGTTAGTTCAACACTTTTTGATTTGAGCAACAAAAGGTCTTCGAAATAATCGGTTTCTACCCGCTGGTCTATTTTGACAGATTCCTGCCATTATTTGCATTTGCTTCTTATTGATTCCTTTTTGGGTTATTTTTGGGAAATTGAGCTTTTTGGAGGAGTTGCTACAGTATCTTGTGTTTTTAGTGAAAGTTTTACTGTTCTAAAGCTAAACCCAAAGGTCTATTATCTTTTGAATACACTAATGTTGCTAATGAAGTTTGTGTGAAGTTTTGTATGAAGGAAAAAAATTCAAGTGTAGAGAGAGAATGATGTAATGAGATGAAGAATGGACAAAAGCTCAAGCTTGGGGATGCCACCCCAGTGTCACCCCAAGAAATATCCAAGAGGTACAAGCGTCAAAGCTTGGGGATGCCCAAGGAATCCCCTTCTTCATCAATAGAAAGCTCAGGTCTTTCTAGACACTTCGTTTTATTGTTTCATGCACTATTGTGTTTTTCTTGGAGCATCTTAGTTTTCGTTTGATTTACTTAGTTTCCTTAATTTTCTTGAATAAAGTAGTTTGGACCCCCGTTCTCGCTATGTTGCTTCAAATAAGTTGATTGGTGTTGGAAAGGAGTACAAAGTTCTTGCTTGAAAGTGCAAGAGGAGCTTGTATTGACTATGACTTAGACTTTAGCATGTCATGCTAGGTGTTGTTTTGACCTTGTGCTTAGTGATTATTTCTGTAGCATGACTTGTTCCAAAAAAATTGGGATTGCTTAGTGTGCCTTGAAGGAATCATGCGTGGTTTTAGCATGTAAAAGCATAGTATTGTGGTATTCTCCTTTGATGCTTTGTTTGGGTTGACTTGGCACATTCTCACACCATGTTATGACTATGAACAAGTCACCATAGCCTGTATGATCATTTAGTCCTTGACTTGTAGTACCACTTTATGCTTTGATTAGTAATGTTTTGTCGCTCTGCATGATTATGGCCATTATTGCTCTCTTAGTTGGTTGCTTCCAGTCTTTTGCTAGCCTCCACTTGTATGAGTAAGCTCTACTCATGCTTAAAACTCCCAAGAAATCAAGTTATTGCAAACTGTCCACTATAAATTCCTATGCATGGTGTGTTACACCATTCCAAGTATATTCTTGTTTTCAGCTATCTTCCAATTAAAAAGTATTTTGCTATGTGAAAATTTAGTAATTAAAGCTCCCACAAACTTGATGGCACACTTTATATTCCTTTCCCCTAATAAACATGAACCATTGTGTCATCTATGTTGTATATGCTTGCACTTATACGTTGGAATTAGCAGAACCATGCTGTCATGGGGAACGTTTTCAACATTGCACTTGTGCTTTGTACTCAGTTGATATCATGCTCTTTTGTATATGGATGTCGCCAGTGTGAAATAAAAAGGGAACTTGTAAGTCTATGGAGTTATGTATTTTGTGTTAGAGAAATGCCTACTTATAAAAAGGGAACTTGTAAGTCAAGGGACATGATATTGCCAACTTATACTTTGTCAATCATATACTCCATAGTTTGTTCACTTTAACCTTAATAACTTCAAGATGCTTATGAAACTTCAAGATATTATCCGGCCCTTGGCAAGGGCAGATAATCCCCCCCCCAAGAACACTATTTTTCTCCTTTTTAATATTCTATAACCCGCAGCACATCAACACACATTAAATAATCCTTTGTATTGTCATCTAACACACAAAAAACTAGAGATCATGAAATTCTCTTTCAATCTCCCCCCTTTTGGTGTTAGATGACAATACTAGGATTTGCAATATAGTCCTACTAACACATCATTCCAAAGGTGAAATAGGCTCATCCTGAGTGTGCATATAGATAATTTGCATTTGACTACAAATTCACACACTAAGGTATAAGCAACAAGAATATGATGAGTTAGAGAAAAACATCATACCATCGGGAGATGAGCTAGCCAAGATGATAAGATTTAATATTAGGCTGTGAAACATCCCACCACTTCACCAATATGATGCATCCATAGATATAATTCCAGAAATCCATAAGACCATAGATAGCATCCACACATCCATGAGACCATAGATAGCATCCACACAGATAAAAATCCACACAAGTACCAAAATATATAGTCTCATACACAAAAACGAACACAAATAGAGTTTAACGCTAAATGGGCACAATCAACGCGGTAGAAACGATAAAATGCAAGTGCTTGCGCCCGACCCATGCAAATCCACGAAGACCTAAATAGAAATACTTCTCCCCCTTTGGGATGGAAATGCCAAAAAGGAAGAAGTGTGATGCTAACGCCCCAAGAGATCACTCGTATTCCACCATGTCATCATCCTCGTCCATGTCCCCTTCCTCTTCCTCATCATCATAAGATAGAGGAGTAGGTTCCATAGACGGTACAGGAAACAGGTGACGCTCAAGCTCTCCATAGTTGATACTGGAAGTGTTCCACCGAGCATACAGTTCTAGAGCAGTAGCAGTAGGAAGCAGGCCTGACGCCCCTAACACATGATGAAGGATCAGCTGCTGGGTGTGGACCATATCGTGGCGCTGCCTGTAGGCTTCACACTGGCCCTTGTGAGTATCACCCCCCATGCACAAGATGTTCCATTGGAACCAGTTCAGCTACTTGACCTCACGAACCATAGGAGGCACTGGAGGCCTACGTCCACTATCCCGAGCATCAGACATGAAGGATTCAGGGGCTGAGGAAGGATGGGAGGTCTTTTGAGCCTTGTTGTAAATCTTCTTGTTCTTGTGGACACCATCCAAATTACCATCGAACTCCTCATGGGGAAGCATATACTTGATAAGAATCATGATATACAGAGAAAATGGGATAGACAGATTGTTGAACATTGCATCAGTCAACTCATGGTAGATGAAATCCATGACGTCCAGCTTGTACCCAACAGATGCCTCAGAATTAGTAGCACACTCATGGGAAAAGGTGAGCAGTGCCACAAGATGTCCACAAATCTTGTCATTCTTGCCCCCACTCAGAGCAATGCTATCCTGGAAAAAACCAACACGAGCTGTATATAATGGTGAGAGTCCATAGAAGGTACCAGCCACCCCATTGGGAGATAGGCATGGAGCGAGAGCAGAATCCTTGATGGTCTTGATCAGAGAGATAATGTGATGGCCAGAAGGAGTGTCACGACCATTGAAAGAGTATCCATGGACCTGACCAAAGGTGCAGAAATCATACTGAATCATAGTGTTCCCGGTCATCCACTTCATAGTGCGAATCTCATCTCCGCAAATCACAAGTGTAGAAAAGAATTTCTTCACCACAGACGAGTCATAGCTGCATTGCAAGGTCATGATATGGTGCGGCCCCATTCTACCAGTCACAGCCAAAGCCTCACTAAGTCTTGGCTTGGATTGAGCCTCAGTCAAATTTAGAGGGTGCATGGGGCGAATCTTGAGAGAAGCATAAATGTCATCATGAATGTACCTGAAGTGCGAACACCAAAAAAGATTGTCCTCATGTGGCTCATCACTGTCAGCCTTAGCCTACAAGTCACGATGGCGAATGGAAGAGTACTCAAGGATATCCATATTCTTGTAATTGACATGGGCATGCTTGCCCCTGCTCTTATTCTGAGTGGTCCTATTTTAAATACTTAGGCCGTTTAGCCATCTTAGCTACCTCAATTTGCTTCCTTCTTATTTCAACCTCGTCAACAAGCACACCTTCTTAATTTGTCCTTTTGTAACGGGCACAGGGACGACGCTTATAGGTCTTGGGATCACTCGGACCACCTGTGAGTAGAAAGTTATAGGTGGCATGGGGATAAGCATACACACAGGTCCAGGAGGACTATTAGAAGCAATAGAAAAACAATCCATGGTCCAAACATACACGATACGGGAAGCTGTGAAAATTTTGAAAAGGGGTGAACCTCCCAGGCCGGATAATTTGGTCTTGCCAGCGGCAGATAATTCACCCCCTATGAAAATCATCAGATCCTTCATAGATTCACGGTACCAGTGTAGATCGGGAACTAGGGTTGCAAGACTACGGGTCCTAACATGCAATGGAATCACAAAGTATCCTCTAAAACGAGTTTCCACTATGAAAAACAAGTTCCACACAAAAGATATGAATGGGAGAGTTACCCTCACTCATTGGAGGAAGAGCTCAGAGGATAGGATACCCGGAGGCTCCAGAAAGAAGTTCCGGTTAGAGCTCGGAGAATCCGGCGGTCGAATCGACTTCGAGGAGAGGCGAAAGTTCTGACGGTGGCTGGGGGAAGGACACGGGGTTGGGGAGGAAGATATTCTTTGTTTGAGCCGTCGCGACCCCTAGTCTTTAAAGGACAAAACCGGCATGGGCGGATTATCCGGCCCTCTCTGAACTGTCTGTGAAGCACAGGTCTAGGCCAGTGCTTTCCAAACAAAACCCTTGCGAGGTAACAATGGACTATGTGCAAGAATAAATGGCTCGATATGAGGAAAGGCTTGGTTTTAGAAAAAATCAAATAAAAGACAAGATTGGGTGTGTTTTCCATAAGAACACAAGATATGCAATAAAAACCAAAAAGATCCACTAAAAACCAACTCTTCTCTAGGACGAGTGTGGTGGCCGAAGCCACCATGTTGGAGCACATGGCATGACAGCGCGAAGATGTATCTTCAGTTCAAAACCAATGCTCATCAATGACCCACATATCACATAATGGTATTAAGGGAAATGATTTTTCTTGATTATTGTATAATGGGGGAGGGTTATCCCAATCAATTAGGACCACACTCCCCCTATATCCATGCCGGCATCTAAACCAACTAAAGGAAGAGATGTATGTGAGTATGCAATAGTAGTTAAGCTAAGCTCCATGAATCCACGATATTTAGCTCATCCCTCAAGTAAAAACACCTTGCTTCATCAAGTGGCTTCGTGAAAATATCAGCAAGTTGATTCTTAGTGCTCACAAAATATAACGCAATATCGCCACGAGCAACATGATCCCGAATAAAATGATTGCGAATCTCAATATGTTTTGTCCTTGTATGATGCACCGAGTTGTATGCAATTTTAATGGCACTTTCATTTTCACATAAACAAGGCACTTTGTCACAATTGACACCATATTCCTTTAAAGTTTGCCTCATCCATAATAGTTACATACAAGCACTTGCAGTAGCCACATATTCAGCTTCGGCGGTGGAGAGAGACATACAATTTTGTTTCTTCGAAGACCAACATACTAGAGACCTGACCAAGGATTGACATGCACGATAAGTTGATTTAATTAGACGTTAACAATAGATTAGTGCCGGATGCGGGAAAGGTTGGATTTTCGAGTTGACCTTTTTTTGAAATCCTAATTATTCTTGATTATGGATTGAATGTGTAAAAGAAGTAGTATATTGATAAAGGGATTCCATTCCAAAGTCAAAAGAGAGATTGGCCTGAAAAAATAAAAAAATTATTCTGTTCTCTTTTGTAATTTAGAACAAACATAAACTAATTGTGTAGAAAAGGAGCAGAAAAAGATCTGTGGATTAGAATCCCTTTCTTTCCAGGGTTTGTATTAAAAAATCAAACACCCTATTCTGACCATATTGCACTATGTATCATCATTTATAAACCGAGAAATGCTTCTTCTCTCCGATTCAAGTAGAAATACAAATGAAAAATTCGAAGGGTATAAAGAAAAACATAAAGCTTGTCAACAATACTTTGTCTTCCCACTTCTCTTTTAGGAGTATATTTATGCATTTGCCCACGATTATGGATTAAATGATTCTGAACTTGTGGAAATTGTTAGTTGTAATAAAAATAAATTTAGTTCACCATCCTTGTCACCAGCCCAATATGAGTCCTTATATCCACATAGATATAAATTAGAGCCCTTGGGATACCATAGACCAAAGTTTGGGGAATAACGAAATATCGTAACATTCTCCTGACCGCCACTAGGTGGCTTTATTTAGGAGGAGCTTGATACCTTTCACACACTCCTACACTGAACACAATATTGGGTCTAGATGGGCAGAGGTAAAGGAGAGAGCCGATCATGGATCGAAATACCTTTTGGTCCACATCTTTACCCTTTGGATTGAGATCGAGATGACATTTAGTTTGCATTCGTGTAGCAACACCATTAAGATCCGTCATCTTGAACCTATTGAGCATGTATTGGATGTATTTTTATTGATTAATGAAGGTTCCCTCTCTTAGTTTCTTGATCTATAATCCAAGAAAGAACCTTAATTCTCCCATCATAGGCATCTCAAACCTATCCATCATATGCTTTGAAAATTCATCATTAAAATCTTGATTAGTAGAGACAAAGATAATGTCGTCTACATATAGTTGGCATACAAAAAGATTCCCATTAACCTTCTTAGTAAAAAGAGTGGGATCGATTTGCCCAACTTCGAATACACAGTCTAATAAAAGATCTGTAAGGTGCTCATACCATGCACGTGGGGCTTGTTTAAGGCCATAGTGCGCCTTATCAAGTTTGTAGACATGGTTCAGAAAGTTGGGATCCTCAAAACCAGGGGGTTGCTTGACATATACCAACTTCCATTTGTTGTAATTTAAAATTATGATGAGCAGCATAGGAAAGGAGCATATGAATGGACTCAAGGCGAGCCACAAGAGCACAAGTTTCTCCAAAGTCAATTCCTTCTACTTGAGAGAAACCTTGAGCCACCAGTCTTGCCTTGTTCCTTACAACAATTCCATTCTCATCTTGCTTGTTCTTGAAAATCCACATTGTGCTGATAACATTGCGGTACTCTTTGGGCTCCTCTACTAGCTTCAATACTTTGTTGAGCTCGAAGTTATTGAGTTCTTCATGCATTGCAACAACCCAAGTTGGATCTTGAAGAGCATCGAGATCTTTCTTGGGTTCCACTATAGAGATATGAGCTTGATGATCACAGAAGCTTGCAATCTCCCTTCTTGCGGACACCCTTCTTCTTAGATCACCTACAACCTTGTCAATAGTATGACCCCTTAATTCAAGGTTCCTTTCATCACGAGTTTTGCGACGATTTTCAATCTCCTTATTTTTTCTTGGAGGGATTGCTTCATCATTTGGGTCCTCGTCTTGATCATAGGCTTACCCTTGATCAACAACATGTTCAGTGCGTACATTAGACGAATAACTTTGCTCTTGAGTTTGATCAACAGCCGTAACAGGAGGCTACTGCACTTCTATAGCTTTAGGGATGGATAATCCGACCCTTGGAGGGGCTAGATAATCCGTCCTGGGAGTTTTAGCAGAGTTCAGGTCTTCTTCTTTGTTTCTGGCACCAGTGGAGGTAGGGCCAGAAAATCCGGCCTTACCTAGAAAATCTGGCATGGGGATTTCGGGAGCTTCAACGTATAGTTGATCTTCAGAGGGTTGTGCTGTTGGTGCAGTTATTTCCTCAGCATGTGAAGGTTGTTGATGTTGTGGATATGAGGGCTCTACTTGAGTAGAGCAATGTCCTTCCTGGTCCGCCACAAGGGGTTCCTCAATGGGACGGAAAAAACTCACGCCATTATTCTTAGTGCATCCTAGGGTACTTCAGCATCTGCATCACAAACATCAACTTGCCCCACATAGGAGACATCATTTTCCTCGAACACCACACTACAAGATTTTACAACAGTTCCGGAGAGCTTATTGTAGACTCTGTAAGTGTGGGATTCAGCACCATAACCAACAATAATACCTCTAAAGCCTTAGACTCAAATTTAGACAATCAAACTCCTTTAATGAGAAAGAAACACTTATAACTGAATACCCGGAAATATGATATGTTGGGCTTGTTACCGGTGAGTATTTCATATGGAGTCTTGTCCAAGATTTTCCGAAGGTAAAGACGATTTGACGAATGACAAGCGGTGGACATTTTTCATCCCAAAATTCGTATGGTGACTTGAATTCTGCCAACATAGACCTTGCCATATCCATGAAAGTCCGGTTTTTCCTCTCGTCTACACCATTTTGTTGAGGGGTGTACGCATAGGAATATTGATGTCTTATCCTCCCTTCACTTAGAAATTTGTTAAGGGTGTAGTTCTTGAACTCAGAGCCGTTGTCACTTCTTATTTCCAATATTGGGACATTGTGTTGATGCTAAACCTCATTGGCAAAGTTAATGACAGTTTATTGAGTCTCACTTTTCAACTTGAAAAAGTAGACCCATGTGTATCTTGAATAATCATCAACTATCACCAAGAAATACTCTTCCCACCGAGGCCTGCATGATATGGAGGACCAAGCAGATCCACATGAAGTAATTCCAAGATCCTCTTAGATGATATGATGGTCTTCCTCTTGTCGGGAGAATCGTGCATTTTTTCTTCAACACAAGCCCGATAAACATGATCTCTGGCAAATGAAACATTGTCTTTTACTACAAGTATGTGGCCACCCTTGTGAAGACTTTGCAAAGTTCTCATATTGACGTAAGATAGTCGACGATGCCATAACTAGCCCGTGTCGGCCTTTCCAAATAGGAACATCGGACCTGCAGCGGTTTTCCTCGAGAAGTCCCCCACATACAGGTCATTTTTTACATACCCAACGAAAGCGACCTTTAGAGACTTGCTCCATAAGAGTATCACTAAATCACCATAAATAAAAACAGCAAATCCCATCTTACCAAGGACACGAACAAAAAGTATATTGTAACCGAGGGTCTCAACAAGCATGACTTCAACGAGAGAGATATCGTGGGAAACCACAACCTTGCCAAGACCCAATACCTCCTATTTTGACTTATCACCATAGGAGAAGGTTATGTGATCATGATTATGCCTCATCTCCATGATTATCTCTTAGCTTCTGGTCATATGACTAGTGCATCCACTATCCAACACCCATTTAGTTCCACCGGAAGCATAGCCCTGAAAGAAAGTTACTTCTTGGTTTTAGGTACCCATTTTTCAATGGGTCCTATAATGTTAGTAACAAGGGTCTTTGGGACCAAAATAGACCAAGAGATATAACTATCATAGGCTAAGAAACTAGTATATAAATCACCATAATAATCACAAAATAATTCATAGTTAGGATTGTTAGTCCCTACAAAACCAGCATAATTAGTCTTGTCCTTTGTGATGTTCTTTTCTGTCATGTTTGTCTTCTTGGTCGTATTATTCTTGTTCTTCTTCTTCTTGGACTTAGTGATAAAACCAAGTCCCTCTTTTCCATAGTTTTACCTTTTCTTGACAAGGATCTCATCAAGAACTTCCTTACCTTTGGGAGTAGATACCTTAGCATGTTCATCCTTTAGCCTAGCATTTTCTTCATGAATTTCTTTAGGTTCACATGTTGAAGTAGAAGTGCTAGGAATGTCATACTTGCTCAGTCGAGTTTGGAGCTGATCATGTGACTTGTTTAGAATAGAGTGTTCACTTTCCAAAGCCTTGTGAGCAATTTCAAGCTTCTCCAACTTCTCGGTGAGTCTAGCATGAGCATCCCCAAAGTCAACCTTCTCCTTATTTAACTTATTTTCCCTAGCTACTTCATTATCATGTTCTTTGACAAGCTTGGTCACAACTTCTTCATGTGACTGTTCGATTGACTCAAGTTTCTCATATAGAGAAACTCGAGCCTCTTCTTCTTCTAGAGCATTTTTTAGAGATGCAATTTCCATTGCATCATCCCTTTCAATTCTGCCCTTCTCTTCAAGGAGCACTTCATTTTGAGCAAGTTGATCCATAGGGTCTCAAAATGTATCTTGTGCTCACCTTGCAATGTAGTGATAAAGTAATCGAAAGCAATAATTTCTTCCTTAACCTTAAGACTAGTAGAATCATCCATATCAATCATAGTCTTCAGAAAGGAAGTAGTGGAAGATGATAACTCGGTACCTCTTGGCATGAGGCAAGTGACGTTCTTGTTGATGATGTTCTCATTAGGTGCATAAAAGAGTGATAATGGTGTTACGTAGTGGCTATGGCTGCCACTTCTCGTGAGCTATCGTCATCTTCATCATCTTCACTAGCGGATAAATACTCCTCTTGATCCACCAAGACAATCTTTGGTTGCTTCTTGTATGGAGTATTCTTCTTCACAATTTGCTTCTTCCCTGGAGACTTTGACTTCTCTTTTCGGACGAGCCTTCCTCCATTATATTATCTACTTTGATAGGGGCACTCAGATACAAAATGCATCTGGTCTCCACAATTGAAGCAGGTTCTCAGTTTAGGACCATTTTCTCTTCTTCCATTTGACCCACTCTTGCATTCATGTTCAGATTTGGCTTTTGTGGGTTCCTTACTAAAGTTTCTAGAATAGAAGGACATGTACTCACCATGGGCCCTCTTGACATCCTCGAGATAGTCCATAGCTTCTATGTCATCCTCGTCTTGTTCAGCCACACTTTTCTTCAAGGCCACGTTGACCCCCTTCTCCATTCCAATGGCTAGAGCATGAGAATCTTCGGCATTCTTGGCAGCCACTTTGAAAGAGGCCAATTCTTGCATTACCTCATTGGATGTCATTTTGTGGTAATTATTTCTTCCTTGGAGACTCTTCAAATCTGTGGGCTCAAATTGTTGAGATATGACCAAGAGGCAATAATAAAGTGGTTATTATTATTTATTTATGTTTATGATAAATGTTCACATCCCATGCTATAATTGTATTTCTTTATGTTTATGATAAATGTTTACATCCCTAGTAGCTTGTTGATTTATAGATGATCATGGTCTCCTGATCATGGATATTAGATGTTATTAATAACAAGATAATATCATTAGGAGAATGATGTGATGGCACACTCCTATAGTAAGCATAGAATAAGATCACGTCATTTAGAGTTTGTCTCCTATAAGATTTCAAATACATAGTATCCTAATCCTTCGACCATGAGATCATGTTAATCGCCATAACCAGATGGATGCTTATAAAGGTGGCATTAGGTATTCTGAAAGTATGGTTTGAAGCGCATGTATCAATGTCACATCCCAAAATTCTCCAAATTTTAAAATGTGAAAATAAATAAATAAAGAAATAATTGTTCAAATTTAGTGTGAAAAGAAACTTTTTTCTTCTAAATGGAAACATCAAAACCCTTCTTGAACAAAATTTGAATAAAAAGGGCATCCAACAAAATTTCAATCGAATGAAATGCATTCATCAATGAATGTATCTTGAAATTTAAACACTTGGAAAATTTAAACCAAAACCCTAAAACTCTAATGAAAGAAATCATTTCCAAGATCTCTCTAAGACTATGGATTTGTTCCATATAAAAACTTGGCAACAAACATTTTAAAGGATAAAAAATGATAAACAAAAATATTATAAAACCATAGAAATTGGTTTCATTCAATTTGGAACCATGAATAAAAACTTATGAATTTAATAAGATGAAAGGAAATAATTCCCAAAGCTAATAAAGCTCCTAACCAAAATACATGCCAAATTGTGAGAAAAATAATCTTAAAAGGATTTAAAAGAATAAAAAAATATTAAATAAAATTATAAAAATTGGAATCACCAATTTTGGATCTATAAATAAAAAGATATGGATTTTATAAGACAAAGAAAGAAAGAAATAAATAAAGAATATTTAAAAGATAAATTAAATCTTGGTCAAATCCATAAGCAAATGGAATAAATATAATCCAAATGAAAATAAAGGAATAAAGATTATTTAAATAAAATTATATTGGCTTTTAGCCATATTCAATTCTATTTAAATGAAGACAAAATCCCTCATAAAAATGATTAATTAAATCATGAGAAAAATAATTGAAAATTGCCAAAATGGATTAAAAGTTATCTAATTAACTTAAAAAGAATAAATGAATTATTTGAATAAAATTTATATGGGTTTAAACCATATTTGATTTTATTTGAATAAATACAAATGCCTAATCTAAATAAATAATAAATCATAAGAGATTATTTTGAAATAATTCAAGTGAACTATTTAATCACAATATTAAATAGTTTAAACCTACTAAAAAGGTTTAGCAAGAATTTGAATTCAAATAAAGCTTCAATCAAAGGTTTCAAAATTAAAACAAAAAACAAAATTGGAAAAAGAAAAAGAAACAAGGAAGAAAAAATGGAAAATAGACAAACCCACTAACCTACCCAGCCCAGCAAAGTTCCTGGCCCAACTAGCAGCCCACTGGCACCTCCCCTCTCTCCGGGGCCATTCTTTTCTCACCCGCGCCCTTACCCCTCACCTCACTGACCCTGTGGCCCCATGCCATGTCACCTCGTCGTTTCCACCCGCCCGCTGACCTCGCCCCCAATTCTCTCTGCCATTTCTGACCGTAAATCCCCATCTTCAATTCGCGTTACTACTGCGTTAATCTCTCCCCGCGACCACGCCATACTAAGCGTCTCCCTCTCCTCTCTCATTCCCCTCACTCGCCACCCCCTTTCCGCCATTGGGCTGCTCCAATTTCCGCTTGCAACTCTACTGCTCCGACGAGCTCTAACTCGAAATTCTAGTGACCCCCGACCGCATCCTGCCTCCGAGCTCACACGAGCTTGACCAGAAACCCCGTACAAATCTACCAGCAGCCTCGTCTCGCTCGCATGTGCCCAGAACATCGGCAACGACGACGCCTACTCGCCACCGTCTCCTGCCTCGACTCCGGCGACCTCTCCCTGTAAGTAATGACCGTGCCTCTCCCCCTCGATGATGCTCACGTGCTCGTGTCACTCTTGTGCGTCTAATTCCACACCCCTTTTGCCTTCTCGTGCTTTGTAGCCTCGCCTCCGACAAGGCCAGTACGTGCCCGACGATAGAGACAACTACGGCGAGGAATTCAGGTCGCGTCCGTGCGCCCCTTCGTCATCCACTACGACATTGAGCTTCGTCACACCTCTACGAACCCGGTCATCCTCTTCCCCCTCTTCCTTGCTTCCTGTTTTGGCCGGACCACCATCCCCTGAGCGCCACCGCCGCTCACCGTCGCCAAGCGCCGCCCATCTCTGGTCGATGCTTTCTGAGCCGTTAGATGTAGATCGAGTGATAGAGATAGAATCATTAAATGAAACGGTATCGTGTGTTGTGTGTCGTGTGATTTCCTTTAGTTCCAACGGCTGGTGCTGCTCGATCCACCCGAACCAGTACCGTCCAGTTAGAATCAGCCACGTGTCCTAGCTGTTGATTTAAAAACTGGATTTGATCTATTAGATGAATGATTTTGTGAAATTCATTACTTTTGTTCTACACGGCCAAAATTTACAAATTTTAGATCAACAGATTCAGAAAAATGTGAACTTTGCAACAGTGAACTTAGTTTAGTATTTTGCTTCTCTAAAATTAGGTGTTTTTGCAGAAACATTTGTAGGACTATTTTGGATATAAAAATTGTTTTAAAAATAATTTTGGGTAAATACATTTGCAAATAGATTTTTTTTGAACTCTCTAAAACTAAACACCAAAATTTGGATTTAAAAATAAATTTAACTAACACAAGGAATTATTCCTTTGAATAAAAGCATTTCTAGTAAAACAAAAATGTTGCTATGATTTAAAAATGATTTTTGAGTGAAACCTTTTGCAAATGGATTTGTTTTAAATACTTTGACCATAAAAACTAACATTTGTGTTTAAAAACTTATTTGGCTAACACTATAAATTATTTATTTGAATAAAATCATTTCTAGCAAAACAAAAATGATTCAAAAGGGCCATTTTGACTAACTTGTTTTTAAATGGTTTTGCCACTTTTATAAATAACCAGTAGGTGTTTTAAAATGTTTATAGCCTTATTAGAAACCACTTTTCCAATAAAACAATATTTTGCATGCTTGCATGCATTGTTTTGTTTTCATTATTTTATGTGGTAAATTGTTTGAATGCTAGTTTGAATTTGTGCCTTGCTTGATTGATTTGTAGTGAACTTTGAAGAGTGTGACATTGCAAGATCAAGGAGTGAATCTAGTTTCTCTACCAAAAAGGCAAGTGGTGCTTCATACATTTTTTCCTATTATTTTCACTATGCATTAGTGAATATTTTGAGTAGGACTTGCATGGAATTTTCTAAGTATCTATGCTATGCTATGCCTTGGGAAATCCTAGTAGATGATGCCTTAGTAGAATTTTCCCTAAGTTAATATTCTTGCTAATAGTATGATTAGCTTAGCTAGTAGAAAACAAGGGTGGATTATTCATGCTATGATATTATACAAAGTCTATGACTTGTGTTTTTGCTTAATAAAACTACTAAGTGAATGAATCAACTGGGTGGAATGGTATGAATGGGTTATGTTGAGTGGTTACACAAGGCCCATATCCATGGCTACCTTGTGTATCACACTTGTGGAAAGCCACCCAGGAACAAAGAAATTGAGATGTCAAGTGTTGAGAAGCTTCTAGTGCAGCCACATGGCAATATGGGCTCTACCTGGATCATATAGGTTGCAATAACTTAGCCATATGGACAGAAGGTGGTAGGGTGATAGGATGGAACGCATCTATTTGGTCTAAGGGAAGGCTTCTAAAAGATCTTGTCTTGATGCATGTCGAGTCTTGTGGGGAAAGTGCACCACCTCTCGAGAGAGTAAAATCTATGTACTTAGTCGTGTCCCCAACAATGGACAATTTGAGCATCAAGACATTGAAGCTATCAAGGATATCCTCATCCCAATTTCTAAGTTAAAAAATTGTGGTTGAACAAGGGTAAAGGTTAAACAATTTCTATTGGTTGTTCCTTGGGTGATTTTGACAAACAAAAACTTAGTGTTTTCAACTAATAAGGAAAACCTTATTTTGACCAAAGCAAGCCTAAGCTCCACTTAGCCAAATGCATATAGATTATAGATACCACTATTCTACCATAGTATCACTTGCCAATACAATTCAAATGTATTGACCCCTGCGGCTGTAACTTATTATGTTGCAGTTTTGTTTGATGTCAGTGAAGTGTGTTGAATAGGGTTACAAGTATACAACCAACATGATTGCCTGTGGCATATGAAGATGAAGGACTCCATGCTATATAGATATTCCTGCTGCATTGTAATGAGATAGCCAAATGAGCTATGTAAGATGTAATGGATTATTTTATTCCTTGTTATAAATTGTAAAATGACCTTTGTTTCTTGATATTACATCTTAAACTCTGGATGCTAGCTATTCGATCTGGGGACTAGCATTGTAAACACATGGATCTCTACCTTATCAGGTTGGGACCTCTACAATCTAGAGTGGGATTTGTCCATCCATATGACGGATAGATATATTCTGGGCCCTCTCAGTGGAATGTCATCCAATTGGCTTGAAATCATGTGTGGTCACAAGGGATGTCATATCACGGAACGAGTAAAGAGTACTTATCGGTAACGAGGTTGAACTATGTATAGATATACCGACGATCAAACCTCGGATAAGTAAAGTATCGCGAGACAAAGGGAATCAGTATCGTATGTAAATGGTTCATTCGATCATGAAGTCATCATAGAAATATGTGGGAGACATTATGTATTTCCATATCCCACTATTGGTTATTGATCGAAGATGTGTATCGATCATGCCTGCATAGTTCACAAACCGTAGAGAGACACACTTAAGGATTCAATGTTGTTTGAGTAGATATGGAATGTGAGTTGGAGATCGAATGTTGTTTGGAGTCTCAGATTGGATGCAAGACACCACGAGGAGATCCAGAATAGTTCGGAGAATAATATTCATATAAAGAAAGTCAATTTCCGGGGTTCAGAAATATTTTTGGTGTTTTGACCAAAAGCTTCTAGAATGTTCTAGAAGGTCCACCACCCCGAAGGGGGCACATGGTATGTGCCATGCCCTAATGGGGATATCCGCATCAGTCCCTAGGCCAACTCGGCCAAGCTCTGGAGAGGTTTGAAAAGTCAAATCCTAATTGAGAAAACTCAAATCCTAATTGGGAAAAATCAAATCCTAGTTTGGAAAGGAGAAGGAAAAATTGAGGGGTAAGTTTTTCCCCTCTCCCTTCCTTGGCTGCCGGCTAGAGGAGTTGGGGATGGACTCAACCAGGGGTGGTAACCCTGGCCACCGCCCCTCCAACCATATAAGGAGGGTTGAGGGCGCCCCCTCACCCCAAACCCTAGCCGTCGGCGCCTCCCCTCTCTCATGCATACACTGCCTCGGCTTAGGCGAAGCCCTGCAGTAATCTCTTATCCTCCACCACCACCACACCGTCATGCCATTGGGATTCCGAGGAGATCTACAACGTCTACTACCCTTCTGTAACAAGGGAGAGGAAGGTCGTCATCGACTACCGTACATGTGACCGACTGCAGAAGCGCTGCCGGAACGTGGTGCCAGAAGGATCGTCTATGTGATCTTGAGATCGGCAAGTGATCGACTACATCAACCACGAGATTCGAATATTGTTAAACACTTTGGATCTTAGAGGGTTAGTTCTATACAATATTGTTTCACCAATCTCATAGAATAGATCTTGGTTTTATGTGTTCCCGTGATAGAATTTTTTGTTTTCCATGCTGTGAACCCTACACAAATGGAATAAGATCACTGACGTACTTTCTCTTGATCCATGTGTCATCAACGTGGGAAGCACCATGACTTCTAAATGTGGTGGCTATTGACTTGAGCCTTCTATAAATATCCTCGTGATCCTCGCCATCCATCATATAAAACCCTTCATCTTGGTTACTCAAAGCATCATACCTATTCCTCCTCATGCTTTCATTTCCAATGAAGATATCGGTAAGAGCATCCGAAGATTCCTTCGCTGTGTTGAGATGTTCTATGTGGGGCATATCCTTGGTACCCACACCAAGCTGGATAATGTGTACAGCCGTTGCATTGAGTTGGCTGTCCAAAACCTCTCTTCTTGTTAAGTTGGTTGGATCTCCAACATGAAAACCATTCTCTATGATTTTCGATAATTCAATGGACAAGCTGCACATATGAGACTTCATCAAAAATTGCCATTGATTAAAAGTAGATGAATAAAGCTTGTGTGGATCACCCCTATTGTTTATATGAGGGTGTGGGATAGGTGGATCATGTGAATACACATGAGAGACCTCATTATATCCCTCCTTACCACTATCCTTTGGAATAAAAAATTACCATTATCCTCATTATACACATGAGTGAGCTCTTACTAGTGCCTCCTTAGATTGCGGACTAGCGGCCTCAGAGGCAGATGGAGGTGGAGCTGTGGGTGCGGAGAGACACATTATCATTTGACGCATCTCTTTCATCTTAGTCTCCATAGAACTAATCAAGGTTGTTTCCAATGTCTTGAGATTGTTCATGTTGACTATTTCCGCAACATCACTCCCATCTCCCTTGGTACCCATACTTATCTTAAGCGGTTAAGCCCGAATAAAGAGTCGGGGCTATGATATCAATTGAAATGGATCGTATGGGCTCCTAGAGGGGGGGTTGAATAGGTTCTACTTCAAATTTTAGATCTTTTTCAATTTTAGGCTTCACAAAGTAAATTATTTAGATATGAAATTACGAGAATTTCCCTATATGCAACCCTAACTACTAAGCGAGTAAAGAGGAGCAGGAAACCATGGTGGAGCACGCGGAGACACAAGGATTGTTTTGACCGCAGTTCCTTCTTGTTAAGGGAAGTACGTCTGCGTTGGAGGGGTGGGCGGTTCTAAGACAACTACGCCACAATAGGCCTAACCCTATTATTCGATGGATCTCGCCACCAAAGGCGTGATCCACCTTTCCACTATTGTACCATTCGAGGCGGGAACCAGTGCCTTCACAACTCTAGCGGGGCACACATCCACAACTGAATTGGAGGCTCACGTGATGACAACAAGCTGTCACAAGAACAAGGATTATCAAATTACCGAAACAAGGATCTAGATATTTGTAATAAATACTAGATCAATAATCCAAGTGAATGGAGGTGAAGTGAAGCGCTTGATTGCTGTTGATAAAGATCAAGGCCTCCTCCTTTGATTCCCCAAAGATCGAAGCCTTTGGATGGGTGAAGGTGGAGATCTCTTGTTGGAGCTTGAAGAACAGGTTTGGACTTTTTAGAAAGGAATCAAGTGTTCTAGAAGGAGGGGTGATGGGGAATATATACCCCCTGCCAAAACTGACCATTGGAGATGTTTTGGACAGATTATCCGCCCCCACTAGGGGCGGATTATCCGCCCTGGGGATAAAGTATGCCCTAGGGCCGGAATATCCGAGGGATTTTCTGCCCCCATCAAATACGCTGCTCCACGTTCTTCTTGTCTAAAATCCTCGAGGCGGCAGATTATACGCCCCCCCAAGCGGTGAATTATCCGGGCCAGGAAAAAACTTCTGCCCTGGCCGGAAAATCCGAGGGATTCTCCGCCCCCATATAGAACGACGCCCCATGGCCTTCTTTGAATAAATCCTGGGGTGGATTATCCGGACCCCTGAGGGGCAGATAATCTGGCCTAGCTGGACAATCTGGGGGGGAAATCCGTGCCCCATACAGTGTGACGTGTAGAGCCTGTGGTTGGACTTGGGTTAGGCTGGATTATCCAGACCTTAGCAGGGGCGGATAATACGCTCCCAAGAACATTGTTTTTGGTCCTTTTGAATATGCTATAACCTACAGCACTGCAACACACATTAAATAATCCTTGGTATTGTTATCTAACACACAAAACAGTAGATATCATGAAATGCTCTTTCATAATCTTCATAAGTTAGATTTTCATAGTATATGCATTTGGGATAAGAAATGTTGATTTATTTTCCTATATTTTTGTTTAAACTTGACAAAGTTTGACTATGAAAAATCATAGATAGAACGCGAATTAAGATCAAGTCCATTACTTCTCCTTAAATTTCTCCCCTATATCTCAAAATCTTGGACTCCCCTAAAAATATTATCCCCAAAATATTGTTTGACTCCAACAGTTCCCCTAAAGATCTCCCCTATTATATATTTTAAGAATTTTATATAACTACCATTTGAAAATGAATGGTTACCTTGCTCGGGAAGAAGCTTTCCTACGCTTGGGAGATGGATAGGGTAGCCCTCCAGTTCCCCTATAGATGAAGGAATTGGGGAGAAGAATAGGGGAGTCGTAAGAATAGGGGAATCGACTGGGGAACTATCGGAAGGTCCTTTTTTCCAGTTTCCCCTAAACACTCTATAGGGGAGATGATAAGGGAAGTGATGGTGATGACGGTTCGACTCGTCAATGCCCATTTTTATGGACATGGGTTTTGGAGAAGTAGGGGACGCTAGAGATCGTGGAACGGCTAACAGACAAGCAACATGGGGACACGAGGTTTTACCCAGGTTCAGTCCCCCGGAGGGAAAACCCTACTCCTGCTCTTCTGCTTTTTGATAATGGTGATGCCAAAGGTTACAAGAGTGCGCATATTGGTTCTGGCTAGTTGTGTGCTAAGTTATGAGGTAGGTCCCTCTTGTCGTACCCTCCTGGCCCTTATATAGATAGGCCAGGTCTCGGGGATAGGCCAAGTCGTTTACAATCTTAGGTTCTTTCCCTTCAAGTTTCTATCCGAAGAAAGTGTGTCCTACAAGGAGTCAAAATCCATCTTGGGCTTCGGCCACCTGAAATCCTTCTGGGCTTCACGATTGAGGTACGCCTTATTCATGGGATTCTGCTGAGACGGACCGAGTAGGCTAATATCGAGCACTCATAGGGCATACCCATGTCGGCTGGACTTGCTATAATAAAAAAGGTAGTACTACTAGTAGTAGCTTGTGCGTGGATCTGGTTTAATGCAATCCTATAGTGAAGATCATGCACGAGTCCGGAGTATAGACCCACGCATCCAGACATACACGTGTCTGCTCGAGGGAAACCAACCGTCCCTGCGTATATAAACCACCTCGGACTCTTCGTCTCTTACAAGAGCATTGACTTCTCCCCCATAATCTGTCTATTTTAAAAAACCATGGCCGCACCTGCCACAAGAAATCCTTTCCCAGCACCACCTTCCCCACTTCCTTTGCTGCACCATGCAAGGTACCCATGGAGATGAGACAGAAACGAAGCCAGCTGGAGGTGCATCATATGGCTCTTCTGTCATTGCCTCCATGGTGGGACCAACTTCTCTGGGTGCACACCTCTCAACACCAGGCCTTCACTATTTCGGGCTCCATCCATCTATTCATTTTCATTGTCGATAAGAAGGTGAACAAGAACATCGTGGTGCCAGCGGAATACCTGGATGAGGGGCATGCTGGAGGAGGCAATGGAATCTTCATACCGTACGAAGACGAAAACTATGCCCATGCCATCATCAACCCCTTCATTAGAGCAGTAAATGAGAGGGATGAATTCGAGGAGGTATCCGATGAGGAAACCGAGGTACTACTCTGCTTCATTGTTCGCAGATTTTACTGTTCATACGCAGGGTTTTCTTGATCTGTAGATTATTTTGATCTGTCGCCTTCTTGTTGTAGACATATCAGATTCTCCAGTTCAAAGGGTCGATCGTTTTGAAGATTTTATTAGATCTATTGAACTGCCATCTAGAAATTTTACATTTGTTTGTTGTTGTTCAAACGGTCTTCTTATGCTGTAGATTTGATTGATCTATCATATAATTGTTGTAAGATTATTTGATTTTAGGGTTTTTAGGGATTGTTCTTTCTAGATTGTTGATTTATTTTTCACATAAATTTTTGTTATTAAAATGTACATGAATATTGTTTGATTCTATAGTCAAAAAATATTTTTCGATTCTTGTTATTATTCTTGGTAGAAAATTTAGGAAACACATGATTATAGTGTATAATGTAGTGATAATACATGAATTAAAATTATCAAATGAGAATATTATATGTTTTCATTCATATTTATAAATTTCAATGATTGAGTTCTATTTCAATTAGGGCTTGATTGTTTCATAGGAATTTCAAAAGAATTGTGTAGGATTTGAACCTTATGGGAATTTTTCCTATGCTATTATTTGATTCATAGGAACACATCCTATAGGAAATAATCCTATAGGAATCTTTTAGTGAAATTCCTCTAGTAAAGAAACATTAGATCATACCTCATGGAAAAATTACTTTGCTATATCAAACAGAATTCCTCTTCCTGTAAGGTTCAAGTTGGCATGACATCTCAATCCTATGTTTCTCCTTTTCCTATACTTTTCCTATCCTATGAATCAAAAAATACCTAAATATTTTAAGGCATGTTTGATTCAAAGTATCTGTATAAGATATTGTAGGATTATATCCCATAAGAAAATTCCTAGAATGGTTGTTTTATTTGCAGGATATATAGAATCCTTTGTTTTCCTATCCTACGAATCAAATAGACCCTTAGATGAGTTTTTGTACTTAAAAATCCGTAGGAAGAATATGACGACATGGGCGAACACAAGGACTCCAGGGACAGCAAGAGCCGCTACATACTTAGGCGGTTGTGGAGTAGATAAATTCCTTTCCACTATAATGGGAAACTGTTTTTCCCATTCTATGGCAAAGTCATCGACAAGGACATCGACATCATGATCTAGCACTCGGTGGGTGTCGACAGTGGCCACAACCGTTAGCACATGGCGAAGACCTTGGCAAAGCACGCAGCATATGGCAAATTCCTCTAGAAATATTTCAAGAATGGCAAGTTTCCCCTCTAGTAGGAGTTGTAAAGATGGGAGGCTCAACATTATCTTGGTTGGATTGCTTGATGGATATATCTTATACTGTGCATTTCCAAATGTTTTCAAGTACCCATGTCCAAATGCAATTTGTATAATGTTTCATGTTCATGCTAAGCTTTATAGAGCTTGTGTCAATGCATTGCAGAAAGAGGATGTATTTACCTTAGGCACAAGAGACTTGTGCACACATATTATAGTTGTGTATCCTCTTCACCCAACAGTAGGATGATGATTTGAAATTATCTATTAAACACGGTCCATTTTGTGTGAAAATTAGGGTTATTACATTTTGGGCCATATTCTACACATTGCCATCACACAAAATATTTATTTCCTTTGGAAAACTCAATTTTTTTATATAATAAGTTAGAACCTCGTATTGTTTACCATGACAATATGGAACCACATCTACCAAATATGGGTACATTAACAAAAACTGCGATGTGGAGAGAACCAGAATGTTCATACTCTGCATGGCAAGCCATATCGCAAGACAAGTTTTTTGACAAGTTCTCCAAAAATAATGAATACATTTTTTTCATGTTTAGAGGGTTGACTCGGCCAAAAGATATTCTCATGCGCCTAAGAACTAGCAAATCTATTAAACTGAACTGAGTTTACGTATATAGAAAAAAGTACTGAATTTACCCTTTATTGTTCTTCATTCGAACCCACTTCCTTGTGAGCTCCATCGTGATCCCTCCCGAATAGGTGCCACATGTACTGCAAATCTGGTTAAAAGTTGATGGTGACATGATGTGGGCCCTACCTGTCTAGACACCGCTGCACGACGTCAAAATTAATGCACAAAAGCTTAAAGTAGAAGGAAGAAATATGATGCCTCCTGCCATTCCCACTACTTCTCGAAGAGCCAAACGGGTGCCTGTGAGGAGAGATCATCGATGATGCCAGTGAGGCCATTTTGCGTGCCCTATATCCGCGTTGCCCGGCATGTCAGAAGTCAAGTTTTTTTTGAGAGAGTCAGAAGTCAAGGGCCCACATGTAAGAGCTACCCCCTGATTGTCTTGTGATTAAAATTTGTTTTTAATTGCTATGTGTACTAGATATCAATATTTTAATGCTTATGGACTACCCATAAGCTTTAGGGTGACCCTTAATAATGTTTTTATCTTGTGGCTAGCCTCCACTATGTATATAGAAGTCTATAAGGGCTACTTTTTTCCCTTAATGGACAAGGTTGTGGATAACATAGTGAATGCCCTTATCCACGAGTTTCAGATTATTTCATGATCTTTAAATATTTCCATGCTTTAGACGAATTTCTAAATCCTCATATGGACTAATTTGAATTTAACAAATTTTACTTTGTACTCATATAAGTCTCCCGCTCTCCTGCATTGCCTTTTTTGAATTTCTAAGGTATAGTCTCTCCAATGCCATTTAATCTCAAAAAGACAGTACAGAGCCTGGCTTTATTCAACGAGTACTACACTAGTTCCCCTATATTTCTCCTCGTCTCCACTATCCTCTATACCGACTTGCCCTCCGCGCCACCCAGTTTCTAGAGTCTGTATTCTTCATATCGTTCCTCTTTTCCAGAGCCCAAACCAACGAATCCCAACCGCCGTCGCCACAGTAGGTGCATTGAGATGGCTGGATCGAGATAGGACAATGACAATGATCCTCAACTGTTTTTGGAGGTGTTTATCGAAGGCCCCCTTGAATAACTCATAGATATATTGTAACATCCCAATTTCAGCAACCCCGATTAGATGTCCAAAAGGCAAAAATTAGGGGGAACAAAAACTTTTACTTGCAATGTGTGCTTACTTGTTTGCTTGTGCTCAAGCAACTGCTTGTGGTATTGTTGTGTACTCCCCACCTCAACACTAGTTTACAAAAACTATTAAAACCCTCAACACTTGTGGTATTCCTATCCCTAGGTTTTCCAAAACCCTTATTAAAATATTTTTCATCTCAATCTTGGTAGAGATACCAAGATGGTACTTATCTTACTTCAAAGCAAAACCCCTTTCAACATACCCATCCTTACCTCAAGCTAGGCTTGATGGTAACCCTAGTAGTAGTAGATAAGCAATAAGATGAATTGCCTTGATCTACTAGTTGATGAATTACATGGATCTGCTGTTTTCTTAGGAACTAGAATGAGCTAATCTAGTATATAATCCTTTAGGACCAAATCTTTGCATGTGATCATCAATCTCAAATCAAGCATCCGAGTATGGATCTATCCTAAGCCACTCAAGTGATCATATCATCTCATGCTTATCTCAATCCAGGGATAATCCCTCTTGATGGTTTCCAACACAATGGAGACCTAATCTAAGCATGAATACTATCTACCTAGTTAGTACCTCAACATCATCTCATTGATCATGAGTTTGGAACCTAGCATCCTCTCAAAATCATCTACACTTGCACTCTAGTCTAAAAACCTAAATCCGCCAAAATGGCTAAGTCTGGATCTCTTATCTAGATTCAATCTTTGGATCTCTACCTCTTCCAACCTATATGCATTATTGAGAATTCACTTGAACAATCTTGTAGTACATCTCTAGTACTACCAAATCCCACTCTTACCCTTGGCTAAGCCATTCTAATTCCCACTCATCCATGATGGTTTTGTAGTCAAGATAATAATCTTTTCTGCAAATCTTATCATCTTGCCTACTTTGGCAGAATATCACATCCATATGCCACCTCCCCTTGACCAACTCTTTGCATGGATATGATCTACTAATCATGGCCTATCAACCCCCACTTCACTTGTTTCCATTGAAGCCTTCTGCTTCTTAAACCCACATGGTTTAGGAGGCTACCTGATGTACCTGTTATGGCAGCCTTATTTTCAACAAAGTTTGCCATCCCATCATGATCACCTCAAATGCAACAAAGCCCAAATCTTGTTTACCTGATCATCTATATGACTTGGTCTATCCATCCATATACACCCTTGTACCAAGGAGAGCTCTGAGCTCCCTAATCCAACCCTGTTTAGATGGCATCAGAATAACCAAACCCTAGATCCCCCAAAATCTAGTTTCCATCCTTTTCACCACTTCTCCTCAAAACTAAGGTTGATCTTGATGTCTGCATCAAGTTTACAACACCCACCTTGGATATAAGCATCCCGAAATAATTCCCACAATTATTTGTATTATTATACTATTTTATTTCCTTTTCTTACCAATTTCTCAACAACCTTGTCCTCAAAGGCAAGTTTGTGTTTCTCCAAATCTCCTTGCCACCTCAAGGCACATTTGAAGCCTATTTGTAGTATCCCATCTTTCCAACTCAAAAATAAATATTTTTGAGATACTTTATTATTTATTTTTGCCCTTTTTCTTAATTGGCACAAACAAGAAATAATTTCCCAAAAATACTTTTCCACCTCAATAAATCCCAATAAAATTCTCCAATGTGTGTTATGGTATTTAGGGCCATATCACTTCAAAAACCAAGCTTCTCCAATGTAAAAATAACATTTTTGTTTCCATACTCTACTTCAGCACTTTTTGAAGAAGTGAAGTTAAATGGGATTCTAATCACCAAAAAAAATTCCATTTAAATCATGAAGTAATTATTTGAGCTACTCCACCTACCAGTACCATTTCCACACTTTGCCCAATGCAACATTTGCAACTTCCTTCACAAGCCTCCATTTGATCAATTTTGCAAAACCTAGCCAAAATTTATTCAAGCAAAAGCCAAACCATCTCATATGTTCCCCAGCACTCCTCGGCAGCACACACACCCCTCCTAGTCATGTGCACTATAAAACTACAGTACCTAGCACCTCACTTGTCCCATGTGCTTGAGAGAGAGAGGAAATCTTGCAAAGATCCTTGTAATAAAGGGACAACAGCTAGACCACTCCCCTCTCCCTCTCTGGTCGTGCCTGGCCCCACATCACCCCCAGCACCACCCCCTCTTGCCCAATGAGCAGCCAACATCTTGCCCATGTCCTAATGGACCTTGCCCACCCCCTCTCTTGTTTATAAGGCCAGAGGTGTAACATCCCAGGATTAGCATCTCGAAATAGACAGGACACATGTTTGTGCATTGCATTCATGCATAAGAAAATCTGGGGAATTTTCACGCAAAACTAAAGAAGCTATAGAGGGATCGAGATCTCTCTTGTTCTGATGGAAACATCAGGACAGGTGTGATGGATTTCGACATGACCTCTATTGTGCTTTTGTGTTTCAGGGGAAGATAATTCAAAATTTGAATTTTAAATTGAAAGATTTGAATATTAAAATAATTTGAAATAGAATAATAATTGGAAATTAAATTGTAATAAGAAAATAAGAGGTGAACTCCTATTTATGAAAAGATACAACAATTACAAAACTCAACTAATAAACAAAATTGAATGAAATGAATTATAATAATATATAAGAACGGAATTCGTATTTATAAGTAGGAAATAAATATTTAATTAGTTCCAAGAATAATGGAACACATTATTATGAATACAATGTTTTATTGTTGTTAGAATAAAAAAGTAAATTACTATAAAACAAATAATTATAGAAATGAATTACATAAATGAAGTGACTAAAAGGATTCTTTATTATAAGCAGATATAAATATTACATAGTCTTTGCAAAGGAATTATAAAATTAAAGAAAAAAAGTAAGCTTTATTGAATACGATGCAACAGTACATTATTCAAACACAAAAATAATTACAATACAGGATCTAAAAAAACCTAAATTATTTTCCTATCTACTTTTGTATCTTGTTTTCTTCATCTCTTCTTATCCTCCTTAGTCTTGATCCCTGCAAGAAATCAACAAGCAAAATAAATAGAAAACACAGGGGGTTATGGGGGTTATGGTACTCTCAGGTTTTCGCAATCTAATGCATTGCTTTGCCTCATCATTGAGTAATATTAAATTAAAGGGGCCATTGTAAAATCTGTTCTTATCTACAATTTAGTGCCTCAGTACAACCTCATTGGCTAAGGGGCAAATTTCACCAATCTAGTAAAAGTAAGAAGGAAGACAGTGATAACCAGCCAGAAAAGATCTTCTCATTTGAACTGATCCACAAAGGAAGGGTCCCACTTGCAAGAAGCTTACACCCAACATGCATCTGTTGTGCTGTCACCACAAGAACAACTCACTAGAGCTGGATAAGAGGGAGTGCCGCCGTAGCAGCTAAGCTGCCAGGCAAAACACACACTCTCTCCATATAGCCAAGAAACCATTTCAGAACCACTCCAAGAACACCATTGAATACTACTGATCTTTCCACACAAATAATCTGCTCTGGTTGCTTATACCAGCCATCCATAAGACCAGATTAAGTCAGAACCAACTAATTGTACCAGGAGGAGGAGGTGTCATCAAGAACTGAACTAGATTAGCAACAAGCCAAGCAAGGAGGACCAAGATCGACCCAAGCAATCACATTTTTTCAACAGCAACATGCTTCCACCACAAGATCCAACAGCAGCTACAGCCTATCCACAATCTCATGAAGCTCAACAATAGGTTATCACCCCACACCAATATCATCAGTAGCATGAAATTGTTCTTACCAGTTCCATTAGAAAAGAATTTTGGGAGAATTGAAATTGTTCTCAGATAGTCATAGAAATGCTATGTTTGTCTCATCATAGAACTTCTAGAAATTAGTAGTATTTGTCTATGTTGTTCCAAATTAAATCCTCAGCATTTGTATCATAGGCCAAGTCCAGAAATCAAGAACAAAAATCCGTTCTTATTTAAATCGTGTGCCTCAGCCTTTGCATCATTGGTTGGGTCAAGAATTTCCTCCACACTAATCAACCCTGTGTTAATTGGCTTCAGACCAACATCATTAGCCTGTTACCTAGTTTTTACTAGACTAACATATACCACAACTGCTAGGCTACAGGGCGCATTCCCAGAGGGTAGAACCTCTGTACCTAGCAGCTCTAGAATGTCCTGAGCACAAACTCAAGTCCAATTTTTTCAATCCACTAATCATTTTCCTAAGAAGAATTAGGAATCATTTAAAATGATTGTTGTCAGATATGCAGTGTATTCCTATTGGCCACTCAGTTACACTTACTAACCAAACAATCTTATCATCTTCCTAATAGAATCTTTAGGAATCAAAGTTTTATATTATCCCATTGTTAGATTTGATAGAGAATAAATCATTATCATAGAAGGGGTTTCTAGGAAAGGATTCAAGCCATCATTGAACCATATATTCAGATCACCAATTATACCTCATATATAATCATAGCACAGCCAGATAACAGGAGCAAACAATCCTGGATAGAGGAATGAACACATCCAGGAGTATTCCACCTTGGTGGATATCAAAGGCAACCAAAGCTACTAGCTAAAACCTCCAGCAATCTCAATAACATAAGCAACCAACACAACTAACCTGACACTAGAATAAATTCTAGGAGGTTAGGAGGGGTCACTCTAACTATATCCTTCTTCCCAAATTAATGATCATGGGATCATTTCATTATAAATTTTCTTTATAAGCGTAGGCTCAAGCATATGAATGCTTAAGTAAACCACCAGCAGAGATCATATGCTATCATCTATTCCAGCAAACCATGAAGCATAGCTTCATCTAAACAATGCACTGAACCAAGAATTCAGATAAAAAACAGTACCAATATTAACATACCACCATAGCACTTATTTAAATAACATAGCCTGGTATTTAACTTGGTATGGCCAACATCAGGGGTACAGATTTAGGAAACACTTGCAAATAATTTCACAGTACCAAGATCACACAAGAATAAAAGCATTTACTGTCATGTTTGACAGTTATAAAAATTAAGTACTTCATTATACAAGCATCAATTCATCAAAACATAGTAAGAGCTCATTGGACTGAATAAGATTAAGGCACATATACCACTGACATGACCACCATTATACTTAGCTAAAGTTCACATGCTCAAAACAGATCCATGAGAAAATCACTAAGCATCCTTGATAACCAAAAATAAGAAGGGGTACTTAACTTGTGTAGAACAGCAAGACAAAGAGAGTGGAGTATGAAAGGTTGAGGGGTACCTACTTGGACGAGTCTAAGCTCGCCGACGGGGAAGCAGAGAGGTCGGCGGTGAGGGTAGTGGCACAACGGCACGGTGGGCACTAAAGCGCCTGCACCGCGTCGAGTCGTCTCACCAGCGGTAGTGGCACGCGGAGAAAATCACGACCCAGCAACAGCACCGCCAGAATCGACCGCTGTAGTGCATGGCGCAGAGCTAGGGTTTTCAACCGAGTGTGCACGAGAGGCAGGGAGGAATAAATCGATCAAGGGGAGGTTGTAGATCATGGCACGACGGACCAAAGCCCCATCTTACCGGCGCCGGAGAGGGCAGGAGCAGCCGGAGCCAAACGACGGCACGACGGCGCCCAGGAGGTCGTGGGCATGCCGGGTGTACTCGGGTACGAGGAGGAAGAGAGGGCTATGGGTGGGATGTGTTAACCCCAAGTCGAACTGGGCCGGCATGTTGGGACATGCCCAACTCAGTCCGCTGGACCAGATCTATTTACACCAAATTGGGCCATAGCCCAACTACTTGCCACTATTAAATTATTTTCCCATTAAATAAACGCTATAAAATAATTCCAATACATATGAAGTTAAATCAAATCCTAAAAATACATATGATAGATAAAAATCATCACAAAAATAATATCCACCTAAGAAAAATAAAATCATACTTATTCAAGTTAAATAAAATGCAAATGAATATTAACATCACTAAAGCTTAAGTGAAATTTCATAAATAAAGAAAAATCCTAAAAATAAATAAAAATCATTTCGATGTATAAAAAATAAATATACTATTTTATAAAAATACTATCCTAATCCTTTATAAATCAAATATGAAGTAAATATTCAAAGACATTTAATCCTTGATGGAATTTTATAAACATAAAAATAATACTTAAAACAAATAAAAATCATTTTTAAGATCTTGAATAAATATATTACACTAGAAAAATATTAAATATATTATCAGAAAAGTTTTTAATATTTTAAAATAATAAATCCTTATCCATTATATTTTTGAAAATTCTTTAAGAACATTTCTTAAGTAAGAAATAATTATATTCCTGCAAAAATATTAATACCCTAAAAATCAAATTACTAAAGTTCTAAACCAGAACTAAGGTTTATAATAAAACTTAAGTGTAAATTATTAACTTTATAATATATTTTGAAACCTTAAATAAAGATTTAAAAACCACAACTTTCAAAATAACTTTATAAGCATTCACTAAAATATAAAGTGAATAATCCCACACCTTAGTTATACTTATCATAAATCTAAAACTTGGGAATAATTAAAACATATTACATTTTAAGCTTACTTACCCTTTTAAAGTTAACTTTAGTCTCAAAGCTTATAAACATCAGGTCTAATAAATTACTTATGTTTTTATAGTTAACTTTGGTCTATTTAACTTGACATAAAGCATCTCAAGTCCAATCTAATAAATCAAATAGCAAAAGACATTGATCATGTTCTATTAACAATGATGATTTTTTAAACCTTAGAAAGGATATTTTTCTTCAAATGTTATTCTTTTTGCCACTTGAAGCATCAACTCTAGGATAGTTCTTTCAAACCTTAATAATTCAATACGTAGACTTCCATCCTAAGCACCAAATAGAAATTAATATAAATCTTAAATTACTATTGCACTCTACTTTTATATCTTGAATATCAAAACTTAAAAACCCTATAGATGCACTTCATGTGAAGTAAAAATTTGAAGATGAACCAACTCTTAAAGGAATCACCTAAGTTCACTTCACTTACAGTATTAGAGATTAACTTTGGGGGGTTTTACAAAATGCATAGCATTACTTATGCACAATAGCATATTGCCTCTTTAAACATTAGTCCTTACCGGACCAATGATGCAGATTCCAAATATTGGATCTTATGTCGTCTCGAAGATCGTGAGTGCATAATCTTGCAATCACAAAAGGCAAGTTCACACTTGTTCATGTCCTTTGATTATTTTCTGTAAATTATTTTGCAAATCTAGTGTTGTCATCACCTGCATTTGAAAAAGGTTAGAAAACACTATTTTCATAATAATATGATTATAGGTTATTTACCATGAGGTAATAACCTACTATGAAAGTTCCGGTGGTAAATGAACATATTATCTAGGATTTAACAACCAATGTCTCCAGTGATTCTTGCACCGTATATCACGTGTTAACCATGAGATTTGGAATGGGACGGAGAAGTTAGTTGTATCTTCTTCCTCTCGCATGTAGACAGATGTGCAGGTCGTGGCTGTTGGCCCTCGTAGCGTGCATATTAATTGGTAATTCGTATAGGATATGCATCATATGGGTGGGAACCCTCAACATCCCACGATAGTTCTGGCATCTAACGGTTTGTACAAACCATTGTCGTAATTAAATATGTGGGCATGGTGTACACCAAGGAGACATGCAAGGTCGCGAAGGGGGCAGTGATTGGCTTGGATCATCTACTGGGCCCCAAACCATAGGAAGTGTGGACGGGAAAGATCGCCCGGTTGTGCAACAAGGATTTGATCTCTCATGGGTAAAGTAACGCACCTCTGCAGAGTGTAAGAACTGTAACTTGTTACTCCCTGTTCCGGGAAGGAGCTGCGAACGCGGCGGGAAAGGAACTTCATGAAAGTTTTGGTAAACCCGTGAAGGCTAAAGGACATAGCTTTTCAGAATAAAAGCAACCTTTGAAGAAATGTTTACAAAAACCTGCATTGCATACGACCAATGGTATATGGCTGTACATATAGTGCATCAAACACTCCTTTTCTAGTGAACTTGCTGAGTATGCTCGTACTCAAAGTATCTTCTTAACCCTTGCTAGTTTCTAAAGCTAGTACAAACAATGTCTACATCAAGTTATGCTCCAGTAATCATCATCAAAAGCTAAAGTTCTTCAATGAAGTCAACATATACATCAACTCAAGTGAAGACAAAGTTATTAATTAGATAGGAATACAATCTCTAGCCATAGAACCCATTTCTGTAGAATATTGCAATAACAGCAATGCAAGCCCCAATAGTTTAGATACTAATCTTATTAGTATGATGGATTTGGAGTTGTTAACTTTGATTCTTCGTGTAAGAAGTTTCTTTCTCTCTCTTTAACCTACAACATTTCTGCATCTTGTGTAAAGAGTTGAGTTCTAACCTATAGTCATGTCTTGGACCTGCTGTGTTTCTGTTGTACCACTCTGAGGGATGTAATACTAGTGACCGGTGTTTCATTGGTGTTATGTCAACAACTATAGTGTACTACATCATGCAGTGGTATGCTGGGTCACCACGGTTGGTATCAGAGCATATGCTTTGACCTTAGGATTTAAAACCTTTTAGGAAGATCTGTAGGTTGGATAGTGACTATAGTAGCCATCTTATCTAAACCAAATAATCTTATGACTGGTGATGAGTATCCACTTGAGGATAAACCCTGTCACAAAATTCTTAAGTCATATTTCTTAGGAGTAATTATTTTATCTTTTCTTAGTAAGGTGCTATTTAGTGTTTTCCAAAGGAGACATAATCCACCAAGATACTTTAGGAAAGCTAATTGGTCACAATAGATTAGGATCAAGTTTAAGACATCAATTGAAGTAGTCTTAATGGTGTAGCCTAACCTTAGAATTCAAGTAGCATAGTGGAAACTTAGTGTTAGTTGATAACCCAAGATAACATGATGAATATCATTATGATAAAAATGTTGTTGTAAAGAGTTGTAAGCATGTGGGATTCACTTGAGAATTCTACGTGATGAAATTATGATCCAATAAAAGTGTAATGAGAAGTAAAGTCATCATGGTGAGATTAGCTATTGAATCATGATACATAGTTAAGACATAACAAGATCATGGTGAAATTAACTCAGAAACCATGGTGAGGGTATAAATATGATAAGTAATTAGTAAATCATTCTGAAGTAGAAGTAAGATAATAATATAGTAGAACTATGACAGAAGTCATGGGTGTCATAAATTTGTGATAATCTTCAATTTTAGGTGTTCAATATAAATTTTTTAGTCTTTTTGAAAGATCATATGAGGTTGGGTTACTAATAAAGAAAGGTTGGTTATAGTTAACCCTTTCAAAAGTGATACAAAGGGTTAGTCGAAACCAGATTGAGGCCACTTTGTTTAAAATTATCCTATTGAAATTGAGAAATTTGGATAAATGTTGAGACAAAATATAGTTTGACCCTAAGTGCTAAGTATCACAACGTAAACCTATACGAGGAGGTGTCATATACTACACAACTAATCCTGAATTCCAGAGATACTATACTCAACTACTATGTTCTAGGCTTAGAATATTGTGTGTTATATGTACCACATTTGGATTTATTGATTTTTCTTGGATCTTCTTGATTGACTAGATCTGTACATGAAGTTTGACTTGGTGTGCAAATGCATGTTGCAACATCCAGTTACTACTTGATGTTATTGACCTAGATAGGAATGGGAATTCGTGTAAGGGAGTGACGAGTTCCAAAGACCAAGGTGAAGACTTACATAATGGATGAAGCAAAATATAAGGAGTATTAGCGTTGTCTAAAGGAGAGATCAAGCTCAGGTTCTTCGTAGCCAGATATAAGAAGAAAGATTAGTGTAGGAAATACATGGAGCAATAAGAAGTGATGAACTTAAAGTTCAATCAACATAGGCGATACTGCTAAGAAGTAATGGAGTAGTAGTACCAAGTTCATGTAAGTATCATGAATAAGTACAAAGAAGTAGCTTTGGAATAAAAAAAGGTATTCAAGCTTTGACAATTCAGAGAGAATGCCATAAGGATGTTGGAAGCCATAGGGTAATCCCTACAACCTAGGATGATCCGCATCTGGTATTTGATCCACAGTTGGTATCTTGTCCGCAGCCGGTGTTTGTTGGCATAGTTAACCCAATCATCTTAAAATTTGCATAAAGAACATAAAACTTGGCCTAAGTTAATTAAGACATAGATGAGTATAGAATTTATGGCGACCGTCTTTCGAGATGCTTCACGAAGTCAGTTCCATCAAAGCGAAAATGTCCAAATAGTAAGTAAGACAAATATGATGAAAGATTAACTTCAGAGATCCACAATTGTGTGGATACGCTGTACAATCTTTCATAAGACCCTAACTAGGTAGAGTATAAGCTGAATAGAGACCAATATTCTAATTATAAAGCTAATAAATATTGTATAGAAAGTTTGAAGACTATTAGTAAACCCTAAGGGGGGAGAGTAAAACATTAGAAATGAAAGTATCATTATCTGACTTTCTGAATAAAGGTTGGAGAAGAAGGACTAACCTACAACAACAGAAGGCCTTATTTTTATAGGGTTAAAACAAAATCATCAGAAAAGTACTCTTGGAATTATGTTTGGATGAGAAATGGAAGTTACATTGAAATAATAGGATTCAAACTTTAAGGTAATAAATAAATGGAAGTTGAAGAAGTACCTAAGGTGATAACAAAAGATTATCTAAAGCTTGAAACAGTAAAATCTTGAAGGAGATAGAATCGATTAATCTTACCAAATAATTTTAATGGAGCAACTCTTAAGTGATCCTTAAGAGGTAATTGTCAACACCTGGATTTTTAATCCCAGATGCCTATTATGTCATACATCGCAATCCCAGGATTACCATTTTTGCGAGACATAACAGATTTGGATATCACAGTACATCATCCATTACAAACCATACATAAGGTCTTACAAAAATAAGGATCTCATGATCCAGTTCTTAATACAACTCAAGCAGCGGAATAATGTAATAATAAATGTAGCGTAGGCGAAGCTCCATCTTGAGGTCACAGTAATGACGATGGGAGATGATCCTAGTTGTCGTAACCTTCATGGGGTCCATCCTCCTGGTACTCCTCTTCATAGTCTGGCCACAGGAATAGCCAGGGACAAAGCCATGAGTACTCTTTAAGTACTCGCAAACTGTAAAGGTCCCAACCTTTAATAAGGTAGAGATCCCTGTGTTTACAATGCTAGTCCCTGGATCAATAGCTAGCATCCACAGTTAAGATGTAATATCAAGAAACAAAGGTCATAATACAACTTTATAACCAGGAATAAAATAATTCATTACATCTTACATAGCTCATTTGGCTATTACATTACATTGCAGCAGAATATCTATAAGCATGGGGTCCTTCATCTTCAAAGTGCCACAGGCAAACATGTTGGTTGTAGACTTGTAATCCTAGTCAATAAACTTCACTAACATCAAACAAACCTGCAACATTACAAGTTACAGCCACAAGATCAATACATTTGAATTGTATTGGCAAGTTTCACTACTATGTAGAAATAAGAGGATCCTATCATTACATGCATATTTGGCTAAGTAGGGTTTAGGCTCTTTTGCAGAAAGCAATAGTTTTATCCTATCTTTTCAAAATAGTTTTTGATCTTTTGTCAAATCTTTCTGAACTCCTTGGAATCCACCAAGTGCTTCAAGTCTCTTGTTGTCACTTTCAAGTTTTACTTTTAGAAATTGGAATGTCGAGATTTCCCATAGCTTCACGCCTTAGTTGCTCAGTATTGTCCATAACCGGGGACACGGCTAAGTACTTAGATTTTTATCTTCTGCAGAAGTTGCACACTTTACCCACATGACACAACCTCATCTTGTTGCCACCAGTGGCCGCTGGATAAGTACTCACCAAGATGGAGTCTTGGCAGATTGAGATTGTGTGAAGTCTTCCATAGGGTCCTCCCAAGACAATGCTAGCTTGTCTTCAGGCACCAATGTAGGGTTCCTAGTTCCCTCATTCTAGTTAACATGAAGTGGCCAATGCATGGGTCTTCCACTATGTAGTTGACTAAGCCAGTGCCCATTTAGCATGTGGCTGTACACGGAAGCCACTGTACGAGAAACATGTTCAATCTCTAAGTCCCTGGGTGGTTTTATTTTAGTGCACATACAAAAAGAGATTGCCATATAAACATGGTTCCTTTTGTTGCCACCTTGTCCAAAACTTGAGTATCCTTGTCCACCCAGGTGGTTCATTGAGTACTTGTTTTATTATATAAAACATAAGTCTTTTCCCAACTTCATCTAAGCTCAACATGTATCTCATCTCAATATATATAGCAGGGTTAAGCATATTACAACTACATCATTTTCACTAAGGAATATATAAGGGTCTCCTATTAGGATTTAGCATAGCAAAATATAGTAGTCCTTATCATGCATGTTTCAAAATCCACTAAGTGTAATGAAAATAGTAGGACTTGGATGATAGTGTCACTTGCTTTTTGGTAGGGAATGTTGGTTAACTTCTTGATCTTGCTAATATCACACTCTTATAACTTCACTACAAATCAATCAAGCAAACATAGATTCAACTAGCATTCCAACCAATATTCAAACAATTCATCACACATAAAATAATAGAAACAAAGTCATGCATGCAAGCATGCAAATGATAGTTTTATTTGCAAGGGTGGTTTCTACTAGGCTCTACACATTGTAAGGTTCAAAGTGGTCATTTTCTAAAGTGTCAAAACCATTTGCAAAAGGGTTTTATCTATAAACCATCTTTAAATCAAATCATTATTTCATGTGGTGAAAATGCTTTTGGTGAAGCAATAATTTTATATCGTTTCACCAAATAAGTTGTTAATTCACAAAACTTGGTGTTTAGGGTCAGTAGGTTTGAATCAAAACATTTTCCAAAGGTTTTGCTCAAAAATCATTTCCATATCAAAATCAATGTGTTTTATTTGACTAGAAATGAGCTAACTCAAGTATTTATTCCCAAACTTCACAAAATACATTTTTAAATCCATGAGTTGGTTCCTAGGGTCAGTAGGTTCACAACAAACCATTTTGCAAAGATTTCAACCCCAAAATCATTTTGGAATAAATTTTATATCCTAAACAAGCATACACAAGATTCTGCAAAAACAAACATTTTATCAGCAGCTTTTTATTAAACAAAGTGCATAGTTGGCTAGGGATTGTTTTTCTGAATCCAATGATATAAAGTTTGCAAAATTTGGACGTGTAGATTTAAAGTTATGCAATTTACAAGTTTGTATCTAAATCAGATTCAGAGTTTTGTTTTAAATCAAAACCAATCCACGTGGCTCAATCTCATTGGCCGGTACCGCTTCGGGTGGATCGACTGATGCGTGCGTTATATCTCACTTAAATCGGTCGTGGCGATCGCTTGCACCTTCGTTATAATCTAATCTTAACTTGCGATTTTTCGATCAAACGCTACAACGAGGCTACCAGAATCGGGCGAGCCAGGCTGCTGGCCAGCGTCGATGCTCAGACGATGGTGTCGCGGCGATTCTAGGAAGCAAGGGGAGAAGCGGAGGTGCTCACCGTGCTCGAAAGGTCGAGGTGAAGCTCAAGGTGGTGCTGGTCTGCGAGGGGCGCTCGGTGCTATGGCCAATTCCTCGTCGGAGTAGCTGCGAGCGGCAGGTGGTTCTGTTTGATGATGGGGGCGACATTGTGGTTCACCCCAAGGCAAAGCAAAGGCACGGTCAGATGCATACAGTCCTGGGGATCTTAGGAGTATCAATAGGAAGGCTCAGGGTGGTCGGCTCTTACCAGGAAGGCTCGTCGGAAGCGAGACAGGCGGTGGCGGCGAGTTGAGCTTGTCCTTGCCGACACTCTGGGGCGAGCGCGGGCGAACAGGAGGCACTGACAGGTGAGCGCTGGCCTGGGGAGCAAGCTCGCGTGCTCGGAAGGGCGAGGCGAGGCTGGACGGCGTCGGAATTCACTGGAGAAGCTCGTCGGAGTAGTGGCGGTGTGGGGGCGAATTGGGGCAGCCTATGAGTAGAGGGGAGGAACTATCTGGGGGAAAAGATAGAGCGGAGAGGGGCATTTATGCACTCGTTGTCGGAGGGGAAGTTAAGGCAGGCAATTAAGCGTATTGACGTCGGCAGCAACGGCAGGGCGTGGTTTGGGGGTTGAAGACGACGGTGAGGTGGCAGTGGGACATGCCTGTCAGCGAGGAAGAGAGAGAGGGAGAGGGGTCCACTCGTTTGTGACTGCGCGGTTGGGTTTTTCGGTGGAAAACGATTCGCGCGTGGGGGGGTTTATTTGGGCTGGAGCTGGGCTTGCTGGGCTGGCCAGTTGGGTTGCTGTTTGTTTCATTTTTTTGTACTGAAAGCTTTTCTTTTTCTATTTGATTTTCTGTTTTGTTTTTCAAACAATTAATTCAAACATCAAATCAATTCAAACCTCCTCCAAACTTTGTATTGAGTTTTAGTTCTGTTTAACAACACAAATCCAAAGTCCAAAATAAAATAATATTTTATTCTTTTTAGGATCTATTTAATAATTAAATAAAATAGACCTTAATTATTAATTCAAATAGGTTTTGATTTATTAAAATCTCCATTTGAAATCTAAATATTATCAAAATCAAATCAGTAGGTTTTATTTGAAAATATAAAATACTTGGAAAACTTGTTTAAAATAATTTAACAAGTTTTGATGTTTAATTAAAATGGCAAATCCTTTACTTTAATAAATTTGGATATTAATAAATCCTCATTATTTTATTTAAATAACCCTTTTCTCCTTTAATCAAAAGAAAATATTTTACTTCAAAAACTTGGCCAAGGTTTAATTTGGCTCTATAAAAATAGTCCTTATTTAAATTTCTACCCTTTTCATTTGAAAACCAAATCTTTTTATTAAAAGATCCAAAAATAGTAATTCTACTTATTTAAAATTTTCTCTATTAATTGTTTATCTTTTCAAATCCCTTTAGGATTTGTCTGATCAAAAATAGGTCTGAAGGTTTCCAATTGGAATCAAGAGTTTCTTCTCACCCTGAAATCAACAAAGTTTTATTTTATTCATTTATTTTCACATAACAAGATTTGGAAAATCTTGGGATGTGACAGGCTACCACCCTTAAAATAAATCTCGTCCCGATATTTGGGAAGGCTAGGGTTACAAGTAGGCTCAAAGCATCTAGGGTACTACCACCCTTAAAATTTTTCCAACTAAATTACATTTTGGCCTGCTTGGGATCTTGGGAAAACTTCTCTAGGCAAACATCTGCATAGTGTCCTTTGTTTCCACACTTGAAACATGTGTCAAGGCTGAGATCCTTCATAGGCTTGTTTATCTTGTGCTTCATCTTTTTTGGACAGTTGCTTGCATAATGTCCTTGGTTACCACAATTGTAACATGTGATAAGATTGAGTTCTTCACGTATCTCTTGTGGACAGGTTGCTACATAATGGCCTAGCTCTTTGCAGTTGTTGCACCATACTTGGCCAATTTCCTTATACTTATTCTTCTCTGGACATTCACTGGAATAGTGTCCCATTTCTTTACAATGATTACATTGCACATGGCTTTTGTCCTTCTTTTTCTTGGGTTTCTCCAAAGCTAGGAGTGCTTCTAGTTCATGTTCTTCATATGTTATCTCATAGGTAGAAATGTCTACTGGTTTCTTGGACCTTCTATTGCTCCTTGGATAATTCATATGCCTCTTCTTTGGTCCTTTAAATTGGGTTGTATTGCATGGAGGTATAAGTGGAGATTTTCCTTTGTCCTCATCCTTCTTGGTAGACTTAGCTCCCTCTTGGTAGTCTGCAATCAGTTTTTGCACTCCACCTTGTTTCCTTTGTTCAACTATGGAATAGATGGGGCATTGGATAGGGACATGATTATTTCGTTCACATAGGTAACAAGTAGCTTGAGAGGTGGGACATTGGCCTACTGGATGTTTCTCTTCATAGTTGGGGCATTGATCTCCATGCTCCTTGGAAGTGTGATCCTTGTCTCCACAAATATTGCAAGCTTTGGTTCCTTCTAGAATAACATCTTTGTCATCTTTATTGTCACAAACTTCTTTGGAAGAGTTGCTTTCCATGTTGATCATTTGATCTATCACCTTATGCAACAATTGGGCTTGGGTTTCAAAGAAACTTTGCATGGTTGGATCTTCCCCACTGGTGTTGGCTATGAATTGTGTTGTCACTTGGTTCAACTGGTTTTGGGATGCTATGAGTTCTCTCATGTTGTCCTCTTGGTTGTTGTTGTTGTCATCAACCTTGATGTTGGAGTCTCTTGGAGTAGTCATCTGTTTGGGTTGAATTGAGATTAGAATAGGCAAAAAGATTTCTAAGTAAGGATTCTAATCACACTCATCACAATTCACACAAGCAATATGGAAGCAATCACAAACAAACATTCCATTCAAACAACAAGTTTCAAGCATAATTTTTTTAGGCAGCCAAAAATATTTTTGTTACACCACATAAGTTGGTGGGTTTGACTTAAACTAAATATGGTGGTCCATCTATATGGTTCACTTGTGATCTTTCCATCCTTCTTGGTTGATTCTTCTTGAACAAGATCTTTGTATCCTTAGAGAATTTCTTGAATATTGGTCACAAAACTCCAAAGTGATGATGGTTCCTTCTAAGTTGTGTTTCATTAGTCTTCAAGTTTTGAGAAACATTTCTTGTCACCCATGTAGTCCTTAGTGATATCTAAGGTTGAAGTCCTTGGTGAAAATGCTCAAGATGTTGAAGTCATTAGAGTTGAAGATGTTGAAGTCATTAGAGTTGATGAAGTCCTTTGCACATGGTGAAGTCTTTGGCCATGGGGTAGGTTTTATCCATCAAGTTGAAATAGAAGAGATGTGGAATCAAAACCAAAGTGGTTGAGGAAAAAGTTTACAAGACTGTTTGTAAATAAGTTTTGGAACAAATACAACTCCTATTTTTCTAAGGGGTTTTGTCCAATCCTAGGGTTACAAATCCTACAGGCTCTGATACCATCTGTAGAGGTCCCAACCTTTAATAAGGTAGAGATCCCTGTGTTTACAATGCTAGTCCCTGGATCAATAGCTAGCATCCACAGTTAAGATGTAATATCAAGAAACAAAGGTCATAATACAACTTTATAACCAGGAATAAAATAATTCATTACATCTTACATAGCTCATTTGGCTATTACATTACATTGCAGCAGAATATCTATAAGCATGGGGTCCTTCATCTTCAAAGTGCCACAGGCAAACATGTTGGTTGTAGACTTGTAATCCTAGTCAATAAACTTCACTAACATCAAACAAACCTGCAACATTACAAGTTACAGCCACAAGATCAATACATTTGAATTGTATTGGCAAGTTTCACTACTATGTAGAAATAAGAGGATCCTATCATTACATGCATATTTGGCTAAGTAGGGTTTAGGCTCTTTTGCAGAAAGCAATAGTTTTATCCTATCTTTTCAAAATAGTTTTTGATCTTTTGTCAAATCTTTCTGAACTCCTTGGAATCCACCAAGTGCTTCAAGTCTCTTGTTGTCACTTTCAAGTTTTACTTTTAGAAATTGGAATGTCGAGATTTCCCATAGCTTCACGCCTTAGTTGCTCAGTATTGTCCATAACCGGGGACACGGCTAAGTACTTAGATTTTTATCTTCTGCAGAAGTTGCACACTTTACCCACATGACACAACCTCATCTTGTTGCCACCAGTGGCCGCTGGATAAGTACTCACCAAGATGGAGTACTGGCAGATTGAGATTGTGACGAAGTCTTTCCATAGGGTCCTCCCAGTACACAATGCTAGCTTGTCTTCAGGCACCAATGTAGGGTTCCTAGTTCCCTCATTCCAGTTAACATGAAGTGGCCAATGCATGGGTCTTCCACTATGTAGTTGACTAAGCCAGTGCCCATTTAGCATGTGGCTGTACACGGAAGCCACTGTACGAGAAACATGTTCAATCTCTAAGTCCCTGGGTGGTTTTATTTTAGTGCACATACAAAAAGAGATTGCCATATAAACATGGTTCCTTTTGTTGCCACCTTGTCCAAAACTTGAGTATCCTTGTCCACCCAGGTGGTTCATTGAGTACTTGTTTTATTATATAAAACATAAGTCTTTTCCCAACTTCATCTAAGCTCAACATGTATCTCATCTCAATATATATAGCAGGGTTAAGCATATTACAACTACATCATTTTCACTAAGGAATATATAAGGGTATCCTATTAGGATTTAGCATAGCAAAATATAGTAGTCCTTATCATGCATGTTTCAAAATCCACTAAGTGTAATGAAAATAGTAGGACTTGGATGATAGTGTCACTTGCCTTTTTGGTAGGGAATGTTGGTTCACTTCTTGATCTTGCTAATATCACACTCTTCTAACTTCACTACAAATCAATCAAGCAAACATAGATTCAACTAGCATTCCAACCAATATTCAAACAATTCATCACATAAAATAATAGAAACAAAGTCATGCATGAAAGCATGCAAATGATAGTTTTATTTGCAAGGGTGGTTTCTACTAGGCTCTACACATTCTAAGGTTCAAAGTGGTCATTTTCTAAAGTGGCAAAACCATTTGCAAAAGGGTTTTATCTATAAACCATCTTTAAATCAAATCATTATTTCATGTGGTGAAAATGCTTTTGGTGAAGCAATATTTTATATCGTTTCACCAAATAAGTTGTTAATTCACAAAACTTGGTGTTTAGGGTCAGTAGGTTTGAATCAAAACATTTTCCAAAGGTTTTGCTCAAAAATCATTTCCATATCAAAATCAATGTTTTTATTTGACTAGAAATGAGCTAACTCAAGTATTTATTCCCAAACTTCACAAAATACATTTTTAAATCCATGAGTTGGTTCCTAGGGTCAGTAGGTTCACAACAAACCATTTTGCAAAGATTTCAACCCCAAAATCATTTTGGAATAAATTTTATATCCTAAACAAGCATACACAAGTTTCTGCAAAAACAAACATTTTACCAGAAGCTTTCTATTAAACAAAGTGCATAGTTGGCTAGGGCTTGTTTTTCTGAATCCAATGATATAAAGTTTGCAAAATTTGGACGTGTAGATTTAAAGTTATGCAATTTACAAGTTTGTATCTAAATCAGATTCAGAGTTTTGTTTTAAATCAAAACCAATCCACGTGGCTCAATCTCATTGGCCGGTACCGCTTCGGGTGGATCGACTGATGCGGTGCGTTAGATCTCACTTAAATCGTACGGCGTAGATCATTTCGTACACCTTCGTTATAATCTAATCTTAACCAGACGATTTCGATCTAACGGCTACAGCGAGGCTACCAGGAACTGGCGGCGCTGCGCGGCGGCTGGCGGCGGTGACGCTCAGATGGTGGTGTCGCGGCGATTGTAGGAAGCAAGGGGAGAAGCAGAGGTGCTCACCGTGCTCGCAAGGTCGAGATGAAGCTCAAGGTGGTGCTGGTCTGGCGAGGGGCGCTAGGTGCTGCAGCCAATTCCTCGTCGGAGTAGCTGCGAGCGGCAGGTGGTTCTGTTTGATGACGGGGGCGACGTTGTGGTTCACCCCAAGGAAAAGCAAAGGCACGGTCAGATGCGTACAGTCCTGGGGATCTTAGGAGTATCAATAGGAAGGCTCGGGGTGGTCGGCTCTTACCAGGAAGGCTCGTAGGAGGCAAGACAGACGAAGGCGGCGAGTTGAGCTTGTCCTTGCCGACACTCTTGGGCGAGCGCGGGCGAACGGGAGGCACTGACAGGTGCGCTCTGGTCTGGGGAGCAAGCTCGCGTGCTCGGAAGGGCGAGGCGAGGCTGGATGGCGCCGGAATTCACTGAAGAAGCTCGTCGGAGCAGTGGCGGTGTGGGGGCAAATTGGGGCAGCCTATGGGCAGAGGGGAGGAACTATCTGGGGGAAAAGATAGAGCGGAGAGGGGCGTTTATGCACGTGTGGTCGCCGAGGAAGTTAACGAGCAATTGTTGCGTATTGGCCGTGATAGCTGCAGCAACGGCAGGGCGTGGTTTGGGGTTGAAGACGGTGAGGTGGCGTGGGACATGCACATCGTGAGGAAGAGAGAGAGGAGAGGTCCACTGTTCGTGATCGCTGGGTTTTGGGTTTTGGAAAACGATTGGCGATAAGATTAGTTGGGCTGCAGCTGGGCTTGCTGGGCTGGCCAGTTGGGTTGTTGTTTGTTTCATTTTGTTTTGTACTGAAAGCTTTTCTTTTTCTATTTGATTTTCTGTTTTGTTTTTCAAACAATTAATTCAAACATCAAATCAATTCAAACCTCCTCCAAACTTTGTATTGAGTTTTAGTTCTGTTTAACAACACAAATCCAAAGTCCAAAATAAAATAATATTTTATTCTTTTTAGGATCTATTTAATAATTAAATAAAATAGACCTTAATTATTAATTCAAATAGGTTTTGATTTATTAAAATCTCCATTTGAAATCTAAATATTATCAAAATCAAATCAGTAGGTTTTATTTGAAAATATAAAATACTTGGAAAACTTGTTTAAAATAATTTAACAAGTTTTGATGTTTAATTAAAATGGCAAATCCTTTACTTTAATAAATTTGGATATTAATAAATCCTCATTATTTTATTTAAATAACCCTTTAATCCTTTAATCAAAACAAAATATTTTACTTCAAAAACTTGGCCAAGGTTTAATTTGGCTCTATAAAAATAGTCCTTATTTAAATTTCTACCCTTTTCATTTGAAAAACAAATCTTTTTATTAAAAGATCCAAAAATAGTAATTCTACTTATTTAAAATTTTCTCTATTAATTGTTTATCTTTTCAAACCCCTTTAGGATTTGTTTGATCAAAAATAGGTCTGAAGGTTTCCAATTGGAATCAAGAGTTTCTTCTCACCCTGAAATCAACAAAGTTTTATTTTATTCATTTATTTTCACATAACAAGATTTGGAAAATCTTGGGATGTGACACAAACTAATAGTAACAAGTGAAGGGGGTTTTTGTAGTAGGACACTAAGCTCTAGGGTTGTTTTTGCAAAATGCCAGATTTACCTCTACTAAGTTCAGAAGCAAGAAAAGCTAGTTGAAGTTTTATAACACCTAAGTGGGAACTTGAATTTCATATCACAACGCTGTTTTGAAAACCTCTGACGGGGGAACAGTATGGCCACTCCAACTGTCCATAACCGCGAACGTGGATATTCGAATAGTTTGACACTCTGCAGAGATTGTACACTTTCACCACAACATTCAATACATCCGTCAGGAAAAAATCCTGAATTCACCATACTCAGTATGCGGATAATCAATCCTAACCTTTCGATTACACGCCCTAGTATAGGCACCTCTCCTATGAGTTTGGCCTCCCAACCATGACCAACTGTCATCTTGGGTACTGCACAGGTGGACAATCTTCACAAGGTAGCCTCAACTCAAACCTTGGCCGTGAGGTAACCAGTCTAAGGTATATAAGTTTCCAGTCAAGCCCTCCCCAATTTTCGGGTATTGTGGTTGTACGGTAAAATTGGAATGGCATCGCATCCAGACAACCTTCAGTTTTATAAAGGGCTAAGGCTCATGCCTCAACATTTTCATCATCGAAATCATCTGTTGTTCGGAAACACATGTCAAAACATCTCAGTAGAATGACTCATCATTCTAAGGTTTTCATAACCATTTTCACCAAGTATTCCCATTTAAAGTTGATCAAGTTTTATGCTTAGCACTAGCATCTACAAGTGGGGTAAGTACTAATGAGGGGTGATAATTAAGTGGAGATTAACTTTAATCTCATGCCTTTGGATGACATCAAGATTATCTAGCTTAGGCCAAATTTAATGCTCTTTATGCAACCTACCATTTTCTTTCTAGTATCTATATTTCACTATGTAAACTCTAAGAGAGAGCTTTGATAATGAAATAAAGTATAAAGCTTGCGAGTTAAACTAGGATTTGGTATCATCAAATGTGTCCAACCAAGCATGCTTAGTGCATTGCATAGGTTATCTAAATTTCATAATTGCATGTGTTAGCTTGCCTTGAGCAGAGCAGTGGTTGAAGTTCTCCTCGGCTTCTTCTTCGTAGTATCCTCCTTCCTCCTCATATCCTTGGTCGGTACTAGCGTCTATAAATAAATACGAGGTACACCATCACCAAACAATACTTGACTATTTTCAATCATCACACAAAGGTGTACTATAGATGATCTAGCATCATCACTAACCTTATAATATTAAAGCTTTTGTCTTATTTATTTTATTTTTAGAAAAGTAATTTCTACTCATTGAAAAACTACTTAAGATTTAATATTCTCCAACTCAAACATGGGATCATGTTGACACATGTAATCACCACATATTTTAGTACATGGGAATGTGATTTAAAGTGGTGTCACAATTTAATAAGGTTTAACCTTTTATTTTAATTAAATAAATTGACTAGAAATGCCTAGGTGGCATTCTTTTATTACTTGAACATTATTTCTGTAATTAAACCCATATGTTTTTATATATTCTGAAAGGTATGATCAAATGTTATTTTTGAAAGTTGGAATCAACTTGAAAAATGTTTGAATGCAGAAAAGCTTCTAACTTGTTATTTTTACCAAGGTTGATCTATAGATCCAAATGACTTGAATCCAGTGGGTTTGGATTAAGCATTTCAGTACCTTTCTAACAAAATTGGTTTTATGCAATTTGGTTCACTGTATAGAGCTGGGTTGATTTTTGAAACAAGGTACAGAACTGAGTTTGAATTAAAATAGAAAAATCTAAATTCAAACGCTTGGGCTACGCGGGAAAGGTTAATGGGCCGGCCCAGTGTCACTCCGCAGCGCGGGGCTCAGCTAACAGGGGTGTTCCACCAGTCAGCGGCTCATAACACGCAAAGCGGTATGGGGCTGTGTGGTTCGTTGGATTAGAAGGGTGATCGACGGCTGAGGGTCGTCGTCGACGATGAACATGTCACCGGCAAGCTCGAACCCTAGCGGCTTAGTGGGGGTCGTGGGAGGCTCACCGAGGCTCAGGCGAGGGTCGGCGATGGGGGCAAACGACGAAGTCGACGACAACGATTCTCCTGGCACCGGTAGCTCCTCTTGGGGCAGCTCCAATCGATGGCTCCCTTCTTCTCCAGCAGCGGCGGGCTCCGGCCAAATTCCAGCGATGCGCTGCTCGCCTTGCTCCGGGAAGAAGTGGGAAGTCACAGTGAGAGGTGGGGAGTAAGGTGGTGTGAAGAAATCGAGCGGGGGTGGCCTCCTTTTATAGGCTCGATGGCGAGACCGAGAGGGATGGGCAGGCGACGGTGGCGACACGACTACGGGCGGCTAGAGGCATGGCTGTGGTTGGCGATCGACGAGCGGTCTCCTGGCGATGCTCTAGAACTTGAATGCGTGTGTAGGGGAGGTGGCAATTGGTCGGGAACGTGTGGTGCTCTACGAGGAAGAGGCGGCGTACTCCGTGGCGAGTGGTGGATACGGGTACGGGCGAGGAAACGAACATGTCTGTTGGTCTCCTGGGACGGTGGGGTGCATGCTGGCGAGCGGCAAGGGCTCGAGGTGGTCAGGATGCGTGGGAACGGCACGTGCTCTACGGTGCGTGTCGGCATGATCGACAGTGGCGCGGGCACGGAGTTCCTGGCGGTTCTAGTATCTGTCCTTGATCTAGGGCTGGTCGATAGGGGGCGGTGAAGCATGGGCTGCATGCTAGACAAGGTGGGCACCGCTAGTTCTTCTCCTAGCTTGCTGTCCACATGGGGGTGACATGGTGAGGCTCGGCCTGCTCACCATTGATGGCATTGGCATGCTCAAAGTGATGCTAGAGGTTAGTTAAAGGAGCTAGATGATATACTAAGGCTAGTTGCAACCAGAGAGGGAACAAGGTTGGCCAATTCACTGCTCAGAATAGTGTTTGTGATTTGTTTGATTTGAATCTGCAACCTGTTTGATGAAATGGCTGCAAAACTTGAGTTTTGAATTTTGAAAATATTTTTGGTGGGTGTGCTAGGCATGTGTTGAGGATTCTGTGGGTGCTTGGGTTTTGAAAATTGAGCTTGTTTGAGTGGTTTTTGAAATAGTGGGATCTTCCCATATGAGATAGATTCAATTTTAAACTATTATTTAAGATTAGAATTTGAATGTTTTTGGATGATCACAAAGTGGGACTTGGTACCTTATTATGAGTACTAACAAGGGGTGCAAATATCCATACATGTTTCTGTTGAGTTTTGAAAATTAGAGATAGCCAAAGTAGGCATGAGAGTTAATTTGGCCAAAGTGACCATTCACTTAATTTATTCATTTTGAGTTGTTTGTCTTTGGGAAAAGTTTGGGGATTGTTTAGATGATGTTTATTTCACCTAGGAATCATTTTACAAGCAAAAAAACACAGAATCATGGCAATTCAAAAGAATCCAAATTTTGAATACACACACATATGAATGCTTTCATATTTTTAGTTGGAAAAGTTTTTGTTAACCCTAATTTTGATGATTAGAGTTTGATGATCCAAGTTTAATATTTTTGGGATGTTACAAACCTTCCCCGCATAAACAAATTCTCGTCCCGAGATTTGAAAAAGGACGAAAGAGATTACCTAAGATTTGAATAGATCGGGAAACTCTATCCTGATGTGATCTTCGCGCTCCCAGGTAGCTTCTTCTTCCGTGTGGTTGCTCCATTGAATCTTGAGAAACTTAATGCTTCGGGTTCTGATAGTTCTGAAAGCTTCTTCCAAAATACGGATGGGTACTTCAGGATAGGTCAGGTCATCGTTCATCTCTATGGTCCGGTGATCAATATTCTTGAACACTTCCGTCTTCTCCGGAACTTCGAGGCACTTGCGAAGTAATGAGATATGGAACACATTGTGCACGGCTGACATCTCTTCGGGTAGTTCCAATTGATATGACACTTCTCCTCGACGGTTCAGAATATTGCAGGGGCCGATATATCTGGGGGCTAACTTTCCTTTTAGTTGGAAACGCTGCATTCCTTTCAGTGGTGACACTTTAAGATATACAAAATCTCCTATATTGAAAGCGAGGTCTCGACGTCTCTTGTCGGCGTAACTTTTCTGTCTTGACTGAGCGGTCTTGAGGTGCTCACGAATCTTGTGAACCTTCTATTCTCCTTCTCGTAGGATGTCGGGTCCGAAAATCTGACTCTCTCCTACTTCCGACCAGTTCAAAGGGGTGCGACAAATCCTTCCATACATGAACTCAAATGGGGCCATTTGTAAACTAGCTTGATAACTATTGTTTTATGAAAATTATGCGAACGGCAGACAGTCTTCCCATTTAGATCCATATTCTAACACACAGGCTCTCAACATGTCTTCGAGTATTTGATTTACTCGCTCCATTTGTCCGTCGGTCTAAGGGTGATAAGCTGTGCTAAAATCTAGTCGGGTTCCTAAACCTTCTTGGACTTTCTTCCAGAATCTCGAGGTAAACTGAGTTCCTCGATCCAATACAATGTTCTTGGGGACTCCATGCAAACTGACGATTCTAGCGATGTATAACTCCGCTAGCTTCGAACTCTTATATGTGGTCTTGACTGGTAATAAATGGGCGACTTTGGACAATCTGTCCACTATGACCCAGATAGAGTCATTTCCCCTACTAGAAGTAGGAAATCCAGTTATAAAGTCCATTCCAACGGAATCCCATTTCCATTCTGGAATCTGCAATGGTTGCAACAATCCATCGGGTCTTTGATGTCCCGCCTTGACTCGCTGACATATATCACACTTGGCAATATAGCTTCCGATTTCTCTCTTCATCTTATGCCACCAAAATTGTTCTTTCAAATCATGATACATCTTCGTTCCTCCGGGATGGATAGAATAAAGAGTATCATGAGGTTCCTTCAGAATAACTTCTTTCAACTCAGAATCTGCTGGTACACAAAGGCGTCCTTTGTACCACCGAACTCCTTCTTTGTCTTTGGTGAATCCGGGTACTTTGTCTGTACTAATACGACGCTTGATTCCTTCAATACTAGCATTTCCTTTCTGCGCCTCCTTGATCTGGCTGATCAAAGTGGGTTGAAGTTCTATGCTAGCCAAAAATCCTTCACTCACTAATTCCATTCGGAAATCTTCCATCTCCTTGTGTAGGCTTGGTTGCTCCTTCAAAATCATGGAGTTCAAGCGGCACGGAAATCTGATAAGGGCATCTGCTACCACATTGGCTTTACCGGGGTGTTAGTGAATGTCCAGATCGTAATCCTTGATTAGCTCAATCCATCTTCTCTGTCTCATATTCAGCTCCTTCTGAGTGAATATATACTTCAGGCTCTTGTGATCCTAATAAATCTTGCAACGATTTCCCATTAGGTAATGCCTCCATGTCTCCCAGGGCTAGAACTATGGCTGCGAGCTCGAGGTCATGGGTTGGGTACTTCTGCTCATGTTGTTTCAGTTGTCGAGATAGATAAGATATAACTTTGCCTTCTTGCATTAGCACACATCCGAGACCGATCTTGGATGCATCCCAATACACGTAAAAGGGCTTCGTGATATCCGACATGATTAAGGTTGGGGCTGAAATCAAAGCATCCATGATTAAGGTTGGGGCTGAAATCAAAGCATGATCATCGGAAGGATCGACTACACGATCTTGATATCGGGAAGAGTACGACTACATGACCCACGAGAATGCGCTCTCGTTAAACACTTTGGAATCGTCGAGGGTGAGTTATTCTATCGACTCGTTGCTACAATCTAGTAGATAGATCTTGGCTTGTTTGTTTGTATGCGATAGAATTTTTTTGTTTTCCATGCTACGAACCCCTACAGTGGTATCAGAGCCAGGTCTATATGTAGATCTGTTGCACGAGTAGTACACAATGGTCATTGTGGGCGGTGGTGCTTTTATTATCAATTGCTTCTTGTGTACTTTGCATCTTGCGGTATGATGGGATGAAGCGGCCCGGGCTAACCTTACATGACATTGTTCATGAGACTTGCTCCACGCTCAACATGCAACTTGTATTGCATAAGTGGCTTTGCGGGTGTCTTTCTCTCCCATTATAGTATAGATCCAATTTACAACGGGCACTTGATAGTTCAAACATCAACGTTGTGGTTCTTGTTCGTAAGTTAGATCGACACTTATTGAAAGCCCCAAACCACGTAAAACATGCAAAGAAATTATAGGCGTCTAACTTTGTTTTGCAGGGGTGTGCTGTGATGTGATATGGCCATGATTGTGATTATATTTGATGTATGCAATGTTCCTTATTGTAAGTTGGCAACCGGCAGGAGCCATATGGTTGTTTCTTTAAATTCTGTTAAGACCCGCGTGTCTATTCAAAGTAGTTGTAATAGTTGAAGCTGGTGGAAGACAACCATGGAGCAGCGTCATTGACCTTGATGCAATGCCGGTGATGATGGAGATCATGTTCGTGCTTGAAGATGGAGATCGGAAGCACAAAGAAGAAAGGCCGTATCATATCACATATTATGAATTGCATGTGATGTTAATCCTTTATGCATCTTGTATTGCTTAGTTAACGACGGTAGCATTATAAGATGATCCCTCATGCACATAAATTTCATGTTCTAAAGTGTTCATCCTTAGTAAGCACCATTGCTAAAGCTTGTTGTTTCGAAGAACCACGTGATGATCAGGTGTGTTAGATTCTGCATGTGTATACAACGTGAGCAAGCCAGATTTGCTCATGCGGAAGCTAAGGTTTGATCTTGACGAGCCTAGCATGTACAGACATGGTCTCGGAACACGGATCACCGAAAGGTAAAGTATGAATCATATGGTAGATATGATGAACATGTCAATTGTTCGCCATTGAAGCTACATCAACTCTCGTGATGATCGGTTTTGATGTGGTGGATTTGGTTCGTGTGATCACTAAAACAATGTGAGGGATATTGTTTTGAGTGGGAGTTCACCTAGATTAATTGAACTATTAATTAGAATTCAATTTTTCATAAACTTAGTCTAAACTATTGCAAATATGTTGTAGATCAATGGCGGCCCCTACCATCAATTTTAATGCGTTCCTAGAGAAAGAAAAGTTGAAAAACAATGGAAGCAACTTCGCGGATTGGTTCCGTAATTTGAGGATTGTCCTCAATGCTGGTAATTTGACCTATGTGCTGGATGCACATTGGGTGACCCGCTTTGCTGATGCTACCGATGAAGTAAAGAACGTTTACCTCGCTCGGAAGAATCAGTACTCCACAGTTCAGTGTGCTATCTTGTATGGTTTGGAATCGGAGATTCAGAAAAGGTTTGAGAATTCAGACCCACATGATATTGTCTGTGAACTCAAATTGATTTTTGAGACTCACGCGGCAGTTGAGAGCTATGAGGCTTCTGAAAAGTTCTTTAACTGCAAGATGGAAGAGGGCAGCTCCGTCAGTGAGCATGTGCTTAAGATGTCTAGGCACGCAAACAAACTTCAAAGCTTGGGTATAGTGATTCCTAATGCTTTGGGGATTTACCGTGTCCTCCAATCACTACCACCAAGTTACAAGAACTTTGTGATGAACTACAATATGCAAAGCATTAACAAGCAGTTGCCAGAACTCTTCTCCATGTTAAAATCTGCAGAAGTGGAGATCAAGAAAGAGCACCAAGTGTTGATGGTCAATAAGACCACCAAATTCAGGAAAGGCAAGTCTAATCAAAAGGGACACTTCAAGCAGGGTGGTAAGAAAGTTACCGCACCGATGAAGAAGACCAAGGCTGGACCTAAGCCTGATACAGAGTGCTTTTACTGCAAGGGAGAAGTTCACTGGAAGCGGAATTGCCCTAGTGCACAATAGCGTGAACTAGAGGATAAGGGGAACACAGTACTCACTACAATAGCTCATCGGAACTATGGCGGTGCGAAGCAAAATACGGGTAGCCTGGCGGCACTTAGAGCTTGCGGTGTGGGGGAAATGGAGAGGAGGGGGAAGGGGTTAAATAGCCAGAGCGGGGGAGAGAATCACGCACGCCATCAACAGCAATCAAACGAATTTGTTTTGGCTTTTAATGGGGTAAGAAACGACAGGCGAGCGCGGGTTTGGCGCGGGGTTGACGACGAGCTGGCGTGTTTGTGGGGTCCACCTATCAGTGGATGGCTGCGCGTGCGCGGGTGCGGAACAATGGGAGAGGGGGAAGTTCCCGGGTGGGCTCGTGGGCTGCTAGTGGTGTTTGGCCAGATGGGTTGCTTGCTTCTATTTTTATCCTTCTTTTCCTTTTCTTTTCTATTTTGAATTTCCAACTAAAATTTTAATGGGCAATTCAAATCCAATTCAATTCAAACCTTCACCAAAAACTTTTGAGGTGACCCTACTGTTCAAAAGTGTGTCAAACACAACAAATCACCCAAAAAAAATTTGGGATATAAAAATATAATAAAACCATGCCCCATACATATAATTTAAAAGGTGTTTAAAATATAGTTTTATTAGGGTTTTAGCTTTGAATTTTTTATGCAAAGTAAACATGCCATGATGATATGAATGCAATAAGATGGTTTTGAATTTGATGAAATTTAGTTTGTTACAAATCTAACCCCCTTAAGATGAATCTCGCCCTCGAGATTCGGATTGTCTAGAAAATAGGTGAGGGTGATCTTTTTGAAGTTCATCTTCTCTTTCCCATGTTGCTTCTTCCTTGGTATGATGATTCCACTGTACTTTGCAGAACTTGATGGTCTTAGTACGAGTGACTCTTTATGCTGTCTCGAGAATCTTTATACGTTTCTCCTCGTAAGTGAGATCACTCTCCAACTGAACTTCTTCCTATGGTATAGTGTCCTTCAACGAAGTTTCTTCCATCTCTGGATGACACTTTTTCAACTGACTTACATGAAACACATTATGAACTGCTGACAGAGATTCTGGTAGTTCTAACTCATAGGCCACTTCTCCTTTACGGCTCAAAATCTTGAATGGTCCTACATAACATGGTCCCAATTTCCCTTTGACTCTAAATCTCTTCACACCACGAAGTGGTGAGACTCTAAGATAAGCTCTATCACCTACTTCATAGGTGACATCCCTATGTTTTGGATCCGCATAGCTCTTTTGTCAGGATTGGGCTATCTTCAATCTGTCCTTTACCATTCTAACTTTATCGTCGGCTTCCTTGATTAGATCTAGTCCAAATAAGTTTCTTTCTCCTACTCTGTTCCATAGTAATGGTGTAGTACACTTCCTTCCATAAAGGAATTCAAACGGAGCCATCTCTATGCTCGATTTATAGCTGTTATTGTAAGAAAATTCTGTGGATGGCAGACTTCCATCCCAACTAGATCCATAGTCTAGCACACAAGCTCTCAACATATCTTCCAAAATCGGATTGGTCCTTTCTGTCTATCCACCAGTCTGAGGATGAAATGATGTGCTAAACTCTAGTCTTGTTCCTAATGACTCGTGCAGCTGTTTCCAAAAATGCTACGTGAACTGAGTTCCTCTATCTGACACAATACTCTTAGGTACTCCATGCAGACACACAATACTGTTCATATAGATCTTAGCTATTTTAGCACTTGTATATGTAGTCTTCACGGGCATGAAATGATCCACTTTAGTTAGGTGATCCACAACAACCCATATATAATCATATCCAGACCTAGTCCTTGGCAATCCCATGATGAAATCCATACCAATCTTATCCCACTTCCAATCAGGTATTGGTAGTGGTTGCAACAACACTACCGGTTTTTCATGTTCCGCCTTTACTCGGCTACACACTTCACACAAGGTAATGTGCTCGGCTACACACTTCACACAAGGTAATGTGTTTCGCGATATCTTTCTTGAGATTACTCCACCAAAATCTTTCCTTCACATCCATGTACATTTTCGTGTTACCTGGATGAATAGAATATGGTGAATTGTGTGCTCTTCCAGAATCAATTTCCGAAGCTCCGGATCTTGTGGAATGCAGACACGCTTTCCATACCATCATGTTCCTTGTTCATCTTCATGGGATCCTTTTGCCTTTCCTTTACTGATTTTACTCCTAATCTCCTCTATTTCCTTGTCCATCTTTTGGGCTTCTTTGATATTATCCAATAGTGTTGGCTGAACTTCCAATGAAATGAGATATCCTTTAGGCACTATCTCCAATCTTAGCTCTTCAAATTGGGCACACAAATCATCTGGCAGTTCTCCTTTGGTGAGGCCATTCACGTAAACTTTGTGGACTAATGCATCAGTGATGGCGCCCACCACTTGTTGTGGGACGCTTCATTGGAAACCCCAAGAGCAAGGTATGAAGCAGCACAACAGCAAGTTTCCCTCAGTAAGAAACCGATGTTATCGAACCAGTAGGAGGAAGGAAACATCACACAGGTGTTGCAAGCAACGCGGGGACTTGCACAACACAAACTCAAGACTTTGCCCCAATGAATCAGTGAGGTTGTCAAGCTCACAAGTTTGTTGTAACAAAGGATTAAACATATGGTGTAGAAGGTAATGGTGGTTTGCAGCAAGTAAATAGTAATAGTGGAAAATATATCAATGGTAAATATTGGACCGAGGTCCATAGTTCACTAGAGGTGCTCTCCTTAAATAAACAACATGGCATGAAGGGTGAACAAATTACAGCGGGGCAATTGACAGGAACTGAGCAAGGCATAACAATGCAATTACTAGTCAGAAAGATCATATGAGGTTGATTTGGCAATACAACAATATACATAGAATGCCATCCAACTGCATCTATGACTAGAAGTGCACCTTCAGGTTATCATCCGAACCCCCTCCAGTATTAAGTTGCAAGAAACAGACATCTTCTTTAAGCAAAGTGTGTAAGGTGAACACTCCACATGTTGCATGAACAAGAGACCGTTGTTTTCTCCCTAGTAGCAACAGCACATCTACAACCGAAGATATTATTGTCACTTCCCTTGGAAACTAGAGGCATGAACCCAAGATCGAGCATAAATACCCCCTCTTGGAGTCACTATCAACTACTTGGCCAAGATAACCACTAGCAACGAAGAGCATGCAAGATCTTGGGAGCCCGCAAACAATTAATCAAACCAACATAATAATCTCAATATCCATCGGATACCCGCAAACACAGCATGCATGATTACAAATATATTAGATCATGATCATGAACGGAGCTCACAAGATCTATACATGAAACACAAAGGAGGAGATAGAACCATCTAGCTACTACATGGACCCATATTCCAAGGTGGAACTACTCATGCATCATACTGGAGAGAAGGCCTCCGGGATGATCTCCCCTCCGGCATGGTGCCGGGAAGAACTTCAGATCCCCCCGATCTAGGGACAATGGTGGCGGCGGCTACAGACGGTTTCGTGGATTTCTGATCGGGTACCTAGGGTTTCTGCATCGGGGGATTCTTATAGGCGAAGGTGCGCGACCGGGAGGCGGCCAGGGCCACCAAACCCTATCCAGGCGCGGTCACACCTTCCCCCTTGCCTGGGGTGGGTATTCCCCCCTGGCCGGCCTCTTCGGCTCTCCTCTACACTTCTTGTTCCCCACGGAAAGTAATTGACTTTGTCCTTTGTCCCGTCCAATTCCGAGAATATTTCTTTACTAACTTTTCTAAAACCAAAAACAGCAGAAAACAGGCATCCGGCACTGTTGCAACTTGTTAATAGGTTAGTACCAGAAAACATGTAAAAATCACCTCAAAGTGTGGACAAGTAAAGCAAAGTAGATACAAAACAAGCATGGAGCATGAAAAATTATAGATGCATTTCCAACGTATCACCATCCCCAAGCTTAACTCCTTCTCGTCCTCGAGTAGGTAAGTGATACATAGAATAAATTGTGAGGTGACATGCACCCTCACAATAAAGATCCCACCATTTGCAAGCATTGAAAGCTGGGATCAAAGAACTCTAAACATGTGCATGAAAGATGGAGTTCTAACAATCTGACATAGTAACTATGCATGTAACATGGCAATCTACAAACAAAGATCATGAATAACATGCATTGAAAAACGTTTGTTTGTTTCACATGCAGAAAACATAGCATAGTGGCAATCAGATTGTCCCTCATAGAGTAGCAATATAATGCATAGGAAACCTGCAAAGTTCACAATGGTGACTAGAAAAAATAGCACAAGAGCAAGTAATAACACAATATGCATCAATTAATAAGCTTTGAAACACTGCACACGGAATGAAAACTATGCTCGCTTAATGGTGCCTAAAGGTAGAAGGTGGAGACTCAATAGTGGTGGAAGAAAGGCCTTTTTGTAAAGGAAGCAGGGATTACAAGTTTCAAAAAGAGCTTCCAAAAATTATGGTACTTGTTAGATTTCAACCCTCATTGCCTCTATCATAAGCATCTTGAAGTGGTTAAGGTTAAAGTGGCAAAGCTGGAGTATATGCTTGACGAAGTATAAGTTGGCAATCTCATGCCCCTTGAATACGAGGGCGACACCTCATGCATACTCAACTTTGGGTCCAGGTAAGTTCTTGTCACTGTAAGTATTTGTATATCATTGAGAACCGCCAACGGGGTACCCCTTGCACATGGTACAGGAGCTTTCCCATAACCAAAATGACAAGGCAAGCAGACAATGAGCATCTCAGCAATTCTTCTTATGTACCATGGGAATATGGTGCTTTTTCTCGCTTTCCTCTTTTCTCAATGTGTCTCTTTTTTTATAAGAAGAATGCTTCATAGATGTCACTATGCTACAAGTTTCCACCATGATTAGGCATGGCTTAGGCTAGCGGCCCAGGCGTTTCTCTAACACAGGATACAAACTCTATGGACTTACAAGTTCCCTCTTTATTTCACATCGGTGACATCCATAGACAAAAGAACATGATATCAACTGAGTACAACAAGGTACTCAGTGCAATGTTGAAAACGTTCCCCGTGACAGCACGGTTCTGCTAATTCCAACTTATAAGTGCAAGCATATACAACAAAGATGTCACAATGGTTCAAGTTTATTAGGGGCAAAGAATATAAAGTGTGCCATCAAGTTCGTGAGGGCTTTAATCACTAAGTTTTCACATAACAAAATAGTTTTTAATTGGAAGATAGTTGAAAACAAGAATATACTTGGAATGGTGTAATACACCATTCATAGGTGTTTATAGTGGACACTTTGGAATAACTTGGTTTTTTGGGAGTTGGAAGCATGAGTAGAACTTACTCATACAAGTGGAGGCTAGCAAAAGACTGGGAGCAACCAACTTAGAGAGCAATAATGGCCAAAATCATTCAGTGCAACAAAGCAAACTAATCAAAGCAAAGAGTGGTACTACAAGTCAAGGACTAAATGATAATAGAGGCTAATGGTGACTTGTGAGAGTCATAGCAGGGTGTAAGCATGTGCCAAGTCAACCCAAGCAAAACATCAAAGGAGAATACCACAATACTATGCTTTTTGCATGCTAAAACAACGCATAATTTCTTCAAGGCAGACTAAGCAATACCAATTGTTTGGAACAAGACATGCTACAGCAATAATTACTAAGCATAAAGTCAAAACAACACCTAGCATGCCATGCTAAAGTCTAAGTCATAGTCAATGCAAACTCCTCTTGCACTTCAAGAAAGAACTTACTACTCCTTTCCAAACACCAAGCAACCTTATTTGCAAAAACAACACAGCGAGAACAGGGGTCCAAACTACTTTACAAAACTAAACAAACTAAGAAAACCAAACGAAACTAAGACGCTCCAAGAACAACACAACTGTGCATGAAACAATAAAAATGAAGTGTCTAGACAGACCTCGGCTTTTTATTGATGAAGAAGGGGATGCCTTGGGCATCCCCAAGCATTGACGCTTGTACATCTTGGATATTTCTTGGGGTGACACCATGGTGGCATCCCCAAGCTTGAGCTTTTATACATTCTTCATCTCATTGCATCATTCTTTCTCTACACCTGAAATTTTTCCTTCATACAAAACTTCACACAATCTTCATCAGCAACATTAGTTTATTCAAAAGATATTACACCACTGGCAAAGATTTGGAACAGCAAGGATTTTCACTAAAAACACAAGATACTATAGTAACTCCTTCAAAAATACTCTATTTACCTGAAGAGAGCTCAAAAAGGAATCAATAAGAAGCAAATGCAAATAATGGCAGAAATCTGTCAAAACAGATCAGCAGGTAGAAATCGATTTTTTCGAACATCTTATGTTGCTCTAATAAAAAAGTGTTGAACTAACGAAAGTTATCTAACATACTGGGGGATTTATTTGTAAAATTTGAGCTCAATTCGAGTTACATATCCTCCTCAAGAATATTTTTGGTGGAGGACATAAATCTGTTTCGGGACAGCAACTCCCCAAATCTTACTTCCCTCTCATTAGAGGTCATTCTTGGCACAAAAAGCAAACAAAAAGGATAAGGAGAGGTCATTACAGTAGTAGTAACTTCCAAGACTCAAGGAAACTTTTGGGTTATCTCCCAACAAATACTTTTCTTTAACGCCTTTAAGTTAGGCACAAGAAGCAAGAAGAATCAAGTATTTTCAAATGAATAATTTCCCCTCTTGTTCCTTCCTTTCTTACCTTTCTTTTTCTCTATAGGGAATATATGATTGCTTACCGGAGGAGAAAAGTTCATGATACCTTTCCCAACATCCATCACTGCCCCAAGGTGTTTAAGTAGAGACCTTCCAAGTGTGATTTGTCCCTTGCCTACACATTTAATAACAAGATAATCAGTAGTCACCATTTTTCCTGAGATTTTAGTAAACGCACCTTCAGCTATTCCAATGGGTGATATAGTGGTATTGAAGGTAAGAGAGATTTCCTCTCCTCCTTCAATAAGCCCCCAAAGACTCAAGGAATCAAAACTATCTTTACGCATGAGACAAAATTCAGACATGATATCACAGCGAGCATCGAAAAGTGTAGTGTTTATTGAGACTTTGATTGTGGGAAACCATTTTGAAAGGCTCAGAATTTATGGGAACATAATCATGGTAACCCCTATGAGTGTGATAGCAACTATTCATGGCAACAATACTAGTTTAAAGATGGTTCAACCTAGCAAAATAACTTATGAAAGAGGAATTAGACTTGCAAGGTGTACGATAGATCATGCTTAATTTCCTTGTAGCATCATAAGCTTCATCCTCAGTACAAAGCAAACAATCTTTCTCAGCCACAGCATCCAAAGCATATCTATAACTAAGAGCAATACCGCGGTAGAAACTATCAATAACCAATCCGAGGCTTACCTCAGGCTCAGTTTCCCTCTGGAAAGCAGATATTCTAGACCAAGCTTCCTTAAAACTTTCTTCACTTTTTTGCTTAAATGTGGAGATTTCTACCATAGGGGAAATAAAGGCAGACCCCGACATGGCAGCAACTAGAGCAAGAACTAATTTTTTTGTGTTTTTAGATAAAGCAAGCAAACCAAACTAGAATATATTTTTTGGTTTTTTTTAAAAGAGGCGAACAAAGCCAAACAAAAAAACAAAGCAAACTAAAAACAAAGTAAAGAGAAAGGAAGTGAACGACTCCCCTAGTGAAGACGTCCTTAGCCTCCCCGGCAACGGCGCCAGAAAAAGCTTGATGGCGCCCACCACTTGTCGTGGGACGCTTCGTTGGAAACCCCAAGAGCAAGGTATCAAGCAGTACAACAGCAAGTTTCCCTCAGTAAGAAACCGAGGTTATCGAACCAGTAGGAGGAAGGAAACGTCACGCAGGTATTACAAGCAACACGGAGACCTGCACAACACAAACTCAAGACTTTGCCCAACGAATCAGTGAGGTTCTCAAGCTCACCGGTTTACTGTAACAAAGGATTAAACGTATGGTGTGGAAGTTAATGGTGGTTTGCAGCAAGTAAACAGTAATAGTGGAAGATGTATCAATGGTAAAGATTGGACCGGGGTCCATAGTTCACTAGAGGTGCTCTCCTTAAATAAACAACATGACATGAAGGGTAAACAAATTACAACGGTACAATTGACAGGAACTGAGCAAGGCATAACAATGCAATTACTAGTGAGAAAGATCCTATGAGGTTGATTGGGCAATACAACAATATACATAGACCGCCATCCAACTGCATATATGACTAGAAGTCCACCTTCAGGTTATCATGCGAACCCCCTCCAGTATTAAGTTGCACGCAACAGACATCTGCTTGAAGCAAAGTGTGTAAGGTAAACAGTCCACATGTTCCATTAACAAGAGACCGTTGTTTTCTCCCTAGTAGCAACAACACATCTACAACCGAAGAGATTATTGTCACATCCCTTGGAAACTAGAGGCATGAACCCACTATCGAGCATAAATACCCCCTCTTGGAGTCACTAGCAACTACTTGGCCAAGATAACCACTAGCAACGGAGAGCATGCAATATGACAAACAACACAGACATGATAGGATCAATAAGACAAAACCATTAATCAATCTGACATAGTAATCTCAATATCCATCGGATGTCCGCAAACACAATATGCATGATTACAAATATATTAGATCTTGATCATGAATGGAGCTCCCAAGATCTATACATGAAAGCACAAAGGAGGAGATACAACCATCTAGCTACTACATGGACCCATAGTCCAAGGTGGAACTACTCACGCATCATACCGGAGAGAAGGCCTCCGGGATGATCTCCCCTCCGGCAGGGTGCCTGGAAGAACTTCAGATCCCCCTGATCTAGGGACGATGGTGGCGGCGGCTACAGACGGTTTTATGGATTTCTGATCGGGTACCCAGGGTTTCTGCATCGGGGGCTTCTTATAGGCGAAGGGGCGATACCGGGGGGCGGCCAGGGCCACCAAACCCTAGCTAGGCGCGGGCCCACCTGCCCCTGCGCCTGGGGTGGGTCTGGCCCCCTTGGCTGGCCTCTCCGGCTCTCCTCCGGACTTCTTGTTCCCCACGGAAAGTAATTGACTTTGTACTTTGTCCCGTCCAATTTCGAGAATATTTCTTTACTAACGTTTCTGAAACCAAAAACAGCAGAAAGCAGGCATCTGGAACTGTTGCAACTTGTTAATGGGTTAGTACTAGAAAACATGTAAAAAGCACCTCAAAGTGTGGACAAGTAAAGCAAAGTAGATACAAAACAAGCATGGAGCATAAAAAATTATAGATATGTTTCCAACATATCAATCAGCCATGACATTCGCTTTATTGGGATGTTATTTCAAACTCAAGTTGTAACCTTGATGAGTTCTAGCCACCTTCTTTGTCTCATGTTGAGGTCTTTCTGGGTGAAATTTTATTTCAAACTCTTGTGATATGTGAACACTTCACATCGCTTTCCCAAAAGATAGTGTTTCCATGTTTTGAGTGCATGGACAACAAAGGCCAACTCTATGTCATGTCTAGGATAATTTACTTCTTGAGTCTTGAGCTGTCTCGAAGCATAGTCCACATCCTTTCCTTCTTGCATCAATACTCCACCCAATCCTTGGTGAGATGCATCACAATAGACTTGGAAATCTTTCTCTAAGTCTGGCAGACACAAAACTGGTGCTGACACTAGTCTTTTCTTCAACTCTTGAAAACTGGTATCACATCCTTCAGTCCAATCAAACTTCTTCTCTTTCTTAAGCAGCTCTGTCATTGGCTTAGCTACTTTTGTGAAATTCTCTATGAACCTTCTATAGTACCCGGCCAAGCCTAGGAAACTAGGGACTTCTTTAACTGACTTGGGTGATTCCCACTCACTTACAGCTGACACCTTTGTAGGATCAACACCTATACCATCTCCAGACACAATATGCCCAAGAAATCCAACTTCATTCAACCAAAACTCACATTTATTAAACTTGGCATACAACTTGTGCTCCCTGAGTTTCTCAAGAATCAAACGCAAATGTTCTTCATGCTCTTCATTTCTCTTGGAATAAATCAATATGTCATCGATGAATACCACAACATCTTGTAAGGTCTCTTTGCTATGGGTCCAGATCTAGGCAGTAAGTCAATCATAAACTCTACATCCCTATTTGGAGGCATTCCCGGTAATTCTTCCGGAAATACATCAGGATTTACTTTCACTACTAGTACAATGTCTAGGCTAACCCCCTTAAGAGAATTTAGCTTACTCCCTTTTGGTTCAAAGTTACACTTGAATCGAATCCGTTTTTATCCGAGGTTGTGAGTGTAACAATTCTTCTGGCATAGTCTATTACTCCATCATAACGGGTCATCCAATACATGCCTAATATTACATCCAGTCCTTGGGATTCTAGGATTATCAGACTAGATGGAAACTTGTACTTTCCAAACTCTATTACTAGATCATGACATCCAAAATTTACTATCATCTCTCCACTTGGGGAGCTTACTTTAATAGAACATCCAATTGTTTCTGTTGGAATTCCATTTTGGTCTACAAATGATCTTGAAATGAATGAATGTGATGCGCCGGTAACAAAAAGGATAAGTGCTGGAAAGGAATTAATCTTGAACTTACCAGCCACAACATCATACTCCTCTTGGATTTCCTCCACATTGATGTGGTTCACATGACCCTTCTGAAAAGGGTTTGGCTTGTTGGCTCCATCAGTCTTCTTTTTTGGGCATTCATTTGCATAGTGCCCAGTTTTCTTGCACTTGAAACATTCAACCTGACTGAAGTCTCTCTTAGCTAGTTGATTCCCATTGCCATTTCCACTATGGTGACTCTTGTGTCCACTCTTGTTGCTGCGGTAATCACCATTGTTGTGTCCACGATGTTTATTACTATCGTGGTGACGGTTACTGTTGTGGTGGTTGTTATGATTCCCATGTTTGTGGGATCCAGAACCTCCACTTCCTTCACCAAATGGACGCCTGTGAGATGATCCAGATACATGCTTATCAAAATGGTGCTTCCTCTTCCTATTCTCCACTTGCATCATCCTGCTTTCCAAGATGGTAGCTTTGTCACACAAAGATTGATAAGTTGGAACATATGCAACAGATAGTTGCATGCACATATCATCATTCAGCCCTTCAAGAAACTTCTCCTTCCTCTTTGCATCAGTGTCAACATCATCCGATGCATAGCGTGCCAGATTGTTGAACTCCTCAATATATTCTGCAACACTACAGTGGCATTGCTTAAGGTTGTGAAATTCCTTCTTCTTCAAACTCATCACTCCTGAAGAGATATGAGTAGTGCAGAATCCATCCTCAAATATTTCCCAAGTCACTTCTTCAATAGGAGTAGTGATTTGGAAGTTGTAACACCAAGTAGCTGCTGGTCCTTCCAACCGGTGTGCTCCAAATCTGACTTTCTCCTCATCAATGCAACCAATTGTGACTAAGTCCTTGTTCACAGAACGTAGCGAATCATTTTCTACCTTAGGATCAGTGGTTCCCGAATACTTAGCATGCCTCAATCTTAGAAACCTTGTGAGCACATGAAAAGCTGGTGGGTTGTTTTGGTTGTTGTCGTCGTCGTTGTTGTTGTTGTTGTTGTTTTGATTCTGATTCTAATTGGCCATAAACTGAGTCATCATTTGCATCAACTGAGTATGTGCAGTCATCAGCTACTGCATCTCATTTCCATTGTTGTTGTTATTGTTGGGAGTGGCACGACGGGAAGGCATCTGTGGTTTCAATAAGGATAAGAAAGGATAACTACCCCATAGATACTAACATGCACATCATAACATATAGAAACAATCACAAATAAGAAAGCACAAGATAAACTTTAGGATTCAAAATGAACAACATGTTTTGTAAAGTAAACACACTAGCATAGTCATCCACATGTTGGATGATCAATGCGACTCGATGAATAAAAAGATGATAAATGGATAGATAGCCAAGTAGTCAACACTACTCCTCCATATCGACTTCCTCCTCCACTAGAGTAAGTCCTGCTGCGTCGATTCCTGCCTTCTACTCCTCCACCCTGGTGGTCAAAGCATCGACCTTCGCCTAAAGCTCTCTCTTCTACGAACGCAGCCTCTCAATCACCTCATGTTGTGTCTCTAGGTCAAGATCCTTGAGCTCCATCTCGGCATTCATCTCATTTATCTTCTTGTTCCTATCTTGCACTCTCTTTTATTGGTTCTTGAACCTCTTTTCTTGCTTCTCAAACCTAGTCTCCATCTCCTTGATGCTCTTCTCCTACTCCTCGAAGGCCTTGTCCTTCTCCCTCAACTGGACACGTAGCTCGTCATTCCTAAGCATGAAGTTGGTCCTATCAGTATCGAGGTGCCTAAGGAGGATCTCTAGGTCCTGAATATAGAGGCGCACTGGCTCAATAGTCTCCCTAGTGGCCTCGCCATACATTATAGCCTCTCCCTCCTTGTCACGTCTTACAAAGGGATGTAAGTGGAGGACCTTGAACTCGATGGAGTAACGTCCACAGAGGTGTCCAAGCAGCTCCTGCATGGCGATGTCGAGGCCCTTCTTCTTGTCATCATGGAGTATCTTGAAGGCGATTTCCTTGGTGGGAGGCTCTGACTGGCGTCCTGGCTACGAGACTCTAAATCCCCATAGTTCCTTGCTCTCGAACATCCTGAGATGAAATCCCTTAATGTTAGGGATGGGAATACGGATTACACTAACGAGCTCCATGATACGGGATCCAAAATGAGTTCCCTTGAACTCCTCGGCGGTGCTGAGGACAAATCTAGGCATCTATTGCATATGATGGAGAAAATTAGAAACAACACAAGCAGAGAGTAAAACATAAAGTAGTAAAGCAAAAGCCAAAGTCATTCAACAAAACATTAATCCACACAAGTCACGGCATACATTATTCAATCACAAACACCAAGGTTTAAACATAACTTAGACAAATTTTTGCCATACCACATAAGTTGGTATGATCAAAATTATTAACACGAGGAAACAACAAGTGTGGTGGTCCAACTATTGGAGTACGTCACAACTCTCACTCACTAGTCAAGGTAGATATCTGAGCATCTTTGGAGGCAATCGGTTTGTCTTGATCACAAGACTACCATGCTAAGTCTGTGACATCCTCCCTTAGACGTTTTATGGTGGTCTCTAAGTCTTGGGTATGCTTATTCTCCTCTCTAAGCTCATTTCGAGTGTTTAGCATTCTACACTTGAGTCTTTCTCCAAGCTCCTTGATGGCATTCCATGTTGCATTCCTTGCAGAGTCAAAGAATGACATGTGCATTTCAGAGTTGGTGACCATGCAGAATCCTGACTCATTGTGGTTGTCCTCCTTGTTTTTATACAAGTGGAGTTGTACACACCAATATTATTCTCCTTCATCCATCACTAGAAATCCCTTGTACATTGCTTCACCATTTATCCCCAAGCTAACCATGAGGTTCTTGAGTGCCTTGGGAAACTCCGTCTCATATTCTAGGGTCATAGTCATCAGTGGTCCCTTCTTGACGGCTTCGTTGATGGAAGCCATCTACAAATAGAGATAATAAAGAATATTAGGAGAGATTTACGAGATGAAAAGAGACAAGTGTGAAATTTACAAAGGGGTTGCATTTTCCTAGTGGTTTTCTTAGTCTAATCAATCTTAGGGTCACAAACCTACAGGCAACACAGTGCTCTGATACAATCTGTAGGACCTCACCCTTTAAGGTAAAGGCCCCTATGATTGTAGTGTTAGTCCCTGGATAAAAATGCTATCACCCATAGTTTAAGATGAAGGACACAAATACAAATGCCAATATTACATCATAATTCTAGGAGTACAATAGTTCCTACAACTCATTAGCCCAAGGCTAACACAAGAGTTCTTATTACGAAGTATATAAATGAAGTCTTCATCTTCATGTGCCACATGCAAACATGTTGAGTGTAGACTCATAACCCTACTCACCATCAGAGTAACCTACAACAAAATAAGTTACATCCACAAGGGGTCAATACATTTGGAATTGTATTGGCAAGTGATATCATAGTTATATAGTAGGGACTATCAACTACATGAATTTGGCTAAGTGTGGTTTCAGGCTGGCTTTGCACAAAGTAGTTTTGTCCTACTAGTTGAAAACACTAAGTTTTTCTTTACAAAAGCACTAAGGTACCACCAATAGACATTGGTGAACCACTACCCTTGTTCACCCAAAAGTTTTAACTTAGAGAAATTGGGATGAGGAGATCCTTGGTCGTTTCAATGTATTTGATGCTCAAATATCCATTACCGAGGACACGACTAAGTACTTAGGTTTTACCCTCTCGAGAGGTGGTGCACTTTCCCCACAATACTCGACATGAATCGAGACGAGACTTTTCAGAAGCATTCCCTTAGACCAACATGGACGCGTTCCATCCTATCAACCCTACACAAACTGTCCATCTGGCTGAGTTCTTGCAACCTAGTTGGTGAAGGCAAAGCTCATATGCCATGTGGTTGCACTAGAAGCTTCTCAACACTAAACATCTCAAATCTCTTTGTTCCTTGGTGGCCATCCACAAGTGTGATACATAGTATAACCATAGACATGGGTCCTGTGTAACCACTCAACACAAACCATTCTTCCCATTCCACCCAGGTGTTTCATTAACAAGTTGTTTTCTTAGTCAAAAACATATAGGCATAACCATTCCATAATATCATAGCATGAATTTTCACCCTTGAATTCTAATAGATAGGATAAGAATACTAGCATAACATGTCTCTTAACTTAGGAAAATTTCTACCAAGATATCATCTATAGGATCTACCATAGCATAGCATATACTTTGAAAATTACCATCCAAATCCTACTCAAAATAATACTAGTGTAATAGTAAAATATAATAGGACAAAAGATGGAGTATAACTTGGCTTGGTAGCTAGGGAATAGACACAATCCTCACAATCACACTCTTCACAATCCACAAAATCTACACAAAAATTCATACAACAAAATAATCAAAAATCAATATACACGCAAAAATAATATGAATGCATGCAAAATGCAATGTGATGGTTTGCCACACTTCTAAAATCAAAATCTATAGTACTGAAGACAAATCATATATTCTAAAGTCTAAATAACACAAAAACCACCTAAAAATAATATTCTAAATAATTTTGTAGTCAAAATAAGCCTACAAATGTCTCTGCATAAAATCCTAATTTTTAGAAGCAAATGGACAAAGCAAGGACATATATGCAAATATCTCTTTTTTGTGAATCCATAGACATGTTATTTGTAATTTTTGGATTACAGAACAAAAGTTATGCAATTTACATGTTTAAACAACTAATAGACAAAAATCTGGATTTTAAATAAAAAACAGAGCCACGCGACAGCATCTGATTGGACGATACCGCTTCGGGTGGATCATGCACGTGATCCGCTGGATCTATGTGACCGTATGCGGTCCAGATCTGTCCGCACCGCTTCGCTGCTAGATCTAATCGTGGCCACTAGATCTAGATCTAGTGGACCACATCTACTCGACCAAAACCTAGCGGCGCTCATGTCTACTACGGCGGTGACGCTGCTGACAGCGACGCGTCGGCGAGGCTAGGGGTAGGAGAGGGGGCACTGGTTCTTATCGCGGTTGCAGGGACGAGGGGATGCTCATTGTGGTCGTTGTTGGGGCGGGGGCGCACAGACACGAACAAAATTGCTCGCCGGAGTTTTTGTCGTCATCGTGTGCTCCCAGTTGAAGACGAAGGCGAAGATCTAGGGCACAAGGGGAAAAGTTGCATGCATCAGAAGGTGTGGCAGGACATGGCGAACACAATCGCGTGAACTAGAGGCTAAGGGGGGCATGGGCTGTCAGCGGGTGGGAGCGCGCGTGGGTGCGAAACAGAGGGAGAAGGGGAAGTTCCCGGGTGGGCTCATGGGCTGCCAGTGGTGTTGGGCCATATGGGTTGCTGGCTTCTATTTTTTTCCTTCTTTGCCTTTTTCTTTTCTGTTTTGAATTTCCAATTAAGATTTGAATGGGCAATTCAAGTCCAATTCAATTCAAACCTTCACCAAAACTTTGTGAGGTGACCCTAGTGTTTAAAAGTGTGTTAAAGAGAACAAATCACCCAAAAACATTTTTGGGTTATAAAAATAAAATAAAACCATGCCCCATACATATAATTTAAAAGGGGTTTAAAATATGGTTTTAGCTTTGAAAAGTTTTATGCAAAGTAAACAGGCCATGATGATATGAATGCAATAAGATGGTTTTGAATTTGATGAATTTTGTGATGTTATAGATGATAAAACCTGGGTGAGGTCTGACCTACCAGGAGAAGTTTGATAAAGAAAAAGGGTTTTGTTTTACAAGTTAATGAAAGATGGAAGGAAATGGTTTATGAAAATGCACCCAGTTCTTTTGCAGTTTTGCTAGAATAATTAACCCGTGCAACCACATTACCCTGGAATGGGACAGGGCTTGACTTGACATTTTTCTACTCTGGTATAAGTTTCCTCGTAACTACTTATAAGCGATCACATCTCTTGAATGTTGGGCTTCATTTATAAAAAGGGTCAACTGTGGGACAATCACGGAGAGGAAGTGCTAACTGCCCTCGGGAGTAGCCGGACGGTACTATGATACTCTCATTGAATGTTCCCCTTCTCGAGGAGTCAGAATGCACTCATGTTGGCTTTTTAACTGTACAGGCCATCCCAGTGTTGAGGGGAACAACTCATAGGGGGGACTATGCCAAAGTGGGCATCCTGACGGTTTCAACCGGTTACTCGACCCACGATCGGTATGGATCAGGGCAGGGTACCCGGATGGTGTGGGTAAAGTATACAACCTCTTTAGAGTGTAAATATATTTGAATAGCCATGTCCACATTCATGGACAGTTGGGAAGGTTGTTGTAGAGCGGTACTAGTTTTGATTTCAAAAAGGATTTCGGAAAAGCAATGGCTTTGGAAATGTTTTGACCATGGGATGGTTGAAAAGGAAGTAAAGGAGTTTGATCATGGGATGACCGGAAGGAGGAACAAATGGGTGACCCAATCCTAGTGTTTTCCAAGACTTCTCAAAAAGGTTTGAAAAATGTTTTACCAAAGTTGTTCAACAAAGATATCTAGATGCTATATCTACAAGTGAAACTATTTTAGAAAAGATCCGCTTACGGAGCCCTCCTACTACCACAACTATATTGCATATCCTTTAATTGTTATTATTTTAAGGTGGTTTGTGAGTACATTCAAAATACTCACTGGCATTGTCCCTGGCTATTAACTTGGTTAGATATCAAGAAGAAGAAGATGTTGACGAGTATGCGAGCTAGGACGTTCTCCTAGTCAGCTGCTTGTAGGTTAAGGCAAGGCTCGGAATCTACACTTAAAATTGTCCGCTATTGATGATTGATGTATCCATAATGGCATTAAGGTATGACTTGTATTCACTTAAGTAATGGATGATACCTTGATACTTGTTGGTTATGTGCCACGAAAGACTGATGATGGGATCGTGGTGTATGCATAACAGGGATTCTCGAAGGATTAATCTGGGGCCCCCACAGTTTATGGGTGGAGTCCTTATTATCCTGGTAATTAGACCTCCATATATAGCGCAATAGCTTCATATTCATGGATGTATGTTTATTTTACAAAGATGACATATGGCATTGTTTCATATTTTATGTTGTTTACCCTCTTTGTCTAAAATTATTTCCCTATGAGTTTAGATCATTTAAATCTATAAGATTTTTCATAATGATTCCTATGTATATTAGTAGTATTACGGTAACAGCCCAGCATTAGATCTTAGAAATAAGCTGAACTCAAATGAGTGCATTGCATTCATGCATAGAAAATCCGAATAATTTTTGCGCTTTTGAACAAAACTTCGCAAAGTGATTGAAGCTTCTCTCAACTTGATGGAATTGAAGTAGATCATCAAGTTGTCTGTGATAAGTTTCAATATGACCTTTTCTAAAACCGTATTTTTGGGTAAAGATGATTTGATCTAAGGGTAGATCAAATATAATAAATTAAACCATAATACATTGATTAATGATAAATCTCTGATCCTTGAGGGATCATATCATAGTATTCATTACAACAACTCATAAATACCAAGTTAATGATACAACTCAAGTAACAAGAATCTAATAACTAATATTGACCTATCTTATTCTCATATATTGCTACTATGAGTACCATGGTAATACTTCACCCTAACTCACCCTTCACCACATATCATTCTATCCATATCAATCCTTATCATCTCTATTGAACCTTATTCTAATATCTGTTTAACATCAACGTTGAGTAATCAACTATTGATCTATAAAGTATTAACCTATCAATTCTTGATCTATCAACTCTTGTTCTTATCATAGCATTCACTCTAAAGCCTTTAGAAAAAGAAGTAAGAAGAGATAGGTGGTAATACTAGTCTTAGATATCATCTATAGGATGGGAGTGTTTATAGAGAATGAAATCATTATGATAATTGATGGAGTTAACTCACTCCTGAATGGATAGAACAGTTATCTAGAAGATATAATTATATGGTAGCAAATAAGATTACAAGGATGAATTCTGAATATAGTTACCAAGGAGTAATCCTATTGTATCTAATAGGCATAGTCAATGAATAATATCCCTTAGTCAAATGGAAATATTAGGGAGATAATTATAATACAACTGTAATGTTGTATTGATGACACCTTGATTAGCCAGCTGGAAACCTAAGCCATAAATGATCAAAGGATTATAATGATCATGCTCAAGTCACTAAGAGTGAATGATTATATCATAGGTGACATTGGTGGATAGAACATGATTAAATCCTAGTATATATATGTTATCCTAGGTGAGTCATGAAAAGTCATAGTGGTATATTGTGAAGTTGGAGAATGAGTTACTGGAGTTAAGTAGAGATAAGATAATATAACTAAGCTGATGCTAGAGCATCATTGAATTATAGGAGTAGTATATTCCTCTTAGGAAATACTAAACACTTGAGGTGATGTAGCAATTGATATATACACCAATTGGAGTAATATTAGGTTGGATGATTAAGGAGGAGTATGAATGGAGTTAAAAGTAACTACTTATTGGATTGAATGTTATCATTAGCAGTTTGATATAACCAAGTATAGATATGAGAAGATTATGAAAAGCTTCTGAGATTCATAAGTGAGATTACAAAGCAATTGTGAAGTAAGAGAGTAAACATTCAAGTGGACTTGGATCCATAATAAGTATTCTAGAGATGAGAATTAGATCTATGAGGAGATCATGTAGAGCTTTAGTTTCAAGCTCATTAGATTTGCAAATTTTCGTGGGAATGGCCACGACAGATGCTGCAATCAGCAGCGTGTAGTAGAATGAGGGGAAAGGGAGGCCAGCCATCTGGGGTGCGAGATGAGGGCAATGACACAGGGTTTCACCCAGGTTCGGCCCCCCGGAGGGTAAATACCTACTCCTGTTAGATTGTATTGATGAGAGAGTACAAGGGAGAGCTCTGTGGCGAGTCGCATGGGGTGTAAGATGGAACATAAGTTCTATGCGTGCCCTAGGGAGGATTATATAGAGTCACCTCGCTAGGGTTTACAGATCTACAACCGAGTTGGATAAGGACTTGGAGGGTGCTTGACCTAATCCGACTGGGCCTAGCTATGCTTCTGGGCCTTCAGATTCCAGTCGCCTGGCTTCTTCTTGGGTCGTGATCCATTCGTCGTCCTGCAGGCCCACTCGCTTGCAGCATGGGCCAGTAGGAAACGACCTGCTAAGTATACCCCACTCGACATATCCTCATCAGTAGTCCCCGAGGCCGTCATTGATTCGTCGCAGGTGTTTTTTTGGTAGTCGGAGTATTCGGGTCCAATTTGGATGCCCAGTCGAATCGGCAGTGGAATCCTTCAATGAAAGAAAGAATCCTTAGCATGTTTCCTCAGTCGCAATAACAGCGACCATTTGAATCGCCAATCTAACGAATAGTCGAATCACATCTATGGCAAATAGGTCGGCAAGCAATTGAATCGCAGCAACGGCGAACGGGTTGGCGAGTAGTTGAATCGCAGCTATGGCCAACAGGTCAGCGAGTGGTCGAGTCGCTACAACTGGCGAGTCGAGAAGATGAAGTTGGACCATCAATTCAGTCAAACTAGCCGTTGGGTAATCCAACGATAATATCGGTGTAATTACGTGCGGTAACGGCTCCCCGAAAATGGCGGGCACCAACCGCTATATAAGGAGAGTAACAGGCGTGGAGCGATCATTCCCCACATTTCCTCCGACCTCGCGCGTTTCCAAATCTTTCATCCCCTTCAGAGGGAGTCAAAGCAATCCAGCGATTCCGCCGCAACCCTGTAACCTCAGACCCTCCGATCGATGGCGCCACCGAAAGATCTATGGGGGCGGTCCAAGTGCATGAAGGTGCTGCTGAAGTCCTTCGAGGACGCGGGAGTTCTCTGTGCTGGGAGATGGCGAATCCCCACTGCCGGAGAAGTGGAGCTGAATCCGTGCTCTAGGGAGTTCATCTGCTTCACCAGCCATCTCGAGAGGGGGCTCGTCTTACGGCATCCAGCCATCGGATCTAGGGCCACATAGTATCGAGCAACTCACCATTTTCGTGGCATTTTGCGAGTGCTATATGGACTGCCGCCCGTACTTCCCCATGTGGTAGCAGCTATTCCACGAGCGGGTCAGACGCGAAGGGGCAAGTGGCCCGATGCTTGCTGCGGGCAACCTCACCTTCCAGCTGAAGTCCAAGGCCTTCTTCCTCGATCTCATTTTGCCGAAGAAGGCGGTGAACGAGTGGAAGAAGAATTGGTTCTATGTTAGCGAATGGACACCAGACAATGAGGTGGCGCTTCCGATATACTCTACCGACTGGCCCAAGCCACGCCAGCTTCAAGTCGCCAAGCTTCCACTCGACCAGTGGATGGTGGTCGACAAGATGTTGACGATAATCCGTCAACTGAAGAAGAACAGCCTTCAAACAATCATCATGTACAACTGCTGGCTTGGGCGGCGGCTAGTGCCTCTGGCCAGCCGTTCCCACTAGATGTACAAGTACACGGGCACGGACGACGCGACCAAGTCCTGCACCGCCGAGTGGAACGCTGACGATTACGCCCTCACGCTAAAGAAGATCACTTATGCGGAATATCTCGACCCAAAGGCCAGGATTCCCCCGTACACCATGAAGTGCAAGGCGCAACCGGTAATTCTACTTTTCCTTGTCCATTTCGCAGTTACAGAAATGCAGTCACGGCTTTACTGATCGTGTTCTGTTTCTGCAGTTGTTCGAAGTGGTGGAAGGTTGGCTTCCACCCACCATGAAGGGCAATATCGAAGGCGACGATGACGATGATGATGATGACAACGAAGCCGTAGAGGTCACCGCACCCACAGTTCAGAAGACCCACGTGCAACGCCAGCACGAGCTCGTGGCCAGCAAGAGCCTCAAAGCTCATGATGGGGGCGATGATAAGGCCCTCGAACACACTTCATGGCGCGTGGCTACGCCGTCAAAGAAGAAGTCGCCAAATAAGAAGGGGGAGGCCGAAGCGGTGTTGCTGCCTCGATCTCCGACTAGCTCCGAAGCGACCCGCACGGCCGGCTAGGCAGGAGCCAGCGTGCCTGCGCAGGCGACTACGGTAGCCAGCGCGGTCGTGGTGGAAGATGTGGTTCCATTGGCCTCGCTTCCACCGCCTTTCTCCGCAGTCACCAGGCTCGGTGCCATTCAACACACGGGGGCATCACCATCGAGGGAGGCAGCCGTGTCGACCGGAGGGGAGCTTCCTGCTCTGGCCTCATCCTCAAATAATCCCTCCATATCATGGGCTCTGAACCTGTTCGAGACGGTCCTTAGATGGAAACTGGGCTCGGAGTTCGAGAAGCCGGTGCATATCCGCACCGGCATGTGCTTCATCCCAGTCTCCAAGTAATTGTTTTGACGTATTCTTTTGAACTACTGGCATTTATTTGTTGGGCAAGCTCGCTAATTACTTTGTTTTGCAGGACTAACGTGAAGAAGATCGGTCATCCCTCGGTGGCCAAAGTTCCAATAGGCACCACAGGGGTAGAAGCCAATCCCTCAAAGAAGAGGAAGGGTGACGAATCTAAGGCGCCTACTGAGGGTGCAAAGAAGGCAATGGGCGATGAGGTTGTCATGATCTCGGACAATCTAGTCGACGTTCCTAGTGAGGATCTGATTGGAGCGGATGTAGCCATGAAGGCTGTAGTGGACGCAGGGTCACAGCAGGTGGAGCCTGCAACATTGTTCGGGGCGGTGGACCCGCCGACTATTGCTGCAGGAGTGGTGGTGGCGACCTTCCCACGCTTTGTGGCGCGAGTGCGTCAGCGCAGTCGGCCTATGTGCCCAAAGTTCTAGGCTCGAAGGTTGAGTAGCATCGCGGGCGCACACATCTTGTGCTCCCATCGGTGGATGCGGTCGAGTTACACAATATGGTGGGTGCGGCTATCCAGGTATGTCCAGTCCCCGAGGATCTGGTCGCTGAATTTCCGCGAGTAGATTCTTACAGTTTTTCAATGTCCAGTCCCCGAGTGGATAGTCGCTGAATTTCAACAGCTAGGCACTTAGGAGTTTCTTTGATGTTTGCTGATGTTTGACCATGTCTGTGCAGGGCCTCCAGCGCGAGTCGGAAGAGCGATTGGCCACTAAGGAGTGTCTGGATAAAGAATTCCGCTCCGTGCAAGAGGTGTCCAAACAACTACAAGCGACTACCGGTAGGTCTTCGAGGTGCCCTTTCCCATAACCTTCTTGTTCCTGATTTTATACTCATGCTCATGTTGCTGCAGGGGGCCACTCGCCCCAGATGGCGAAGGATCGTGAGGGTTTGATCCCTGCTAGCGACTTGATGGCTGCCCAGTTGTCTTTGACCTCCACGGAGGCGAGCTCGGAAGACGATAGGGCTAAGGCGGCTGTCGCTGCCGCGGCCGAAGTGGGAAGGTGTTGGATGCTCTCGTCGCGGGGCTGCAGACTAACTTGTTGAAGCTTCATGACTTCATTACAGGGCGTTGCCGTCCCTTGATTGTTGAGTCCTTTTATCTTGTGTTTTGGTTGGTTTAGCGAGTGCCCGAGCGTCTGGGTCGCCTTTGTGGTTGTGCATCCTTCGGACTTTGAACTGTTTATGCTTCGTAGGGAAGATTCTTGATGATGTGCCAGAGGCGCAGTCGTACGACGCGCGGCAGTGTGTCGATATGCTGGTGGAATCTGCCACGCTTTCGGCGACCTACATTCGCGTGTATCTTTAGGAGATTTCACCGACGGAGGTGATTCCCAGTGAGCTCACTGAGGTCTGGCGCTACCTGGAGAAGGCTCCGGCGGTTGTGGAGTTCATGTCGCGGTCAGCATTCCGCCGTGGGGCTTCGACTGTGCTAAGCCTCGGGCTCGTGCACTTCCCCGACAACTTCGACCTCGACGACGTAAACAGCGGGTACCCCTCGTCAACTGGCTCGGTCGAGATCTCCAGCGTGCTGAATCTGACCGACCGGGCCGCGGTTTACACCGATCGGGTGCTGGCAATGGGTGATCTTTTGCCATACCAAGAGACGATTATCGGAGTCTCCTTAGCACCACAGGCGGTTGATGTTCATATCCTTGGAGACTCAATGCCGTGAATTAGGTCCTCGTACTCGTCCGTGAAGTCGAGGTACATTATGTAGCGCAGCTTTTCGCCCTTGGGGGACGTGAGGATGATCCCTGCCCCTGCACCATCTGTGTTCTTGGACCCGTCGAAGTGGAGCGACCAATAATGGAGGTATGGCAGCTTCTCCGGCTGCTGCGCCTCCTCCCAGTCGACGAGGAAGTAAGCCATGGCCTTTGATATGATTGCCTTGCATGGCTCGTACTTGATCTTGTGGACGCCGATCTCGATGACCCACTTGGTGACTCGCCCTATCGCTTCGCGGTTGTGGATGATGTCCTGCAACGGTGCTGAGGACACGACCGTGATTGGTTGCTCCTAGAAGTAGTGCAGCAGTCGCCGCTGGGCTCAGAAGACCGCATATACCAACTTCTGGTACTACGGGTAGCGCTGGCGCGACTCGGTGAGGACTTGACTGATGTAGTAGACGGGCCGCTGCACCGGGCACTCCTTGCCCTCTTCTGGTCATTCGGCGACCATGACGGCGTCGACGACTCGCTCGGATGCCGCGACATAGATGAGCATGGGCTCCTTGTCGGTGGGGGCAGTGAGCAGTGGGGCCGCAAGCAACACTTCTTTGAGTGCGTGGAGCACGTCGTCTGCCTCCTTGTCCCACTGGAACATGGGGTTCTTGCTATTAGGTGGTAGAGAGGCATTGCCTTCTCGCCTAGCCGGGGGATGAAGCGATTGAGAGTCACGACTCGCCCAGCCAACTTCTGGACGTTGCGCAGGCACTCGGGTTGGCCGAGCTGGGCGATCGTGTTGATATTTGTGGGGTTCGCCTCGATGCCTCGCTTGGAGACTACATACCCCAGCAGCTCTCCAGTAGGTAGACCGAAGGTGAACTTTCCTGGGTTAAGTTTGATCTTGTACCTCCGCAGGTTTGCGAAGGTTTCAGCCAGGTCGGCGAGCAGATCGCCCTGGCGAGTGGACTTCACCACCACGTCGACAATGTAGACGTGGATATTGCGGCCAATTTGGCTCACCAGGCACTCCTTCATGCACCTCTGGTAGGTCGCTCCGGCATTCTTGAGGCCGAATGTCATGCCGGTGTAGCAGAAGTCCCCGAATGGCGTGATGAAGGCTGTCTTCTCCTCATCCTCTACTGCCATTTTTATCTGGTTGTAACCAGAGTAGGCGTCAAGGAAATACAGCGACTTCGAGCCCGCGGTCGAGTCGATGATTTGATTGATTCGCGGGAGGACGAACTGCTCCTTTGGGCATGCGATGTTTAGGTTTGTGTAACCGATACACATTCTCTAGGTTCCGTTCTTATGTTCTACAAGGACTGGGTTTTCCAGCCACTTGGAATATTTGATTGGCCGTATGAAGCCTGCAGCGAGTAGACGCTGCACCTCCTCGGTGATTGCTTGGCGGCGCTCTTCATTGAAGGGCCGTAGCGACTGCTTGACAGGTCGCACTTTGGGGTCGGCGTTGAGTTTGTGCTCAGCGAGTTCCCTCGGGACACTAGGCATGTCGGACGGTTTCCATGTGAAGATGTCGTGATTCTCACGTAGGAACTCGATGAGCCAGCTTTCCTATGCGGGACTCATGACTGTCCCGATCGTCACCATCTCGCTAGAGTCGCCTGGGACCAGCTCGACGGAGCACGTGTGCATGGTGGCTTCGAAGGCGGTCGAGCCGCCGTTCTCCGAGTTGGGCTTCTTGAGTATGGTGGGGTCGTCATTGTCGACCCTACTCGTGTACTTGGTGAGCAACTCCGCGTGGTTGGCTTTCGCGGTGATGACGATGTTGGCAAGCTCGGCGCCTTTTGCATCGCACTCCGCAGCCATGTCGGGGTCGCCATGGACAGTGATGATGCCTCACGGCCCTGGGAGCTTCATCTCGTTGTATGCGTAATGTGGTGCCGTCATGAACTTGGCGAACGCTTGCTGTCCCAAGACGCAATGGTAAGGGCTATTGAAGGGAACCAACTCGAAGACGATCCGCTCGGTGTGGAAATGTGTTAGTGTGCCACAGGTGACTGGCATCATCACCTTGCCGATCGGGTACGCCTTCCGACCGGGGACGATGTCGTGGAAGGTGGTGTAGGTCATCTCGATCATCGACTGCAGGAGCCACAGCCGCCTGAACGTGTCCATGTAGAGAATGTTGATGGAGCTCCCACCATCCATCAGCGTCTTGGGGAGCCAGTAGTAGACCACTTTGGGCTTGACCACCAAGGCGACTCTCCCCGAATATTCGATCCACGGCGAGTGGTCCTCGCGGCTCCTGGTGATCCTTTCTTCGGACCAGTTGAGGAAGCGGGGAACATTGTAAGATCCCTCCTTTGTAAAGGAAAAGGATCCCTGTGATTGCAATGCTAGTCCCTGGATCATTGCTAGCATCCACAGTTTAAGATGAAGTACACAGATACAAAGGTCATTTATTGCATCCATTCCAGAGATAAAACATAGTCTTTTACAACTCAAGGCCACAGGCCTAATACAAGAGTTTTGGAATAAGTAAATAAACATAAGTCTTCATCTTCATGTGCCACAGTCAAGCATGTTGAGTGTAGACTCATGACACCTAATCATCATCGGAGTAACCTGCAACATCACAAGTTACAGCCACAGTGGATCAATACTTTGGAATAGTATTGGCAAGTGATACCTTAGTAAATTTTTAAGTGGTCTATAATACTATATGCATTTTGGCTAAGTGTAGCTTGGCTTGATTTGCTCAAAATAGGTTTTCCTATTAGTTGAAAACACTAAGTTTTTCTTTATCAAAAACTTTCCCAAGAAACCATCAATAGACATTGAGGTCCTTCACCCTTGTTCACCCACAAGTTTTACTTAGAAGTTGGAGTGATGAGATTCTTGATAGCTTCCATGTATTGATGCTCAAGTTGTCCATTGCCATGGACTTGGCTAAGTACTTAGATTTTTCCATCTGCAGAGGTTGTGCACTTTCCCCACCAGACTTGGTTTCCCAAGACAGGACCTTTCAGAAGCCTTCCCTTAGCCAAATGGACGCGTTCCAACCTATCATTCCCACTACCACCAACTGTCCAAATGACTAAGTTCTAGCAACCTATGTGATCAAGGCAGAGCCCATATTGCCAAGTGGTTGCACTATAAGCTTCTCAACACTTGGCCTCCAAATCCCTTTGTGCCTGGGTGGCATACCGCAAGTGAGATACACAAGGTAAACCATATCCATGGGCCTTGTGTAACCACTCAACCAAAAACCACCATTCAAGTCCCAATCCACCCAGGAGGTTCATTGACTTAGTTGTTTTAGTAAGAAAACATAAGTCCAAAGACATAGAAATATTTTCATCATAGCATGTATATATTTTTACCAACCCTTGTTTGCTACTAGCTAGGCTAAGAATGTCATAGTAACTTAACTTAGGAAATTTCCTAGCAATTCTACTACTATTTAGGATTTCCCAACATAGCATTTGGCAAAAAGTAACATGCAAGACCTAGCAAAATATTTCTAATGCTTGTACAAAATATAGGGATGGAATTATTCATGAAGTACCACTTGCCTTGGTAATGGGGAGAGTAGCACTCTTAACAATCACAGTCACTAGCAAAGTCTACACAAAAATAGTAGCATAAAATTACACACAATTCATATACAATCATAAATATATATGCATGCAATGCAAGAAAATGCTAAGTGATGATTTTTGAAAACTCCACCAAGCAAGTGCATGATACAGAAACATAACCAAGTCAAAAACTTGCTAACTAAACTTATTTAGCACTAAAACAATTTACTAAACAAATTCTATACTCAAAATAGTCCTAAACAAGTTTCTGCATAAAAAGTCATTTTAACAGAAACTTTTCACTAAACACATTGCATAAACAGATAGGGCTTGTCTCCCTGATTCCAACGGTATAAAATTTGCAAAAATCTAACGTGGGAAACAAAAGTTATAGCCATTTGAATTTTGGATCTAAATCTGATTTGAATTCTGTTTTTGAATCAAACCCTAGCCACGCGTCTTAATACTATTGGTTGATACCGCTTCGCTCAGGATCACCTTCCCGCGCCGTTAGATCTATTTAAAACACACGGTCCAGATCTGTCCATAACGATTCGCTAAAAGATCTAATTCTACGCGTTGGATCCAGATCTGACAGTTCTGGATCAAGCGACCAAACTCGAGCGGCGCTAGCGACGGCGACTGGCGGCATGAAGTTACTGGTATGCGGTGGCGCTTCAGGTCGTCGGAGGGGCAGGAGGATGCTTACCAGATTCGCAGATCGAGGAGAAGCTCAACCTAGCAGTGGCTTGTCGAGGCGCACGCCGCTGCGCCGAGGTTGTTGCCGAGGTTTGGCGTCGCCCTAGCGCGAACCAGAGGGGTCAGATGATGCACAAGATGAAGGCGATCATTCCCGTATGAAAGAGGCGCTCGGGTTTTACCTCAATTGGTTGCCGGAGTCGAGCGGCGGCGCAGTTGGTTGCAGTCACGAACGCGGACGACGGCCTGGGTCACGAGAATGCAAACAAAGGGTATCAGGAGGTGCGCAAGATCAAGCTGGGCACGATTGTTTGAACCAGAGAGAGGGGGTGGTCGAGGTTCACCGGAATCGGTCGCCGGAGTCGTCGGTGCTGCGGGGCTTCGAAGTCAAATGCGCGTAGCCTGGTGGTGGAGTGAGCGAGGAGAGTGGGGGGAAATGACCGTGGCGAGGCGTGGTTTAAATAGGCTCACGCGTGACAAGAAACACTTGCGGCATCAAGGCTAATTACGCCGCACCATTACCGGCATCGACAGCAGCGGCGACGTGGTCTGCGGGCGGGTTTTGGGGAAGAAGGTGTGACGTGGACGGGGCCCGCGCATCAGCGAAATAAGCAGAGAGGGAGTGGTGTATGGGTGTCAGTGACCGTGGAGTGCGTCACGGCAAGGTAGCGGCGAGAGAGTGGCGGTGGGCTAGGGCGGTTCCTGCTGCTGGGCTAGATTAGGGCGCCTGGCCTTTTTCTTTTCTTTTACCCTTTTCTTTTTCTGTTTTGATTTTTCAGGAATGATTTTCAAATGAATTCAAGTCCCATTTGAATTCAAATCAATTTGAGATTTTTGAAGTGTGCAATAGTCTCAAATATAGGCCTAAAACCATGTGGTTACTTTGCAAAGGCTTGGTCACTCTTGGAGAAACATAATAATAGGGACTTTGCATTTGAATTTCAAATGTTTGAAAAATGGTTTTTGAACCATTCCCATTTTATAAATCTTGGTTCAAATTTCCACACTCAAACCATTCAACAAGGGAGACAAACAATCTAGGTTTAAAACATTCAAACTCTCAAATGGGGATGGCCATTTGATTTAAGTTGCTCACATGAAATGATAGCACTATGTGCTTCTGTTTTCTCTGAAATGAGTTTGAAATTTATCTTAATTCTATATGCATGCATGAATGATATGCAAACTTTGAAATCATGATTTTAGGGATGTTACAAATCTAACCCCCTTAAGGTGAATCTCGCCCTCGAGATTCGGATTGGCTAGCAAATAGGTGAGGGTGGTCTTTCCGAAGATCATCTTCTCTTTCCCATGTTGCTTCCTCTTCGGTATGATGATTCCATTGCACTTTGAAAAACTTGATAGTCTTTGTCCTTGTGACTCTTTCTGCAGTCTCGAGAATTTTGATAGGTTTTTCTTCATATGTGAGGTCACTTTCTAGTTGCACTTCCTCCAATGGTATGGTATCCTTCAAAGAAGTTTCTTCCATTTCTGGGTGACATTTCTTAAGCTGACTCACATGAAACACATTATGGACTGCTGATAGAGATTCTGGTAGTTCAATTTCATAAGCAACTTCTCCCTTGCGACTCAGAATCTTGAATGGCCCAACATATCTTGGTGCCAACTTCCCTTTGACTCCGAATCTTTTCACTCCACGAAGTGGTGATACTCTAAGATAGGCTCTATCTCCAACTTCGTAGGTGACTTCTCTACGTTTGGGATCTGCGTAGCTTTTCTGTTGGGACTGTGCTATCTTCAACCTGTCCTTAACCAATTTGACTTTCTCTTCGTCTTCTTTGATAAGATCTGGCCCGAATAAACTTCTTTCTCCCACACCATTCCATAATAATGGGGTGGTACACCTTCTCCCGTAGAGAAACTCAAACGGTGCCATCTCAATGCTGGCTTGATAGCTGTTGTTATAAGAAAATTCTGCGTAAGGCAGACTTTCATCCCAACTTGCTCCATAGTCTAGGGCACATCCCTCAACATGTCTTCCAGAATTTGATTAGTTCTTTCTGTTTGTCCATCGGTTTGAGGATGAAAAGCAATACTGAATTCCAACCTCGTTCCCAATGACTCATGTAGTTGTCTCCAAAAATGGGAAGTGAATTGAGTTCCCCTATCAGACACAATACTCTTGGGCACACCATGTAGACATACAATTCTACTCATGTAGATTTTGGCTAACTTGGCACTTGTATAAGTTGTCTTCACGGGTATTAAATGAGCCACTTTAGTTAAGCGATTCACTACTACCCATATGGAATCATATCCTTATCTGGTCCTTGGTAATCCGGTAATGAAATCCATACCAATCTTGTCCCACTTCCAATCAGGAATAGGTAGTGGTTGAAGCAAACCTGCTAGTTTCTAATGATCCGCTTTTACTCTACTACACACATCACACAAAGCAATATGTTCGGCGATGTCCCTCTTGAGATTGTTCCACCAAAATCTTTCTTTCATGTCCATGTACATTTTGGTATTACCCGGGTGAATAGAATACGGAGAGTTGTGTGCTTCTTGCAAAATCAGTTTCCGTAACTCTGGATCTTGTGGAACACAGATACGTTTCCCATGCCATAAAGTACCATGTTCATCTTCATGGAAATTTTTAGCTTTCCCTTGGCCAATCTTTTCCTTAATCTCTTCAATTTCCTTATCAGTCTTTTGAGCTTCTCGAATCTGGTCCAACAAAGTGGGTTGGACATCTAAAGACATGAGATGTCCTTCGGGCACAATCTCCAACCTGAGTTCTCTGAATTGGGCACACAAATCATCTGGCAATTCTCCTTTGGTAAGGCCATTCACAAATACCTTACGACTTAGAGCATCTGCTACAACATTTGCTTTACCGGGGTGGTATTGTAAACTTAAGTCATAGTCCTTGATAAGCTCTAACCATCTTCTTTGTCTCATATTGATTTCCTTTTGGGTAAAAATATACTTCAAACTTTTGTGATCCGTGAACACTTCACAACGCTTTCCCAAAAGGTAATGTATCCATGTTTTGAGTGCATGGATGATAGAGGCTAACTCTAAATCATGAGTAGGATAGTTTACTTCATGAGTTTTGAGTTGTCTCGAGGCATAGTCCACAACTTTACCATCTTGCATAAGTACGGCACCCAAACCTTGATGAGATGCATCACAATACACTTGGAAATCTTTTTCCAAATCAGGCAGACATAGAACTGGTGCTGTCACAAGTCTCTTCTTCAACTCCTGAAAGCTGACTTCACAACCTTCAGACCAAGCAAACTTCTTGTCCTTCTTTAATAATTCAGTCATTGGCTTAGCAACCTTTGAGAAATTTTCAATGAACCTTCTGTAGTAACCTGCTAAGCCAAGGAAACTACGAACTTCCTTCACGTTCTTTGGAGATTCCCATTCTGTCACAGCTGAAACCTTAGCAGGATCAACTGCCACACCATCCTTTGTCATAACATGTCCAAGAAAACCAACTTCCTCTAACCAAAACTCACACTTGCTGAATTTGGCATAAAGTTTATGCTCTCTTAACTTCTCAAGTATTAAACGCAAATGTCCTTCATGTTCTTCCTTGCTCTTGGAGTAGACTAAGATGTCATCGATGAAAACGACAACAAACTTGTCGAGGAATTCCATGAACACTTTGTTCATCCTATTCATGAAGTATGCTGGAGCATTGGTTAAGCCGAAAGGCATTACGGTATACTCATACAATCCATACCTTGTGGTGAATGCTGTTTTAGGTATGTCTTATTCTCTTATCTTGAGTTGAAAATAGCCTGACCGGAGATCAATCTTTGAGAACACACATGCTCCTTCCAGCTGATCAAACAAGTCATTGATTCTAGGCAAAGGATATTTGTTCTTGATAGTTACCTTGTTGAGTGAACGGTAATCTATGCATAACCTTTGGCTTCTATCCTTCTTCTCCACAAACAAAACTGGGGCTCCCCAAGATGAAGAACTTGGTTGAATGAATCCTTTCTGCAACTGTTCTCCTAGTTGCTTCTTGAGTTCTTTCAGTTCATCAACTGACATTTTGTATGGTCTCTTTGCTATTGGTCCAGAACCTGGTACCAAATCTATCAGAAATTCCACATCTCTATCTGGTGGCATTCCTGGCAACTCTTCCGGAAACACATCCGGATACTCATTCACAATTGGCACACTGTCCAGGCTAACCCCCTTAAGAGAATTAAGCATACTCCTTTTTGCTTCAAAACTGGTCTTGAATCTGATTCTTTTATTTTCTAGAGTTGTGAGTGAGACAGTATGGCTGGCACAATCTATCACTCCTTTGTACTTAGTCATCCAGTCCATTCCTAGAATGACATCCAATCCTTGGGAGTTTAGTATTATCAAGTTAACGGGAAACTTATACTTCCCAAATTCTATGACTAGACCATGGCATCCCGAATTCACTAACATTTCTCCACCAGGAGAACTTACTTTTATAGGACACCCAATAGTTTCTACCGGTAGTTCATTTCTTTCAACAAATGATCTTGATATGAATGAATGAGATGCACCAGTATCAAAGAGTACAAATGCTGGAATAGAATTGAGTCTGAACTTACCAAAGAACGTCAGGTTCCTCATAGACCTCCTCCACACTCATGTGGTTCACCTGTCCTTTCTGAAAAGGATTGGGCTTGACAGGTCCTTCAACTTTCTTTTCGGGGCAGTCATTTGCATAGTGTCCCGTCTTCTTGCATTTGAAGCATTCAACCTGACTGATGTCCCTTTTAGCAGGCTGACTTCCACTTCCACTACCATTACCACCGTGGTGGCTCTTATGTCCACTCTTGTGGTTCTTGTACTTGTCATTGTCATGACTGCGATGATGCTTGTTGTCATGACGGTTGTGGTTGTGGTGCTTGTTGAATTTTCCATGCTTGTGGGATCCTGAGCTTCCACTGTCTTCATAGTGAGATCGTTTGTGGGATGATCCCGAGTTGTGCTTATCGGAGTGCTTTCTCTTTCTACTCTCGACTTGCTTCATTTTGTTCTCCAATATAGCAGCCTTGTCACAGAGCGACTGATAAGTGGGAACATATGCCATAGCCAGCTGCAGATTCAGCTCATCATTCAAGCCTTCCAGAAATTTTTCCTTTCTCTTGGCATCGGTGTCAACCTCATCCGGTGCATAACGCGCCAAATTGTTGAACTCTTCAATGTATTCAGCCACACTGCGGTGGTGCTGCTTCAGATTGTGGAACTCTTTCTTTTTCAGGCTCATTATACCTGACGAGATATGAGCAATGCGGAAGCCTTCCTCAAAGATAGCCCAAGTCACTTCATCTATTGGAGTGGTGATTTGGAAGTTGTCCCACCAAGTGGCGGCTGGCCCTTCCAGCAGATGCGCTGCAAATCTGACCTTTTCAGCGTCCGTGCAGCCCAAGGTCACTAAGTCCTTGTTTACAGAACGTAGCCAATCATTGGCCACCATGGGATCAGTCGTCCCCGAGAACTTAGCTGGCCTCAATCACAGAAATCTGGTGAGCATATCGAAGCCCGGAGGGTTGTTGTTGTTGTTGTTATTGTTGTTGTTATTGGGGTTGTTGTTGTTGTTATTATTCTGGTTCTGTATGAATGTTGTCATCATATGCATAAGCTGTGTTTGAGCAGTCATCATTTGCTACATTTCTAGTGTGATGTTGTTGTTATTGTTGGGGTTGGGGTTTGCGCGACGGGGAGGCATATGTGGTTTGTTCAAATACAGATAAGAATGAGATACCCATAGATGTTTTTATGCGCATTACATCACACATAGCATGCAACACAAAGATAAAAGTTCAACAACAAGATAACAAATTCACAAAGTAAAACACACAAGTAGCAATCCATCCACATGTCGGATGGTCCAATAACAAGTTCACAAATAACAAGTACGATAATAAAAGATAAACGAGTAGTCAAGTCTACTCATCAGCATCAATCTCCTCCTCGACAAAGGTAAGACATGCGTTCTCCATCGCAGTCTTGTTATCCTCAATGGTAGTGTTCAGGGACTCAATCTTGGCCTTGAGAGCCCTCTTCTGGGAACGAAGCCTCTCAATCACCGTCTGCTGCTACTCTAGCTCAAAGTCCTTGGACTGCAGTTCTTCAGTCATATCCCGGATCTTCTTGTTCCTATCCTGGACACGCTTCTCCTGACTCTTGAACTTCCTGTCCTAGGTCTCGAACTTCGCCTCCATTTCCTTGACTATCTCGTCCTGCTGCGCGAAGAGCTTGTCCTTCTCGCGTAGCTGCACCTAGAGCTCGTCATTGCTGAGCATGACATTGGTCTTGTCCGTGTCCACGTGCCTAATGAGAGACTCTAAGTCCTAGAGGTACAGACGTATCGGCTCTGCTGTGTCCCTCGAGTCGTCCTCGAAGTCGATGGAATCTCCGTCCTCATCACGTCTTCCGAAGATGTGAAAATGGGTGCCTCTAACCTGCCGGGAGTGACGGCCTAGCAGACGTCCTATCAGGTCCTGCATAACTACCTCCATGCCTCTCTCCCTGTCATCGTGCATAAGCTTGAAGACGATGGCCTCCGTAGTAGGCTCTGTCTGGCGTCCGGGCTGGTTCACCTTGAAGCCCCAGAGGTCCTTCCTCTCGAACTTGGTGAGTGGATGCACCATGATGGTGGGAAGAGGGAGATTGAGCAAGGTGGTAAGCTCAACGATACGGGGACCAAAACGGGTGACCTGGAACTCCTCAACAGTGATGATGGTAATAGGCATCTATTTATAAGATAGAAAAGTTAGAACAACACAATTTAAGATACACAAAGACAGACAACACATATATATCCTTGGAACACAAATCACACAAGTCATTCATACATGAATCCATTACATCAACCAAGGTCCAAACTTATTTAGGGTATCATTTTGGAAAATAAGGTGATAGGTGGTGGTCCAACTAACGAAGTACGTTTACAATCCTATCTCAGGATCTCATTGGCTAACACAATGTTCCTAGAGGCAATCAGCCTATCTTGCTCACATGATTCCATCACTAAGTCTATAATATCTCCTCTTAAGGTTTGGTTGGTGGCTTCCAACTCTTGGGTATGCTCCTTCTCTTTCTCTAAGTCTTTTTGGAGGTTGAGCATTCTGCACTTGACTCTAGCACTAAGTTCTTTGATAGTCCTCCAAGCTGCTTCTCTTGCTGACTCAAAGAATGTGGTGTGCACCACAGTGTTGGTGTACATGCAGAATCCTTTTTCTTTGTGGTTGTCTTCCTTGTTTTTGTACAAGTGAAGTTGCACCCACCAGTACTCAACTCCTTCATCCATCACTGGAAAGCATTTGTACACAGCTGCACCATGTATTTCCATTGCCACCATGAGGTCCTTGAGAATTTTGGGAAACTCAGTCTCACACTCCAAGGTCATGGTCATGAGTGGTCCTTTCTTTACGGCTTCGTTGATGGAGTTCATCTACAAATAGAGATGAGAATGGGAAGATTAGAAAAGTTTACGAGAAGAATAGACAAGTGTAGAAGTAGTTGAAATTTTTTTGCTTAGTGGTTTCCAATCCTAGGGTCATAATCCTACAGGCAACACAGTGCTCTGATACCATTTGTAAGATCCCTCCTTTGTAAAGGAAAAGGATCCCTGTGATTGCAATGCTAGTCCCTGGATCATTGCTAACATCCACAGTTTAAGATAAAGTACACAGATACAAAGGTCATTTATTACATCCATTCCAGAGATAAAACATAGTATTTTACAACTCAAGGCCACAGGCCTAATACAAGAGTTTTGGCATAAGTAAATAAACATAAGTCTTCATCTTCATGTGCCACAGGAAAGCATGTTGAGTGTAGACTCATGACACCTAATCATCATCGGAGTAACCTGCAACATCACAAGTTACAGCCACAGTGGATCAATACTTTGGAATAGTATTGGCAAGTGATACCTTAGTAAATTTTTAAGTGGTCTATAATACTATATGCATTTTGGCTAAGTGTAGCTTGGCTTGCTTTGCTCAAAATAGGTTTTCCTATTAGTTGAAAACACTAAGTTTTTCTTTATCAAAAACTTTCCCAAGAAACCATCAATAGACATTGAGGTCCTTCATCCTTGTTCACCCACAAGTTTTACTTAGAAGTTGGAGTGATGAGATTCTTGATAGCTTCCATGTCTTGATGCTCAAGTTTTCCATTGCCATGGACTTGGCTAAGAACTTAGATTTTTCCATCTGCAGAGGTTGTGCACTTTCCCCACCAGACTTGGTTTCCCAAGACAGTACCTTTCAGAAGCCTTCCCTTAGCCAAATGGACACGTTCCAACCTATCATTCCCACTACCACCAACTGTCCAAATGACTAAGTTCTAGCAACCTATGTGATCAAGGCAGAGCCCATATTGCCAAGTGGTTGCACTATAAGCTTCTCAACACTTGGCCTCCAAATCCCTTTGTGCCTGGGTGGCATACCGCAAGTGAGATAAACAAGGTAAACCATATCCATGGGCCTTGTGTAACCACTCAACCAAAAACCACCATTCAAGTCCCAATCCACCCAGGAGGTTCATTGACTTAGTTGTTTTAGTAAGAAAACATAAGTCCAAAGACATAGAAATATTTTCATCATAGCATGTATATATTTTTACCAACCCTTGTTTGCTACTAGCTAGGCTAAGCATGGCATAGTAACTTAACTTAGGAAATTTCCTAGCAATTCTACTACTATATAGGATTTCCCAACATAGCATTTGGCAAAAAGTAACATGCAAGACCTAGCAAAATATTTCTAATGCTTGTACAAAATATAGGGATGGAATTATTCATGAAGTACCACTTGCCTTGGTAATGGGGAGAGTAGCACTCTTCACAATCACAGTCACTAGCAAAGTCTACACAAAAATAGTAGCATAAAATTACACACGATTCATATACAATCATAAATATATATGCATGCAATGCAAGAAAATGCTAAGTGATGATTTTTGAAAACTCCACCAAGCAAGTGCATGATACAGAAACATAACCAAGTCAAAAACTTGCTAACTAAACTTATTTAGCATTAAAACAATTTACTAAACAAATTCTATACTCAAAATAGTCCTAAAGAAGTTTCTGCATAAAAAGTCATTTTAACAGAAACTTTTCACTAAACACATTGCATAAACAGATAGGGCTTGTCTCCCTGATTCCAACGGTATAAAATTTGCAAAAATCTAACGTGGGAAACAAAAGTTATAGCCATTTGAATTTTGGATCTAAATCTGATTTAAATTCTGTTTTTGAATCAAACCCTAGCCATGCGTCTTAATCCTAAATGTTGATACCGCTTTGCTCAGGATCACCTTCTCGCGCCGTTAGATCTATTTAAAACACACGGTCCAGATCTGTCCATAACGGTTCGCTAAAAGATCTAATTCTATGCGTTGGATCCAGATCTGACGGTTCTGGATCAAGCGACCAAACTCGAGCGGCGCTAGCGGCGGCGACTGGCGATGGCGAGTTCTGTCTGCGGCGGCGTGGCGCTACAGGTCGTCCAGAGGGGCAGGAGGATGCTTACCAGATTCGCAGCGTCGAGGAGAAGCTCAACCTAGCAGTGGCTTGTCGAGGGGCGCACGGGCACGGTCTCTGGGGCTCGTCGGAGTTGCGGTGGCGTCTGTCGCTTGCAGTCGAGGTTGTTGCCGAGGTTTGGCGTCTCCCTAGCGCGAACCAGAGGGGTCAGGTGATGCACAAGATGAAGGCAATCATTCCCGTATGAAAGAGGAGGCAATGGGCGCTCGGGTTTTACCTCAATTGGTCGTCGGAGTTGAGCGGTGGTGTAGTTGGTTGCAGTCACGAACGGGGACGACGGCCTGGGTCACGAGAATGCAAACAAAGGGTATTAGGAGGTGCGCAAGATCAAGTTGGGCACGATTGTTTGAACTAGAGAGAGGGGGTGGTTGAGGCTCACCGGAATCGGTCGCCGGAGTCGTCGGTGCTGCGGGGCTTCGAAGTGAAATGCGCACAGCCTGGTGGCGGAGTGAGCGAGGAGAGTAGGGGGAAATGACCGTGGCGAGGCGTGGTTTAAATAGGCTCACGCGCGACAAGAAACGCTTGCGGCATCAAGGCTAATTACGCCGCGCCATTACCGGCATCGACAGCAGCGGCGACGTGGTCTGCGGGCGGGTTTTGGGGAAGAAGGTGTGACGTGGACGGGGCCCGCGCGTCAGCGAAATAAGCAGAGAGGGAGTGGGGTCTGGGTGTCAGTGACCGCGTGGGTGCGTCCGCGCGTGCGAGCGAGCGAGAGAGTGGCCGGGTGGGCTAGCTGGGCCGGTTCCTGCTGCTGGGCTAGATTAGGGCGCCTGGCCTTTTTCTTTTCTTTTACCCTTTTCTTTTTCTGTTTTGATTTTTCAGGAATGATTTTCAAATGAATTCAAGTCCCATTTGAATTCAAATCAATTTGAGATTTTTGCAGTGTGCAATAGTCTCAAATATAGGCCTAAAACCATGTGGTTACTTTGCAAAGGCTTGGTCACTCTTGGAGAAACATAATAACAGGGACTTTGCATTTGAATTTCAAATGTTTGAAAAATGGTTTTTGAACCATTCCCATTTTATAAATCTTGGTTCAAATTTCCACACTCAAACCATTCAACAAGGGAGACAAACAATCTAGGTTTAAAACATTCAAACTCTTAAATGGGGATGGCCATTTGATTTAAGTTGCTCACATGAAATGATAGGACTATGTGCTTCTGTTTTCTCTGAAATGAGTTTGAAATTTATCTTAATTCTATATGCATGCATGAATGATATGCAAACTTTGAAATCATGATTTTAGGGATGTTACAAACATCGACTTGGGACACCACGTTGACAGCGACGGTGCAGGCGATGACCTTCTTCTCGGGCTTGGTGCTGAACCCGGTGAAGGTGTGGAGCGAGCCGGCCTTGTTGCCGAATTCCCCGCCATTTGTCAGGTGGTTGTTGGGGTCTTCCCGTGCGTGTCGTGCCTTCTCGATTTCCCTTAGGGAGTGGCAGTCGGCGGTCGTGTGCATGGCGGGCTTCCCCTCCCTTTAGTGGAACACACAGGGTTGGTTAAGGGGAGCCACAGGGTCGAATTTCGGCCTCACCTTGTAGTTTCTGCTGTCGCAGCGTTGGCCTCCATCGCGGCGGAACCTCTTGGGGTCGCGTGATTCATAGCCAGCATTGGAGACGAAGTTGACTCGCCCATCACCACGGTGCTTTCCGGTGAGGCAAGTCTTGCTGTAGCGTAGCTCGGGTAGCCTCTCGTTGTCGTGGCCGCTTGTGCGGCGGTTTCCACCACACTCGTCATCGGTTTCTTGGTTCGAGTCCTCCTCCATGTACTGCTTGGCGATCTTGAGGAGGTCTGGGATGTTATCGAGTGCCTTGTACACCCTCTTGAGCTCGGCGAACAAGGGCTCGTAGCGACACGAGGTCTTGAAATAGTGTATCACCATATCTGGGTGGATGTCGGCCGCACTGAACCACAGATCCTGCCATCATTGGACCCAGCTGTGGGTCGACTCGCGGGGTTCCTTCATGCATCACTCGAGGTCCTCGATGGTGGGGGTGCAGGTGTAGGAACCCTTGAAGTGCCTGACGAAGGGCTCGCACATATCCTCCTAGGTATCGATGTTGTCCGCGGGGAGGGTGCTAATCCATTGCCGTCTCACACCCTCCATCATCAGGGGGAGGTAGCGAGCAGCGAGTAGGTCAGTGTGGTCGGCGATTCCCATTGCCATAAAGTACGTGTCCAGCCACATGGATGGGTCATACAAGGGATCATACTTCTCTATCTCCTTTGGAGCTTTGAAGTTTGCCGGAATTTTTTGCCTCGGATCATTAGTTTGAAGCACTGGGGGCCGACTCGGTTGAGCAAACCCCTTGGCTCGCCGTCGCGGCAGTTTGTGAAGGTGTGCCTTAGATCGTTGGGCTGGTGTGCTCGCCATCTTTGGTTGTTGATGATGTGGGTCCGCGCGTCGACTGGCTGCCCATTGGCAGCGACCATGTTGTTCGTAGGTCGCGTGTCGTTGGTGGAGAGTGCCGCATGCGCGGGTCGTGGTTGGAGCTGCAGGGGCTCAGGTGGTGGGCAGTTGAGAGTATTTGTCATCATTGGGCGTCCGCTCGAGGCCGCCCTGCTTCCTGATGAGCGGGAGTACATGTGCCCCCGTGAGTCAGAGCCTGCGGTTTGTTGCTCGACGGCCTTGGAGAGTAGGGCCTTGGCGTAAGGGATCTACAGTGCGCCTTCCCCGATCACATTGAGGTTGTCGACTGCATCTCGACTCGCGATGATGTTGTCCATCAGAGTGGAGAACAGCGGGAGGCCGTTCGCATCCTGCTCTTGCGGGGAGATCATGATCCTTGGCTGGTCCGGAGGGGGCATGCGACCGGGCGATGATGGGGGATCGCCGTTCGCCATTGCGCCCGGTGGTGGACGGGCACTTCCTCCTGGTGGAGCGTTCTCGCAGGCCACGCGGTCGACCATGCGAGCTGGGTCGTTCTCGTCATCAATGTTCAGGGCGCGGCCCTGAACGGTGGGGTTCAGGCGCGAACTGGTGCGGCGTTAGTGGTAGAGCGAGAGCTCCTGCGCCGTCACTTGCTCGAGCCGAAATATTTCGCGCTCGGCTTGTTCCTTGCGGACCGCGTCCTCCAGTCGCAGGCGGAGCTCCTCGACCTCTGTTGCCGTCGCGGTTGGCGGGATCGGCATAGAGAAGGGGTCTGGCGGGGTGCTCGTGCCACTCGCCATGTAGGTCACGATGAAGCGACCAGATCCGGCGTGGAGGTCGTCAGAGTTCTCCGACCCGGAGTCGGAGTCGAAGATCCCGAGGATGGAAGGATCCTCGAAGTCCTCCACATTGGAGACTTGGGTGATGGAGTCTGCGGGTGACACGTCGACAGATCTTGACATCGGGGTCGCCGAGTCGACGTCGTTGTTGAGGGTCGCGTTGTCCGCGGCTACGCTGGTCTAAGCCACGTTGTTCTTGGCCGAGCCGTACTCGGAGGCGAGGCGATGGATGGTGCAGACTTGACTCTCAGGGAGCCAATTGCGTGGTGGTGACTCGCGGATGCAAGCCGAGTCCTTCAGGACGATAACGTCGATGAAGACGACGAAGAGGCTGATCGTGCCGACCGGCATGATCACGCTATGCGTGACCGGCGTGTCGCCGGGACATAGCTTCTCGGCAAGATCTGGAGGATCTCGCTGATGGCAATCATGCGGTTGGTGGAGATCGTATGGTTGATTGGCAAGTTGTATCTCGCCGCAGAACACAGGCCTGACCGGCCAGGCCCCATGGTGGGCGCCACTTTCGTGGGAATGGCCACAGCAGATGCTGCAATCGGCAGCGAGTAGTAGAACGAGGGGCAAGGGCGGCCAGCCATCTACGGTGCGAGATGAGGGCAAAGACATATGGTTTTACCCAGTTTCGCCCCCCCGGAGGGTAAAGACCTACTCCTGCTAGATTGTATTGATGATAGAGTACAAGGGCAAGCATGGCGGCTAGGCGGCGAGTCGTAGGGGGTGTATGCTGGAACATAAGTTCTACGCATGCCCTAGGGAGGTTTATATAGAGTCACCTCGTTAGGTTTTACAGATATAAAACCAAGTTGTATAAGGACTCGGAGGGTGCTTTACCTAATCCGACTAGGCCTAGCCACGCTTCTGGTCCTTTAGCTTCCAGTCGCCTGGCTTCTTCTTGGGTTGTGATCCAGTCACCGTCCTGCAGGCCCACTCGCTGGTAGCATGGACCAGTAGGAATTATCCTGCTGAGTATACCCCACTCGGCATATCCCCATCACAAATGGATTTAGAAGGAAGAAGTATTGGTAAGAATATTCTTGTGAAGTAAAGCTCATCATGTTAACACATGATGATGGATATGAATAAGTAGAATATCTAGGAAAGGAATTCCTTAATCAGGAGTCAATACTTATGAAGTATGGAAGATAGGAATTATTAGTAAACACTCAACCTTTATTCTATAACCAAACATAATATCCATCTCATATATTTGATAAATCATCCTATTTCCACAATGCCTTGTAGGAATATTTTCTATAGCAAATCACTTAAGAACATCTTTGTCATTTCCAACTATCATAATCACATGTGCTTAGGAAGTATCTTTATCAATTCTATCTCTCAATTCATCCTTGAGGACAACCCAATTATTTTACTTTTTCTTAAACCTTAATGTTTATCCATAACTATAAAATAGTATAAGTATATTAAATCTCCTAAAACTCATGGTAAACATTTATAAATTTAAACCATAACTTCTATGCAAGTTATAGCAAATTATATGCCTTGATGTCACTTAAGTTTATGGGAATAATATTAACCATATTAATTCCTTAGAACTTTTTGTATCATATAATAATGAAGGATCACCATATAAAAGTTTCCTAAAACTATAAGTTAATAAGAATCAAGTTTTATGAATGAGTAGTAAAATATCCTTTAATAAATTTATGGATATTACGCAAATCAAATTCATAACAAAGGCCCATACAAAATATTAAAAGGAAAAGGACCTATATAAAGAAAATAAAGAAACTATAACCTTATACAATAAAAGTTCAAAAAATGATACTAAATACATTTCAGTATTGTTACAACTACTTAGCAAATTAATTTCTATGAGAAAAATTAAAGAAAGTTTCAGAATAAGAAACAAAATCTTAAACCCTAAAAGTTAATAATAAGTTTCTCATTTACATCTCACAAATAAATAGAATCCATACAAATACCTAAAAGTATATTAAAACAACTAACCGCAATAATCCATGCAGTAATTTTATAAAGTTAGACAAATTCTAGATATGTTTTAAAACTTAAGAAATTCTTACTTAAAAAGGAATTGTGAAAACAAAATTCAAAATGGTAAAAATAAAAGGAAAAATGTTAAACAATATCGCCCCAGGGCCCATTATCTTCTATTCCTATCTGCCACTCAGAGCAACCAGCAGTAGCCGTTTTACTCGCATTGCCGCAACCCAACACCGGCCTAGGCCCGCATACACCTTTTTCCACCTTATCCTCATCATCTACCTCGTGCTCGTCCCGAAGCAGCTCGCTGGCAGTAGCACTGCCGCTCCCTGGCGTGCAGATCTATGCGGCATGCAGATCTGCTTCATCATCATCCACTCCTTCTCTCTTTGAAGCTCTCTCTCTCTCTCGATTCATCTTGTGTTCCGAACCCTAGCTACAAAGGCTGACGTATCGTCGCTGTTACAGACCTCGCCTCGTTCCGCCGTGCTGCCTGGGAGAAGAACCGTGTCATGTTCAGCGTTCTAGTGGAGTCTCGCAAGCCGGGGCGTTGCTGTTTGCAAGGAACCGAGGTCGCCATCCCGCCGGCAACCACAGCCACCACCGGAAATTCATCGTCTCCAGTCCTCCCCATGCCTCCTCGACCTCTCCATCATCATTAGGGTGAGCTCCTGGATCTTGCAGTACTACCCAATCTCTTCTTCTCACCGTAAATCACCATCGCAACATGCACCAATATCGGCCACCGCAGTAGACCATTTGTAACACCCCGGTTCTGAAAAGACCGTGGCTTCTATGTGACATGCCAATCCCTGGATCGGTTCATTGGCCCACAATAGAATAAGATGAATAACATAGCAAAATATCCGTGTATCATAAATAATGAAGATCCAGAGTACCATTATTACAATAAAAGCTTAGCCAAAAGCTAGCTCAAATTATTCAGGTAGCAACATAACTAAGTAAATCCTCCATTCTTCAAATTGCCCACAAGTGAACAAGTGCCGAGTGGAGTACCGTGGCCTATATCGATTACTCAGAATCGGAATAACCTGCAACATGAAACGTAGCAGCCCCGAAGGGTCAATACATGGAATGTATGACAAGTAGAGCTAGTAATGGAGACAATAGCACTAACATCTACATGCATATTTGGCAAGTGGAGCTGTGTCTGGCTTGCATTTGCAAATACATTTGTCCTACTTTCATAAACAGTTTTTGATTTTCTTTGAAAAGATCCCAATTAAGTTAACCCAACAATATTAAAACAATTATGAAATTAGAATGAGCGAGAAACATGTCATGGAATCAATATCAAGCAACTCAGTTGTCCATAACCGGGGACACGGCTAATCGATTAGATTATACACCCTGCAGGGGTTAGTACACTTTACCCATGTGACTTGGCCAGCCCAGCTCGTACCATCACTCTCATTTTGGGTGATGATAGGGAGAAGTCCAAGATGAGACCGTTCGGAAAGTAGCACCCCAATCCCGACGCGCACCGGTCCAACCTACCAAAATTCTACATCTCTGGATACGCGGGTTCGAGTTACCACAACCTACTAAGTCCAACCAACCGCCCATTCCATTATTGGAACATGGTTGTACACGTAAGCTACACAATAAAGAATCCAATCATTCTCTCTTGATACCTGGGTGCCTTTCCGCAATGAAACCACCAAAAATTATCAATACCATCACACCCAGGAGATTCATTGATTAAGTTGTTTTAGTTTTCACAAACCAATACTTTTAGAAACAAGTATCAATGATGTAACCCAGCCCTCGTTCATTATAGCATGGCTAAGAACATCTACCAATGGTGGTTCACCTACAAGGAAAGCCCTACCACATAATAGGACATAGCATAGCGATAGTATCATCCTACACATGCATCTACAAAAATACACGACAATGCATTAAAAATAGTAGGACGATATCATGAATAAAGTAGAATCTACTTGCCTTGGTTGTAGCGGTCGGAAGAACAATCCACACACGAGCAAGCGTTGCACTCGTCACAATCTACACGATACAATTGCATTCATAAACAAACAATTCACAATCAAATGCAACAAAGATGATGCATGAAGGTATGCAAGGCAAGTGAATTGGTGCTATAGCTGCACCACATAATCCTAATCAATAATACTACCGATTGCATGCATGGAAAATAGTTTTAGCGCAAGGAAAACTATTACGCAAAAAGTAATACCCAAAACTAGAGTTAGAAATCGAATAATTCACTACCGGTAGTATACTGTTTGTAAAATCTTGGGAAAATTCTACCGCATAGGCATCGCAGATTAGAAACAGTACCAATTGGAATTACTCAAAAAGGAATTATAAAACTCCCCGAGTAATTAAAACACTGCAGAAAGCCACTAGACAGTTTCTGCAGAAGTTTTTACTGTAAGCCTATCTTTTTAATTCACGATGAGATTCCGCTCGTTCCACTGAATCCAGGTACATATCATACGCGATTTTTGGAGCTACAGATCTTTTTCTACGAATTTATTACTCCGAAAAGGCCACTAACTAGTTTGATTAAACTGTACTAAACCTTGCTGCAAAAGTGTGAAACCAAGGTACAGCAAGATTCTACACGACTTACTGAACCTACACATATTTTATTTGCAATTTTTGGCCCATCAGTTTAATTTCTACGCAATTTACAAGTTTCTACCGAAATCTGTCAACTAAAAGGATTAACGAAAATAACCAGTCAGCTGTGTCTGTTGACTGGTCAACGTTGCTCGCTGATCAAGGCCGACCGGCGCCTGACTAGTCAACGCCGAGTCTGACCGTCAACGGTTGATTCGAAC